>OZ012736.1:139815597-140503097 GCA_963859935.3 Lathyrus sativus | reverse complement strand
AACGGGTGTGAGCTTGCTCCATCATCTTTTTGGTGGTGAGTCTGTCATCTTGTTGATGCCAGGTTATACGAGTGTTGCTCTATCATCTTTGTTGTAGTAGTAGCCGGTGTGAGTTTGCTCCATCAACCTTTTGTTGGCGAGTCTGTCATCTTGTTGATGCCAGATTGTGTGAGTGCTTGCTCTATCATGCTTTTGGTGGTAGTAGCCGATGTGGGTTTGCTCCTTCATCCTTTTGGTGATAGGTCTGTTATCTTGTTGATGCCATATTGTGTGAGTGCTTGCTCTACCATACTTTTGGTGGTAGTAGCTGGTGTGGGTTTTCTCTATCATCCTTTTGGTGGTAGAAGCCGTTGTGAGTTTGCTCAAACATCATTTTGGTGGTAGTAGCCGGTGTGAGTTTGATCCATCAACCTTTTGGTGGAGGGTCAGTCATCTTGTTGATGCAGATTTGTGCGAGCCTTGCTCTATCATCCTTTTGGTGGTAGTAGCCGGTGTGTGTTTGCTCCGTCATTCATTTGGTGGTGGGTCTGTCATCTTGTTGATGCCAGATTGTGCGAGTGTTGCTCTGTCATCCTTTTGGTAGTAGTAGCCGGTGTGAGTTTGCTCCATCAACCTTTTGGTGGTGTGTCTATAATCTTGTTGATGCCAGATTGTGCGAGTGATTGCTCTATCATCCTTTTGGTGGTAATAGCCGGTGTGAGTTCACTCTATTATCCTTTTGGTGATGGGTCTGTCATCTTTTTGGTGTCAGGTTGTGCGAGTGCTTGGTCTATCATCCTTTTGGTGGTAACAGCCGATGTGGGTTTGCTCTATCATCCTTTTGGTGATGGGTCTGTTATCTTATTGATGCCAGATTGTGTGATTGTTTATTCTACCATCCTTTTGGTGGTAGTAGCCAGTGTGAGTTTGCTTCGTCATCCTTTTGTTGGTTGTTCTATCATCTTGTTGATGCTAGATTGTGCGATGGTTGCTCTATCATTCTTTTGGTGGTAGTAGCCGGTGTGAGTTTTCTCCATCATCCTTTTGGTGGTGGGCTTGTCATATCATTGATGTCAAATTGTGCGAGTGTTACTCTATCATCCTTTTGGTGGTAGTAGCCAGTGTAAGTTTGCTCTGTCATTCTTTGGGTGGTGGGTCTGTCATCTTTTGGATGCCAGATTGTGCATGTGTTGCTTTATCATCCTTTTGGTAATAGTACCCGGTGTGAGTTTCCTCCATCAACTTTTTGGTGGTAGGTCTGTCATCTTGTTGATGCCAGATTGTGCGAGTGTTGCTCTATCATGCTTTTGGTAGTAGTAGTCGGTGTGAGTTTGCTCCATCAACCTTTTGGTGGTGGGACTGTCATCTTTTTGATACCAGATTGTGCGAGTCTTGCTCTATCATCCTTTTGGTGGTAGTAGCCGGTGTGAGTTTGCTCCGTCATTCTTTTGGTGGTGGGTCTGTCATCTTGTTGATTCCAGATTGTGCAAGTGTTGCTCTGTCATCCTTTTGGTGATGGGTCTGTTATCTTATTGATGCCAGATTGTGCGATTGTTTATTCTACCATCCTTTTGGTGGTAGTAGCAAGTGTGTGTTTGCTTCGTCATCCTTTTGTTGGTTGTTCTATCATCTTGTTGATGCCAGATTGTGCGAGTGTTGCTCTATCATTCTTTTGGTGGTAGTAGCCGGTGTGAGTTTTCTCCATCATCCTTTTGGTGGTGGGCTTGTCATATCATTGATGTCAAATTGTGCGAGTGTTACTCTATCATCCTTTTGGTGGTAGTAGCCAGTGTAAGTTTGCTCTGTCATTCTTTTGATGGTGGGTCTGTCATCTTTTGGATGCCAGATTGTGCGAGTGTTGCTTTATCATCCTTTTGGTAATAGTAGCTGGTGTGAGTTTTCTCCATCAACCTTTTGGTGATAGGTTTGTCATCTTGTTGATGCCAGATTGTGCGAGTGTTGCTCTATCATGCTTTTGGTATTAGTAGTCGGTGTGAGTTTGCTCCATCAACCTTTTGGTGGTGGGACTGTCATCTTTTTGATACCAGATTGTGCGAGTCTTGCTCTATCATCCTTTTGGTGGTAGTAGCCGGTGTGAGTTTGCTCTGTCATCCTTTTGGTAGTAGTAGCCGGTGTGAGTTTGCTTCATCAACCTTTTGGTGGTGTGTCTGTAATCTTGTTGATGCCAGATTGTGCGAGTGATTGCTCTATCATCGTTTTGGTGGTAATAGCCGGTGTGAGTTCGCTCCATTATCGTTTTGGTGATGGGTCTGTTATCTTTTTGGTGCCAGGTTGTGCGAGTGCTTGCTCTATCATCCTTTTGGTGGTAGTAGCCGATGTGGGTTTGCTCTGCCATCCTTTTGGTGATTGGTCTGTTATCTTATTGATGCCAGTTTGTGCGATTGTTTGCTCTACCATCCTTTTGGTGGTAGTAGCCAGTGTGACTTTGCTTCGTCATCCTTTTGTTGGTTGTTCTATCATCTTGTTGATGCCAGATTGTGGGAGTGTTGCTCTATCATCCTTTTGGTGGTAGTTGCCAGTGTGCGTTTGCTCCATCAACCTTTCGGTGATGGGTATGTCTTCTTGTTGATGCCAGATTATGCAATTGTTTGCTCTATTATTCTTTTGGTGGTAGTAGCCGGTGTGAGTTTTCTCCATCATCCTTTTTGTGGTAGTAGCCGTTGTGAGTGTTCTCAACCATCCTTTTGGTTGTCGTAACCGGTTTTAGTTTGCTCCATCATCCTTTTGGTGATGGGTTTGTCATCTTGTTGATGCCAGATTGTGTGAGTGTTGCTCTACCATCCTTTTGGTGGTAGTAACCGGTGTGAGTTTACTCAGTCATCTTTTTGGTGGTGAGTCTGTCATCTTGTTGATGCCAAGTTATACGAGTGTTGCTCTATCATCTTTGTTTTAGTAGTAGCCGGTGTGAGTTTGCTCCATCAACCTTTTGGTGGCGGGTCTGTCATCTTGTTGATGCCAGATTGTGTGAGTGGTTGCTCTATCATGCTTTTGGTGGTAGTAGCCGATGTGTGTTTGCTCCTTCATCCTTTTGGTGATAGGTCTGTTATCTTGTTGATGCCATATTGTGCGAGTGTTTGCTCTATTATTCTTTTGGTGGTAGTAGCCGGTGTGAGTTTTCTCCATCATCCTTTTGGTGGTGGGCTTGTCATATTATTGATGTCAAATTGTGCGAGTGTTACTCTATCATCCTTTTGGTGGTAGTAGCCTGTGTAAGTTTGCTCTGTCATCATTTTGGTGGTGGGTTTGTGATCTTTTGGATGCCAGATTGTGAGAGTGTTGCTTTATCATCCTTTTGGTAATAGTAGCCGGTGTGAGTTTTCTCCATCAACGTTTTGGTTGTAGGTCTGTCATCTTGTTGATGCCAGATTGTGCGAGTGTTGCTCTATCATGCTTTTGGTAGTAGTAGCAGGTGTGAGTTTGCTCCATCAACCTTTTAGTGGTGGGTCTGTCATCTTGTTGGTGCCAGATTGTGCGATTTCTTGCTTTATCTTCCTTTTGGTGGTAATAGCCGATGTGGGTTTGCTCTGCCATCCTTTTGGTTATTGGTCTGTTATCTTATTGATGCCAGTTTGTGCGATTGTTTGCTCTACCATCCTTTTGGTGGTAGTAGCTAGTGTGACTTTGCTTCGTCAACCTTTTGTTGGTTGTTCTATCATCTTGTTGATGCCAGATTGTGCGAGTTTTGCTCTATCATACTTTTGGTGGTAATAGCCGGTGTGCGTTTGCTCCATCAACCTTTCGGTGATGGGTATGTCATCTTGTTGATGCCAGATTATGCAATTGTTTGCTCTATTATTCTTTTGGTGGTAGTAGCCGGTGTGAGTTTTCTCCATCATCCTTTTGGTGGTAGTAGCCATTGTGAGTGTGCTCAACCATCCTTTTGGTTGTAGTAACCGGTTTTAGTTTGCTCTATCATCCTTTTGGTGATGGGTTTGTCATCTTGTAGATGCCAGATTGTGCGAGTGTTGCTCTACCATCCTTTTGGTGGTAGTAACTGGTGTGAGTTTGCTCCATCATCTTTTTGGTGGTGAGTCTGTCATCTTGTTGATGCTAGGTTGTACGAGTGTTGCTCTATCATCTTTGTTGTAGTAGTAGCCGGTGTGAGTTTGCTCCATCAACCTTTTGGTGGCGGGTCTGTCATCTTGTTGATGCCAGATTGTGTGAGTGCTTGCTCTATCATGCTTTTGGTGGTAGTAGCCGATGTGGGTTTGTTCCTTCATCCATTTGGTGATAGGTCTGTTATCTTATTGATGCCATATTGTGCGAGTGTTTGCTCTATTATTCTTTTGGTGGTAGTAGCCGGTGTGAGTTTTCTCCATCATCCTTTTAGTGGTGGGCTTGTCATATTATTGATGTCAAATTGTGCGAGTGTTACTCTATCATCCTTTTGGTGGTAGTAGCCAGTGTAAGTTTGCTCTATCATCCTTTTGGTGGTGGGTCTGTCATCTTTTGGATGCCAGATTGTGCGAGTGTTGCTTTATCATCCTTTTGGTAATAGTAGCCGGTGTGAGTTTTTCCCATCAACCTTTTGGTGGTAGATCTGTCATCTTGTTGATGCCAGATTGTGCGAGTGTTGCTCTACCATCCTTTTGGTGGTAGTAACCGGTGTGAGTTTGCTCCATCATCTTTTTGGTGGTGAGTCTGTCATCTTGTTGATGCCAGGTTGTACGAGTGTTGCTCTATCATCTTTGTTGTAGTAGTAGCCGGTGTGAGTTTGCTTCATCAACCTTATGGTGGCGGGTCTGTCATCTTGTTGATGCCAGATTGTGTGAGTGCTTGCTCTATCATGCTTTTGGTGGTAGTAGCCGATTTGGGTTTGCTCCTTCATCCTTTTGGTGATAGGTCTGTTATCTTGTTGATGCCATATTGTGCGAGTGTTTGCTCTATTATTCTTTTGGTGGTAGTAGTCGGTGTGAGTTTTCTCCATCATCCTTTTGGTGGTGGGCTTGTCATATTATTGATGTCAAATTATGCGAGTGTTACTCTATCATCCTTTTGGTGGTAGTAGCCGGTGTAAGTTTGCTTTGTCATCCTTTTGGTGGTGGGTCTGTCATATTTTGGATGCCAGATTGTGCGAGTGTTGCTTTATCATCCTTTTGGTAAAAGTAGTCGGTGTGAGTTTTGTCCATCAACCTTTTGGTTGTAGTAGCGGGTGTGAATTTTCTTCATCAACCTTATGGTGGTGTGTCTGTAATCTTGTTGATGTCAGATTGTGCTAGTGATTGCTCTATCATCCTTTTGGTGGTAATAGCCGGTGTGAGTTCGCTCCATTATCCTTTTGGTGATGGGTCTGTCATCTTTTGGGTGCCAGATTGTGCGAGTGCTTGCTCTATCATCCTTTTGGTGGTAATAGTCGATGTGGGTTTGCTCTGTCATCCTTTTGGTGATGGGTCTGTTATCTTATTGATGCCAGATTGTGCGATTGTTTGCTCTACCATCCTTTTGGTGGTAGTAGCCAGTGTGAGTTTGCTCCAACATCCTTTTGTTGGTTGGTCTATCATCTTGTTGATGCTAGATTGTGCGAGTGTTGCTCTATCATCCTTTTGGTGGTAGTAGCCGGTGTGAGTTTGCTCAATCAACCTTTTGGTGGTAGGCCTGTCATCTTGTTGATGCCAGATTGTGCAACTGTTGCTTTATCATGCTATTGGTAGTAGTAGCCGGTGTGAGTTTGCTCTTTCAACCTTTTGGTGGTGGGTATGTCATTTTGTTGATGCCAGATTGTGCGAGTCTTGCTCTATTATCCTTTTGGTGGTAGTAGCCGGTGTAAGTTTCCTCCGTCATTCTTTTGGTGGTGGGTCTGTCATCTTGTTGATGCCAGATTGTGCGAGTGTTGCTCTGTCATCCTTTTGGTAGTAGTAGCCGGTGTGAGTTTGGTCCATCAACCTTTTGGTGGTGGGTCTGTCATCTTATTGATGCCAGATTGTGCAGTGATTGCTCTATAATCCTTTTAGTGGTAGTAGCCGGTGTGAGTTCGCTCCATTATCATTTTGGTGATGGGTCTTTTGTCTTTTTGGTATAGATTGTGTGAGTGCATGCTCTATCATCCTTTCGGTTGTAGTAGCCGATGTGGGTTTGCTCCGTCATCCTTTTGGTGGTGGGTCTGTTATCTTATTGATGCTAGATTGTGCGAGTGTTTGCTCTACCATCCTTTTGGTGGTAGTAGCCGGTTTTTGTTTGCTCCATCATCCTTTTGGTGATGGGTCTATCATCTGGTTGATGCCAGATTGTGCGAGTGTTGCTCTACCATCCTTTTGGTGGAAGTAACCGGTGTGAGTTTTCTCCATTATCTTTTTGGTGGTGGGTTTGTCATCTTGTTGATGCAAGGTTGTGCGAGTGTTGCTCTATCATCTTTTTGGTAGTATTAGCTGGTGTGAGTTTTCTCCATCAACCTTTTGTGGCGGGTCTGTCATCTTGTTGATGCCAGATTGGGTGAGTGCTTGCTCTATCATCCTTTTGGTGGTATTAGTCGATGCGGGTTTGCTTCGTCATCCTTTTGGTGATGGGTTTGTTATCTTGTTGATGCTAGATTGTTCGAGTGCTTGCTCTACCATCCTTTTGGTGGTAGTAGCCGAAGTCAGATTTCTCTATCTTCCTTTTGGTGGTAGTAGCCGTTTTGAGTTTGCTCAACCATCCTTTTGGTGGTAGTTGCCAGTGTGAGTTTGCTCTGTCATCCTTTTGTTGGTTGGTCTTTCATCTTGTTGATGCCAGATTGTACGAGTGTTAGTCTATCATCCTTTTGGTGGTAGTAGCCGGTGTGAGTTTGCTCCATCAACCTTTTGGTGGTGGGTCTGTAATCTTGTTGATGCCAGATTGTGCGAGTGATTGCTCTATCATCCTTTTGGTGGTAATAGCCGGTGTGAGTTCGCTCCATTATCCTTTTGGTGGTAATAGCCGGTGTGAGTTCGCTCCATTATCCTTTTGGTGATGGGTCTGTCATCTTTTTGGTGTCAGGTTGTGCGAGTGCTTGCTCTATCATCCTTTTGGTCATAATACCCGATGTGGGTTTGCTCTATCATCCTTTTGGTGATGGTTCTGTTATCTTATTGATGCCAGATTGTGCGATTGTTTGCTCTACCATCTTTTTGGTGGTAGTAGCCAGTGTGAGTTTGCTTCGTCATCCTTTTGTTGGTTGTTCTATCATCTTATTGATGCCAGATTGTGCGAATGTTGCTCTATCATCCTTTTGGTGGTAGTAGCCGGTGTGTGTTTGCTCCATCAACCTTTCGGTGATGGGTATGTCATCTTGTTGATGCCAGATTATGCGATTGTTTGCTCTATTATTCTTTTTGTGGTAGTAGCCGGTGTGAGTTTTCTCCATCATCCTTTTGGTGGTGGGCTTGTCATATCATTGATGTCATATTGTGCAAGTGTTACTCTATCATCCTTTTGGTGGTAGTAGCCAGTGTAAGTTTGCTCTGTCATCCTTTTGGTGGTGGGTCTGTCATCTTTTGGATGCCAGATTGTGTGAGTGTTGCTTTATCATCCTTTTGGTAATAGTAGCCAGTGTGAGTTTTCTCCATCAACCTTTTGGTGGTAGGTCTGTCTTATTGTTGATGCCAGATTGTGCGAGTTTTGCTCTATCATGCTTTCGGTAGTAGTAGCCGGTGTGAGTTTGCTCCATCAACCTTTTGGTGGTGGGTCTGTCATCTTGTTGATGCCAGATTGTGCGAGTCTTGCTCTATCATTCTTTTGGTGGTAGTAGCTGGGGTGAGTTTGCTCCGTCATTCTTTTGGTGGTGGGTCTGTCATCTTGTTGATTCCAGATTGTGCAAGTGTTGCTCTGTCATCCTTTTGATCGTAGTAGCCGGTGTGAGTCTGCTTCATCAACCTTTTGGTGGTGTGTCTGTAATCTTGTTGATGCCAGATTGTGCGAGTGATTGCTCTATCATCCTTTTGGTGGTAATAGCCGGTGTGAGTTCGCTCATTATCCTTTTGGTGATAGGTCTGTCATCTTTTTGGAGCCAGATTGCGCGAGTGCTTGCTCTATCATCCTTTTGGTCATAATACGCGATGTGGGTTTGCTCTGTCATCCTTTTAGTGATGGGTCTGTTATCTTATTGATGCCAGATTATGCGAGTGTTTGCTCTACCATCCTTTTGGTGGTAGTAGCCAGTGTGAGTTTGCTCTGTTATCCTTTTGATGGTTGGTCTATCATCTTGTTGATGCCAGATTGTGCGAGTGTTGCTCTATCATCCTTTTGGTGGTAGTAGCTGGTGTGAGTTTGCTCCATCAACCTTTCGGTGATGGGTCTGTTATCGTGTTGATGCCAGAATGTGCGAGTGTTTGCTCTATCATCCTTTTGATGGTAGTAGCTGGTGTGAGTTTGCTCCAGCATCCTTTTGGTGGTGGGATTATCATATTATAGATGTCAAATTGTGCGAGTGTTACTCTATCATCCTTTTGGTGGTAGTAGCCAGTGTAAGTTTGCTCTGTCATCCTTTTGGTGGCGGGTCTGTCATCTTTTGGATGCCAGATTGTGCGAGTGTTGCTTTATCATCCTTTTGGTAATAGTAGCCGGTGTGAGTTTTCTCCATCAACCTTTTGGTGGTAGGTCTGTCATATTGTTCATGCCAGATTGTGCGAGTGTTGCTCTATCATGCTTTTGGTAGTAGTAGCCGGTGTGAGTTTGCTCCATCAACCTTTTGGTGGTGGGTCTGTCATCTTGTTGACGCCAGATTGTGCGAGTCTTGCTCTATCATCCTTTTGGTGGTAGTAGCCGGTGTGAGTTTGCTCCGTCATTCTTTTGGTGGTGGGTCTGTCATCTTGTTGAATCCAGATTGTGCAAGTGTTGCTCTGTCATCCTTTTGGTAGTAGTAGCCGGTGTGAGTTTGCTCCATCAACCTTTTGGTGGTGTGTCTGTAATCTTGTTGATGCCAGATTGTGCGAGTGATTGCTCTACCATCCTTTTGGTGGTAGTAGCCAGTGTGAGTTTGCTCAATCAACCTTTTGTTGGTTGGTCTTTCATATTGTTGATGCCAGATTGTGCGAGTGTTGCTCTATCATCCTTTTGGTGGTAGTAGCCGGTGTGAGTTTGCTCAATCAACCTTTTGGTGGTAGGTCTGTCATCTTGTTGATGCCAGATTGTGCAAGTGTTGCTTTTATCATGCTATTGGTAGTAGTAGCCGGTGTGAGTTTTCTCTATCAACCTTTTGGTGGTGGGTATGTCATCTTGTTGATGCCAGATTGTGCGAGTCTTGCTCTATCATCCTTTTGGTGGTAGTAGCCGGTGTAAGTTTGCTCCGTCATTCTTTTCGTGGTGGGTCTGTCATCTTGTTGATGCCAGATTGTGCGAGTGTTGCTCTGTCATCCTTTTGGTAGTAGTAGCCGGTGTGAGTTTGCTCCATTATCATTTTGGTGATGGGTCTTTTGTCTTTTTGGTATAGATTCTGCGAGTGCTTGCTCTATCATCCTTTTGGTTATCGTAGCCGATGTGGGTTTGTTCCGTCATCCTGTTGGTGGTGGGTCTGTTATCTTATTGATGATAGATTGTGCGAGTGTTTGCTCTACCATCCTTTTGGTGGTAGTAGCCGGTTTTAGTTTGCTCCATCATCTTTTTGGTGATGGGTCTGTCATCTGGTTGATGCCAGATTGTGCGAGTGTTGCTCTACCATCCTTTTGGTGGTAGTAGCCAGTGTGAGTTTGCTCAATCAACCTTTTGTTGGTTGGTCTATCATCTTGTTGATGCCAGATTGTGCGAGTGTTGCTCTATCATCCTTTTGGTGGTAGTAGCCGGTGTGAGTTTGCTCAAACAACCTTTTGGTGGTAGGTCTGTCATCTTGTTGATGCCAGATTGTGCAAGTGTTGCTTTTATCATGCTATTGGTAGTAGTAGCCGGTGTGAGTTTTCTCTATCAACCTTTTGGTGGTGGGTATGTCATCTTGTTGATGCCAGATTGTGCGAGTCTTGCTCTATCATCCTTTTGGTGGTAGTAGCCGGTGTAAGTTTGCTCCGTCATTATTTTGGTGGTGGGTCTGTCATCTTGTTGATGCCAGATTGTGCGAGTGTTGCTCTGCCATCCTTTTGGTAGTAGTAGCCGGTGTGAGTTCGCTCCATTATCATTTTGGTGATGGGTCTTTTGTCTTTTTGGCATAGATTGTGCGAGTGCTTGCCCTATCATCCTTTTGGTTATCGTAGCCGATGTGGGTTTGTTCTGTCATCCTGTTGGTGGTGGGTCTGTTATCTTATTGATGATAGATTATGCGAGTGCTTGCCCTGACATCATTTTGGTGGTACTAGCCGATGTGGGTTTGCTCTGTCATCCTTTTGGTGATGGGTTTGTTATCTTGTTGAGGCCAGATTGTTCGAGTGCTTGCTCTACCATCCTTTTGGTGGTAGTAGCTGGTGTGAGATTTCTCTATCATCCTTTTGGTGGTAGTAGCCGTTTTGAGTTTGCTCAACCATCCTTTTGGTGGTAGTTGCCAGTGTGAGTTTGCTCTGTCATCCTTTTGTTGGTTGGTCTATCATCTTGTTGATGCCAGATTGTGCGAGTCTTGCTCTATCATCCTTTTGGTGGTAGTAGCCAGTGTGAGTTTGCTCCATCAACCTTTCGGTGATGGGTCTGTCATCTTGTTGATGCAAGATTGTATGAGTGTTTTCTCTATCATCCTTTTGGTGGCAGTAGCTGGTGTGAGTTTGCTCCATTAACATTTTGGTGGTGGGTCTGTCATCTTGTTGATGCCACATTGTGTGAGTGATTGCTCTATCATCCTTTTAGTGGTACTAGCTGGTGTGAGTTCGCTTCATTATCATTTTGGTGATGGGGCTGTCATCTTTTTGGTGCCAGATTGTGCGAGTTCTTGCTCTATCATCCTTTTGGTTGTAGTAGCCGATGTGGTTTTGCTCCGTCATCCTTTTGGTGGTAGAAGCCGTTGTGAGTTTGCTCAACCATCATTTTGGTGGTAGTAACCGGTTTTAGTTTGCTCCATCATCCTTTTCGTGATGGGTCTGTCATCCTGTTGATGCCAAATTGTGCGAGTGTTGCTCTACCACCTATGTGAGTTTGCTTCATCATCCTTTTGGTGGTGGGTATGTCATCTTGTTGATGCCAGGTTGTGCGAGTGTTGCTCTATCATCCTTTTGGTAGTAGTAGCCGGTGCGAGTTTGCTCCATCAACCTTTTGGTGGTAGGTCTGTCATCTTGTTGATGCCAGATTGTGCGAGTGTTGCTCTATCATCCTTTTGGTGGTAGTAGCCGATGTGAGCTTACTCCGTCATTCTTTTGGTGGTGGGTCTGTCATTTTGTTGATGCCATGTTGTGCGAGTGTTGCTCTGTCATCCTTTTGGTAGTAGTAGTCGGTGTGAGTTTGCTTCATCAACCTTTTGGCGGTGGGTCTGTCATGTTGTTGATGCCAGATTGTGCGAGTGATTGCTCTATCATCCTTTTGGTGGTAATAGCAGGTGTGATTTCGCTCCATTATCCTTTTGGTGGTGGGTCTGTCATCTTTTTGGTGCCAGATTGTGCGACTGCTTGCTCTATCATCCTTTTGGTCATAATAGCCGATGTGGGTTTGCTCTGTCATCCTTTTGGTGATGGGTCTATTATCTTGTTGATGCCAGATTGTGCGAGTGTTTGTTCTACCATCCTTTTGGTGGTAGTAGCCAGTGTGAGTTTGCTTCGTTATCCTTTTGTTGGTTGGTCTATCATCTTGTTGATGCCAGATTGTGAGAGTGTTTCTCTATCATTTTTTTGGTGGTAGTAGCCGGTGTGATTTTGCTCCGTCAATCTTTCGGTGATGGGTCTGTCATCTTGTTGATGCCATATTATGCGAGTGTTTGCTCTATCATCCTTTTGGTGGTAGTAGCCGGTGTGAGTTTGCTCTATCATCCTTTTGGTGGTGGGCTTGTCATATTATAGATGTCAAATTGTGCGAGTGTTACTCTATCATCCTTTTGGTGGTAGTAGCCGGTGTGAGTTTGCTCCATCAACCATTTGGTGGTGGGTCAGTCATCTTGTTGATGCCAGATTGTGCGTGTGATTGCTCTATCATATTTTTGGTGGTAGTAGCCGGTGTGAGTTTGCTCCATTATCATTTTGGTGATGGGTCTGTCATCTTTTTGGTGTCAGATTGTGTGAGTGCTTGCACTATCATCCTTTTGGTTGTTGTAGCCGATGTGGGTTTGCTCCATTATCCTTTTGGTGGTGGGTCTGTTATCTTGTTGATGCCAAATTGTGCGAGTGTTTGCTCTACCATCCTTTCGGTGGTAGTAGCCGGTGTGAGATTTCTCTATCATCCTTTTATTGGTAGTAGTCGTTGTGAGTTTTCTCAACCATCCTTTTGGTGGTAGTATCCAGTTATAGTTTGCTCCATCATCCTTTTGGTGATGGGTATGTCATCTTGTTGATGCTAGGTTATGCGAGTGTTGCTCTATCATCCTTTTGGTGGTATTAGCCGGTGTGAGTATGCTCCATCAACCTTTTGGTGGTGGATCTGTCATCTTGTTGATGCCAGATTGTGCGAGTGTTGCTCTATCATGCTTTTCGTAATAGTAGTCGGTGTGAGTTTACTCCATCAAACTATTGGTGGCGGGTATGTCATCTTATTGATGCCAGATTGTGCGAGAGTTGCTCTATCATCCTTTTGGTGGTAGTAGGGTGTGTGAGTTTGCTCCATCACTCTTTTGGTGGTGGGTATGTCATCTTGTTGACGCCAGATTGTGCGAGTGTTGCTTTGTCATCCTTTTGGTAGTAGTAGTCGGTGTGAGTTTGCTCTATCAACCTTTTGGTGGTGGGTCTATCATCTTGTTGATGCCAGATTGTGCGAGTGATTGCTCTATCATCCTTTTGGTGGTAGTAGCCGGTGTGTGTTCGCTCCATTATCATTTTGGTGATGGGTATGTCATATTTTTGGGGCCAGATTGTGCGAGTGCTTGCTCTATTATCCTTTTGGTTGTAGTAGCCGATGTGGGTTTGCTCTGTCATCATTTTGGTGGTGGGTCTGTTATCTTGTTGATGCCAGATTTTGCGAGTGTTTACTCTACCATCCTTTTGGTGGTAGTAGACAGTGTGAGTATTCTCTATCATCCTTTTGGTGGTAGTTGCCGTTGTGAGTTTGCTCAACAATCCTATTGGTGGTAGTAGCTGGTTTTAGTTTGCTCCATCATCCGTTTGGTGATGGGTCTGTCATCTTGTTGATGCCAGATTGTGCGAGTGTTGCTCTACCATCCTTTTGGTGGTGTAACCGGTGTGAGTTTTCTCCATCATCCTTTTGGTGGTGGGTCTGTCATCTTGATGATGCTAGGTTGTGCGAGTGTTGCTCTTTCATCCTTTTGGTAGTAGTAGCCGGTGTGAGTTTGTTCCATCAACCTTTTGATGGTGGGTATGTGATCTTGTTGATGCCAGATTGTGCGAGTGTTGCTCTATCAAGCTTTTGGTAGTAGTAGCCGGTGTGAGTTTGCTCCATCAACCTTTTGGTGGTGGGTCTGTCATCTTGTTGATGCTAGATTGTGCGAGTGTTGCTCAATTATCCTTTTGGTGGTGGTAGCCGGCGTGATTTTTCTCCGTCATTCTTTTGGTAGTGGGTATGTCATGTTGTTGATGCCTGATTGTGCGAGTGTTGCTCTGTCATCCTTTTGGTAGTAGTAGCCGGTGTGAGTTTGCTCCATCAACCTTTTGGTGATGGGTCTGTCATCGTGTTGATGCGAGATTGTGCGAGTTTTTGTTCTATCATCCTTTTGGTGGTAATAGCCGGTGTGAGTTCGCTCCTTTATCCTTTTGGTGATAGGTCTGTCATCTTTTTGGTGCCAGATTGTGCGAGTGCTTGCTCTATCAACTTTTTGGTGGTAATAGCCGATGTGGCTTTGCTCTGTCATCCTTTTGGTGATGGGTCTGTTATCTTTTTGATGCTAGATTGTGTGAGTGTTTGCTCTACCATCCTTTTGGTGGTAGTAGCCAGTGTGAGTTTGCTCCGTCATCCTTTTGTTGGTTGGTCGATCTTCTTGTTGATGCCAGATTGTGCGAGTGTTGCTCTATCATCCTTTTGGTGGTAGTAGCCGGTGTGAGTTTTCTCCATCAACCTTTCGGTGATGGGTCTGTCATCTTGTTGATGCCAGATTGTGCGAGTGTTTACACTAGCATCCTTTTGGTGGTAGTAGCCGGTGTGAGTTTGCTCCATCATCCTTTTGGTGGTGGGCCTGTCATAAAATTGATGCAAAATTGTGCGAGTGTTACTGTATCATTCTTTTGGTGGTAGTAGCCGGTGTGAGTTTGCTCCATCAACCTTTTGGTGGTGGGTTTGTTATCTTGTTGATGCCAGATTGTGCGAGTGCTTGCTCTTTTGGTTATAATAGCCGATGTGGGTTTGCTCTGTCATCCTTTTGGTGGTGGGTCTGTTATCTTGTTGATGCAAGATTGTGCGACTGTTTGCTCTACCATCCTTTTGGTGGTAGTAGCCAGTGTGAGTTTGCTCCGTTATCCTTTTGTTGGTTGGTCTATCATCTTGTTGATGCTAGATTGTGAGAGTGTTTCTCTATCATCCTTTTGGTGGTAGTAGCCGGTGTCATTTTGCTCCATCAATCTTTCGGTGATGGGTCTGTTATCTTGTTGATGCCAGATTGTGTGAGTGTTTGCTCTATCATCCTTTTGGTGGTAGTAGCCGGTGTGAGTTTGCTCCATCATCCTTTTGGTGGTGGGCTTGTCATATTATAGATGTCAAATTGTGCGAGTGTTACTCTATCATCCTTTTAGTGGTAGTAGCCGGTGTGAGTTTGCTCCATCAACCATTTGGTGGTGGGTCAGTCATCTTGTTGATGCCAGATTGTGCGAGTGATTGCTCTATCATCATTTTGGTGGTAGCAGCCGGTGTGAGTTCGCTCCATTATCATTTTGGTGATGGGTCTGTCATCTTTTTGGTGTCAGATTGTGCGAGTGCTTGCGCTATCATCCTTTTGGTTGTTGTAGCCGATGTGGGTTTGCTCCATCATCCTTTTGGTGGTGGGTCTGTTATCTTGTTGATGCCAAATTATGCGAGTGTTTGCTCTACCATCCTTTCGGTGGTAGTAGCCGGTGTGAGTTTTCTCTATCATCCTTTTGGTGGTAGTAGTCGTTGTGAGTTTTCTCAACCATACTTTTGGTGGTAGTAGCCGGTGTGAGTTTCCTCCATCAACCTTTTGGTTGTGGGTCTGTCATCTTGTTGATGCCAGATTGTGCGAGTGTTGCTCTATCATGCTTTTCGTAATAGTAGTCGATGTGGGTTTACTCCATCAACCTATTGGTGGTGGGTCTGTCATCTTGTTGATGCCAGATTATGCGAGTGTTGCTCTATCATCCTTTTGATGGTAGTAGGCGGTGTGAGTTTGCTCCATCACTCTTTTGGTGGTTGGTCTGTCATCTTGTTGATGCCATATTGTGCGAGTGTTGCTTTGTCATCCTTTTGGTAGTAGTAGTCGGTGTGAGTTTACTCCATCAAACTTTTGGTGGTGGGTCTATCATCTTTTTGATGCCAGATTGTGCGAGTGATTGCTCTATCATCCTTTTAGTGGTAGTAGCCGGTGTGTGTTTGCTCCATTATCATTTTGGTGATTGGTATGTCATATTTTTGGGGCCAAATTGTGCGAGTGCTTGCTCTATTATCCTTTTGGTTGTAGTAGCCGATGTGGGTTTGCTCCATCAACCTTTTGGTGGTGGGTCTGTCATCTTGTTGATGCCAGATTGTGCGAGTGTTGCTCGATCATCCTTTTGGTGGTAGTAGCCGGTGTGACTTTGCTCCGTCATTCTTTTGGTGGTGGGTCTGTCATGTTGTTGATGCCAGATTGTGCGAGTGTTGCTCTGTCATCCTTTTGGTAGTAGTAGCCGGTGTGAGTTTGCTCCATCAACATTTTGGTGGTGGGTCTGTCATCGTGTTGATGCCAGATTGTGCGAGTTTTTGTTCTATCATCCTTTTGGTGGTAATAGCCGGTGCGAGTTCGCTCCTTTATCCATTTGGTGATGGGTCTGTCATCTTTTTGGTGCCAGATTGTGCGAGTGCTTGCTCTATCAACTTTTTGGTGGTAATAGTCGATATGGGTTTGCTCTGTCATCCTTTTGGTGATGGGTCTGTTATCTTTTTGATGCCAGATTTTGTGAGTGTTTACTCTACCATCCTTTTGGTGGTAGTAGCCAGTGTGAGTTTGCTCCTTCATCCTTTTGTTGGTTGGTCGATCTTCTTGTTGATGCCAGATTGTGCGAGTGTTGCTCTATCATCCTTTTGGTGGTAGTAGCCGGTGTGAGTTTGCTCCATCAACCTTTCGGTGATGGGTCTATGATCTTGTTGATGCCAAATTGTGCGAGTGTTTACACTATCATCCTTTTGGTGGTAGTAGCCGGTGTGAGTTTGCTCCATCATCCTTTTGGTGGTGGGCCTGTCATAAAATTGATGCAAAATTGTGCGAGTGTTACTCTATCATTCTTTTGGTGGTAGTAGCTGGTGTGAGTTTGCTCCATCAACCTTTTGGTGGTGGGTCTGTTATCTTGTTGATGCCAGATTATGCAAGTGCTTGATCTATCATCCTTTTGGTTATAATAGCCGATGTGGGTTTGCTCTGTCATCCTTTTGGTGATGGGTCTGTTATCTAGTTGATGCCAGATTGTGCGAGTGTTTGCTCTACCATCCTTTTGGTGGTAGTAGCCTGTGTGAGTTTGCTTCGTTATCCTTTTGTTGGTTGCTCTATCATCTTGTTGATGCCAGATTGTGAGAGTGTTTCTCTATCATCCTTTTGGTGGTAGTAGCCGGTGTGATTTTGCTCCATCAATCTTTCGGTGATGGGTCTGTCATCTTGTTGATGCTAGATTGTGCGAGTGTTTGCTCTATCATCCTTTTGGTGGTAGTAGCCGGTGTGAGTTTGCTCCATCATCCTTTTGGTGGTGGGCTTGTCATATTATAGATGTCAAATTGTGCGAGTGTTACTCTATCATCCTTTTGATGGTAGTAGCCGGTGTGAGTTTTCTCCATCAACCATTTGGTGGTGGGTCCGTCATCTTGTTGATGCCAGATTGTGCGAGTGATTGCTCTATCATCTTTTTGGTGGTAGTAGCCGGTGTGAGTTCGCTCCATTATC
Source organism: Lathyrus sativus (assembly GCA_963859935.3). Classification (NCBI taxonomy): domain Eukaryota; kingdom Viridiplantae; phylum Streptophyta; class Magnoliopsida; order Fabales; family Fabaceae; genus Lathyrus; species Lathyrus sativus. The sequence continues at coordinate 140,486,068 of OZ012736.1, read as the reverse complement.
GTTTTGGTGATGGGTCTGTCATCTTTTTGGTGTCAGATTGTGCGAGTGCTTGCGCTATCATCCTTTTGGTTGTAGTAGCCGATGTGGGTTTGCTCCATCATCCTTTTTGTGGTGGGTCTGTTATCTTGTTGATGCCAAATTGTGCGAGTGTTTGCTCTACCATCCTTTCAGTGGTAGTAGCCGGTGTGAGTTTTCTCTATCATCCTTTTGGTGGTAGTAGCCGTTGTGAGTTTTCTCGACCATCCTTTTCGTGGTAGTATCCGGTTTTAGTTTGCTCCATCATCCTTTTGGTGATGGGTCTGTCATCTTGTTGATGCTAAGTTGTGCGAGTGTTGCTCTATCATCCTTTTGGTGGTAGTAGCCGGTGTGAGTTTCCTCCATCAACCTTTTGGTGGTGGGTCTGTCATCTTGTTGATGCCAGATTGTGCGAGTGTTGCTCTATCATTCTTTTCGTAATAGTAGTCGATGTGGGTTTGCTCCATCAACCTATTGGTGGCGGGTCTGTCATCTTGTTGATGCCAGATTGTGCGAGTGTTGCTCTATCATCCTTTTGGTGGTAGTAGGCGGTGTGAGTTTGCTCCATCACTCTTTTGGTGGTTGGTCTGTCATCTTGTTGATGCCAGATTGTGCGAGTGTTGCTTTGTCATCCTTTTGGTAGTAGTAGTCGGTGTGAGTTTACACCATCAACCTTTTGGTGGTGGGTCTATCATCTTGTTGATGCCAGATTGTGCGAGTGATTGCTCTATCATCCTTTTAGTGGTAGTAGCCGGTGTGTGTTTGCGCCATTATCATTTTGGTGATGGGTATGTCATATTTTTGGGGCCAGATTGTGCGAGTGCTTGCTCTATTATCCTTTTGGTTGTAGTAGCCGATGTGGGTTTGCTCTGTCATCATTTTGGTGGTGGGTCTGTTATCTTGTTGATGCCAGATTGTGCTATTGTTTACTCTACCATCCTTTTGGTGGTAGTAGCCGGTGTGAGTTTTCTCTATCATCCTTTTGGTGGTAGTTGTCGTTGTGAGTTTACTCAACCATCCTTTTGGTGGTAGTAGCTGGTTTTAGTTTGCTCCATCATCAGTTTGGTGATGGATCTGTCATGTTGTTGATGCGAGATTGTGCGAGTGTTGCTCTACCATCCTTTTGGTGGTGTAACAGGTGTGAGTTTACTCCATCATCCTTTTGGTGGTGGGTCTGTCATCTTGTTGATGCTAGGTTGTGCGAGTGTTGCTCTTTAATACTTTTGGTAGTAGTAGCCGGTGTGAGTTTGTTCCATCAACCTTTTGATGGTGGGTCTGTGATCTTGTTGATGCCAGATTGTGCGAGTGTTGCTCTATCATGCTTTTGGTAGTAGTAGCCGGTGTGAGTTTGCTCCATCAACCTTTTGGTGGTGGGTCTGTCATCTTGTTTAAGCCAGATTGTGCGAGTGTTGCTCTATCATCCTTTTGGTGGTAGTAGCCGGTGTGAGTTTGCTCCGTCATTCTTTTGGTGGTGGGTCTGTCATGTTGTTGATGCCAGATTGTGCGAGTGTTGCTCTGTCATCCTTTTGGTAGTAGTAGCCGGTGTGAGTTTGCTCCATCAACCTTTTGGTGGTGGGTCTGTCATCATGTTGATGCCAGATTGTGCGAGTTTTTGTTCTATCATCCTTTTGGTGGTAATAGCCGGTGTGAGTTCGCTCCTTTATCCATTTGGTGATGGGTCTGTCATCTTTTTGGTGCCAGATTGTGCGAGTGCTTGCTCTATCAACTTTTTGGTGGTAATAGCCGATGTGGGTTTGCTCTGTCATCCTTTTGGTGATGGGTCTGTTATCTTGTTGATGCCAGATTGTGCGAGTGTTTGCTCTACCATCCTTTTGGTGGTAGTAGCCTGTGTGAGTTTGCTCCGTTATCCTTTTGTTGGTTGGTCTATCATCTTGTTGATGCCAGATTGTGAGAGTGTTTCTCTATCATCCTTTTGGTGGTAGTAGCCGGTGTGATTTTGCTCCATCAATCTTTCGGTGATGGGTCTGTCATCTTGTTGATGCTAGATTGTGCGAGTGTTTGCTCTATCATCCTTTTGGTGGTAGTAGCCGGTGTGAGTTTGCTCCATCATCCTTTTGGTGGTGGGCTTGTCATATTATAGATGTCAAATTGTGCGAGTGTTACTCTATCATCCTTTTGGTGGTAGTAGCCGGTGTGAGTTTTCTCCATCAACCATTTGGTGGTGGGTCAGTCATCTTGTTGATGCCAGATTGTGCGAGTGATTGCTCTATCATCTTTTTGGTTGTAGTAGCCGGTGTGAGTTGGCTCCATTATCGTTTTGGTGATGGGTCTGTCATCTTTTTGGTGTCAGATTGTGTGAGTGCTTGCGCTATCATCCTTTTGGTTGTAGTAGCCGATGTGGGTTTGCTCCATCATCCTTTTTGTGGTGGGTCTGTTATCTTGTTGATGCCAAATTGTGCGAGTGTTTGCTCTACCATCCTTTCAGTGGTAGTAGCCGGTGTGAGTTTTCTCTATCATCCTTTTGGTGGTAGTAGCCGTTGTGAGTTTTCTCCATCATCCTTTTGGTGATGGGTCTGTCATCTTGTTGATGCTAGGTTGTGCGAGTGTTGCTCTATCATCCTTTTGGTGGTAGTAGCCGGTGTGAGTTTCCTCCATCAACCTATTGGTGGCGGGTCTGTCATCTTGTTGATGCCAGATTGTGCGAGTGTTGCTCTATCATCCTTTTGGTGGTAGTAGGCGGTGTGAGTTTGCTCCATCACTCTTTTGGTGGTTGGTCAGTCATCTTGTTGATGCCAGATTGTGCGAGTGTTGCTTTGTCATCCTTTTGGTAGTAGTAGTCGGTGTGAGTTTACTCCATCAACCTTTTGGTGGTGGGTCTATCATCTTGTTGATGCCAGATTGTGCGAGTGATTGCTCTATCATCCTTTTAGTGGTAGTAGCTGGTGTGTGTTTGCGCCATTATCATTTTGGTGATGGGTATGTCATATTTTTGGGGCCAGATTGTGCGAGTGCTTGCTCTATTATCCTTTTGGTTGTAGTAGCCGATGTGGGTTTGCTCTGTCATCATTTTGGTGGTGGGTCTGTTATCTTGTTGATGCCAGATTGTGCTAGTGTTTACTCTACCATCCTTTTGGTGGTAGTAGCCGGTGTGAGTTTTCTCTATCATCCTTTTGGTGGTAGTTGTCGTTGTGAGTTTGCTCAACCATCCTTTTGGTTGTAGTAGCTGGTTTTAGTTTGCTCCATCATCCGTTTGGTGATGGATCTGTTATCTTGTTGATGCGAGATTGTGCGAGTGTTGCTCTACCATCCTTTTGGTGGTGTAACAGGTGTGAGTTTGCTCCATCAACCTTTTGGTGGTGGGTCTGTCATCTTGTTTAAGCCAGATTGTGCGAGTGTTGCTCTATCATCCTTTTGGTGGTAGTAGCCGGTGTGAGTTTGCTCCGTCATTCTTTTGGTGGTGGGTCTGTCATGTTGTTGATGCCAGATTGTGCGAGTGTTGCTCTGTCATCCTTTTGGTAGTAGTAGCCGGTGTGAGTTTGCTCCATCAACCTTTTGGTGGTGGGTCTGTCATCATGTTGATGCCAGATTGTGCGAGTTTTTGTTCTATCATCCTTTTGGTGGTAATAGCCGGTGTGAGTTCGCTCCTTTATCCATTTGGTGATGGGTCTGTCATCTTTTTGGTGCCAGATTGTGCGAGTGCTTGCTCTATCAACTTTTTGGTGGTAATAGCCGATGTGGGTTTGCTCTGTCATCCTTTTGGTGATGGGTCTGTTATCTTGTTGATGCCAGATTGTGCGAGTGTTTGCTCTACCATCCTTTTGGTGGTAGTAGCCTGTGTGAGTTTGCTCCGTTATCCTTTTGTTGGTTGGTCTATCATCTTGTTGATGCCAGATTGTGAGAGTGTTTCTCTATCATCCTTTTGGTGGTAGTAGCCGGTGTGATTTTGCTCCATCAATCTTTCGGTGATGGGTCTGTCATCTTGTTGATGCTAGATTGTGCGAGTGTTTGCTCTATCATCCTTTTGGTGGTAGTAGCCGGTGTGAGTTTGCTCCATCATCCTTTTGGTGGTGGGCTTGTCATATTATAGATGTCAAATTGTGCGAGTGTTACTCTATCATCCTTTTGGTGGTAGTAGCCGGTGTGAGTTTTCTCCATCAACCATTTGGTGGTGGGTCAGTCATCTTGTTGATGCCAGATTGTGCGAGTGATTGCTCTATCATCTTTTTGGTTGTAGTAGCCGGTGTGAGTTGGCTCCATTATCGTTTTGGTGATGGGTCTGTCATCTTTTTGGTGTCAGATTGTGTGAGTGCTTGCGCTATCATCCTTTTGGTTGTAGTAGCCGATGTGGGTTTGCTCCATCATCCTTTTTGTGGTGGGTCTGTTATCTTGTTGATGCCAAATTGTGCGAGTGTTTGCTCTACCATCCTTTCAGTGGTAGTAGCCGGTGTGAGTTTTCTCTATCATCCTTTTGGTGGTAGTAGCCGTTGTGAGTTTTCTCCATCATCCTTTTGGTGATGGGTCTCTCATCTTGTTGATGCTAGGTTGTGCGAGTGTTGCTCTATCATCCTTTTGGTGGTAGTAGCCGGTGTGAGTTTCCTCCATCAACCTATTGGTGGCGGGTCTGTCATCTTGTTGATGCCAGATTGTGCGAGTGTTGCTCTATCATCCTTTTGGTGGTAGTAGGCGGTGTGAGTTTGCTCCATCACTCTTTTGGTGGTTGGTCAGTCATCTTGTTGATGCCAGATTGTGCGAGTGTTGCTTTGTCATCCTTTTGGTAGTAGTAGTCGATGTGAGTTTACTCCATCAACCTTTTGGTGGTGGGTCTATCATCTTGTTGATGCCAGATTGTGCGAGTGATTGCTCTATCATCCTTTTAGTGGTAGTAGCTGGTGTGTGTTTGCGCCATTATCATTTTGGTGATGGGTATGTCATATTTTTGGGGCCAGATTGTGCGAGTGCTTGCTCTATTATCCTTTTGGTTGTAGTAGCCGATGTGGGTTTGCTCTGTCATCATTTTGGTGGTGGGTCTGTTATCTTGTTGATGCCAGATTGTGCTAGTCTTTACTCTACCATCCTTTTGGTGGTAGTAGCCGGTGTGAGTTTTCTCTATCATCCTTTTGGTGGTAGTTGTCGTTGTGAGTTTGCTCAACCATCCTTTTGGTTGTAGTAGCTGGTTTTAGTTTGCTCCATCATCCGTTTGGTGATGGATCTGTCATCTTGTTGATGCGAGATTGTGCGAGTGTTGCTCTACCATCCTTTTGGTGGTGTAACAGGTGTGAGTTTGCTCCATCATCCTTTTGGTGGTGGGTCTGTCATCTTGTTGATGCTAGGTTGTGCGAGTGTTGCTCTTTCATCCTTTTGGTAGTAGTAGCCGGTGTGAGTTTGTTCCCTCAACCTTTTGATGGTGGGTCTGTGATCTTGTTGATGCCAGATTGTGTGAGTGTTTCTCTATCATGCTTTTGGTAGTAGTAGCCGGTGTGAGTTTGCTCCATCAACCTTTTGGTGGTGGGTCTGTCATCTTGTTGATGCCAAATTGTGCGAGTGTTGCTCTATCATCCTTTGGTGGTAATAGCCGGTGTGAGTTCACTCCTTTATCCATTTGGTGATGGGTCTGTCATCTTTTTGGTGCCAGATTGTGCGAGTGCTTGCTCTATCAACTTTTTGGTGGTAATAGCCGATGTGGGTTTGCTCTGTCATCCTTTTGGTGATGGGTCTGTTATCTTGTTGATGCCAGATTGTGCGAGTGTTTGCTCTACCATCCTTTTGGTTGTAGTAGCCTGTGTGAGTTTGCTTCGTTATCCTTTTGTTGGTTGGTCTATCATCTTGTTGATGCCAGATTGTGAGAGTGTTTCTCTATCATCCTTTTGGTGGTAGTAGCCAGTGTGATTTTGCTCCAACAATCTTTCGGTGATGGGTCTGTCATCTTGTTGATGTTAGATTGTGCGAGTGTTTGCTCTATCATCCTTTTGGTGGTAGTAGCCGGTGTGAGTTTGCTCCATCATCCTTTTGGTTGTGGGCTTGTCATATTATAGATGTCAAATTGTGCGAGTGTTACTCTATCATCCTTTTGGTGGTAGTAGCCGGTGTGAGTTTTCTCCATCAACCATTTGGTGGTGGGTCAGTCATCTTGTTGATGCCAGATTGTGCGAGTGATTGCTCTATCATCTTTTTGGTGGTAGTAGCCGGTGTGAGTTCGCTCCATTATTGTTTTGGTGATGGGTCTGTCATCTTTTTGGTGTCAGATTGTGCGAGTGCTTGCGCTATCATCCTTTTGGTTGTAGTAGCCGATGTGGGTTTGCTCCATCATCCTTTTTGTGGTGGGTCTGTTATCTTGTTGATGCCAAATTGTGCGAGTGTTTGCTCTACCATCCTTTCAGTGGTAGTAGCCGGTGTGAGTTTTCTCTATCATCCTTTTGGTGGTAGTAGCCGTTGTGAGTTTTCTCAACCATCCTTTTCGTGGTAGTATCCGGTTTTAGTTTGCTCCATCATCCTTTTGGTGATGGGTCTGTCATCTTGTTGATGCTAGGTTGTGCGAGTGTTGCTCTATCATCCTTTTGGTGGTAGTAGCTGGTGTGAGTTTCCTCCATCAACCTTTTGGTGGTGGGTCTGTCATCTTGTTGATGCCAAATTGTGCGAGTGTTGCTCTATCATGCTTTTCGTAATAGTAGTCGATGTGGGTTTGCTCCATCAACCTATTGGTGGCGGGTCTGTCATCTTGTTGATGCCAGATTGTGCGAGTGTTTCTCTATCATCCTTTTGGTGGTAGTAGGCGGTGTGAGTTTGCTCCATCACTCTTTTGGTGGTTGGTCTGTCATCTTGTTGATGCCAGATTGTGCGAGTGTTGCTTTGTCATCCTTTTGGTAGTAGTAGTCGGTGTGAGTTTACTCTATTAACCTTTTGGTGGTGGGTCTATCATCTTGTTGATGCCAGATTGTGCGAGTGATTGCTCTATCATCCTTTTAGTGGTAGTAGCCGGTGTGTGTTTGCGCCATTATCATTTTGGTGATGGGTATGTCATATTTTTGGGGCCAGATTGTGCGAGTGCTTGCTCTATTATCCTTTTGGTTGTAGTAGCCGATGTGGGTTTGCTCTGTCATCATTTTGGTGGTGGGTCTGTTATCTTGTTGATGCCAGATTGTGCTAGTGTTTACTCTACCATCCTTTTGTTGGTAGTAGCCGGTGTGAGTTTTCTCTATCATCCTTTTGGTGGTAGTTGTCGTTGTGAGTTTGCTCAACCATCCTTTTGGTGGTAGTAGCTGGTTTTAGTTTGCTCCATCATCCGTTTGGTGAGGGATCTGTCATGTTGTTGATGCGAGATTATGCGAGTGTTGCTCTACCATCCTTTTGGTGGTGTAATAGGTGTGAGTTTCCTCCATCATCCTTTTGGTGGTGGGTCTGTCATCTTGTTGATGCTAGGTTGTGCGAGTGTTGCTCTTTAATACTTTTGGTAGTAGTAGCCGGTGTGAGTTTGTTCCATCAACCTTTTGATGGTGGGTCTGTGATCTTGTTGATGCCAGATTGTGCGAGTGTTGCTCTATCATGCTTTTGGTAGTAGTAGCCGGTGTGAGTTTGCTCCATCAACCTTTTGGTGGTGGGTCTGTCATCTTGTTTAAGCCAGATTGTGCGAGTGTTGCTCTATCATCCTTTTGGTGGTAGTAGCCGGTGTGAGTTTGCTCCGTCATTCTTTTGGTGGTGGGTCTGTCATGTTGTTGATGCCAGATTGTGCGAGTGTTGCTCTGTCATCCTTTTGGTAGTAGTAGACGGTGTGAGTTTGCTCCATCAACCTTTTGGTGGTGGGTCTGTCATCATGTTGATGCCAGATTGTGCGAGTTTTTGTTCTATCATCCTTTTGGTGGTAATAGCCGGTGTGAGTTCGCTCCTTTATCCATTTGGTGATAGGTCTGTCATCTTTTTGGTGCCAGATTGTGCGAGTGCTTGCTCTATCAACTTTTTGGTGGTAATAGCCGATGTGGGTTTGCTCTGTCATCCTTTTGGTGATGGGTCTGTTATCTTGTTGATGCCAGATTGTGCGAGTGTTTGCTCTACCATCCTTTTGGTGGTAGTAGCCTGTGTGAGTTTGCTCCGTTATCCTTTTGTTGGTTGGTCTATCATCTTGTTGATGCCAGATTGTGAGAGTGTTTCTCTATCATCCTTTTGGTGGTAGTAGCCGGTGTGATTTTGCTCCATCAATCTTTCGGTGATGGGTCTGTCATCTTGTTGATGCTAGATTGTGCGAGTGTTTGCTCTATCATCCTTTTGGTGGTAGTAGCCGGTGTGAGTTTGCTCCATCATCCTTTTGGTGGTGGGCTTGTCATATTATAGATGTCAAATTGTGCGAGTGTTACTCTATCATCCATTTGGTGGTAGTAGCCGGTGTAAGTTTTCTCCATCAACCATTTGGTGGTGGGTCAGTCATCTTGTTGATGACAGATTGTGCGAGTGATTGCTCTATCATCTTTTTGGTTGTAGTAGCCGGTGTGAGTTCGCTCCATTATCGTTTTGGTGATGGGTCTGTCATCTTTTTGGTGTCAGATTGTGTGAGTGCTTGCGCTATCATCCTTTTGGTTGTAGTAGCCGATGTGGGTTTGCTCCATCATCCTTTTTGTGGTGGGTCTGTTATCTTGTTGATGCCAAATTGTGCGAGTGTTTGCTCTACCATCCTTTCAGTGGTAGTAGCCGGTGTGAGTTTTCTCTATCATCCTTTTGGTGGTAGTAGCCGTTGTGAGTTTTCTCCATCATCCTTTTGGTGATGGGTCTGTCATCTTGTTGATGCTAGGTTGTGCGAGTGTTGCTCTATCATCCTTTTGGTGGTAGTAGCCGGTGTGAGTTTCCTCCATCAACCTATTGGTGGCGGGTCTGTCATCTTGTTGATGCCAGATTGTGCGAGTGTTGCTCTATCATCCTTTTGGTGGTAGTAGGCGGTGTGAGTTTGCTCCATCACTCTTTTGGTGGTTGGTCTGTCATCTTGTTGATGCCAGATTGTGCGAGTGTTGCTTTGTCATCCTTTTGGTAGTAGTAGTCGGTGTGAGTTTACTCCATCAACCTTTTGGTGGTGGGTTTATCATCTTGTTGATGCCAGATTGTGCGAGTGATTGCTCTATCATCCTTTTAGTGGTAGTAGCCGGTGTGTGTTTGCGCCATTATCATTTTGGTGATGGGTATGTCATATTTTTGGGGCCAGATTGTGCGAGTGCTTGCTCTATTATCCTTTTGGTTGTAGTAGCCGATGTGGGTTTGCTCTGTCATCATTTTGGTGGTGGGTCTGTTATCTTGTTGATGCCAGATTGTGCTAGTGTTTACTCTACCATCCTTTTGGTGGTAGTAGCCGGTGTGAGTTTTCTCTATCATCCTTTTGGTGGTAGTTGTCGTTGTGAGTTTGCTCAACCATCCTTTTGGTTGTAGTAGCTGGTTTTAGTTTGCTCCATCATCCGTTTGGTGATGGATCTGTCATCTTGTTGATGCGAGATTGTGCGAGTGTTGCTCTACCATCCTTTTGGTGGTGTAATAGGTGTGAGTTCGCTCCATCATCCTTTTGGTGGTGGGTCTGTCATCTTGTTGATGCTAGGTTGTGCGAGTGTTGCTCTTTCATCCTTTTGGTAGTAGTAGCCGGTGTGAGTTTGTTCCCTCAACCTTTTGATGGTGGGTCTGTGATCTTGTTGATGCCAGATTGTGCGAGTGTTGCTCTATCATGCTTTTGGTAGTAGTAGCCGGTGTGAGTTTGCTCCATCAACCTTTTGGTGGTGGGTCTGTCATCTTGTTGATGCCAAATTGTGCGAGTGTTGCTCTATCATCCTTTGGTGGTAATAGCCGGTGTGAGTTCACTCCTTTATCCATTTGGTGATGGGTCTGTCATCTTTTTGGTGCCAGATTGTGCGAGTGCTTGCTCTATCAACTTTTTGGTGGTAATAGCCGATGTGGGTTTGCTCTGTCATCCTTTTGGTGATGGGTCTGTTATCTTGTTGATGCCAGATTGTGCGAGTGTTTGCTCTACCATCCTTTTGGTGGTAGTAGCCTGTGTGAGTTTGCTTCGTTATCCTTTTGTTGGTTGGTCTATCATCTTGTTGATGCCAGATTGTGAGAGTGTTTCTCTATCATCCTTTTGGTGGTAGTAGCCGGTGTGATTTTGCTCCATCAATCTTTCGGTGATGGGTCTGTCATCTTGTTGATGTTAGATTGTGCGAGTGTTTGCTCTATCATCCTTTTGGTGGTAGTAGCCGGTGTGAGTTTGCTCCATCATCCTTTTGGTGGTGGGCTTGTCATATTATAGATTTCAAATTGTGCGAGTGTTACTCTATCATCCTTTTGGTGGTAGTTGCCGGTGTGAGTTTTCTCCATCAACCATTTGGTGGTGGGTCAGTCATCTTGTTGATGCCAGATTGTGCGAGTGATTGCTCTATCGTCTTTTTGGTGGTAGTAGCCGGTGTGAGTTCGCTCCATTATCGTTTTGGTGATGGGTCTGTCATCTTTTTGGTGTCAGATTGTGCGAGTGCTTGCGCTATCATCCTTTTGGTTGTAGTAGCCGATGTGGGTTTGCTCCATCATCCTTTTTGTGGTGGGTCTGTTATCTTGTTGATGCCAAATTGTGCGAGTGTTTGCTCTACCATCCTTTCAGTGGTAGTAGCCGGTGTGAGTTTTCTCTATCATCCTTTTGGTGGTAGTAGCCGTTGTGAGTTTTCTCAACCATCCTTTTCGTGGTAGTATCCGGTTTTAGTTTGCTCCATCATCCTTTTGGTGATGGGTCTGTCATCTTGTTGATGCTAGGTTGTGCGAGTGTTGCTCTATCATCCTTTTGGTGGTAGTAGCCGGTGTGAGTTTCCTCCATCAACCTTTTGGTGGTGGGTCTGTCATCTTGTTGATGCCGGATTGTGCGAGTGTTGCTTTGTCATCCTTTTGGTAGTAGTAGTCGGTGTGAGTTTACTCTATTAACCTTTTGGTGGTGGGTCTATCATCTTGTTGATGCCAGATTGTGCGAGTGAATGCTCTATCATCCTTTTAGTGGTAGTAGCCGGTGTGTGTTTGCGCCATTATCATTTTGGTGATGGGTATGTCATATTTCTGGGGCCAGATTGTGCGAGTGCTTGCTCTATTATCCTTTTGGTTGTAGTAGCCGATGTGGGTTTGCTCTGTCATCATTTTGGTGGTGGGTATGTTATCTTGTTGATGCCAGATTGTGCTAGTGTTTACTCTACCATCCTTTTGGTGGTAGTAGCCGGTGTGAGTTTTCTCTATCATCCTTTTGGTGGTAGTTGTCGTTGTGAGTTTGCTCAACCATCCTTTTGGTTGTAGTAGCTGGTTTAGTTTGCTCCATCATCCGTTTGGTGATGGATCTGTCATCTTGTTGATGCGAGATTGTGCGAGTGTTGCTCTACCATCCTTTTGGTGGTGTAACAGGTGTGAGTTTGCTCCATCAACCTTTTGGTGGCGGGTCTGTCATCTTGTTGATGCAAGGTTGTGCGAGTGTTGCTCTTTCATCCTTTTGGTAGTAGTAGCCGGTGTGAGTTTGTTCCATCAACCTTTTGATGGTGGGTCTGTGATCTTGTTGATGCCAGATTGTGCGAGTGTTGCTCTATCATGCTTTTGGTAGTAGTAGCCGGTGTGCGTTTGCTCCATCAACCTTTTGGTGGTGGGTCTGTCATTTTGTTGATGCCAGATTATGCGAGTGTTGCTCTATCATCCTTTTGGTGGTAGTAGCCTGTGTGAGTTTGCTCTGTCATCCTTTTGGTGGTAGTAGCCTGTGTGAGTTTGCTCTGTCATGTTGTTGATGCCAGATTGTGCGAGTGTTGCTCTGTCATCCTTTTGGTAGTAGTAGCCGGTGTGAGTTTGCTCCATCAACCTTTTGGTGGTGGGTCTGTCATCATGTTGATGCCAGATTGTGCGAGTTTTTGTTCTATCATCCTTTTGGTGGTAATAGCCGTTGTGAGTTCACTCCTTTATCCATTTGGTGATGGGTCTGTCATCTTTTTGGTGCCAGATTGTGCGAGAGCTTGCTCTATCAACTTTTTGGTGGTAATAGCCGATGTGGGTTTGCTCTGTCATCCTTTTGGTGATGGGTCAGTTGTCTTTACGATGCCAGATTATGTGACTGTTTGCTCTACCATCCTTTTGGTGGTAGTAGCCAGTGTGAGTATGCTCCTTCATCCTTTTGTTGGTTGGTCGATCTTCTTGTTGATGCCAGATTGTGCGAGTGTTGCTCTATCATCCTTTTGGTGGTAGTAGCCGGTGTGAGTTTGCTCCATCAAACTTTCGGTGATGGGTCTGTCATCTTGTTGATGCCAGATTGTGCGAGTGTTTACACTATCATCCTTTTGGTGGTAGTAGCCGGTGTGAGTTTGCTCCATCGTCCTTTTGGTGGTGGGCCTGTCATAAAATTGATGCAAAATTGTGTGAGTGTTACTCTATCATTCTTTTGGTGGTAGTAGCCGGTGTGAGTTTGCTCCATCAACCTTTTGGTGGTGGGTCTGTTAGCTTGTTGATGCCAGATTGTGCGAGTGCTTGCTCTATCATCCTTTTGGTCATAATAGCCGATGTGGGTTTGCTCTGTCATCCTTTTGGTGATGGGTCTGTTATCATGTTGATGCCAGATTGTGCGAGTGTTTGCTCTACCATCCTTTTGGTGGTAGTAGCCAGTGTGAGTTTGCTCCGTTATCCTTTTGTTTGTTGGTCTATCATCTTGTTGATGCTAGATTGTGTGAGTGTTTCTCTATCATCCTTTTGGTGGTAGTAGCCGGTGTGATTTGGCTCCATTATCATTTTCGTGATGGGTCTGTCATCTTTTTGGTGTCAGATTGTGCGAGTGCTTGCGCTATCATCCTTTTGGTTGTAGTAGCCGATGTGGGTTTGCTCCATCATCCTTTTGGTGGTGCGTCTGTTATCTTGTTGATGCCAAATTGTGCGAGTGTTTGCTCTACCATCTTTTCGGTGGTAGTATCCGGTGTGAGTTTTCTCTATCATCCTTTTGGTGGTAGTAGCCGGTGTGAGTTTGCTCCATCAACCTTTTGGTGGTGGGTCTGTCATCTTGTTGATGCCAGATTGTGCGAGTGTTGCTCTATCATGCTTTTCGTAATAGTAGTCGGTGTGAGTTTGCTCCATCAACCTATTGGTGGCGGTTCTGTCATCTTGTTGATGCCAGATTGTGCGAGTGTTGCTCTATCATCCTTTTGGTGGTAGTAGGCGGTGTGAATTTGCTCCATCACTCATTTGGTGGTGGGTCTGTCATCTTGTTTATGCCAGATTGTGCGAGTGTTGCTTTGTCATCCTTTTGGTAGTAGTAGTCGGTGTGAGTTTACTCCATCAACCTTTTGGTGGTGGGTCTATCATCTTATTGATGCCAGATTGTGCGAGTGATTGCCCTATCATCCTTTTGGTGGTAGTAGCCGGTGTAAGTTCGCTCCATTATCAATTTGGTGATGGGTATGTCATATTTTTGGGGCCAGATTGTGCGAGTGCTTGCTCTATGATCCTTTTGGTTGTAGTAGCCGATGTGGGTTTGCTCTGTCATCATTTTGGTGGTGGGTCTGTTATCTTGTTGATGCCAGATTGTGCGAGTGTTTACTCTACCATCCTTTTGGTGGTAGTAGCCGGTGCGAGTTTTCTCTATCATCCTTTTGGTGGTAGTTGCCGTTGTGAGTTTGCTCAACCATCCTTTTGGTGGTAGTAGCTGGTTTAGTTTGCTTCATCATCCGTTTGGTGATGGGTCTGTCATCTTGTTGATGCGAGACTGTGCGAGTGATGCTCTACCATCCTTTTGGTGGTGTAACCGATGTGAGTTTGCTCCATCATCCTTTTGGTGTTGGGTCTGCCATGTTGTTGATGCTAGGTTGTGCGAGTGTTGCTCTTTTATCCTTTTGGTAGTAGTAGCCAGTGTGAGTTTGTTCCATCAACCTTTTGATGGTGGGTCTGTGACCTTGTTGATGCCAGATTGTGCGAGTGTTGCTCTATCATGCTTTTGGTAGAAGTAGCCGGTGTGAGTTTGCTCTATCAACCTTTTGGTGGTGGGTCTGTCATCTTGTTGATGCCAGATTGTGCGAGTGTTGCTCTATCATCCTTTTGGTGGTAGTAGCCGGTGTGAGTTTGCTCCGTCATTCTTTTGGGGGTGGGTCTGTCATGTTGTTGATCCCAGATTGTGCGAGTGTTGCACTATCATCCTTTTGGTAGTAGTAGCCGGTGTGAGTTTTCTCCATCAACCTTTTGGTGGTGGGTCTGTCATCGTGTTGATGCCAGATTGTGCGAGTTTTTGTTCTATCATCCTTTTGGTGGTAATAGCCGGTGTGAGTTCGCTCCTTTATCCATTTGGTGATGGGTCTGTCATCTTTTTGGTGCCAGATTGTGCGAGTGCTTGCTCTATCAACTTTTTGGTGGTAATAGCCGATGTGGGTTTGCTCTGTCATCCTTTTGGTGATGGGTCTGTTATCTTTTTGATGCCAGATTGTGTGAGTGTTTGCTCTACCATCCTTTTGGTGGTAGTAGCCTGTGTGAGTTTGCTCCGTCATCCTTTTGTTGGTTGGTCGATCTTCTTGTTGATGCCAGATTGTGCGAGTGTTGCTCTATCATCCTTTTGGTGGTAGTAGCCGGTGTGAGTTTGCTCCATCAAACTTTCGGTGATGGGTCTGTCATCTTGTTGATGCCAGATTGTGCGAGTGTTTACACTATCATCCTTTTGGTGGTAGTAGCCGGTGTGAGTTTGCTCCATCATCCTTTTGGTGGTGGGCCTGTCATAAAATTGATGCAAAATTGTGCGAGTGTTACTCTATCATTCTTTTGGTGGTAGTAGCCGGTGTGAGTTTGCTCCATCAACCTTTTGGTGGTGGGTCTGTTATCTTGTTGATGCCAGATTGTGCGAGTGCTTGCTCTATCATCCTTTTGGTCATAATAGCCGATGTGGGTTTGCTCTGTCATCCTTTTGGTGATGGGTCTAATATCTTGTTGATGCCAGATTGTGCGAGTGATTGCTCTACCATCCCTTTGGTGGTAGTAGCCAGTGTGAGTTTGCTCCGTTATCCTTTTGTTTGTTGGTCTATCATCTTGTTGATGCCAGATTATGAGAGTGTTTCTCTATCATCCTTTTGGTGGTAGTAGCCGGTGTGATTTTGCTCCATCAATCTTTCGGTGATGGGTCTGTCATCTTGTTGATGCCAGATTGTGCGAGTGTTTGCTCTATCATCCTTTTGGTGGTAGTAGCCGGTGTGAGTTTGCTCCATCATCCTTTTGGTGGTGGGCTTGTCATATTATACATGTCAAATTGTGCGAGTGTTACTCTATCATCCTTTTGGTGGTAGTAGCCGATGTGAGTTTGCTCCATCAACCATTTGGTGGTGGGTCAGTCATCTTGTTGATGCCAGATTGTGCGAGTGATTACTCTATCATCTTTTTGGTGGTAGTAGCCGGTCTGAGTTCGCTCCATTATCGTTTTGGTGATGGGTCTGCATCTTTTTGGTGTCAGATTGTGCGAGTGCTTGCACTATCATCCTTTTTGTTGTAGTTGCCGATATGGGTTTGCTCCATCATCCTTTTGGTGGTGCGTCTGTTATCTTGTTGATGCCAAATTGTGCGAGTGTTTGCTCTACCATCTTTTCGGTGTTAGTAGCCGGTGTGAGTTTTCTCTATCATCCTTTTGGTGGTAGTAGCCGTTGTGAGTTTTCTTAACCATCCTTTTGGTGGTAGTATCCGGTTTTAGTTTGCTCCATCATCCTTTTGATGATGGGTCTGTCATCTTGTTGATGCTAGGTAGTGCGAGTGTTGCTCTATCATCCTTTTGGTGGTAGTAGCCGGTGTGAGTTTGCTCCATCAACCTTTTGGTGGTGGGTCTGTCATCTTGTTGATGCCAGATTGTGCGAGTGTTGCTCTATCATGCTTTTCGTAATAGTAGTCAGTGTAAGTTTGCTCCATCAACCTATTCGTGGCGGGTCTGTCATCTTGTTGATGCCAGATTGTGCGAGTGTGGCTCTATCATCCTTTTGGTGGTAGTAGGCGGTGTGAGTTTGCTCCATCACTCATTTGGTGGTGGGTCTGTCATCTTGTTGATGCCAGATTGTGCGAGTGTTGTTTTGTCATCCTTTTGGTAGTAGTAGTCGGTGTGAGTTTACTCCATCAACCTTTTGGTGGTGGGTCTATCATCTTGTTGATGCCAGATTGTGCGAGTGATTGCTCTATCATCCTTTTGGTGGTAGTAGCCGGTGTGAGTTCGCTCCATTATCATTTTGGAGATGGGTATGTCATATTTTTGAGGCCAGATTGTGCGAGTGCTTGCTCTATTATCCTTTTGGTTGTCGTAGCCGATGTGGTTTTGCTCTGTCATCATTTTGGTGGTGGGTCTGTTATCTTGTTGATGCCAGATTGTGCGAGTGTTTACTCTACCATCCTTTTGGTGGTAGTAGCCGGTGTGAGTTTTCTCGATCATCCTTTTGGTGGTAGTTTCTGTTGTGAGTTTGCTCAACCATCCTTTTGGTGGTAGTAGCTGGTTTTAGTTTGCTCCATCATCCGTTTGGTGATGGGTCTGTCATCTTGTTGATGCTAGATTGTGTGAGTGTTGCTCTACCATCCTTTTGGTGGTGTAACCGATGTGTGTTTGCTCCATCATCCTTTTGGTGTCGGTTCTGTCATCTTGTTGATGCTAGGTTGTGCGAGTGTTGCTCTTTCATCCTTTTGGTAGTAGTAGCCAGTGTGAGTTTGTTCCATCAACCTTTTGATGGTGGGTCTGTGATCTTGTTGATGCCAGATTGTGCGAGTGTTGCTCTATCATGCTTTTGGTAGTAGTAGCCGGTGTGAGTTTGCTCTATCAACCTTTTGGTGGTGGGTCTGTCATCTTGTTGATGCCAGATTGTGCGAGTGTTGCTCTATCATCCTTTTGGTTGTAGTAGCCGGTGTGAGTTTGCTCCGTCATTCTTTTGGTGGTGGGTCTGTCATCTTGTTGATGCCAGATTATGCGAGTGTTGCTCTGTCATCCTTTTGGTAGTACTAGCCGGTGTGAGGTTGCTCCATCAACCTTTTGGTGGTAGGTCTGTCATCTTGTTGATGCCAGATTGTGCGAATTTTTGTTCTATCATCCTTTTGGTGGTAATAGCCGGTGTGAGTTCGCTCCTTTATCCTTTTGGTGATGGGTCTGTCATCTTTTTGGTGCCAGATTGTGCGAGTGCTTGCTCTATCAACTTTTTGGTGGTAATAGTCGATGTGGGATTGCTCCGTCATCCTTTTGGAGATGGCTCTATTATCTTTTTGATGGCAGATTGTGTGAGTGTTGGCTCTACCATCCTTTTGGTGGTAGTAGCCAGTGTGAGTTTGCTCCGTCATCCTTTTGTTGGTTGGTCGATCTTCTTGTTGATGCCAGATTGTGCGAGTGTTGCTCTATCATCCTTTTGGTGGTAGTAGCCGGTGTGAGTTTGCTCCATCAACCTTTCGGTGATGGGTCTGTCATCTTGTTGATGCCAGATTGTGCGAGTGTTTACACTATCATCCTTTTGGTGGTAGTTGCCGATGTGAGTTTGCTCCATCATCCTTTTGGGGGTGGGCCTGTCATAAAATTGATGCAAAATTGTGCGAGTGTTACTCTATCAGTCTTTTGGTGGTAGTAGCCGGTGTGTGTTTGCTTCATCAACCTTTTGGTGGTGGGTCTGTTATCTTGTTGATGCCAGATTGTGCTGTCGCTACTGCGAGAAAAGAGGCCGGCAATGACTAACAGAGTCGCCACCTATCGTTATTTATCCCAAAGAGGGGAAAGGAAACGATCGGAAAAAACTTGACGAAAACGGGAAAAGACGAGGTCATCGCAACCAAGTCCTAGGATCGGTAGTCGGTTACGCAAGGGGAAGGTATGAGCACCCCTCACGTCTGTCGTACTCGATGGGATCCATGCATGTGTTGTCTATCTAAAACGTGTGTAAACTATCTACGCTAAAGGCTTATGGACAAAAGAAAAAGAAAAAAAAACTGACTTGGCAGAGCATCGCCGCTATGTGCCTACGTACTCCCTCGTGCAATGAGAAAGTCAGAGTCAACGTAGTTCGACTAACAACGATCATAGAAAGGGGGAAAGGTTGCTCGCCAAGACATCGCGTCTTGTGCTTACATACTTTCATCTGGTATGAAAGATCAGAGCAAACATAGTTTGGACTTAAGAGAAGACAGGTTGTTCAAAAAGTTTTATCCGAGTAGGGTTAACAAACTGTTCTAGCAATTTCCTGTATGCAGCTCAACCGTTGGAGACTTAGGCGTTACCGTTTGCGATAGGACTGAAAGTTAACAACACTCTTGCTTATGAAAAGGTTTTCCTGATTAAGATCCTGAAGGATGGAAAAGGTTTGAAGTGTTTTTATGTTTTTTAGAGAAGAAGTGTTTTGAATTTGAGTGTTCATAATGTATGTTGTACTAAAGTCTAAAACCTAGGATCGAATGTGTCGCATATCGTCTTAAGGACGTATACTAAACACTCTAGGCAATTGAGAGTTAGCCACTCAATCACCATTTCCCAAGTATAAGGCTCATGGCACAACATTCATTATCTTTATTAAGTGGATTGAAGTTGTTTGAAGATGAGAAGAGAAAGGGACAAACTAAAGGGGGACTAGACGAAACCCTAGAAGTTGTCATGCAAAGTGCACCTAATGTTGGGATTACAAAAGGGAAACATTTACCTAATGTTATTATGCATGGTTAGGACCCTAATGCCTATCATAACCTCTCTTGAACAAGAGAGATTAGAAATCCTAAGGGAAGGAAGACAAAAGAATAAGAAGAAAGAGCAATGGAAACATGCAAATGAGAGAATGCATACATGGAATGCACAAGTAGGATGAAAGTGGGAGGAAAATATGTGTGGGGCAGTATGAGGATGCAAAGAGAAAAGAGAAAGAGATGCATCAAAAGCAAACAAACAAGTGTGACAAAGTCACTAAGAAAAGTCCTCATGGATTCATCACTTTAGGTAAGCTTCACGTTCCTCCTAAGGAGGGACCAAGCTACCTTAAATAACATTCCAAAGTCATAGGACAGAAGAGAAAATGAAAGAAGAGAATGCTCAAGATAAACATCAAAAACACACCAAATAGATGCAAGAAAAGGCAAGGAGAAAGACCAAAGTCTTACACACATTCAACACTTAAAGCATAAGTGGAAAGCCTACAAAGCAATGCATCAATCAACAAGCAATGAACATAATTTTGACCTAAAAATGAACATACAATAAGCTCAACATGTCTAGTTTGTGAAACAAGAAGAGTTGAGAGTTGAATCGATCCACAAAGGTCATTTCTAATTCAAACTAGGTCATGCACTTGTATGAGCCACCTTAGGAAATGACTTGACTTGCAAGTCATCTCAAAATTAGGAAAAAGACTCAAAAATTACCAAATAAAATGCATAAAGAAGCTAAACAAGTTGGCAAACAGAAGCCAAAAGCACAAAGCTAATATCCCCTCAAAGCACCATCAAAAGAAAATAATATTCAAGATGTACCACTTTGAAATGGGAGAATCGAGGGTCAAACGAAATGCCACCAAAGTCAACCCTAAAGTCAACCAACCAGGGGCAAAATGGTCCTCAAAATTTAATCAACTCATCATGGATATGAAGATTTAATTTTAGTCATTTGACCCAAAGGAAAAGAGAGAAACAATTAAAAGATCAAACAATGTCACAATTTAAATCATTTAGTATACTTCCAATATTTAAATCCAATTTTAATTGAAAAATAAATCAAATCAAATCAAATAAAATTTTCTAAAATCAGAAGACATCCCAAAGTGTCTAAAAAGTAATTTTATGAATTTTTTGGATGATTGGAAGTAATTAAAAATGAATTAAATGGAAACAAACAATAAACAAAAATAAAATAAAAATAAAAATAAAATAACCAAACAGACGGTGCAAATAGTAAGTAAAATCAGTTAAAAAAAGAGATTGGGCCAAGAGGGTGGGCGCAAACAGCAATGGAGGCCCAAGGCGCCCAAACAAAATCAGAGTTTCAAACATCATCCAGTGAGGCTGGTCAACAGAAGGACCATCATGGAAAACAACTTGAGCCATCTGATTAAATGGTAATCAGATCATGTGGATTAAAAAGTGTCAGCGCATTTATGAGGAATTTAAATGTGATTACGTAGTAGTCAAAAGAGGTACACGATGTTTCTTAATCTCAAGCGTCCAAACCAAAAGTAAGCTAATCCAAAGGTTATGAGATCATCTTCTCAAATGAGAGGTCAACAAAATCCAAGGAAAACAGACGGTGGCCAGAGATCCCTTTCGGTCATCTTCTCCAGCCACAGAACCACCGTGAACAGTAGCACCCAAAACACAGTCATCAATACCTCACCAAAAATGACAAACTAATAGTCAAAATTCATCCTCTCCTCACGAGGAACCCAAATCCAACCTTGGTTTTCATATTTGAGAAACATACAAAGCAAATTGAAGACAAATAGAAAATGTGCACAAACTGTAAAACTCAAAATCAACCAACAAAAGTGCCCAGAATTCATCTACACCTCATGTAGAGTTCAAATCCACAGTCCGTTTACTCTAAAACCTCAAGAACAGGCCAAAATGCAAACAACAAGTTTCATGCTCCAAACATAAATCAACTCAAATGCCAGTTCATTTTACTTGTTAATGGTCTACATGATTCCTATGTCTCAAATATGCAAAAATGGCAAAGAATTGTGGCATAAATAGAGAGATATGGTGATTTCAAGATTACCTAGTGGAGAACCTCCGCTGAGTCTTGTCCTTGGCTGAAACTTCAAGCAAATCACCCAGAATCATTCCACACACTTGAATGAAGCTCTTGGTATGCTCAATTTCACTTGAGAATGGCCAAATCCCCAAAACCGAGTTTCACTTTGCTCTCACTTTTTCAAGTTGCTATTTCTGCAATTTCACCACCAAATCATGCTCTAAGAGTTTTGAAGTTTTCTAACCTTTTATGTATTGGATTCAGATGAAAATGGAGCCCTAATTCATGCCATAAAGCCCAATTGCCAATTCAATTTTTCTTCACGTTTTTGCTTGCCATACTCGTGTTCTATCCACTGCACCAGCCTCAAATTTGTTCCAAATCATTTGCACATGGCCTGAGTTGATCAAAGGGCCATCAATTGGTCCTTGTTTTGATTCTATGGTGGATTTCCAATTTGTTACTTCATGGTGAAGAAACCATGGAAATAACCAACCAAATGACCTCAAATTGCAAAAATAAACTTGGCATTGTATTTAGAACATCATTTACACTCAAAATATGCATAAATTTGCCTTGAAAAAGTTCCAAATGAATTAATTCCAATTTTCTCATTTTAAGCTTCCTTCATGAAAAATTCAAACACCAATTCTTCACTCCAAACTCCAACCATGACAATAGATGATTTGGTAATGCAAATGGCCCTATTTGGAGCAAGTTTCATGTTGGAAATATTTTCATTTGAAGTGTGCAAGTTGGTGAAATGGACCTATAATTTTATGGCCTATAATCTCACTTTCCCAAAATACCCCTGACTTGCAAGCCTCATAACTTGAGTTCTACAAATCAGATGAAAGATTTCTAGTACTATCTGGAAAGCTAAGACCATGCTTTACAACTTTCATGTTCACCAAAAGTTGAGGAGAAACATCCTTCTAGGTCAAAAATGGCTTGGAAGTTAGTTAACTTTTGTTGACCAAAATCACATTCATCTGATGACCTGTAACTTGTCTGCATCATAACTTGAGTTATATAAATCCAACCAAGGACTTCTGTTACTCAAAAGAAACCTAATAACATGCTCTATCGGTTTCATGTTGGTCAAAAGTTGAGATGAGACTTGTATCTTGAGATAGGTGGTCTTGAAGTTAGGCACTGAACAGGGGATTTTACACTGAGAACCCTAATTTAGTAACTTCTCACACTCTTGATCCTTGATGAATTGATCTTGAAATGATATATTAGACATCTTAACACAACATCACATTACCATAGAGACTTGGAATTGAGTTTTAACCTCCTCCAATTTCACAGTTGACTGAGGGTTGACCAGATGAAAACCCTAATTGCAACATCCTTGATTGTGGCTTCTTCCACCTCACACAACAACTTGAATAAGCTCCCACATGGCTCTCAAAGCACTCAATGAGCTCCCTCAACATCTTGTATCCATAATCATGCATTCACAATCCTCTGATGCTCTTCAACTGGCCTCCAAGTTAGGAGCTGACCCATATACATCCATCCATTCTTTCAAAGAACACTGACCACTTCTAGATGATCCGATGACCATTCAATCTTGAGTAACACCCCTTGCATAGGCTCAACACTCTGAGAAGACTTCTCTTGCTATGCAAAACCCCTTGATCCCATGTTCAATGAAACATGCTATGCAATTGAAATGCTATAACAAAATGAAATGAAACATAAACCAAGTAAAGAAAGGTTGAGCAAAATTTGGGGTACAACAGCTGCCCCTATTCAAGCGACTTGGACCTGAATGAGTGAAAAGCGAATAGCTTTAAAACAATCAAGGTAAAAGACGGTTGAATACCAAAGAACCCGGAAATTTGCCAACCGCAAAAAATCTGAATATAGATGTACTGATCTCAAAAACACTCCGCCAGGGAAAGAGAATACAGATGTTAAAAACGACGCCATGGTTTGGATACCATATTGGCGAAAAGTAACAATCCAAATTACCAGAGTCTAGGTACTCCATAGGAATAGGAGCCTGGATGCTCGAAGTGATCGGAGTCTGGATGTCTAAAGACACAAACTGGAGCCTGGATGCTCAAAAAACAAACTGGAGCCTGGATGCTCAAAATGATCGGAGCTTGGATACTCGGTAGAGAATCTGAGTCTGGATACTCAATAATCAGGGCCTGGATGCTCGGTAATGAATCTGAGTCTGGATACTCAATAATCGATCTAAGTCTGGATATTCAATAGCTAGAGCCTGGATGCTCTATGCAAATCTGAGCCTAGACGCTCTATGCAATAAACCTGAGTCTGAATACTCGGTTAATAAATCTAAGTCTGGATACTCAATAGCTGGAGCCTGGATGCTCTATGCAAATTTGAGCCTGGACGCTCTATGCAATAAACCTGAGTCTGAATACTCGGTTAATAAATCTGAGTCTGGATACTCAATAACTGGAGCCTGGATGCTCTATGCAATAAACTTGAATCTAGATACTCGGTTAATAAATCTGAGTCTGGATACTCAATAACTGGAGCCTGGATGCTCAATGCAATTCTGAGCCTGGATGCTCTATGCAATAAACTTGAGTCTGGATACTCGGCTAATAAATCTGAGTCTGGATACTCAATAACTGGAGCCTGGATGCTCAATGCAATAGAAATATATTCATCAGGATCTGGATATCCTACGAGTTCAATTCAAACAACGTTACTGGGAAACAAATATGAGTTGTGGTCTGGATACCACATGGGCTGAGAAAAAACATTAGGTGCCAAGGTCTGGCTACCACACGACGATAGGAGATGACAACATTTACTGTGACCTGGATGTCATGGAGCATCAGATAAACTACCATGGTCTGGATACCATAACTGCCTTTACCCGAGTCTGGATACTTAACGGAGAAAGTACAAACAGGATTCATCAGAGTCTGGATACCCAACAGACTTTACCAGAGTCTGGATACTCAACGGAGAAAGCATAAACAAAATTTATCAAGGTCTGGATACCCAACTGACTTTACCGGAGTCTGGATACTCAACGGACAAAACAGATCGGTAACTGCCATGGTCTCGATACCACGTAGGCGAAGATAACCAACTGTCGGGAAATACAAAAGCCAAGGTCTGGATACGATGCAGGCTAACAGAAACTTAATAACTTGTCAGGTTCTGACTACCATATACACAAAGATACTTAACTCGCCATGGTCTGGATACCATATAGGGCTAAAAAAAACACCGTCAACCGAAGTTCGATGACACTATTGAGGAGAAACACAAGCTGGGGTCTGGATACCATGCGGGCTGACGAAAAATATTATGGTCTGGATACCATTCGGGTGAGGATACTCTTCAACATGCCATGGTCTAGACACCATACGGGCACTAATATTAATCAATCATCTGTCGAATGCATTCCTACAAACAATGAGATAACAACCTGGTCTATGTTTCACATGCAAATGTTTGAAAATGGCGTAATGCCCCATATAAGATAGGAATACTACGCATGTGGGTAGATGTTATGAACGCATGCAGATGCAACGAAACTGAAACAGCAAAATAAATGCTAGAGAAACAGAAACCATCCTGTCAGGAACAGCAAACAACCCTGCAGGGAACGGCTTACCCATGCCAATAAAAATTGGACTTACGCTGAAACAAAAAGGCCTAAAAGGGCTCATCTACCGAGAATAAAGTTCATATAAGAACATGAAATCCAAACTCAACCTAGGATGCAGATCACCACTTGCTGAGGAAAATGCTCGGGCTGAATCACCGGAATACAAACTTTCTGGAGAACAGACAACTCACCAAGTACTTAAAACGTCCAGGATAAACAGCCTAACTTACCTGATAGAGAACAACAATCCCCTGAACAGCCTTCCAAGACGCAACTCTCTTAGGGAACAAAGATCTAACTGAGAAAAGATGAACAACACTGAGATTACACCTTTCCTGCTAGGGGATAAATGACTCTGTGGCGAAACCAACTCTGTCGGAGCCCTCGGTCCGCGCTGCTGAAAGCTGAGTACTTACAATCAAACTGATGGAGAGGGAAGAGTACCCGACCACTACTGGGGAAAACTCTGCACTTACTTCATGGGGATACGCTCGAATCTCGACTCGCTGGGGAGTAAGCACATATCTGTACTCTGCGGAGGATTAAAAGCGCACTGGAAAACTGCCAGGGACATGCTAATACACTGCACATAACTCTATTGGGATAGAGATGCAACCTCAACTACTGGAGAACAACACTGTTTAGGGGACATATGAATCGATTCGTACATTCATAAAACCTTGCCCCAAGAGTGACAACCCTGCAAAAGATAAACAGACAAGACATCCCATACAACAAGACTATCTTGGTCATCATCCATGACATTGTTCAATTAATATCAAAGTTTTAAAAATTATTGGCCAAGGCCTACAAGTTTATGTATGCAAGTTCATCAAAAACATCGGGCGTTTTTCACAAACAAAACAGTAAAAGCTAAAACAAAGCACATAGACAAGTACTGAATAGTATATGTTTATTGATAAACGGCCTATAAATAAGGAAAGTTTTACAACAGATGCAACTCTTGGAAAGAGGAAGTTGCGCAAAACTACAAGTATGCATAAAAGCAAATACAAAAGTGCACAAAAGGTACGACAATGTCGGCAATGTGTCGCAGACAAACACCATGAGCTGATTCCTTTATGACTCACCTGACCCTGATGCTTTCCTGAAACTTCGTCTTCAAAAGAGATCTATTAGAATAAACGGCCCTCAGGTTCTCCCAATCCACTAAGAAATGAAGTTCATACGCAGACCACAGTCATTTGCTTTTCAATCCCTAACTTTTGCCTGAACCGCCCTTTTGGGTTTTCGATTCACCGGGATACCCATTTTTGCCAAAGTCGCATTTACAGGTTTTCAACTTTGCGGGTTTACCATCTTTTCATTTTTTATCCTAATTTTTGCCCGAACCTATTTTCCTTTTTTTATGGTTCGCCGGGATGCCCCATTTTTGCCTGGACTTTTCTTTTTTATTCCAGCGGGTCATTTTAAGTAAAGTATTTTTTAACTGCGTCTGCGTTCACAGGGGATGAAAAATCTTCACCGTCCATGATGGATAGCACTAAGGCTCCTCTAGAGAAAACCTTTCCTACAACATATGGACCCTCATAGTTGGAAGTCCATTTGCACCTGTGATCTGAGTGTGGTGGGAGAATCTTTTTCAGCACAAGATCTCCCGTCTGAAAGCTTCGAGGGTGCACCTTCTTATCGTAAGCTTTCTTCATTCGGCTCTGATACAACCAACCATATGCGATAGATTCTAACCTCTTCTCATCCATTAGGCTAAGCTGATTCAATCTATTCTTGATCCATTCTGCCTCATCGAGCTTCACGTCGACCAAAACTCTTAAAGAAGGAATCTCGACCTCTAGCGGTAGGACAACTTCCATACCGTACACTAGTGAAAAAGGAGTTGCCCCGGTTGATGTGTGTAATGTTGTACGATAACCATGAAGAGCAAAAGGAAATATCTCATGCCAATCCTTGTAAGTAACAACCATCTTTTGCACCATCTTTTTGATATTTTTGTTGGCCGCCTCAACAGCGCCATTCATCTTCGGCCGATAGGGCGATGAGTTGTGATGTTCAATCTTGAAGTTCTGGCATAACTCCTTCATCATCTTATTATTCAGATTCGAACCATTGTCAGTAATGATCCACTCAGGAATTCCATATTTGCAGATGATGTCCTTCTTTATGAATCTTGCTACCACTTGTTTGGTCACATTAGCATACGATGCTGCCTCCACCCACTTGGTGAAGTAATCGATAGCTACCAAAATAAAATGGTGTCCGTTAGAAGCAGTGGGTTCGATCTTTCTAATCATATCGATGCCCCACATGGAGAATGGCCAAGGGGATGACATAACATTTAATGGGCATGGCGGCACATGAATCTTATCAGCATAAATTTGGCATTTATGGCATCTCCTTGCGAATTTGAAAGAATCCGACTCCATTGTTAGCCAAAAATACCCAGCTCGTAGTATCTTCCGAGTCATGGAATGTCCGCCGGCATGCGTGCCAAAAGTACCCTCGTGGACCTCTTCCATAAGCAAGCTTGCTTCTTTTTCGTCCACACACCTGAGTAGCACCAGATCATGATTCCTTCTATAGAGAACCCCATCCGGATTTAGGTAAAAGTTACCAGACAATCTTCTAAGAGTCTTCTTATCTTGGGTCAATGCCCCTGGCGGATACTCTTGGTTCTTAAGGAAATTCTGAATGTCATGGAACCACGGTTTACCATCGGAAACTCCCTCAATGGCAAATATGAAAGCGGGCCTGTCAAGGCATGAGATGACAATCCTTGGAGCTTCATTCCAAAAATTGACCTTGTACATTAAAGACAGCGTAGCCAGAGCATCTGCCATTTGATTCTCCGCTCTTGGCACATGGTGGAAGTCTATACGATCGAAAAATGGCAACCGTCTTCTTGCATAATCCTTGTAAGGAATCAGATTGGGCTGACGAGTTTCCCATTCTCCTTCGATATGGTTAACAACTAGCGCTGAATCGCCATATACATCAAGATTCTTGATCCTCAAATCAATAGCTTCTTCCAGACCCATGATGCATGCTTCGTACTCGGTTTCATTGTTGGTGCAAGGAAAAGTTAACCTGGCACTGAAGGGGATATGAGTTCCATGAGGAGTCGTGATAATTGCCCCAATTCCACTACCATATGAATTAACTGTACCATCGAATATCATCTGCAATTGAGAACCTTTCTCCGGACCTTCAGTGGGTAATGGCTTATCACTATCCTTCGCTTTCATGTACATAATGTCCTCATCAGGAAATTCAAATCTCATTGGTTGGTAATCACCAATCGGCTATTCAGTAAGGTATTCTGACAGAATACTCCCTTTAATGGCTTTCTGGGAAACGTGTTGGATGTCGTACTCTGTCAGTACCATTTGCCATCTGGCAATCCTTCCTGAAAGCGCCTGCTTTTCAAAGACATATTTAATCGGATCCATCTTCGAAATTAGCATGGTTGTAAGGTTGAGCATGTACTGTCTTAAACGTTTGGCCGCCCAAGCGAGTGCGCAACACGTTTTTTCTAGCATTGAGTAACGGGACTCAGAATCTGTGAACTTTTTACTCAAATAATAAATCGCATGATCTTTTCTTCCTGTCTCGTTGTGTTGACCGAGAACACAACCCATGCTATTCTCAAGAAACGTTAAATACATGATTAATGGTCTTCCAGCAACTGGGGGTATCAGTATCGGAGGCTCCTGCAAATACTCTTTTATTTTATCGAATGCTTTTTGACAATTTTCATTCCAGACAACCGCCTGATCTTTCTTTAGCAATTTGAACATTGGTTTACACGTGGCTGTTAGATGAGATATGAACCGAGCGATGTAGTTCAACCTCCCACAGAAGCCACAAACCTCTTTTTCAGTCTTCGGCGCTGGCATTTCTTGAATAGCTCTTATTTTTACAGGATCTACCTCGATTCCTTTTCTACTGACGATAAACCCCAATAACTTTCCGGACCAAACTCCGAAAGTGCACTTATTTGGATTCAACCTCAACTTGAACTTCCTCAACCTCTCAAACAGCTTCAATAAGTTGACCAAATGCTCCTCCTCCATTTGGGACTTCGCAATCATGTCATCAACATAGACCTCAATCTCATGATGAATCATATCATGAAACAAAGTCACCATTGCCCGCTGATAAGTTGCTCCTGCGTTTTTCAACCCAAATGGCATCACCTTATAGCAAAATGTTCCCCACGGTGTAATCAATGTCGTTTTCTCCATGTCTTCCGGTGCCAGTTTTATCTGATTATAACCAGAGAAGCCATTGTTGCACCCCAAAATTTGACCAACATTTATTTACCTAGCTTGTGGTTCATCTCATTCATCATCTGCATCTCATTGATATGTGGGCAGTAGATCAAGGGGTATGATCACCCAGCAAGAGTTATATGAGACTTTGAAGCTAGCCAAGAAGGTTGTTCAAGTGTTAAAAGGTTGATATCATTGTCAGAGAACTCAAGAGATCCTCAGAAAGATTGGTTGAAACCAAGGTTGTGTGTCTCATAACTTGAGAGTTGTGGGAGCCCCTCAGATGATTCTGAGGCTATGAGGATGGACTTGGAGCTTTGAGAAAGCTTATGAGATGTCTTGAAAGCCATCATGAGGCCTAGAGAGGTCATTGTACAAGAATTCAGAAGACTCAGCCATGAGTGGTGGAATTAGGGTTTGACTGGGTCAACCCTAGGTCAACTGATGATTTGGAGAGGGTTGAGACCTAATCCAAGAGCCATGTGTTCATGGATTGATGCATTGAGATGCTATAAGGATTATTCCTAGACCAAATCATCATGATTGAGGAGTTTGAGAAGTTTCAAGCTAGGGTTTCTAAGGCTTGACAGTGTAAAATCCCCTAGTTTGATCCCTATCTTCAAGGCAGTGTAGCTCAAGATGTGGTTGTCATCTCATCTTCCCCACAACATGAATGTTGTAGAGCTTTCTCTTAGCTTTAATTTGATTACTAGAAGTCCTTGATAGGATTTGTAGAGCTCAAGTTATGACTTTGACAAGTTACAGGTCATCTGAGGTATGTGAATCTGGGTCCTTGAAAGTCACCCAACTTGCATCCAACTTGTGCCCTAGTAGGATGATTCCTATGAACTCTTGGTCAACATGAATGTTGTATAGCATCTTCCTAGATTTCTAGAGAGTACTAGAAGTCCTTGATAGGATTTGTAGAACTCAACTTATGGCTTTGACAAGTCAAGGGCATTTTGGTCATTTGGAGGTTATAGGTCATTTCAAGCATAAGGCCATATCTCCTATTTCCTAGCTTCAAATGGAAAAATCTTCAACATAAAACTTTCTTAGAATGATGTTTTAAGGCTAGTAGGGAGGTCATGAGATGTTGAAAATGCTTGTATCAAAAAGTGATGAAAATGACCTAAAATGGAGGCATAAGTTAAATAAGTTGAAATTGGAAATTGGAAATCCCAAGTTACACATCCAAACCATGTCATATAATAGGTCATTTTGACTCTAAAAGACATTATAAAAACAATGGTTCAGCCACAATTTTGATTTGAGGCCTAGATCATGGGGCTGCTTTGGAAATGGCTTGCTTGCATCTTAAGGCACAAAGGCAAAACTCAAAGAAACTCAATGTACAAGTTAGTTAAGGGTTGTAACACACCATATATCTCATATGGGGAGAATTTCAAGTCATAATTGGTTGCTACAAGGGCTATGTCATGAGATAGCACATAAGGAGAAGTGAATTCATAATATCATGACATGAGATTTCCAATTTCTCATGGGATGGTTCTAGATGATTCTAAACCACTCTATATAACATATAGAACTTGCTCAGATGCAAGGTTGGTGTAAGATTTGAGAGAAGAGAGAGTTGGCCATTTCACTTGCCTCCATTGCAAGTTGATAGTGAATTCCATATTCTGAACCATTTCCATTCATTCTTTCCATCTTAACACATTCCTCTGATCATAGTGAAGTTGTGCAGATCAATTTGAGAGCAAAACCATGGTGATTTGAGAAGTTGGCAATTGAATTTTCAAGGTTGCAAGTCAGAATCGAATTCTGAGATTCAAGCATTCTCCATCCAATCTTTTGCAAACAGTAGCAAGATCAGCACCCAAGGAAGGTTTCTGAAGAATTGCAAGGCTTGAAGTGAAGGTTTTCACCATCTGTTGATCAAGAAATACCAGGTTTGCAAAATTCACTCTACACCATAATTTATGCATAATTAGGTTGATTGGTTAGGGTAGAAAGGTTAGAGACCAGTAGGTGATCATTTCTGGAGAGTTAGGGATCAATTGATGAAGATTGAGTTATGGACACCATTTTTGTTTGGACCAATAACTCGAGATATAATGAGACATAACATGAGTTTGATAGCTAATTTCATTCAGTGTGAGTTGGTGAGTATTCTGATGCAAGAAAATTCAAGAATAGTTGAAGTTGAGGATTGAGCTTATCTTGGATTCATTATCGGGTTTTAAGCTAGAGGCCATTTTAATAAAATCTAAGGCTATGGTCGTAATCGGCATGAAAAATAGAGCATGTTAGTGTGTCGAATTGTTAATTTTGAGCAAGAAATGAGAAAGCACGAACGGAGGGAAGTTTGTGTATGGAGCTCTGCTTCCATGGAATATTGTTGCAAACCCTAGCTGGAGGTTAGTGGTGAGTTTATAAGCGTTGGATTCAGGGAGACCCGTTGACTGGGAAGTGATCTGACGAACAGGATTTAAATTTGTGAGACAAAGAGGGAAAGACTGATAGAATGAAACGTAGCATTTCATGAAATCCAAGCTTTTGGGCTTAGTAAAGAAAACACTATCCCCACCCCCACACACGGCCCATGGTTGAAATACACTGGAAATGTTTACTATTTGCACCAAAGCTTTTCCTTTTTCTTTATGATTTTTGATTTTGTTTTCTGATTAACATAATGGGCCTGGCGCTTTTGCTCATCACACCCTCCCCTGAGGCCCATACGTGTATTACACTGCATTGCATTACTAATCACACCACAACCTTTACAATTTAATTTCTTTTCTCCATTTTTTCATTAATCTTTGAAAAATCATAATAAATAGGAAATTAATGATTTTTGCATGGGGATTTTTTTCTCCCACTTCATGATAATGTCTAGAAAATTATCAAATAAAAATATTTGCATTTCATGCATTTTTAGTATTTTTTGTATATTTTCTATTTTAATAGCTTTTTAATTCTTTTATGTTGATACATGGTTTTGTAGAATTTTGTTTAGTTAGTTCCCTTAGTATTTTTAGGCCATTCTTTTTAGGATAGTTAGATTAGGACTTTAGCTCCCCCCTGGATTTATTCCATAATTTTGTGATGAATTTTAGGTTAGTTTTGCTTAGATGACTTTAGGTTGTGTAGAATTAGGTTAATCCATAACATAGGTCCACAATAACCTTAGAATTTTGGGTTTCTAGGCCAAGATAGACATTGGGGCATATAAGGGTATTAAGGGTAGGTATGTAGGATCCCCTAGAAATTATATTAGATTTTAATATAGTGGTATACTATTTTTAGATGATTTTTGTAGTTGATGATTGTTTGTGTTGCCCTTGTGGGCTTGTATTTTTGTTTGCTTTGCTTTGTGGGCTTGGAGAGCTTGGCTTTGCTTTGAGGAGCATTGAGGAGTATAGTAGTTGCTTTGAGGAGCATTGAGGAGCTTGAGAGCTTGACCTTGTTTGTTTGTGATTGTTTTAGGGTTAGGGATTAGGAAGAGTTTAGACCTGGTTAACTTCTTTCTTAAACATGGATGGTATCTTTCACCTCCATTCCTCCCTATGATTCAAAGTCCTTCCATGGTATACACCTCTCTCCTTTGGAGGGATAAGTGATTGTACCTAGGAAGTAGAACTTTTGAGGGAACCATTCCTTTGGTGTTGAACCCTTATAGGTCACCTTTGGTGATCAATAAGCAGTTTAACACCCCAGCTTATCCAGTTAAGTGATTTCCTCTGGTTTGAGTATCTTGAGAGATGTTGAGCTTGAGTAGGAAGATGAAGACTTCATTCAAGAGTATGGAGGAGGATGAGTCCTTAAGCATTGCCATTCCAGCTGAAGCTTGAAGAGCAAGAAGAGCAAGTTGATACTTGAAGACCCAATGAAGATCCAGTAAAGACTGAAGGATGAAGTTGACACTTCTAAGTGATTGAAGATTACCCTGAGTAGCTGAAGCTTGCAGGTAAAGAAGACCAAGTTGAGACTGGTAAAGCAGGGAGAGCTTGAAAGCTTGAAGACTAAGTTGATACTTAGGAGGAGGATTCAATTGAGATTGATGCTGAAGAGCTGAAGCTTGAAGAACAAAGGAAGTTGATACTTACTTTGATACCTGGGGACCCTGAAGAGCTTGTGGAGGCTGAAGCCCAGCTCCCTTGCCCATGTGGTTTGTTTGCTTGATGGAATTTTGTTTCATTTCTTCTGTATGATTGCAGTTTACTGTCTTGCTTGATAGCATGTTGTTTATTTCAGTATGATTACTGTTATCCATTCTGGCTTGAGGTTGAGATGAGCTTGTGGAGGCTGAAGCCCCACACACATTTCCTCCCTCACTTGCATTGCATGCATTTTACCATTTAAGCTGATGCTTTGTCTGTTTTGGTGTATCATTGACATGATCCCTTAGGACTCTCATTTCCTTTGATAAGGAATTGATGATAGAACTTTAGGTTGAAACCTATGCATGACAACTTCTAGGAGTTCCCTGTTCAAACCTCAACCATAGGATGAATCCTTGGCATGACAACAGTAGGACTTGATAGTCTCCCTCCTAGTTGGGCCTGTTCTCTTCTCATCTCAAAACAGTTTACGATACAGTAATCATGAATGATTTCTTTCGTACGTTACGAGCCTTAAGCTATCTGAGGAAGGATCGTGGGAGAGTTTCTTTTCCACAGTCTGGATGTTTAGTATGGTACCCTTTGGGTGACATGCGACGCATTCACTCCCAGGTCATAGTCTCTAGTGCGATTGAAATTGCAAACACAATAAAAAACACTTCTTTCATAAAAGACAGGAAATAAAGCGTGGTTTCCCGAACTACGTAAGCTCTGATCTCTCATACCTGTTGAGAGTACGTAGGCACAATACTGATGTATTGGCGAGCTACCTTCCCCCATAACCCATCGTAGGTCAAACTACGTTGACTCTGATTTCTTGGTCTCTGATGAGAATACGTAGGCATAAAGTGAAACGCTTTGCCGAGTCATTTTTCTTTTCTGTTTAAGCCAGCCTTGATAGGTAGATAGATAAAACCAACCCGTCCAAGTAAACACAACAAGCGTGGATCCCGTCGAGTACGACGGACGTGAGGGGTGCTAATACCTTCCCCTTGCGTAACCGACTCCCGAACCCAGACAATGGTTGCGATGACCTTGTCTTACCTTTTTTCGTAAGGTTTTTCCGATCGTTTCCTTTCCCGTTCTGAGGGATAAATAACGAAAGGTGGCGACTCTTCTGTTGTGCCGGCACCTTATTTTCGCGCAAGCGACAGTTGGCGACTCTGCTGGGGACTCCAACGGTTCCCTACGCGAGTCAATCCTAGCGCTTGTATGATTACTTGTTGGGTTGCATTTATTTATCGCATTTTACTTCTCGCACTTTATTTCCCGCACTTTATTTCCAGTATGATATGATTATCTGTGCTGTTGTGGGAAGGGGCATTCTGATGAGTGAGAAGCCAGACCCAGGCTTGAGTGCACCATAGCATTAGTTTTGGAAATTAGTGGGCGCGTGCTTGCTTTGCAGGCACTAGTGTCTCATGAAATCCACGCTCAGACGAGGTTCTCCCGGTTGGCTTCTCTTTCAACCCTTTGGGTTGAGACGGTTGCTGGTTTGGTGGATTATCGACTCTAGGGACCGATCATTTGTGATTCAGCCGAGTGAGGCCGCTTCATGAGCTGGTGATGCCACACCTTCTGGGTATCGTATCACCCCTCTTGAATGTCTGTGACGCTGATGAACGCATAGGATGCCGAACCTGAGTCAGTTTAGATCCATACCTGTGAGCAGGGTTGGGTTCATTGCAGGAAACTTTGACCTTCAGACCACCTGGTTTTCTTGACAGTGAATTAGTTTTGTTGGTACCAGAGGTTCTCATCTGCATATATATGACTGTTCTTGATAGAATAGGTTTTGATCAGAGGATCTTATCATCAGATGTGTATTTGTTCTTGATAGAGCAGGTTTTGATCAGAGGATCTTACCATCAGATGTGTATTTGTTCTAGATAGAGCAGAGTTTTCGTCAACAGTTGTTTGTTCTTGATAGAGCAGATTTTTGATTAGGGTCTGAAGATCTCATCAGCAGATGTATGTTTGTTCTTGATAGAGCAGATTTTTGATTGGGGTCTGAAGATCTCATCAGCAGATGTATGTTTGTTCTTGACAGAGCAGATTTCTTGGTCCTACATCAGAGGTCCTTATTATCAGACATTTGTTCTTGACAGAGCAGAATTATGATCCTATGTATATGTCCCTATCAGATGGTTGTTCTTGACAGAGCAGATTTGTGGTCCGATACCAGGGTTTTTCTCCTTATCAGATGCAGTGGTTGTTCTTGATAGAGCAATATTATGGTTTTGTTGATACAGAATCTCCACAGCACCAGTTGCCCTAATATCTTATGGCATGATTGCATTTTGCATTAGTTTGCATACTCATTTGCATTTCATTAACGTGTGTCTATGTTGCAGGTACTGTTTTCCCCGATCTAGGATTTCTTGCCTCCTATTGTATTGTTATGGGTTCTCTGAGGAAGACCGTGGCTTACAAGTTCCCTGCCCCTGATGTGGTTAAGTTGATTGGTTTGATAGCTTTAGCAGGTGATTCTGTGAGGGATGAGTTTAGAAAATCCTACGGCACGTTGCTCAGTTTGGTTCATAAACCTTCTGTGTTTGAGTTGAATGGGTTGCACGCTCTGCTGCAGTTCTACGATCCTCCGTTGAGATGTTTCACTTTCCAGGATTTTGTTCTCGCACCCACGCTGGAAGAATATGCTGATTTGCTAGGTATGCCTATCAAGAGGCAGATGCCTTTTGTTCATATGGATGTTGAGCCTGATCTGGCTGGTTTAGCTCCTTTACTTCATCTGGACGCCTCCGAGTTGGTATTGACTAGTTGGAACAAGGTTCCTGGGTTCTCCTTGCAGTTTCTAGTGGGTAAGGCTCAGTAGTGTGCCAAAGACGGATGTTGGGTCGCGTTCAATGCCATCCTCGCTCTATGCAAATACGACATCATTCTGTTCCTTAATATGCCCGATTTTGTAGACTTCGATGCATTCCATATCTTTGCTTCAGGGAATCCAGTCCCTACCTTGGTAGGAGATGTCTACCATTCTATCCACTACAAAAGCGAGAACAGGAGGGGCAAGAACGTCTCGTGCTCCGTACCCTTGCTTTATAAATGGCTTGATAGTGATCTGCCCAAGAGGGGTCCTTTTGTCTCGTCTGCAGCCACAGCTGAATGGTCCGAGCGTCTGATGAGTTTATCTGCAGAGGATATTGACTGGTTCGACAGAGATAGGTTGGGTACTGAGGTGATCTTCAGTTGCAGCGGGTTTCTAAACGTGCCTTTGATAGGCAGGAAGAGCTGTATAAACTACAATCCATCGTTGCTGGTTCGACAGTTCACATATGCTTTGAGAACTCCGCCGAAGGATGAAGAGGTACAGGAATCTATGTACCTCACCGGTCTTCTAGAGGGGGATCTGTTGTCCAAGCTTCAACACGCGTGGAATGGTATCAGTAAGCGAGGAAAGCCATTGCTGGGAAAAAGAAACAATCAAGCCTACCCTCCGTATGTAACTTGGATCAGAGCCAGAGCAGATGCTATAGGGATGCCGTTTCCTCATGCCAAGCCAGAAAGCCCTCCAATGATTGAAGAGCCTAATACTGTGCCCATTCAGCAGCATAATCAGGTGTTAGCTGAGCGGGATGAATTAAAGCGGGCGAACAAAGAACTGGAGAAGGAATTAGCTCAGCTCCGAAGCGAGAGGAACGAAGCCGTTCATTCTTTCAAAAGGAAGACAGAGTTGGTGAACCAACTAGGTATGGACCTGACTAAGCAGATAGCCGAGCGTGAACGCATGGGTCAAGACTTCAAAGCTGTCAACGACGTACTGGCTACGAAGAAGCAGCACTTGGACGAAGCATATCGGAGGATATCCATGTTCAACCAGCACTGGAAGGCTTCCCTGGCCACCAGGAAAGAGCGGGAGGATAAGCTGATGCTACAGATCTCCAAGCTGGAAGCCCAGGTGAAGGACAGTGAGAAAAGGTTTGATGAGGAAACCGCCCGCAGATACGCCGCCGAAGGCTAGCTCAACAAAGCTCTCGCTAACCTGAAGGAGCGGAAGCTGACGTTTGGGTCCAAGAAGCGGAAGTTAGAAGATTGCTTCGGCGAAGGAGCATGGGAAGGTTCGGTCGAAGGACTTCAGTATACCATTGTGCGGAGGGAATTGCTCGTCGAGGGGTTGCTCACTCTGCCAGATCATCCAGAAACGAAGGAGTTGTTAGAAGAGTATCGCGCCCGTGGCCGTACTTGACTATTCGTATTCCTTTTGTTTTGATCATTGTTGTATGCTGATAATCACCAGGCTTGTTGGCTGAGGTCATGCTGTTGATTCATCTTGTACTCGCTGATGCTATGTACTGCCTTGATAGGCTTTCTTTATATATGAGATTGTTGTTTCCCTGATTGGACCCGGACTTCTTCTTCTTATTATCAGCACTGGCACTCAGGCACTAGGATCGGGGGAGATCTCCCTAACACAAAGACACACGCATGCATTTGCATGAAGCATTTGCATGACAAGCATTTTGTTGTTTTTCCTAACCCTTCTGTGTTTTACAGGTTTTTCAGGTTTACAGGTCGTCCCAGGTTATTTCCAGCGGTTCCAGGATTGATTAGAGACCGATTCACCGTTATCCGACTAGAGCTAATCAGACCAGAATCATGGATCAAATGCAAACTGATGTTCAGGAGCTCCGCGAAAGGATGGATCGCTTCATGGAGCTCATGCAAGTGGTCGCCAATGGCCAGGATCAGCTCAGAACTTTGGTTCAGCCTTTGATTTCCAGGGTTGATAGCAACGGCGTGCTCCACGGTGGGACCGTGCCTACTCCTCCACCAGTTGAAACCATGCAGAATGGTGTCCCCGTGGCCGGGGGCAACGGCAGTGCTCATGGCAATGTGATGGCCAACATCGGACTCAATACGACGGGCGTCGGTAATGGGGGTCTGGGAGCTAATGTCAATATCGGGTCGGGCAACGGCAATGCAGGCGTCGGGAATCTGTTTGTGCCTCAGCCATGGCTTGAGGATCATCAGGATGATGTGTTCTCTCAGAAGGGTGCTGAAGGAGAGCTGAATGTTGAAACGCGGCTTAGATTCAAAGCACTTGAAGATAAAATGAGAGATATTGAGAATCAGAATGCTTTGGGCGTTGATATGTCCAAGCTGGGATTAGTTGCTGATTTCAAGGTCCCTCCTAAGTTTAGGGTACCTAAATTTGAAAAATATAAGGGCACCACTTGCCCTCGTGTCCACCTGAGATTGTACTACAGGAAGATGTCTGCCTATTCCGAAGACGAGAAGTTGCTGATGCACTTCTTCCAAGATAGTCTTTTCGGGCCATCCCTCGAGTGGTACATGGGTCTGGAGCCTACTAGTGTGCACACATGGAAGGATCTTGCTGAAGCATTTATGCACCATTACCAATACAATAGCGACTTGGCCCCGAACCGAGTCCAGCTGCAGAACCTGTCGCAGAGGAACAACGAAGGATTTAAGGAGTACGCCCATCGGTGGCGTGAGTTGGCAGCCAGGGTTCAGCCGCCGATGGTTGAACGAGAGCTCGTGCAGATGTTTGTAGCCACCCTCCCCGGAGTTTACTATGAAAAGTTAGTCAGCGGTATGTCTGGGACGTTCTCAGCTCTCATTATCATGGACGAGCACGTCGAGAATGGAATCAAGATCGGGAAAATTCAAGGTGAGTCATCCTCAGCCGGAGGAGGTGGAAAGAAACCTTATGCTAGCAAAAGGCGAGAAGGAGAAGCGAGCGCTGTGAACAACGCTCGAAGGAAGGGCAAAGGCCCTCAGCAGCAGGTAGCCAGTATAAATATCCCGGCAGCTCCACAGCAGCAGCAGCAGCAGCAACCGAATCAACAGGGATATAGAAAGTACCAGAATCGGGCATCTTTGGCAAACCGTCACTTCGAGGCACCGCCCATGTCGTACGCGCAACTCTTGCAGACTTTGCTCCAACTACAGTTGGTCCAGAAGAGGACGATGGCTCCCTTGACAGGGGCACCTCCACCAGGGTACGACGCAAATGCCACTTGTGATTTCCACTCAGGGGCACCAGGCCACACAATCGAGAACTGCAAAGCCTTCAAGCACAAGGTGCAGGACTTGGTGGATGCCAAGATCATCAACTTCTCCGATAATGTGCCCAATGTCACGAAGAATCCTATGCCGAATCATAGGGGAGGCGGAGTGAACACCATTATCAAAGAAGAGAGTGCAGATCTGTTGACTGATGTCAGAGACCTAAAGACGCTGCTTAGCTTCGTTAAAGCTAAGTTGTTGAAAAGAGGGTTCTTTCCAGGTTGCGGAGAGCTATGTATGGACTGTGCCACACATTCTGATGGATGTGAGCAGTTGGTTGAAGGAATTCAAAGTCTGATGACTGAGGGGATTCTGCAGTTTAGCCGGAGGGCTGAAAGTGGATCAGGAGAGGTAGTGCTGAAGCAGGCCGATGAAGTCGCCACCATCACCATCCCTCGCCGGCCGATCACCATCTCTGCGCCCAAACCGCCTACAATTACTATTACCAAAGCTGGGCCGATACCCTTCGAGAGCACTAACGCCGTTCCGTGGCATTATGGGGCTGAAGTCTATTGCAACGGACATAAGTTGGAGCTAGAGCCGTATGGGTCGACTGTGGAGAACCTTGCGGGAATCAGTGGTATTACTCGTAGCGGAAGAGTGTTTGCACCGCCAGAGGTCGTGACGGATAAAGCGGTCAGAGCTGATGCGGCCGATAAGGGTAAAAGCAAAGTCGTCGAAGAGGTCCCGTGTGGGGTGGAAAAATACTTTCTTGTTAAAGATGCCGAGGAGTTTATGCGGTTGATTAAAAAGAGTGACTACAAGATTGTAGATCATCTCCATCAGACGCCCTCGAAGATTTCCATTCTAAACCTGTTGTTGTGTTCTGAAGCACACCGCAACGCGCTGCTGAAGGTGTTGAACGCCGCATACGTACCGCAAGAAATATCGGTGAATCAGCTAGAGGAGGTTGTAGCCCACGTAAATGCTGGCAATGGGCTAGGGTTCACAGACTTAGAGCTGACGCCAAAAGGGAGGAATCATAATAGCGCCCTGCACATCTCGATAGAATGTAGGGGCACGATCATGTCGCACGTGTTGGTGGACACGGGTTCGTCGCTTAATGTTCTTCCGAAGAAGGCATTAATGAAGTTGGATACTCGTGGAGTGATCTGCACACCCAGTGATCTGGTTGTGAAGGCGTTCGACGGAACTAAACGCCACGTTTTCGGGGAGGTGACCTTGCCGATCCAAGTCGGTCCGAAAACGTTCAACGCGGTCTTTTATATTATGGACATCATGCCTGCCTACAGTTGTCTCTTGGGCCGGCCATGGATCCATGCTGCTGGTGCCATGACCTCCACGTTGCACCAAAAGCTCAAATATGCTGTCGGGGGAAGCATCGTAACCGTGTGTGGCGAGGAAGACATAATGGTGAGCCATTTGTCATCCTTTAAGTATGTTGAAATGGATGGCGAAATCCATGAAACTCTTTGCCAAGCGTTCGAAGCTGTCAAAGTGAAAGACGTAACTCCTGTGGTCACTGAAAAGCCAGGGATGAATCTCTCATCATTCAAGGAAGCTCGGGCCGTTGTCCAAGCCGGATCTACCCCAGGCTGGGGGCGAATTTTGGAGATACCCAACAAGCAGGATAAGTTTGGGTTGGGATATTCTCCTGGAGCAGAAGCTACTTCTTCATCTAGCAGTACGTCTCGAGGTAAGGGGCCGATCCAATTTACCAGTGGCGGAGTGATTTTCGAAAGCATCAACGCGGCGTCTGAAGACAGCGGGGATAGCGACTGTGACCTCGACTCTTGGATTTAGCCAAGCAAGCCGGGCGAGGGCCTCAACAATTGGACCATCAAGGATACCATCCAGATGACAAGTGAAGAGTAATGATTTACTTTTTCCAATCATTGTACAACCCTATGTCCTACCCGGGGCATAGCGGTTTTATTGTCAGGGCCTTGTTGGATTATGTACATGCATTTTGTTAATAAATCAAAGGCGTTTTCTTCGTATTCAAATATTGTGATCTCTGTTATTCCTGTTTTATATTTGTTTTGAAAAACAGTAAAATGGCAATGGGGTTTGTGCTAACCTGCATATCCTTGTTTTAAGCTTAACCCTTGCTATTGCAGGATCCACATAACAGATGACATCGACTCTGGACCTTCTACGGCTCACTTCGACTTCGACTGCCCGATCTATCAAGCCGAAGAAGAGATTGATGCAGACGAAGACCTTCCTGAAGAGTTGGCCCGCTTGTTGAAACAAGAGGAAAAAGTTATTCTGCCTCATGAAGAGGAGATTGAAATCGTGAACCTGGGTTCTGAAGAGCTCGTCAGAAATGTCAGGATATGGGCTGCATTGCAGAGTGATGTCAAGCAGAGATTAGTCGAGATGCTAAGAGAGTATAGTGACGTCTTTGCTTGGTCATACGAAGATATGCCCGGACTTGACACGGACATCGTGGTCCACCACTTGCCGCTGCGAGAAGATTGCCCTCCCGTTAAGCAGAAGCTTAGGAGGACGAGACCAGATATGGCCGTTAAGATCAAAGAAGAAGTGCAAAAACAGCTTGATGTTGGCTTCTTAGCGGTCACCACTTACCCTCCGTGGGTCGCCAACATAGTGCCTGTACCGAAGAAGGACGGTAAGGTACGCATGTGCGTCGATTATCGGGATTTGAATAGGGCGAGCCCTAAAGATGATTTTCCGCTGCCTCATATCGATGTGTTGGTCGACAACACAGCCCAGTTCTCCGTGTTTTTGTTCATGGATGGCTTCTCCGGTTACAACCAGATCAAAATGGCGCCGGAGGACATGGAGAAAACGACGTTTATCACTCCCTGGGGAACATTTTGCTATAAGGTAATGCCTTTCAGTCTGAAGAACGCATGGGCCACTTACCAACGAGCAATGGTAACTTTGTTTCATGACATGATTCATCATGAGATTGAGGTCTATGTTGATGACATGATTGCGAAGTCCCAAACGGAGGAAGAACATCTGGTCAACTTATTGAAGCTTTTTGAGAGGCTTAGGAAATTCAGGTTGAGGCTGAATCCTAACAAATGTACTTTCGGAGTACGGTCCGGAAAGTTACTGGGGTTTATCGTGAGTGAACGAGGCATCGAGGTTGATCCTGCGAAGATAAAAGCCATACAAGAAATGCCAGTGCCGACAACAGAAAAAGAGGTTCGTGGTTTCCTGGGCCGAATAAACTACATTGCAAGGTTTATCTCTCAGCTCACGGCCACGTGTGAACCGATGTTCAAGCTTTTAAAGAAAGATCAGGCGATTACTTGGAATGAGGATTGCCAGAAGGCATTCGATAAGATAAAGCAGTATCTCCAAGAACCTCCAATCTTGATACCCCCAGTGGCTGGACGGCCATTAATCATGTACTTGACAGTTCTTGAGAATAGCATGGGGTGTGTTCTCGGTCAACACGACGAGACGGGCAGAAAGGAGCATGCCATTTACTACTTGAGTAAAAAGTTCACTGACTGTGAATCTCGCTACTCGATGCTAGAGAAGACGTGTTGTGCACTAGCCTGGGCTGCCAAACGTCTACGACAGTACATGCTCAATCACACCACCATGCTAATTTCAAAGATGGATCCGATCAAGTACGTCTTCGAGAAGCAGGCTCTTTCGGGCAGGATTGCCAGATGGCAAATGGTGTTACCGGAATATGATATTCAGTACGTGTCCCAGAAGGCCATCAAGGGAAGCGTATTGTCTGATTACCTTGCCGAACAGCCGATCGAGGATTACCAGCCGATGAAATTTGAATTCCCTGATGAGGATATCATGTTTCTCAAAGCGAAGGATTGCGATGAGCCGTTGCCCGACGAGGGGCCACATAGGAAATCCCAGTGGAAATTGATATTCGATGGGGCGGTTAATTCCTATGGAAGTGGCATCGGGGCTATCATCACAACTCCCCACGGATCCCATATCCAGTTTACTGCGAGACTGACGTTTCCAGTCACCAACAATGAGGCGGAGTACGAAGCATGCATTATGGGTCTAGAAGAGGCAATTGATTTGAGAATCAAGAACCTAGACGTATATGGTGATTCGGCGCTTGTGATCAACCAAATTAAAGGGGAGTGGGAGACTCGTCAATCGAATTTGGTGTCGTACATGAACTATGCTAGAAGGCTACTTCCGTTCTTCGATCGAGTGGAACTCCATCATGTGCCCAGAGCGGAGAATCAAATGGCTGATGCCTTAGCCACGTTGGCTTCAATGTATAAAGTCAATTTTTGGAATGAGGCTCCAAGAATTGTCCTTTCGCGTCTTGATATACCTGCATTTGTCTTTGCAATCGAGGAAGCCGCCGACGGCAAGCCATGGTTCTATGACATCCAGACTTTCCTTATGACTAAGGAGTATCCTGCGGGTGCGTCAACCCAGGATAAGAAGACTCTGAGGAGGCTGTCTGGAAATTTTTATCTCAATCCTGATGGAGTTCTGTATAAAAGAAACCACGATCTCGTGCTACTCAGTTGTGTAGATGAGGAAGAGGCGAGTATGCTCATGGAAGAAGTCCATGAGGGCACATTTGGTACGCACGCCGGCGGGCATGCTATGACAAGAAAGATCCTGAGAGCAGGGTACTACTGGCTGACGATGGAATCAGATTGCTTTAAATTCACGAAGAGGTTTCATAAATGCCAGATTTATGCTGATAAAGTTCATGTGTCGCCGTGCCCGTTGAATGTCATGTCCTCCCCGTGGCCGTTCTCCATGTGGGGCATCGACATGATAGGCAAGATCGAGCCCATTGCATCTAACGGTCATCGCTTCATCCTAGTAGCTATCGACTACTTCACCAAGTGGGTGGAGGTAGCCTCGTATGCTAATGTGACCAAGCAGGTAGTGGCTAAATTCATAAAGAGGGACATCATCTGTCGTTACGGAATTCCCGAGCGGATCATTACTGATAATGGTTCGAATATGAATAACAAGATGATGAAGGAGCTGTGCCAGAGTTTCAAGATTGAACACCACAACTCATCTCCTTACCGGTCGAAGATGAATGGTGCCGTTGAAGCAGCCAACAAGAACATAAAAAAGATTGTTCAGAAGATGATTGTGACCTACAAAGACTGGCACGAGATGCTGCCATTTTCATTGCAC
The DNA here is from genome assembly GCA_963859935.3 of Lathyrus sativus. Taxonomy (NCBI): domain Eukaryota; kingdom Viridiplantae; phylum Streptophyta; class Magnoliopsida; order Fabales; family Fabaceae; genus Lathyrus; species Lathyrus sativus. The sequence continues at coordinate 140,442,346 of OZ012736.1, read as the reverse complement.
GGTTATCGTACGACGGTACATACTTCAACCGGGGCAACTCCTTTCTCCTTGGTGTACGGTATGGAAGCTGTCCTATCGTTAGAAGTGGAGATCCCTTCTTTGCGAGTTTTGATTGATGTGAAACTCGATGAGGCAGAATGGATTAAGAACCGACTGAACCAACTCAACCTGATGGACAAGAAGAGGTTAGCATCGATTGCGTATGGTCTTCTGTACCAAAGCCGAATGAAGAAAGCTTATGACAAGAAGGTGCGTCCTAGGAGCTTTCAGACGGGTGATCTCGTCCTGAAGAAGATTCTTCCTCCACACTCCGATCACCGGGGCAAGTGGACTCCGAATTACGAAGGTCCGTACGTCGTCAGCAAGGTCTTCTTGGGAGGAGCTTTGTTGTTATCCACGATGGATGGTGAAGATTTTGCATCCCCGGTGAACGCGGACGCGGTTAAAAAATACTTTGCTTGAAAGCGACCCGCTGGACAATAAAAAAAAGAGAGTCCAGGCAAAAATGGGGCATCCTGGCGAACCAAAAACAGAATAAAAGGTTCGGGCAAAAATTAGGGATATAAATTGAAAAATGTACACCCGCGAAGTCGAAAACCTACACTGGGCGGCTTCGGCAAAAAAGGGTATCCCGGTGAACTGAAAACCCGCAAAGGGCGGTTCACGCAAAAGTTAGGGATTTGAAAAAGCAAATGACTGCGTTCCGCGTGTGGACTTTCATTGTTTAGTGGTTCGGAAGACCTGAGGGCCGCTTATCTGAATCAATCTCTTCTGAAGCTGAAGCGTCGGAGAAGTATCGAAGTCGAGTGGGTCATAGAGGGATCAACTCATGGTGTTCGTCTACGCCTCATTGCCGACATTTGTATATACTGATGTATATTTATGTTTTATATTTGTGCGGCTTCCTCATTCCAGGAGCTTGCCTCTGTTGTAAAACATTTTTACCCATTCAGGGGTTCGTTATCAATAAAATGCATACTATTCAGCAATTCTGTTTGCTTGTTTAGCATTTATCGGTTTTGTTTGCGAAAAAGAACGCCGATGTTTTTGATAAAATGCGCATACATAAACTTACCGGCCTAGGCCGCTGATTGTTGAAACAATGAATTACTTGAAAACTGTCACGAGATAATAACCTTGATAGGTCCCTTTGAGAAGGGTATCTTGTCTGTTTGTTTGTGTTGTTACAGGTGTAGCATATTCCAGACAGTGCGCCGTGCGCATCCCGTAGCAGGATGATTCCTCCTTCTCCAGCAAAGTTCAGCAACCTCTCCCCGCAGAGTCTGAACCCGAGATCGTGAGCATTGATATGTCTCCCCGGGCCGAGAAGATTCTCTCCCCAACCAGATGCGTCCTGAAGGAACGTCATCTCCCCAGCTGAGTCAGGCGCCGAAGCGCGCGTTCATCCCCCAGCACCGGGTCACAAGTGCAGGTTTCGTAGGAAACTATTCGTTCACTGAAGTGTGCAGCAACTGATGGTGCAAGACTGAAGTCTCCAGCGGAATTGAAATTCCCCACTAGAGTCGTACTCTCCCCCGAAGTCGGATGATTCCTTCTTCCCCAGCGGAATTGAGATTCCCCACGGGGCCGTACTCTCTAGCGAAGCAGAATGATTTCTCCTTCCTCAGCCGAGTTTGCAGATCCCCAAGAGAGCCGAATCCTTGGAAGCTGCTCAAGCCATGATTGGTTCTCCCCAGTGGAAGGATGAACAGCTGATGATGTTTCCCCAGCAGAGTCGCCAGTTGTCGCTTGTGCGAAAATAAGGTGCCGACACAACAGAAGAGTCGCCACCTTCCGTTATTTATCCCTCAAAACGGGAAAGGAAACGATCGGAAAAACCTTACGAAAAAAGGTAAGACAAGGTCGTCGCAACCATTGTCTGGGTTCGGGAGTCGGTTACGCAAGTGGAAGGTATTAGCACCCCTCACGTCCGTCGTACTCGACGGGATCCACGCTTGTTGTGTTTACTTGGACAGGTTGGTTTTATCTATCTACCTATCAAGGCTGGCTTAAACAGAAAAGAAAAATGACTCGGCAAAGTGTCGCACTTTATGCCTACGTATTCTCATCAGAGAACGAGAAATTAGAGTCAACGTAGTTCGACCTACGACGGGTTATGGGGGAAGGTAGCTCGCCAATACATCAGTATTGTGCCTACGTACTCTCAACAGGTATGAGAGATCAGAGCTTACGTAGTTCGAGAAACCACACTTTATTTCCTGTCTTTTACGAAAGAAGTGTTTTTTATTGTGTTTGCAATTTCAATCGCACTAGAGACTATGACCTGGGAGTGAATGCGTCGCATGTCACCCAAAGGGTACCATACTAAACATCCAGACTGTGGAAAAGAAACTCTCCCACGATCCTTTCTCAGATAGCTTAAGGCTCGTAACGTACGAAAGAAATCATTCATGATTACTGTATCTTAAACTGTTTTGAGATGAGAAGAGAACATGCCCAACTAGGAGGGAGATTATCAAGTCCTACTGTTGTCATGCCAAGGATTCATCCTATGGTTGAGGTTTGAACAGGGAACTCCTAGAAGTTGTCATGCATAGGTTTCAACCTAAAGTTCTATCATCAATTCCTTATCAAAGGAAATGAGAGTCCTAAGGGATCATGTCAATGATACACCAAAACAGACAAAGCATCAGCTTAAACGGTAAAATGCATGCAATGCAAGTGAGGGAGGAAATGTGTGTGGGGCTTCAGCCTCCACAAGCTCATCTCAACCTCAAGCCAGAATGGATAACAGTAATCATACTGAAATAAACAACATGCTATCAAGCAAGACAGTAAACTGCAATCATACAGAAGAAATGAAACAAAATGCCATCAAGCAAACAAACCACATGGGCAAGGGAGCTGGGCTCTACCGAATACCCGCAAGCAAAGCCACACAGTAACAGTACAAGCAGAGGGAGCAACTCAACCTCTAGTGCAGTCATGCTCCTAGATTCTACCTAGTCTAGTCATGGGCTTATTCTAATGCATCAAGCAAGTCAAACAAAACATGTCAATACAACAAAGAAAAAGAAAAGAAAGCAGATCAACTCCTCTCTCAACCTCAAGCTTCAGCTCTTCCAACAGCAACTCAGTCTTCAGACTTCATCACTCTTGACAAATATCAATTTGCTTTTCTAGGTTTCAACCCTTCAACATAAGTTTCAACGTATCTTCTCTGAGCTTCATCTCCTTGGTCAGTTCCACCTTCAGGCTTCACTTAATAAACACAAGTATTAACTTGATCTCTTCAGGGTCCCCAGGTATCAAAGTAAGTATCAACTTCCATTGTTCTTCAAGCTTTAGCTCTTCAGCATCAATCTCAATTGAGTCCTCCTCCTAAGTATCAACTTAGTCTTCAAGCTTTCAAGCTCTCCCTGCTTTACCAGTCTCAACTTGGTCTTCTTTACCTGCAAGCTTCAGCTACTCAGGGTAATCTTCAATCACTTAGAAGTGTCAACTTCATCCTTCAGTCTTTACTGGATCTTCATTGGGTCTTCAAGTATCAACTTGCTCTTCTTGCTCTTCAAGCTTCAGTTGGAATGGCAATGCTTAAGGACTCATCCTCCTCCATACTCTTCAATGAAGTCTTCATCTTCCTACTCAAGCTCAACATCTCTCAAGATACTCAAACCATAGGAAATCACTTAACTGGATAAGCTGGGGTGTTAAACTGCTTATTGATCACCAAAGGTGACCTATAAGGGTTCAACACCAAAGGAATGGTTCCCTCAAAAGTTCTACTTCCCAGGTACAATTACTTATCCCTCCAAAGGAGAGAGGTGTATACCATGGAAGGACTTTGAATCATAGGGAGGAATGGAGGTGAAAGATACCATCCATGTTTAAGAAAGAAGTTAACCAGGTCTAAACTCTTCCTAATCCCTAACCTTAAAACAATCACAAACAAACAAGGTCAAGCTCTCAAGCTCCTTAATGCTCCTCAAAGCAACTACTATACTCCTCAATGCTCCTCAAAGCAAAGCCAAGCTCTCCAAGCCCACAAAGCAAAGCAAACAAAAATACAAGCCCACAAGGGTAACACAAACAATCATCAACTACAAAAATCATCTAAAAATAGTATACCACTATATTAAAATCTAATATAATTTCTAGGGGATCCTACATACCTACCCTTAATACCCTTATATGCCCCAATGTCTATCTTAGCCTAGAAACCCAAAATTCTAAGGTTATTGTGGACCTATGTTATGGATTAACCTAATTCTACACAACCTAAAGTCATCTAAGCAAAACTAACCTAAAATTTATCACAAAATTATGGAATAAATCCAGGGGGGAGCTAAAGTCCTAATCTAACTATCCTAAAAAGAATGGCCTAAAAATACTAAGGGAACTAGCTAAACAAAATTCTACAAAACCATGTATCAACATAAAAGAATTAAAAAGCTATTAAAATAGAAAATATACAAAAAATACTAAAAATGCATGAAATGCAAATATTTTTTTTTGATAATTTTCTAGACATTATCATGAAGTGGGAGAAAAAAATCCCCATGCAAAAATCATTAATTTCCTATTTATTATGATTTTTCAAAGATTAATGAAAAAATGGAGAAAAGAAATTAAATTGTAAAGGCTGTGGTGTGATTAGTAATGCAATGCAGTGTAATACGCGTATGGGCCTCAGGGGAGGGTGTGATGAGCAAAAGCGCCAGGGCCATTATGTTAATCAAAAAACAAAATCAAAAATCATAAAGAAAAAGGAAAAGCTTCGGTGCAAATAGTAAACATTTCCAGTGTATTTCAACCATGGGCCGTGTGTGGGGGTGGGGATAGTGTTTTCTTTACTAAGCCCAAAAGCTTGGATTTAATGAAACGCTACGTTTCATTCTATCAGTCTTTCCCTCTTTGTATCACGAATTTAAATCCTGTTCGTCAGATCACTTCCCAGTCAACGGGTCTCCCTGAATCCAACGCTTATAAACTCACCACTAACCTCCAGCTAGGGTTTGCAGCAATATTCCATGGAAGCAGAGCTCCATACACAAACTTCCCTCCATTCGTGCTTTTTCATTTCTTGCTCAAAATTAACAATTCGACAAACTAACATGCTCTATTTTTCATGCCGATTACGACCATAGCCTTAGATTTTATTAAAATGGCCTCTAGCTTAAAACCCGATAATGAATCCAAGATAAGCTCAATCCTCAACTTCAACTATTCTTGAATTTTCTTGCATCAGAATACTCACCAACTCACACTGAATGAAATTAGCTATCAAACTCATGTTATGTCTCATTATATCTCGAGTTCTTGGTCCAAACAAAAATGGTGTCCATAACTCAATCTTCATCAATTGATCCCTAACTCTCCAGAAATGATCACCTACTGGTCTCTAACCTTTCTACCCTAACCAATCTACCTAATTATGCATAAATTATGGTGTAGAGTGAATTTTGCAAACCTGGTATTTCTTGATCAACAGATGGTGAAAACCTTCACTTCAAGCCTTGTAATTCTTCAGAAACCTTCCTTGGGTGCTGATCTTGCTACTGTTTGCAAAAGATTGGATGGAGAATGCTTGAATCTCAGAATTCGATTCTAACTTGCAACCTTGAAAATTCAATTGCCAACTTCTCAAATCACCATGGTTTTGCTCTCAAATTGATCTGCACAACTTCACTATGATCAGAGGAATGTGTTAAGATGGAAAGAATGAATGGAAATGGTTCAGAATATGGAATTCACTATCAACTTGCAATGGAGGCAAGTGAAATGGCCAACTCTCTCTTCTCTCAAATCTTACACCAACCTTGCATCTGAGCAAGTTCTATATGTTATATAGAGTGGTTTAGAATCATCTAGAACCATCCCATGAGAAATTGGAAATCTCATGTCATGATATTATGAATTCACTTCTCCTTATGTGCTATCTCATGACATAGCCCTTGTAGCAACCAATTATGACTTGAAATTCTCCCCATATGAGATATATGGTGTGTTACAACCCTTAACTAACTTGTACATTGAGTTTCTTTGAGTTTTGCCTTTGTGCCTTAAGATGCAAGCAAGCCATTTCCAAAGCAGCCCCATGATCTAGGCCTCAAATCAAAATTGTGGCTGAACCATTGTTTTTAGAATGTCTTTTAGAGTCAAAATGACCTATTATATGACATGGTTTGGATGTGTAACTTGGGATTTCCAATTTCCAATTTCAACTTATTTAACTTATGCCTCCATTTTAGGTCATTTTCATCACTTTTTGATACAAGCCTTTTTAACATCTCATGACCTTCCTTCTAGCCTTAAAACATCATTCTAAGCAAGTTTGATGTTGAAGATTTTTCCATTTGAAGCTAGGAAATAGGAGATATGGTCTTATGCTTGAAATGACCTATAACCTCCAAATGACCAAAATGCCCTTGACTTGTCAAAGCCATAATTTGAGTTCTACAAATCCTATCAAGGACTTCTAGTACTCTCTAGAAAGCTATGAAGATGCTATACAACATTCATGTTGACCAAGAGTTCATAGGAATCATCCTACTAGGGCACAAGTTGGATGCAAGTTGGGTGACTTTTAAGGACCCAGATTCACATACCTCAGATGACCTGTAACTTGTCAAAGTCATAACTTGAGCTCTACAAATCCTATCAAGGACTTCTAGTAATAAAATTAAAGCTAAGAGCAAGCTCTACAACATTCATGTTGTGGGGAAGATGAGATGACAACCACATCTTGAGCTACACTGCCTTGAAGATAGGGATCAAACTAGGGGATTTTACACTGTCAAGCCTTAGAAACCCTAGCTTGAAACTTCTCAAACTCCTCAATCATGATGAGTTGGTCTAGGAATCATCCTTATAGCATCTCAATGCATCAATCCATGATAACATGGCTCTTGGATTAGGTCTCAACCCTCTCCAAATCATCAGTTGACCTAGGGTTGACCCAGTCAAACCCTAATTCCACCACTCATGGCTGAGTCTTCTGAATTCTTGTACAATGACCTCTCTAGGCCTCATGATGGCTTTCAAGACATCTCATAAGCTTTATCAAAGCTCCAAGTCCATCCTCATAGCCTCAGGATCATCTGAGGGGCTCCCACAACTCTCAAGTTATGAGACACACAACCTTGGTTTCAACCAATCTTTCTGAGGATCTCTTGAGTTCTCTGACAATGATATCAACCTTTTAACACTTGAACAACCTTCTTGGCTAGCTTCAAAGTCTCATATAACCCTTGCTGGGTGATCATACCCCTTGATCTACTGCCCACATATCAATGAGATGCAGATGATGAATGAGATGAACCACAAGCTAGGTAAATAAATGTTGGTCAAATTTTGGGGTGCAACAATGGCTTCTCTGGTTATAATCAGATAAAACTGGCACCGGAAGACATGGAGAAAACGACATTGATTACACCGTGGGGAACATTTTGCTATAAGGTGATGCCATTTGGGTTGAAAAACGCAGGAGCAACTTATCAGCGGGCAATGGTGACTTTGTTTCATGATATGATTCATCATGAGATTGAGGTCTGTGTTGATGACATGATTGCGACGTCCCAAACGGAGGAAGAGCATCTGGTCAACTTATTGAAGCTGTTTGAGAGGTTGAGGAAGTTCAAGTTGAGGTTGAATCCAAATAAGTGCACTTTCGGAGTTTGGTCCGGAAAGTTATTGGGGTTTATCGTCAGTAGAAAAGGAATCGAGGTAGATCCTGTAAAAATAAGAGCTATTCAAGAAATGCCAGCGCCGAAGACTGAAAAAGAGGTTCGTGGCTTCTGTGGGAGGTTGAACTACATCGCTTTGGTGTTGAACCCTTATAGGTCACCTTTGGTGATCAATAAGCAGTTTAACACCCCAACTTATCCAGTTAAGTGATTTCCTCTGGTTTGAGTATCTTAAGAGATGTTGAGCTTGAGTAGGAAGATGAAGACTTCATTGAAGAGTATGAAGGAGGATGAGTCCTTAAGCATTGCCATTCCAGCTGAAGCTTGAAGAGCAACAAGAGCAAGTTGATACTTGAAGACCCAATGAAGATCCAGTAAAGACTGAAGGATGAAGTTGACACTTCTAAGTGATTGAAGATTACCCTGAGTAGCTGAAGCTTGCAGGTAAAGAAGACCAAGTTGAGACTGGTAAAGCAGGGAGAGCTTGAAAGCTTGAAGACTAAGTTGATACTTAGGAGGAGGATTCAATTGAGATTGATGCTGAAGAGCCGAAGCTTGAAGAACAAAGGAAGTTGATACTTACTTTGATACCTGGGGACCCTGAAGAGATCAAGTTGATACTTGTGTTTATTAAGTGAAGCCTGAAGGTGGAACTGACCAAGGAGCTGAAGCTCAGAGAAGATAAGTTGAAACTTATGTTGAAGGGTTGAAACCTGGAAAAGCAAATTGATATTTGTCAAGAGTGATGAAGTCTGAAGACTGAGTTGCTGTTGGAAGAGCTGAAGCCTGAGGTTGAGAGAGGAGTTGATCTGCTTTCTTTTCTTTTTCTTTGTTGTATTGACATGTTTTGTTTGACTTGCTTGATGCATTAGAATAAGCCCATGACTAGACTAGGTAGAATCTAGGAGCATGACTGCACTAGAGGTTGAGTTGCTTCCTCTGCTTGTACTGTTACTGTGTGGCTTTGCTTGCGGGTATTCGGTAGAGCCCAGCTCCCTTGCCCATGTGGTTTGTTTGCTTGATGGCATTTTGTTTCATTTCTTCTGTATGATTGCAGTTTACTGTCTTGCTTGATAGCATGTTGTTTATTTCAGTATGATTATTGTTATCCATTCTGGCTTGAGGTTGAGATGAGCTTGTGGAGGCTGAAGCCCCACACATATTTCCTCCCTCACTTGCATTGCATGCATTTTACCGTTTAAGCTGATGCTTTGTCTATTTTGGTGTATCATTGACATGATCCCTTAGGACTCTCATTTCCTTTGATAAGGAATTGATGATAGAACTTTAGGTTGAAACCTATGCATGACAACTTCTAGGAGTTCCCTGTTCAAACCTCCACCATAGGATGAATCCTTGGCATGACAACAGTAGGACTTGATAGTCTCCCTCCTAGTTGGGCCTGTTCTCTTCTCATCTCAAAACAGTTTAAGATACAGTAATCATGAATGATTTCTTTCGTACGTTACGAGCCTTAAGCTATTTGAGAAAGGATCGTGGGAGAGTTTCTTTTCCACAGTCTGGATGTTTAATATGGTACCCTTTGGGTGACATGCGACGCATTCACTCCCAGGTCATAGTCTCTAGTGCGATTGAAATTGCAAACACAATAAAAAAACACTTCTTTCGTAAAAGACAGGAAATAAATCGTGGTTTCCCGAACTACATAAGCTCTGATCTCTCATACCTGTTGAGAGTACGTAGGCACAATACTGATGTATTGGCGAGCTACCTTCCCCCATAACCCGTCGTAGGTCAAACTACGTTGACTCTGATTTCTCGGTCTCTGATGAGAATACGTAGGCATAAAGTGCGACGCTTTGTCGATTCATTTTTCTTTTCTGTTTAAGCCAGCCTTGATAGGTAGATAGATAAAACCAACCCGTCCAAGTAAACACAACAAGCGTGGATCCCGTCGAGTACGACGGACGTGAGGGGTGCTAATACCTTCCCCTTGCGTAACCGACTCCCGAACCCAGACAATGGTTGCGACGACCTTGTCTTACCTTTTTTCGTAAGGTTTTTCCGATCGTTTCCTTTCCTGTTCTAAGGGATAAATAACGAAAGGCGGCGACTCTTCTGTTGTGCCGGCACCTTATTTTCGCGTAAGCGACAGCCATCCATGAAGGAAAACATCGAAAATTAAGCCGTATTGTCGACCAATACGTCAATGTGAGGGAGCAGGAAATCATCCTTTGGGCTCGCCTTATTCAAATCTCGATAATCAACGCACATCCGTACCTTACCGTCCTTCTTTGGTACAGGTACGATGTTGGCGAACCAAGGAGGGTAAGTCGTCACGGCTAAAAATCCAGCGTCCAACTGCTTTTGGACTTCTTCTTTGATTTTTACAGCCATGTCTGGTCTCGTCCTTCTAAGCTTCTACTTGATTGGCGGACATTCTTCCCAAAGTGGTATGCGATGAACCACAATGTCAGTGTTAAGCCCGGGCATATCTTCGTACGACCAAGCAAAGATGTCGCTATACTCTCGAAGCATCTCTATCAACCTTTGCTTGATGTCATCCTACAATGCAGCCCCTATTCTGAAATTTCTGACAATCTCTTCAGAACCCAAATTGACGACCTCAATCTCTTCTTGATGAGGCAGAATGATATTCTCTTCTTGTCTCAAGAGTCTAGCTAGCTCTTCAGGCAAGTCTTCATCCTCATCAATATCTTATTCAGCTTGAAATACCGGGTTATCAAAGTCGAAGCAAGTCATAAAAGATTCTTGATCGGTGTCATCTGCAATGATGTGAGTCCTACAATGAAAATGGTTAAGTGCTTCAAATGATATGCAAACAAACACATTGACATTTTTTTGTTAAAAACAAAAAACAAGAAAAACAGAGATCTCAAAATTTGAATGAAAAAACGCCCTTTGATTAATAGATGAAATAGTATTCAAACATAAACAAACAAGCCCTGAAATAACAAACCGTTATTCTCCGGGTAGAACATAGGGTTATACAATAATTAAGAAAACAAAGCATTATTGTTCATTTGACACTTGGACAAATTCCTCAATGGACCAGTTGCATAGACGTTGCCCTGGAATGCATGGCTTGATCCAGGCATCCATATCACAGTCACTGTCTCCAGCTTCATCATCAGAAATAGCATTAATTTGCTCAAAGAAGACATCCCCGCTAGTAAACCTGATTGGCCCCTTGAACTTTGGCGTGCTTTGTGAAGACGATGGGCGGTACCCTAGACCGAACTTGTCTTGCTTCTGAGGTATATCAATCACCTGCCCCCAACCTTGGGCTGAACCATCTTGCACCACAACCTGCGCTTCTTTGAAAGATGACATAGCCACCTCAGGCTCTTTTCTCACTACTGGAGACTTCTCCTTCAACTGAACAGTTTCAAAAGCTTGACATAGGGCCTCATGAATTTCCCCGTCTACCTCGACATACTTGAAAGAAGACAGGTGGCTGACCATTATGTCCTCTTCTCCACACACTGTCACAACACTGCCACCAACCATATATTTCAGCTTCTGATGCAGAGTTGATGTAACAGCCCCAGCTGAGTGGATCCATGGTCTGCCCAACAAAAAAGCTATAAGCAGGCTGAATGTCCATGATATAAAATACAGCGTTAAAAACATCTGGGCCCACTTGGATAGGCAAAGTTAGCTCACTAAAGATAGACCTCCGGGTAGTGTCAAAAGCACATACAACCAAATCACTTGGTGTACAGGTAATGCCCCGAGTATCTAGCATCATAAGTGTCTTCTTTGGCAGCACATTCAATGATGACCTTGTGTCAACAAGGACATGGGACATAACCACTCCTTTACATTCAACAGAAATGTGCAGCGCACAATTGTGGTTTCTGCCCTTTGGCGTTAAGTCTAAATCTGTAAATCCAAGACCATTTCCCGCGTTTACATGCCCCACAACCCCTTCAAGTTGATTCATTGATATTTCTTGAGGCACGAAAGTGGTACTCAACACTTTCATCAAAGCATTCCTATGCGCTTCAGAACTCAACAACAATGATAATATTGAAATTTTGGAAGGTGTCTACTGTAAGTGGTCGATTATCTTGTAGTCACTCTTGCGTATCAGCCTCATGACTTCCTCCACGTCATTCTCCAAAGATTCCCTCTCGCCAGCCTGGGAAGTTTCTTCTATTACCATCTTACCTTTCCCTTTACCTGCTTTTTCAGCCAGCACTTCGGGCGATGAAAAGACCCTGCCGCTTCGGGTGATCGCTCCTGCCTGTTGCACCCCAAAATTTGCCCAACATTTCTTCACCTAGCTTGTGTTTCATTTCATTCACATTAGCATTATCATTTGCATTTCATTGATATGTGTGCAGGAGATCAAGAGTTATGATTACCAATCAAGAGCTATACAAGACTGTGAGGCTAGCTAAGAAGGTTATTCAAGTGTTCAAGGGTTGATATCCTTGTCAAAGAAGTTAAAAGATCCTCAGAGAGAGTGATTGAAGCCAAGTGTGTAGGCCTCCTAACTTGAGAGTTGAGGGAAGCCATCAGATGATTCTGAGGCCATGAGGATGGACTTGAGGTCTTGAGAGAGCTCGTGATAAGGTTTGAAGATCACTTTGGGACCTAGACAAGTCATTATGCAAGATTAAGAAGGCTCAGCCATGAGTGGTGCAGCTAGGGTTTGACTGGGTCAACCCTAAGTCAACTGATGACTTAAAGAAGGTTGAGACTTAATTCAAGAGCCATGTGATCATGGATTTATGCATTGAGATGTTATAAGGATTATTTTAAGGTTAACTCATCATGATTGAAGAGTTTGAGAAGTTTCAAGCTAGGGTTTCTAAGACTTGACAGTGTAAAATCCCCTAGTTTGACCCCTATCTTCAAGGCAATTTAGCTCAAGATGTGATTGTCATCTCATCTTTCCCCCAACATGATTGTTGTAGAGCATGATCTTAGATTTAATTTGAGTGCTAGAAGTCCTTGATAGGATTTTTATAACTCAAGTTATGGCTTTGACAAGTTACAAGTCATCTGAGGCATGTGAATTTGGAGCTTGAAAGTTACCCAACTGGCATGAAACGTTTTCCCTAGAAGGATGATTCCTATGAACTTTTGGTCAACATGAATGTTGTTCCTTATCCTCTTAGATTTCTAGAGAGTACTATAAATCCTTGATAGGATTTGTAGAACTCAACTTATGGCTTGGACAAGTCAAGGGTATTTTGGACATTTGGTGATTATAGGTCATTTGTGATCATAGGCTATTTTCACCAACATAGAGACCTCAAATGAAATTTTGTTCAACTAGAAAGTTTCTCAAAATGGAGTTTTAACCTTGACCATGCATCAAGGAGGCATTGAAATGGCTCAAGGAGAGACTTGGTTCAAGAAATTTTGAAAAAAGAAGAATTAAAAGGATTTAATGGCCAAAAATTCAAATAATTCATTTTGTGACCAAATGAAGCAAAATTATAGGTCAAATTGATTGGAAAAATGATTTTAGAAACAATGGCAATGTTAGAATTTGGATTTGAGGTCATTTGCATACCATTCCATCTCATTTCTTCATGATGAAGTAACATATCCAACTCACACCTTTGGCTTGCAAACAGGGAAAATAACACACTAAACTCATTCAATATCTCATGAGAAGTTGATTACAAGCATAGCCATGCCCAAAGGGAGCCAGAATAGTGACTACCATGGATGAGATTTTGAAGAGATTTTGAAAATCCAAAATCTCATTTGGATGATTCCAGAAAGTTCTAGACAGTCCCAATCACTTCTATATAAGTCATTGAGTGAATGCAGTTCGTTATTTGGAAGGAACTGAAGCTGGAAGAAGAGAGTGGAGTTGAAGTTTCATGAATGCAAGTTGAAATCGTATTCTGAGATTGAAGAAGAATCAAGCCAATTTGAGGTGTGCATTAGCTTCAGAGGAAGATTTGGAGTGAATCTGGATCGTTGTGGAGGCTGAATCGTGCAAGAACCACTTCTGTTACAAGCTTGAACACAGGTTGGTGAATTTCTTGATTATGCATGATTTAGGCAGTGATAGATAAAAATTCATATGCGGTTAGGATCCTGATGGTGAGTAGTTGGATTTAGGATGCTTAATTGCGTGATTAGAGACGATTTAGGTCAGATACCATTTTCGGTTGAGATTGATATTTCATGATTCATGCGTTTTGAGGATAAATAATTGGTATGGTTGAATTGCTGGGAAGATTCTGGTCAAGATTCATTCAGGAATCGTGGAAAATGGTTAAGTGTAGAGGAAGTTAGGGTTGCACAGGGGTGGGCGGAAAAGCCACCTGCAATGGGCCCTGCGCGCGCAGACTTGCAGGTTTAAAAGGTTGAAGATGAAATCCTCACCCTCCATTCACGCTGAAGACTTGACTCAGTCCCTCCATCCTAGCGCGTGCGTTGAGCCACGTACCCCTCTCCCAAAACTCACCGTTTTATTTACTAGCTGTATGAACCAAGCACGCGTGAGCTCGAATCCTGGCTTGTACCCTTTTTTATTCCATTTTAATTGCTGAAGAGGATACAAGTGAATCCAAGCGCATGGGCCTATGAACTCCTTGCTATTCACGCCCCCTTTTGGCCCACTCTGAGAATTGAACTAAACTAGATTGCTATTTGACACGCAAGTTTGTTTAATTTCTTGTTATTTCTTTTATTTCTTCATTTCATATGGCTTAGAAATTAATTCATAAAAAATAGGAAATTAATTCAATTAATTCCAAAAAACTTTCCCCTGATTCATGATTGAATCTAGAATTTTATAGATTAAAAATATTAGGAATTCATGCATTTGTGATTTTATTTGCATTTTTTGAATATTAATTGATATTAAAATGGCCATGGTTGATACCTTGCTTTGTTGAATTTGGTTTGAGCATTTGGTGATGATTCTTGCCTTGATGTTTTGTGTGTAGCTAGCATAGATATGCATGTTACCCTAGTAATTTTCTCACATTTTTGTGATGAAATTAGGTGGTAGTTTTAAGTTAAAGATTTAGGTGCTCTAGTTTTAGGGTTTAGCCTTAGTACTTCATGATTTAGGTTTTATTTCTAGGACTTGGTGGATGATTCAACCTCTGGATTTTATATGGTAGATTCATGATTGGATTAGGGTCCCATAGTTATTTTTGTAGGATTTTACAATTGGTTTTAGTATTTTAGTTAAGACTAACTTTAGCACTAGGTTTTAGGTGATCCTAACTTGCTAATTCGACTAGAATGGTTTCTTTAGTTCCCTTAGATTAGGGTTTTGCTTCTCTTGCTCTTGGATGATGATGAAGACTTGTGTGGGCTACTATGGAGTGCTTGAAGAAGTTTGGATGTGAAGATTTCCTTTCTTTTGGTTTGAGTTCTGTTTAGGTGTTAAGATTAGGGTTTGTAGGCAGAGCTTCTAGATAGATCCTCTTCTTTCATAAACATGGAAAGTGTTGATCACTTCCATTCCTCCCTATGATATAAGGTCCCCTTGTAAAGGCCTCATCCTTCCTTTGGTAGGATGTGTGACTCTTCACAAGTTGGTAGAACCTTTGAGGGTTCCTTTCTCTGATGATGGAGTGCTTAGTGGTGACCTTTGGTCTTCACTCTGCTGTCTATTATCCAAACCCTGCTCTTGTTAGATGAATCTTTCTCCCTTGCTAGGGGATGGAGTTCCTTGCTAGAAGATTGAAGATGCTAGAAGTTGCTACTTCTCTGTATTTGAAGACTGCCATTGAAGCTGAAGCTTGAAGATCCAGAAGAACAAGTTGACACTTGTGAAGAAGATCAAATTGAGATTGAATGAAGAGCTGAAGCTTGAAGTTGGAGAACAAGTTGATACTTGTGTGTTGATACATTGAGAGCCTGAAGGAGCCAAGTTGATACTTGCTATTAAGATTGAAGCCTGAAGGTGGAGTCTACTTTGGAGCTGAAGCTTGAAGAAGAAGGGTAAGTTGATACTTATGTTAGAGGTATTGAAAGCCTTAAGGAACAGTTGAAGACTGAGGACTGAATTGTTGTCAGAGGATTGCTTTGTTGTGAAGCTGTGGAAGCTGTTGATCTGTTTTCTTTCCTGTCTGTTTGCTTTCTGTGCAACTGTATTTATGTGACTTGTTTGATTTGCTTGATGCATTAGAATAAGTTCATGTTTAGATTGTGTTAAGATAGGAGCATGATTGCACTAGAGGTTGAGTTGCTCCCTCTGCTTGTATTGTTACTGTATGGCTTTGCTTGCTGGTATTTGGTAGAGCCCTGCTCCCTTGCCTATGTGGTCTGTGTTTTGCTCGATGGCATTTTATTTTATTTCTTCTGTATGATTGCAGTTATTCATTTCTGGCTTGAGGTTGAGATGAGCTTGTGGAGGCTGTTGCCCCATACACATTTCCTCCCTCACTTGCATTGCATGCATTTTACAGTGGTTTACTGTTTACTGTTTAAGCTGATGCTTTATTTGTTTCTGTTTATCATTGACATGATCCCCTAGGAATCTCACTTTCGTTGATAAGGAAGTGATGATTAGAATTTTAGGTTGAAACCTATGCATGACAACTTCTAGGAGTTCCCTGTTTCAAACCTCAACCATAGGATGAATCCTTGGCATGACAACTGTTAGGACTTGATAGTCTCCTCGAAGTTGTCCTGCTCTCTTCTCATCTCAAAACAAATCAAAATACAGTAATAAAGGTGAACTAATGTCGTACGTTACGAGCCTTAAGCTATCTGGGAAAGGGTTGTCAGAGAGTTTCTTTTCGACAGCTTGGATGTTTAGTATGGTACCCTTTGGGTGACATGCGACGCATTCACTCTCAGGTCATAGTTTTTAGTGCGACATTGGTTGCACACATCATAAAAAACAGTTCTTACGTAAAAGACAGAAAACAAACTTCAAACCTTTTTCCCCGTGGGCCCGTAATTCAAAGGAAGCTTTTCTGAAGAAAAGAGTGTCGTTAACTCCCAGTTCTACCGCAAATGGTAACGCCTAAGTCTCCAAGGGTCGAGCTGCATACATCCAACTGCTGGAACTGTTTGTTAACCCTACTCGAAAAAACAGATGAATTTGAATCCCCGTAATCCATATTATCCCGAACTACGTAAGCTCTGATCTCTCATGCCTGTTGAGAGTACGTAGGCACAATACTGATGTATTGGCGAGCCACCTTCCCCCATCTGTTTACCCGTAGTTAGCTGAACTACGTTGACTCTGATTTCTCATTCTCTGATGAGAATACGTAGGCATAAAGTGCGACGCTTTGCCGAGTCATTTTCTTTTTCTTTTCAGACCAGCCTTGATAGGTAGATAGATACAACCAACCCGTCAGATAAACACAACAAGCGTGGATCCCATCGAGTATGATGGACGTGAGGGGTGCTAATACCTTCCCCTTGCGTAACCGACTCCCGAACCCAGACAACGATTGCGATGACCTTGTCTTATACCTTTTCGTCAGCTTTTTCCAATCGTTTCCTTTCCTGTTCCGAGGGATAAATAACGAAAGGTGGCGACTCTTCTGTTTTGCCGGCACCTTATTTTCGCGGTAGCGACAGCTGGCGACTCTGCTGGGGAATTGATAGTTTCCTGGGGATCCAACGTCCCTTATGCGAGTCAGTTTGGGGATCCAACGTCCCCAGCGAGAGTCAATCCTAGCGCTTGTATGTTTACTTGTTGGGTTGTGTTTGCTTATCGCGTTTTATTTCCCGCATTTTATTTTCAGTATGATATGATTATCTGTGCTGTTGTGGGAGGGGCATTCTGATGAGTGAGAAGCTAGACCCAGGCTTGAGTGTACCTAGCATTAGTTGTGGAAATTAGTGGGCGCGTGCTTGCTTTGCAGGCACTAGTGTCTCATGAAATCCACACTCAGACGAGGTTCTCCCGGTTGACTTCTTTTCCGGCCCTTTGGGCCTGAGGGGTTGTTGGTTTGGAGGATTGTCGACTCTAGGGACCGATCATTTTGAATTCAGCTGAGTGAGGCCGCTTCAGGAGACGGTGATGCCACACCTTCTGGGTATCGTATCATCCCTCTTGAATGTCTATGACGCTGATGACCGCATAGGATGCCGAACTTGTGTCAGTTTAGGTCCATACCTGTGAGCAGGGTTGGGTTTGCTGCAGGAAACCTTAACCTTCAGACTACCTGGTTTTCTTAACAGTAAATCAGTTTGTTGATAGTGGAGGTTCTCGTCATCAGATATATGTGTGTTCTTGACAGAGCAGAGTTATAGCCCGACATCAGGGCTTCTCATCATCAGATGTGCATTTGTTCTTGATAGAGCAAATTTATGGTCCTGTATCAGAGGTCCTTATTATCAGATGTGTGTTTGATCTTGATAGAGCAGATTTATGGTCCGATATCAGGGTTTTCTTATTATCAGAGATAGAGTTGTTCTTGACAGAGCAGTATTGTGGTTTTGTTGATACAGAACCTTCATCTCCTCAACAACGCAGTCGTCTTGATCTCCTGCTGCATGATTGCATTTTGCATTGTTTTCATACTCATTTGCATATCATTAACGTGTGTCTGTGTTGCAGGTACCGTTTCCCCCGGTTCAGGTTTTCTTGCCTTCTATTATGCTATCATGGGTTCTCTGAGGAAGACTGTGGCCTACAAGCTCCCCACTCCTGATGTTGTTCAGCTGACTGGTTTGATTGCTTTAGCAGATGATTCTGTGAGAGGTGAATTCAGAAAGTCTTATGGGAAACTGCTCATCCTGGTTCGTAAACCCTCTGTGTTTGAGTTGAATGGGTTGCACGCCCTGCTGCAGTTCTATGATCCTCCTTTGAGATGCTTTACTTTCCTGGACTTTATTCTCGCACCCACACTAGAGGAGTATGCTGATTTGTTAGGTGTGCCTATCAAGAGTCAGATGCCATTTGTTCATATGGATGTTGCGCCTAATTTGGCTAGTCTAGCCCCTTCACTTCATCTGGATGCCTCCGAGTTGGTCTTGTCTAGTTGGAACAGGGTTCCCGGTTTCTCCCTACAGTTCTTAGTGGGAAAGGCCCAGCAGTGCGCCAAGGACGGATGTTGGATCGTGTTCAACGCCATCCTTGCTCTGTGCATATATGGCATCATTTTGTTCCCTAATATGCCTGACTTTGTAGACTTCGACGCCTTTCACATCTTTGCATCAGGGAATCCAGTCCCTACCTTGATAAGAGATGTTTATCATTCCGTCCACTACAAGAACGAGAACAGAAGGGGTAAGAACGTCTCGTGCTGTGTGCCCATGCTCTATAGATGGCTTGACGGTCACCTACCCAAGAAGGGTCCCTTTTCTTCGTATGCAGCCACAGCTGAGTGGTCTGAGCGTTTGATGAGTCTATCAGCGGAGGATATTGCCTGGTTTGATAGAGATAGGTTGGGTACTGAGATTATCTTCAGCTGCAGCGGGTTTCCGAATGTGCCTTTGATAGGCAGGAAAGGCTGTATCAACTATAATCCATCCCTGCTGATCCTATAGTTTGCTTATGCTTTAAGAGCTCCGCCAAAGGATGAAGAGGTTCAGGAATCTTTGTACCTCACTGGTCTTCTAGAGGGGGATATGTTATCTAAGCTTCAGCACGCTTGGAATGGTATCTGTAAGCGGGGAAAGCCGTTGCTGGGGAAAAGTAATAGCCAAGCCTACGCTCCGTATGTGACCTGGATCAGAGCTAGAACAGATATTATAGGGATGCCGTTTCCACCTGCCCATCTAGAAAGCCCTCCAGTGATTGAAGAGCCTACCACCGTGCCTATTCAGCAGCATAATCAGGTGTTAGCTGAGAGAGATGAGCTGAAGAAGGTGTCACTACTGCGAAAATTGGCGCCGGCTGAACAGAAGAGTCGCCACCGTGCGTTATTTATCCCAAAGAAGGGAAAGGAAACACTCAGAGTAAACCTAACGCAAAGATGGGAGAGGAATGGTCATCGCAACCAAATCCTGGATTCGGGAGTCGGTTACGCAAGGGGAAGGTATTAGCACCCCTCACGTTCGTCGTACTCGACGGGATCCACGCTTGTTTTCTAGTACGGATATCTACTCTAAAGGTTTGGGTTAAAAAGAAAATAAAATGACTCGGCAAAGTATTGCACTTTATGCCTACGTATTCCCGTCTGGAACGAGAAATCAGAGTCAACGTAGTTTGCCTACCTACTGGAAAGGAGGGGAAGGTTGCTCGCTAGGATATCGCATCCTATGCCTACGTACTTTCATACAGCATGAAAGATCAGAGCAAACGTAATTCGGGCTACGGAAGACACAAGCTTGTCTGAATGTTTTTTATCTCCTTATGAAAGGGTTTTTCTTGATTAAGAGTCCAAGCGGACAAAAAATGACACTTTGATGTTTGTTTTCAGTCTTTTACGCAAGAACTGTTTTTTATGATGTTTGCAATCTCTGACGCACTAGAGACTATGATTTGAGGGTGACTACGTCGTATGTCACCCTAAGGGTAACACACTAAGGAATCAGGTTACTGAAGAGTGACCCTCCAGTAACCTTTCTCAAATAGCTTAAGGCTCGTAGCGTACGCCATCGATTATCCTTATTACTGTGTTTTGAATTGTTCTGAGATAGAAGAGAAGTCTAAAAACCTAGGGTTTGAAATGGAATCAAACTACCCTAATGTTATCATGCATGGATTACCACCTAATGTCTGTCATAATTCCCTCCTGCTCAGAGGAAATCAGAGATCCTAGGGGATAAACGGAAAAGAAACAACAGATATACAGTAAACAGTAAATATGCATGAGATGCAGCTATACAAGCTAGGCAAGGGAATCCCCCTCACCCTTGAACCTGAGAAAACAATAGGCAAAGTGAAACAGCTTCACTTCGAGCCTAATGGAACATCAACAAACCATACAGCAAAGAAAATCACATCCAACACTAGCTTAGACAGTAAAACCAGCTCCTTACAGCAAGCAGTTCAAACAGCACCAGCTCTGGCAACTACAGCTGATTAACAGCAAAAGGTTGACAGTAACAACTTCAAGCAAGATCTCATCTTCACTTTCCAATGATATTCAAGCTTCAGATAAGCTCTTATCTTCCAATAATCTCCAGCTTTAGCAAGCACTGAACCCTAGTAAGTGGACAACTTCAAACAGCAGTAAAACCCTAATCTTCAACAGATACTCAGCTTTGACAGGCACCAGCTTCATCTTCACCAGTCTTCAATACACGTCCTAGCTTCACTAAGTCTTCAACTTCAAGACCGACACTCGCAGGAGAGAACCAATTATCAGATGAAGTTGGAATGTTAAGATGCTTAATGATAACCCAGGGAAATCACTAAGATCTTATCATAGCAAGGGAGAGGCATCCTCAAGGTTCTACCCAATCAAAGCATGCTCTACATCCCTCCTAAGGAGAGATGGAGCTCTTTTAGGGGACCTTGTGTCACAGGATGGAATAGAGGCACAAGAAGCTCTCTATGTTTGACAGAAGAAATCAGTCTATTCTAGAGCTCTCCCTATATCTCCTATCTCCTAAGTCTTCATCGAGCAATCTTCAAGCACAAGCAACTTAAGATCCAAGCATCATTATTTGTCTTCAATATTCCTTAAAGTCTTCACTAGCTCCACAAGCCAAGCACAAGCCCCAACACCCAAAGAAAAAGCCCAAAACTCAACAAACAAAGCAACTTCCCAAGAGGGAAACACACCAATATCAATCAATTTGCAAAAATCAAATAAAATGGAAATATTCAACATAAAATCCTAGGTTAATTTCTAAGTGACCCTAACTATGTACCCTATACCCCACATAAACCCCAAGGCCTAAATCAAACTAAAAACCCAAGAACTATGTGTTGAATGCACCTATGTCAAGTTGAAACCCTAATTCTAGCACACTTGCTTCACACCTCTCAAAAACAATTAAATTTAAGTCACAAAAATGTGACAAATATCTAGGGGGAACCTAATGCTATAATCTAACTATAGAAAAAAGAATGGAATCAAAAATCAAAGTAGAATGATCATACTAAATTCAGCAAGTAACATGTATCAAATGAAAATGAAATAAAAGCTATTAAAAGTAAAAATGCACCAAAAATAAAAAAATGCATGAAATTCCATTTTTATTCTTTTATAATTTTCTTGATGTCTTGATGAAAATGGGGAAAAAATCCCATACAAAAAATATTAATTTTCCAATTAGTTATGATTTTTTAAGAACCTAAAAATAAATGTGAAAATGTAAGAAAATATGGAAAAAAGGAAAATTAGCGTGTTGAATAGTAATTAAAAATAGTTCAGATCTAGATATGGGCTCAAAGGGGGGTATGGATAGAAAAGCGTGCTAGGCCCAATATCATTCAGGAATTAAATGGAAAATAGAAAGGAAAATGAAAAATCCACGGTACGAATAGCAATGGATATTAGTGTATTTCCTGACTGGGCCTGGGAAAGGGGTGTGCATATCAACAAATTCATTTAAGCCCAAGCTGCAACTTAAATGAAACGGTGTGTTTGGACGCCTTCAGAACTCTTCACAAAATGAGGCTTGCTCGTGGCCATTGGATCTTGATTGGGTCAAAAGTCTTCCTCACATCCAATGGTGGTCAGATCATCTTCAACCTTTTGAATTGTGGAGGGAGAACAGCCATGGAAACAGAGCTTGCAACTTCATCTTCTTCCCAATCGTGCTCCATCAAATCCTCATCAAAACTTAAAAGTAAAATCCCTAACTCACTCGATTTTCCACAAGGAATCTAACCATGGCATCCATAATCATTGAAACCTACTCCTCTTCAAAACACGATGGGAAACTCAGAAATTGGTCAAGGATGGAATCTCACCAAACCTAAAATTGAGTGGCCTAAACTCTTCACCATGTTTCACTGATCATTTTCCACTATCACACCAAGGTTCAACCTCAAGATTCACCAAGTTATCAGCATGAACAGATTTTGTGTCATCACACTAATTGTATCTAAATCGATCCTAAAGCTACCAGAAAGCTTCTACTAATCACCTACAATCATTCTAACCTAACAAAATCTATTGAAACTACTTAAATTATTATGTGGATTGAAAAGTACATACCTGCGAAATCTTGATGCACAAAGGTATGAAATCTTCAAATCAAGCTTTGGGAACTTCCAGACACCTTCAATGAGTCATAATCTTGCTTCTGTATGCAAAAGAATTGGTTGAATCCTCTTGAATCTTGGAACCCGATAGTGCGTTGCAGGTTGAGAAATCCAAATGCTAACACACGATTCTCCACCAATCTTGCTATGGATTTTATCTGGAATCATTCACCAATGCTTGATCAAGCTTTTTGGATCAAAAGAATGGATGGAAAGTGGCTGAAACCTTGTAACAGAATTCTGTTTGCAAATGGAAAAGTAAAAATGTAAGCTCTCCAATCTCCCTCAATTCTCTCCAACTCTTGCTCTGAACCTCTTCACAAGTATATATAGAATGTATTTGAAGACCCTAGAAAGTTCTAGATTGATCCAATGAGAAAATCAACTTCTCATGTCATGAAAATCTCTTCTTATGCTATGCACATACCATCTCATGTTTTGGCTTGCAATTCACTTGGTTCTGAGTTTAAATTCTCTCCAAATGAGATATTGGAGGTGTATGGATGGAAAGGAGCCTTGCATTTGCTTGGAAGTGTGGTTTTGCAATTGTTACTTATGATTCAAGTAACCAATTTTCAAAGCAAGTCCTAAAAATAACCCTCAATTCAAAATTGTGGCAATGTCAATGTTCTCAAAATGCCTTTTACAATCAAATTGGTATGTCATATGGCTTGGTTTGGTTTTGTAGATCAAAAAACCCTAATTTCCAACCTTGGTTCATTTAAAATATACCTTCATTTTAGGCCATTTTTATGATTTTGTGAAGCATGCCACTACAAACTCTCATGACCTCTTATCTAGCCTAAAAACATCATTTTGAACACATCTCATGTTGAACATTTTTCCATTTGAGGAGTGGAAGATGGAGATTTGGACCTATGTTGAAAAATGACCTGTAATTCAACTTTCCCAAAATACCTATGGGTTGCCAAGACCATAACTTGAGTCCTAAAAATCCTCTTGAGGACTTCTAGTACTAAAATTAAAGCTAAGATCAAGATCTACAACTATTATGTTGGCCAAGAATCCATTTGAAAACTCCTTGATGGGCAAAAGTTGCTTGGAAGTCAAGTGACTTTCACAGATAAATTTCAGTGTCCTCTGATGACCCATAACTTGCAAGAACCATAACTTGAGTTCTAAAAATCCTCTTGAAGACTTCTAGTACTCAAATTAAATCTATTGAGAATCTCTACAAGTTTAATGTTGCCCAAGACTTCATTTGAAACTTTAATTTTGACTTATCTGGCTTGGAAGTTAGGCCTAAATTAGGGTTTTTTACACTGAAACCCTAATTTAGTAACTCCTCTTCTTCTTGATTCCTTTTGATTTCTCCTTGGAAAAACACCACACATGTACACACATATGAATTCATGAATCCCACATCCTTAAACTAAGCATTGATGCTCTTCAATCACTCATTTGACCTAGGGTTGACCTAGGGTTGACCCAGATGAAACCCTAGTTGACTGTACTTCAACTCTGGCTCTTGTACTTCTATCAATGACTTGTCTCATCTTCAAAATGACCCTCTAGGTCTTCCATGATCTTTGTGCACATTCCATACCCTCAGTTCATAGTGCATACTCCATTGATAATCTTCAATATACCTCAAATTAGGAGAGGAATCCACTGGTTGACCCTCAAACTTTTCAAACCTTCAACTCATTTCTTGATTACTTGGATGGTCTTGAACTTGAATAAAACCCCTTGATGGGCCTCTTTCTGATAAGAATGGCACTTGATCCCTTGTTAGATGCCTTGTTATGCTATGCTATGCAAATTATTAGACTATGTACATGACTCATTATGCAAATGACAATGCAATTGAAACATAAACCAAGTGAAATAGGTTGAGCAAATTTTAGGGTGAAACAGAAGGCAAATGAAGAACTGGAGAAAGAATTGGCTCAACTCAGAAGCGAGAGAAGCGAAGCCGTCCATTCCTTCAAGAGGAAAACAGAGCTGGTGAACCAGTTAGGGACGGATTTGACTAAGCAGATGGCTGAGCGCGAGCGTTTGGGTCGGGACTTCAAAGCTGTCAATGACATACTGGCCACTAAGAAGCAGCACTTGGATGAAGCGTACCGGAGAATATCCAAGTTTAATCAGCATTGGAAGGCCACCCTAGCCAACGACAAGGAACGGGAGGATAAACTGAAACAGCAGATCTCCAAATTGAAAGCCCAGGTGAAGGCTAGTGAGAAGAGGTTTGATGAAGAAACCGCTCGCAGATATGCCGCTGAAGGCCTGCTCAACAAGGGTCTTGCTAACCTGAAGGAGCGCAAACAGACGTTTGAATCCAAGAAGCGGAAGTTAGAAGATTGTTTCGGCAAAGGAGCATGGGAAGACTCAGTTGAAGGTCTTCAATACACTATTACACAGAGGGAGTTACTCGTCGAGGGGTTGCTCACTCAGCCTGATCATCCAGAAACGAGGGATCTGTTAGAAGAATTCCGCGCCCGTGGCCGTGCTTGACTATATTTGTAATCCTTTTGTTTTGATCATTGTCGTATGCTGAACATCACCTGGCTTGTTGGTCGAGGTCATGCTATTGATTCTGCTTGTACTCAGTGACATTGTGTACCGCCTTGATGGGATTTCTTGATATATATGAGATGTTGTTTCCATGACTGGACTCGGACTTCTTATTATCAGCACTGGCACTCAGGCACTAGGATCGGGGGAAATCTCTCTAACGCACAGACACACGTTTGCATTTTCATGAAGCATTTGCATAATGAGCACTTTGTCGTTTTTCTAACCCTTTGTGTATGCAGGTTGTTCCAGGATTGATCAAAGACCGATCCACCGCTATCTGACTAGAGCAAATCAATCTAGAGCAATGGAACAAGTGCAGACTGACGTTCAGGAGCTCTGAGAGAGGATGGACCGCTTCATGGAGCTCATGCAAGTGGTTGCCAACGGCCAAGACCAGCTCACAACATTGGTCCAGCCTCCGATCTCAAGGGTTGACAGCAGTGGAATACTCCATGGTGGGAATGTTCCAACCCCTCCACCTATTGAAACTCCTCAGAATGGCATCCCCATGACCGGGGGGAACGGTAGTGGTAATGGCAATGTGATCGCTAACATGGGGCTCAATGGTAACACGACTGGCGTCGGTAATGGGAATTTTGAAGCTAATGTCAATGTTGGACTGGGCAACGGCAACACAGGTGTTGGAAATCTGTATGGGCCTCAGCCATGGTTAGAAGACCGTCAAGAAGACTTGTTCTCCCAGAAGGGTGCTGAAGGAGAGCTGACTGCTGAAGCACGTCTGAGGTTTAAGGCACTCGAGGACAAGATGAGGAATTTTGAGAACCTGAACACTATGGGTGTCGACATGTCTAAATTGGGATTGATTGTTGATTTCAAGGTGCCTCCTAAATTCAAGGTACCCGACTTCGAGAAGTACAAGGGCACCACCTGCCTTCGCGTCCACCTAAGGTCATACTACCGAAAGATGTCCGCTCACTCTGAAGACGAGAAGTTGCTGATGCACTTCTTTCAGGATAGCCTGTCCGGGCCATCCTTGGAATGGTACATGAGTTTAGAGCCTACCAGTGTGTGCACATGGAAGGAACTTGCTGAGGCATTCGTGCACCATTACCAATATAACAGTGACTTGGCACCAAACAGGGTCCAACTGCAAAATTTGTCACAGAGGAAAAACGAAGGGTTCAAAGAGTACGCCCAGCGGTGGCGTGAATTGGCAGCTAGAGTTCAGCCGCCGATGGTTGAACGGGAGCTTGTTGAAATGTTTGTAGCCACCCTCCCAGGGGTTTATTACGATAAATTGGTCGGCGGTATGTCTGGAAGCTTCTCAGATCTCATCATCACCGGCGAGCACGTGGAAAATGGGATCAAATTGGGGAAAATTCAAGGTGTCGATCTAGCCTCAGCTGGAGGAGGAAAGAAACCGTATGGTGGCAAAAGGCGGGAAGGAGAGACAAGCGTCGTGTCCAACGCTCGAAGGAAAGGTAAAGGCCCTCGCCAGCAGGTGGCTAGCATAACCATCCCTGCAGTCCAACAACCCCAACCACAGCAACAGCCGAATCAGCAAGGGTACAGAAAGTATCAAAACAGGGCACCTCTATCAAGCCGTCACCTCGAGACGCCGCCCATGTCCTATGCTCAGCTATTACAAACTCTGCTTCAGTTGCAGTTAGTCCAGAAGAGAACCCAGGCTCCCTTGACATGGGCACCTCCGCCAGGTTATGATGCGAATGCAACTTGTGAGTTTCACTCAGGGGCACCCGGCCATACGATAGAAAACTGCAAAGCCTTCAAGCACAAGGTGCAAGATATGGTGGATGCTAAGATCATCAACTTCTCAGATAATGTGCCAAATGTCACGAAGAACCCTATGCCAAATCATAGGGGAGGTGGGGTGAATGCCATTATTGAAGACGAGAATTTGTATGTGTTGACTGACGTCAGGGATTTGAAGACACAGCTTAGCTTCGTCAAAGCCAAGCTGATGAAGAGAGGCTTCTTTCCGGGCTGTGGAGAACTGTGTATGGGCTGTGTGACTCGTCCTGATGGATGTGAACAGTTGGTAGAGGGGATTCAGAGTCTGATGACCGAAGGAATCTTGCAGTTTAGCCGAAGGGCCGAATGTGGATCGGGAGAGGTAATGCTGGAGCAAGATGATGAGGTTGCCACCATCACCATCCCTCGTCGGATGATCACCATTTCTACGCCCAGACCGCCCATGATTACCATCACCAAGGCTGGGCCGATACCTTTTGAAAGCACCAATGCGGTCCCATGGCATTATGGGGCAGACGTTTACTGTAACGGACAGAAGTTGGAACTAGAACCATCTAGGCGGTCTGTGGATAACCTAGTGGGAATCGGCGGAATCACGCGCAGCGGAAGAGTATTTGCTCCGCCTGAGATTATGGCGGACAAAGCTGAAGTAACCGATAAGGGGAAGAGTAAAGTTGTTGAGGAAACCCCTCAGGGGGTAGAGAAGGACTTACTTGTTAAGGACACTGAAGAGTTCATACGGTTGATCAAGAAGAGCAACTACAAGATCGTGGATCACCTCCATCAAACACCCTCAAAAATCTCCATCCTGAATTTGTTGCTGTGTTCGGAGTCACATCGTAATGCGCTGTTAAAGGTTTTGAATGCCACGTATGTACCGCAGGAAATATCGGTCAACCAGTTGGAAGGGGTCGTAGCCCACGTGAATGCTAGAAACGGGTTTGGGTTCACTGACCTGGAGCTGACGCCGAAGGGAAGAAACCACAACAGCGCCCTGCACATCTCGATAGAGTGTAGGGGAACGATTATGTCTCATGTGTTGGTGGACACAGGGTCATCGCTCAATGTTCTTCCGAAGAAAGCATTGATGAAGTTAGATACTCGAGGATTGATTTGCACACCCAGTGACCTGGTTGTGAAGGCTTTCGATGGAACCAAGCGTCATGTCTTTGGAGAGGTGACTTTGCCAATCCAAGTGGGGCCGGAAACTTTCGACGCGGTCTTTTACATCATGGACATCATGCCTGCCTACAGCTGTCTCTTAGGCCGGCCATGGATCCATTCTGCCGGCGCCGTGACCTCCACGTTGCACCAGAAGCTCAAGTATGCTGTCGAAGGCAGCATCGTGACTGTTTGTGGCGAGGAAGACATAATGGTGAGCCATTTGTCGTCCTTCAAGTATGTGGAGATGGATGGGGAAATCCACGAAACCCTATGTCAGGCGTTCGAAGCTGTTAAAGTCAAGAACGTGGCTCCTGTAATGACTGAAAAACCAGAGATGACCCTCTCTTCCTTCAAGGAAGCCCGGGCCGTTGTTCAGGCCGGATCTACCCTAGGTTGGGGGAGAATTCTAGAAATACCTAACAAGCAGGACAAGTTTGGGTTAGGATACTCTCCTGCGGCTGAAGCCTCCTCTTCTCACAGTGCGTCGCGAGGAAGAGGACCGATCCAGTTTACCAGTTGTGGGTGATATTTGAAAGTGTCAACGCAGTCTCTGAAGACGGCGAAGACAGTGATTGCGACCTAGACTCTTGGATCCAGCCAAGCAAACCAGGCGAGAGCCTCAACAACTGGTCCATCAGGGATACCATCCAAGTGACAAGCAAAGAGTAATGATTTACTTTCTCCAATCATTGTACAACCCTATGTCCTGCCCGGGGTATAGTGGTTTTATTGTCAGGGCCTTTTTTGGTTATGTACATGCATTTTACCAATAAATCAAAAGGCGTTTTTCGTATTCAAATGTTGTGATCTCTGTTATTCCTGTTTTATATTTGTTTTGAAAAACAATAAAATGGCAATGGGGTTTGTGCTAACCTGCATATCCTTGTTTTAAGCTTAACCCTTGTTATTGCAGGATCCACATAGCAGATGACATCGACTCTGGACCTTCTACGACTCACTTCGACTTTGATGAAGACGAAGACCTTCCAGGAGAGTTAGCCCGCTTGCTGAAACAAGAAGAGAAAGTTATTCTGCCTCACGAGGAAGAGATTGAGATTGTGAATCTGGGTTCTGAAGAACTGGTCAGGAACGTCAGGATAGGGGCCGCATTGTAGAGTGATGTCAAGCAAAGATTAGTCGAGATGCTGAGAGAGTATAGTGACATCTTCGCTTGGTCATACGAAGATATGCCCGAACTTAACACTGACATCGTGGTCCATCACTTGCCGCTGCGAGAAGATTGCCCTCCCGTTAAGCAGAAGCTTAGAAGGACGCGACCAGATATGGCCGTTAAGATCAAAGAAGAAGTGCAAAAGAAACTTGATGCTGGCTTCTTAGCGGTCACCACTTACCCTCCGTGGGTCGCCAACATAGTGCCTGTACCGAAGAAGGACGGTAAGGTACGAATGTGCGTCGATTATCGGGATTTGAATAGGGCGAGCCCTAAAGATGATTTCCCGCTCCCCCATATTGATGTGTTGGTCGACAATACAACTCAATTCTCCGTACTTTCATTCATGGATGGCTTCTCCGGTTATAATCAGATCAAGATGGCGCCGGAAGACATGGAGAAAACTATGTTTATCACTCCTTGGGGGACGTTTTGCTACAAGGTAATGCCTTTCGGTCTGAAGAACGCAGGGGCCACTTACCAACGAGAAATGGTTACTTTGTTTCATGATATGATTCATCATGAGATTGAAGTCTATGTTGATGACATGATTGCGAAGTCCCAAACGGAGGAGGGACATCTGGTCAATTTGCTGAAGCTTTTTGAGAGGCTTAGGAAATTCAGGTTGAGGATGAATTCTAACAAGTGTACTTTCGGAGTACGGTCCGGAAAACTACTGGGGTTTATCGTGAGTGAAAGAGGCATTGAGGTTGATCCTGCAAAGATAAAAGCAATACAAGAAATGCCAGCGCCAAAAACCGAAAAAAAAGTTCGTGGTTTCCTGGGCAGAATAAACTGCATTGCGAGGTTTATCTCTCAGCTCACGGCCATGTGTGAACCGATGTTCAAACTACTAAAGAAAAATCAGGCGATTATCTGGAACGAGGATTGCCAGAAGGCATTCGATAAGATAAAACAGTATCTACAGGAACCTCCGATCTTGATACCTCCAGTGGCCGGAAGACCCTTAATCATGTACTTGACAGTTCTTGAGAATAGTATGGGGTGTGTTCTCAGTCAGCACGACGATACGGGCAGAAAGGAACATGCCATTTACTATTTGAGTAAAAAGTTCACAGACTGTGAATCTCGTTACTCGATGCTGGAGAAGACATGTTGTGCACTCTCCTAGGTTGCCAAACGTTTACGACAGTACATGCTCAATCACACAACCATGCTAATTTCGAAGATGGATCCGATCAAGTACGTCTTCGAGAAGCAAGCGCTTTCGGGCAGGATTGCCAGATGGAAAATGGTGTTGACGGAATATGACATTCAGTACGTTTCCCAGAAGGCCATC
Source organism: Lathyrus sativus (assembly GCA_963859935.3). Classification (NCBI taxonomy): domain Eukaryota; kingdom Viridiplantae; phylum Streptophyta; class Magnoliopsida; order Fabales; family Fabaceae; genus Lathyrus; species Lathyrus sativus. The sequence goes on along the minus strand of OZ012736.1, from coordinate 140,411,747 downwards.
AAGGGAAGCGTATTGTCTGAATACCTTGCCGAACAGCCGATCGAGGATTATCAGCCGATGAAATTTGAATTCCCTGAAGAGGACATCATGTTTCTCAAGGCAAAGGATTGCGATGAACCGTTGCCCGACGAGGGTCCAGATAGGAAATCCCAATGGAAATTGATATTTGACGGGGCGGTTAATTCTTATGGAAGTGGCATTGGGGCAATCATCACGACTCCCCACGGATCCCATATCCCGTTCACTGCGAGACTGACGTTTCCGGTCACCAATAAAGAAGCGGAGTACGAAGCATGCATCATGGGTCTAGAAGAAGCAATTGATTTGAGAATCAAGAACCTAGATGTATATGGTGACTCGGCACTTGTGATTAACCAGATTAAAGGGGAGTGGGAGACTCGTCAATCGAATTTGGTGCCGTACATGAACTATGCCAGAAGGCTACTTCCGTTCTTTGATCGAGTGGAACTCCATCATGTGCCCAGAGCTGAAAACCAGATGGCTGATGCCTTAGTCACGTTGGCTTCGATGTATAAAGTCAATTTTTGGAATGAAGCTCCAAGAATTGTCCTTTCTCGTCTTGATAGACCTGCATTCGTCTTTGCGATCGAGGAAGCCTCCGATGGCAAGCCATGGTTCCATGACATCCAGACCTTCCTTATGACTAAGGAGTATCCTGCGGGAGCGTCAACCCAAGATAAGAAGACTCTGAGGAGACTGTCCGGAAATTTTTATCTCAATCCTGATGGAGTTTTGTATAAAAGAAACCACGATCTCGTGCTACTCAGATGTGTAGATGAGAAAGAAGCGAGTATGCTCATGGAAGAAGTCCATGAAGGCACATTTGGTACGCACGCCGGCGGGTATGCTGTGACAAGAAAGATCCTGAGAGCAGGATATTACTGGCTGACGATGGAGTCGGATTGCTTCAAATTCGCGAAGAGATGTCATAAATGCCATATTTATGCTGATAAGATTCATGTGCCGTCGTGCCCGTTAAATGTCATGTCCTCCCCGTGGCCGTTCTCCATGTGGGGCATCAACATGATAGGCAAGATCGAGCCTACTGCATCTAATGGTTATCGCTTCATTCTAGTAGCTATCGACTACTTCACCAAGTGGGTGGAGGCAGCCTCATATGCTAATGTGACCAAGCAGGTGGTGGCTAAATTCATAAAGAGGGACATCATCTGTCGATACGGAGTTCCCGAACGGATCATTACTGATAATGGTTCGAATCTGAATAACAAGATGATGAAGGAGTTGTGCCAGAGTTTCAAGATTGAACACCACAACTCATCTCCTTACCGGCCGAAGATGAATAGCGCCGTTGAAGCGGCCAATAAGAACATTAAGAAGATTGTACAGAAGATGGTTGTGACCTATAAGAACATTAAGAAGATTGTACAGAAGATGGTTGTGTCCCTTCTTTGCGAGTTTTGGTTGACGTGAAACTCGATGAGGCAAAATGGATTAAGAACCGACTAAACCAACTCAGCCTGATGGACGAGAAGAGGTTAGCATTGATTGCATATGGTCGTCTGTACCAAAGCCGAATGAAGAAAGCCTATGATAAAAAGGTGCGTCCTAGAAGCTTTCAGACGGGTGATCTTGTCCTGAAGTAGATTCTTCCTCCACACTCCGATCACCGGGGCAAGTGGACTCCCAATTACGAAGGTCCGTACGTCGTCAGCAAGGTCTTCTCGGGAGGGGCCTTGTTGTTGTCCACGATGGATGTAGAAGATTTTGCATCCCCGGTGAACGCGAACGCAGTTAAAAAATACTTTGCTTAAAAAATGACCCGCTGGAAAGAAAAAGAATGTCTAGGCAAAAAGGGGGCATCCCGGTGAACCACAAAAAAGGAAAAAGGTTCGGGTAAAAATTAGGGATATAAAAGAAAAGAATGTACACCCGCAAAGTCGAAAACCTGGAAGGGCGACTTTGGCAAAAAAGGGTATCCCGGTGAATCGAAAACCCGAAAGGGCGATTCGGGCAAAAGTTAGGGATTTGAAAAAGCAAATGATTGCGTTCCGCATGTGGACTTTCATTGTTTAGTGGTTTGGAAGACCTGAGGGCCGTTTATTTGAATCAATCTCTTCTGAGGCTGAAGCATCGGAGAAGTATCGAAGTCGAGTGGGTCATAGAGGGATCAACTCATGGTGTTTGTCTATGCCGCATTGCCGACATTTATGTGTATACTGATGTATATTTATGTTTTATATTTGCGCAGCTTCCTCATTCCAGGAGCTTGCATCTGTTGTAAAACATTTTCCCCCATTCAGGGGTTCGTCATCAATAAAATGTAGACTATTCAGCAATTCTGTTTGTTTGTTTAGCATCTATCTGTTTTGTTTGCGAAAAAAACGCCAATGTTTTGATAAAATGCGCATACATAAACTTACTGGCCTAGGCCACTGATTGTTGAAACAATGAATTACTTGAACATTGTCGCAAGATGGTAACCTTGATAGGTCCCTTTTAGAAGGTTATCTTGTCTGTTTGTTTGTGTTGTTATAGGTATGGCATATTCCAGGCAGTACGCCGTATGTTTCCCAAGCAGGATGTATCCTGAAGGATCGTCGTCTCCCCAGCACTGGGTCAAAGTGCAGTTTTCGCGTAAGATTACTCGTAAGCGTTCAGCTTTCGATAGTACAGACTGAAGTCTTCAGCGGAATTGAAATTCCCCACAAAGTTGTACTCTCCCCTGTAAGCAGGATGATTCCTACTTCCCCAGCCGAGTTTACAGATCCCCAGGAGAGTCGAGCTCTTGGAAAGCCGTTGAGGCCATTAGTAGTTTTCCCCAGTAGAGTGTTGATTAGCTGATGTTGTAGTTCCCCAACGGAGTCGTTATCTCCCGAAAAGTTTTTTTCTGTGAATGCCATGCAATTTATTTCTGCGATTGATATCGTTCCCTCGACAGTTTGTGGTTTGAATACCCAGATGAGCGAGTCCAGGTTCTCGGAGAGCTATGTTCCCCTGCAGCGATCGACTGAAGTTCGTTTCCCCAGGCGAAATCCAATTGAGATTGGTGTGATTTCTTCTCCTCGGCAGGATGAGTCCTTCCTCCACCAGAGTGGTTCTTTCTCCTTGACAGGAGGCTTTTCCCTTCAGCATTTATTTTGCTGATGGGGTTGTAGCATTTTGCATGATTGTATAGCATTTACCCTAAATGCATAGCATTTCCACCGTGTGGAGCATTGCGCCATAGTCAAAGCATATGCATATGAAACATGAGCTAGGTTATTACCGTTCTTGTTTTGCAGGTGTTCCTCCGCAGAATGGTGTGCTCAAGATGATTCTTGAATTCCCCAGCGAAGTTGATTGCCTAAGATGAATCTTAAAATCCCCAGTGAGGTCGCCAAAGTTGGTTGCTCAGGTTGATGCTTAGAGGCCCCGGCAGAGTGTTGGCTCAGGATGATTCCTGAAATCTCCAGCAAATTTGTTGGTTCAGGATGATTCTTGAAGTCCCCGGCGGAATTATTTGGCCAAGATGATTCTTGAAGTCGTCAGCAAAGTTGATTCACCCGGAATGATTTATGGATCCCCGAAACAGAGTTACTTGATAGTTCTCCAAAATCCCCAGAGGAGATGTGTCATCCCCAGCAGGTTGTTGAGCAGAGAAGCTGAAGTTTCCTCTGAAGACTTACTGAGGAAGTCCAACTGTATTGACGAAGCAGTTCTCTCAGCTGATGCGGAGTGCCTGACGGCAAAAGATTGTATATCCTTATTTGGTTCATGATTGACCAAGAATTCTATTCCCGACTTACTGATGATGTCCGGCTGACGCCCGAAAATTCCTTTGAATGCCCGACGGCATGATTAACTTGATTGTTAAAAAGTTCCTAATGACCTGATGAGTCTCGAGGAATTCTTCTGCCGCAGTGTCGCAGAATGCTTGACGGTAATATCAGCTATGTATCGCCGGTTACCGAGTGACCAGTGATCCCTTGATGACTTGAGGAAGAACCTGCAACAAAATCTGATAATCATCCCGATGGAGATTTGAGAGTAGCCCTTCACCAATTACCGTGTGACCAATCCCCCAGCAGAGTTGTTGTGCAACTTTCATGCTCAGTTTTGAAGATGTGCCTACCAAATAGAGTATCGTTTACTTATGCGGTTGGTCGATCGCCCGTTGCCGTGTAAACTGTGATCCCTCGATGATTTGAGGATGCAATGATATCAGATAAATCAGAGAATCATCCTGACGGAGGTTCAGATCATTAATTCTCCAGCTAGTTGCCGTGCAGCTATTATTTCAGTTGCCGAAGATTTGTCCGCATCAGAGTACCGTGTACTTGTGCAGTTGGCAAATTTCCGGGTTTGGTGGTATTCAACCGTCTTTTACCTTGATTGTGTGAGAGTCGTTCGCTTCCCACCCAGTCAGGTCCAAGCCGTTTGAATAGGGGCAGCTGTTGCACCCCAAAATTTGCCCAACATTTCTTCACCTAGCTTGTGTTTCATTTCATTCACATTAGCATTATCATTTGCATTTCATTGATATGTGTGCAGGAGATCAAGAGTTATGATTACCAATCAAGATCTATACAATACTGTGAGGCTAGCTAAGAAGGTTATTCAAGTGTTCAAGGGTTGATATCCTTGTCAAAGAAGTTAAAAGATCCTCAGAGAGAGTGATTGAAGCCAAGTGTGTAGGCCTCCTAACTTGAGAGTTGAGGGAAGCCATCAGATGATTCTGAGGCCATGAGGATGGACTTGAGGTCTTGAGAGAGCTCATTATAAGGTTTTAAGATCACTTTGGGACCTAGACAAGTCATTATGCAAGATTAAGAAGGCTCAGCCATGAGTGGTGCAACTAGGGTTTGACTGGGTCAACACTAAGTCAACTGATGACTTAAAGAAGGTTGAGACTTAATTCAAGAGCCATGTGATCATGGATTGATGCATTGAGATGTTATAAGGATGATTTTAAGTTTAACTCATCATGATTGAAGAGTTTGAGAAGTTTCAAGCTAGGGTTTCTAAGACTTGACAGTGTAAAATCCCCTAGTTTGACCCTTATCTTCAAGGCAATTTAGCTCAAGATGTGATTGTCATCTCATCTTGCCCCCAACATGATTGTTGTAGAGCATGATCTTAGATTTAATTTCAGTTCTAGAAGTCCTTGATAGGATTTTTATAACTCAATTTATGGCTTTGACAAGTTACAAGTCATCTGAGGCATGCGAATTTGGAGCTTGAAAGTTACCCAACTGGCATGAAACGTTTGCCCTAGAAGGATGATTCCTATGAACTTTTGGTCTACATGAATGTTGTTCCTTATCCTCTTAGATTTCTAGAGAGTACTATAAATCCTTGATAGGATTTGTAGAACTCAACTTATGGCTTGGACAAGTCAAGGGTATTTTGGATATTTGGTGATTATAGGTCATTTGTGATCATAGGCTATTTTCACCAACTTAGAGGCCTCAAATGAAATTTTGTTCAACTAGAAAGTTACTCAAAATGGGGTTTTAACCTTGACCATGCATCAAGGAGGCATTGAAATGGCTCAAGGAGAGACTTGGTTCAAGAAATTTTGAAAAAAGAAGAATTTAAAGGATTTAATGGCCAAAGATTCAAATAATTCATTTTGTGACCAAATGAAGCAATCTTATAGGTCAAATTGATTGGAAAAATGATTTTAGAAATAATGGCAATGTTAGAATTTTTATTTGAGGTCATCTGCATACCATTCCATCTCATTTCTTCATGATGAAGTAACATATCCAACTCACACCTTTGGCTTGCAAACAGGGAAAATAACACACTAAACTCATTCAATATCTCATGAGAAGTTGATTACAAGCATAGCCATGCCCAAAGGGAGCCAGAATAGTGACTGCCATGGATGAGATTTTGAAGAGATTTTGAAAATCCATAATCTCATTTGGATGATTCCAGAAAGTTCTAGACAGTCCCAATCACTTCTATATAAGTCATTGAGTGAATGCAGTTCATATTTTGGAAGGAATTGAAGCTGGAAGCAGAGAGTGGAGTTGAAGTTTCATGAATGCAAGTTAAAATCGTATTCTGAGATTGAAGAAGAATCAAGCCAATTTGAGGTGTGCATTAGCTTCAGAGGAAGATTTGGAGTGAATCTGGATCGTTGTGGAGGCTGAATCGTGCAAGAACCACTTCTGTTACAAGCTTGAACACAGGTTGGTGAATTTCTTGATTATGCATGATTTAGGCAGTGATAGATAGAATTTCATATGCGGTTAGGATTCTGATGGTGAGTAGTTGGATTTAGGATGCTTAATTGTGCGATTAGAGACGATTTAGGTCAGATACCATTTTCGGTTGAGATTGATATTTCATGATTCATGCGTTTTGAGGATAAATAATTGGTATGGTTGAATTGCTGGGAAGATTCTGGTCAAGATTCATTCAGGAATCGTGGCAAATGGTTAAGTGTAGAGGAAGTTAGGATTGCACAGGGGTGGCCGGAAAAGCCACCGGCGATGGGCCCTGCACGCGCAGACTTGCAGGTTGAAAAGGTTGAAGATGAAATCCTCACCCTCCATTCACACTGAAGACTTGACTCAGTCCCTCCATCCTAGCGCGTGTGTTGAGCCACGTACCCCTCTCCCAAAACTCACCGTTTTACTTACTAGTTGTATGAACCCAGCACGCGTGAGCTCGAATCTTGGCTTGTACCCTTTTTTATTCCATTTTAATTACTGAAGAGGATACAAGTGAATTCAAGCGCATGGGCCTATGAATTCCTTGCTATTCATGCCCCCTTTTGGCCCACTCTGAGAATTGAACTAAACTAGATTGCTATTTGACACGCAAGTTTATTTAATTTCTTGTTATTTCTTTTATTTCTTCATTTCATATGGCTTAGAAATTAATTCATAAAAAATAGGAAATTAATTCAATTAATTCCAAACTTTTTTCCCCTGATTCATGATTGAATCTAGAATTTTATAGATTAAAAATATTAGGAATTCATGCATTTGTGATTTTATTTGCATTTTTTGAATATTAATTGATATTAAAATGGCCATGGTTGATACCTTGCTTTGTTGAATTTGGTTTGAGCATTTGGTGATGATTCTTGCCTTGATTCTCTGTGTGTAGCTAGCATAGATATGCATATTCCCCTAGTAATTTTCTCACATTTTTGTGATGAAATTAGGTGGTAGTTTTAAGTTGAAGCTTTAGGTGCTCTAGTTTTAGGGTTTAGCCTTAGTACATCATGATTTAGGTTTTATTTCTAGGACTTGGTGGATGATTCAACCTCTGGATTTTATATGGTAGATTCATGATTGAATTAGGGTCCCATAGTTATTTTTGTAGGATTTTACAATTGGTTTTAGTATTTTAGTTAAGACTAACTTTAGCACTAGGTTTTAGGTGATCCTAACTTGCTAATTCAACTAGAATGGTTTCTTTAGTTCCCTTATATTAGGGTTTTGCTTCTCTTGCTCTTGGATGATGATGAAGACTTGTGTGGGCTACTATGGAGTGCTTGAAGAAGTTTGGATGTGAAGATTTCCTTTCTTTTGGTTTGAGTTTTGTTTAGGTGTTAAGATTAGGGTTTGTAGGCAGAGCTTCTAGATAGATTCTCTTCTTTCATAAACATGGAAAGTGTTGATCACTTCCATTCGTCCCTATGATATAAGGTCCCCTTATGAAGGCCTCATCCCTCCTTTGGTAGGATGTGTGGCTCTTCACAAGTTGGTAGAACCTTTGAGGGTTCCTTTCTCTGATGATGGAGTGCTTAGTGGTGACCTTTGGTCTTCACTCTGCTGTCTATTATCCAAACCCTGCTCTTGTTAGATGAATCTTTCTCCCTTGCTAGAGGATGGAGTTCCTTTCTAGAAGATTGAAGATGCTAGAAGTTGCTACTTCTCTGTATTTGAAGACTGCCATTGAAGCTGAAGCTTGAAGATCCAGAAGAACAAGTTGACACTTGTGAAGAAGATCAAATTGAGATTGAATGAAGAGCTGAAGCTTGAAGTTGGAGAACAAGTTGATACTTGTGTGTTGATACATTGAGAGCTTGAAGGAGCCAAGTTGATACTTGCTATTGGGATTGAAGCCTGAAGGTGGAGTCTACTTTGGAGCTGAAGCTTGAAGAAGAAGGGTAAGTTGATACTTACGTTAGAGGTATTGAAAGCCTTAACGAACAGTTGAAGACTGAGGACTGAACTATTGTTAGAGGATTGCTTTGCTGTGAAGCTGTGGAAGCTGTTGATCTGTTTTCTTTCCTATCTGTTTGCTTTCTGTGCAACTGTATTGATGTGACTTGTTTGATTTGCTTGATGCATTAGAATAAGTTCATGTTTAGATTGTGTTAAGCTAGGAGCATGATTGCACTAGAGGTTGAGTTGCTCCCTCTGCTTGTATTGTTACTGTATGGCTTTTCTTGCTGGTATTTGGTAGAGCCCTGCTCCCTTGCCTATGTGGTATGTGTTTTGCTTGATGGAATTTTATTTTATTTCTTTTGTATGATTACAGTTATTCATTTCTGGCTTGAGGTTGAGATGAGCTTGTGGAGGTTGTTGCCCCACACACATTTCCTCCCTCACTTGCATTGCATGCATTTTACAGTCGTTTACTGTTTACTGTTTAAGCTGATGCTTTATCTGTTTCTGTTTATCATTGACATGATCCCCTAGGAATCTCACTTTCGTTGATAAGGAAGTGATGATTAGAACTTTAGGTTGAAACCTATGCATGACAACTTCTAGGAGTTCCCTATTTCAAACCTCAACCATAGGATGAATCCTTGGCATGACAACTGTTAGGACTTGATAGTCTCCCCGTAGTTGTCCTGCTCTCTTCTCATCTCAAAACAAATCAAAATACAATAATAAAGGTTAACTAATGTCGTACGTTACGAGCCTTAAGCTATCTGGGAAAGGGTTGTCGGAGAGTTTCTTTTCGACAGCTTGGATGTTTAGTATGGTACCCTTTGGGTGACATGCGACGCATTCACTCTCAGGTCATAGTCTCTAGTGCGACATTGGTTGCAAACATCATAAAAAACAGTTCTTCCGTAAAAGACAGAAAACAAACTTCAAACCTTTTGCCCCGTGGGCCCGTAATTCAAAGGAAGCTTTTCTGAAGAAAAGAGTGTCGTTAACTCCCAGTTCTACCGCAAATGGTAACGCCTAAGTCTCCAAGGGTCGAGCTGCATACATCCAACTGCTGGAACTGTTTGTTAACCCTACTCAAAAAAACAGATGAATCTGAATCCCCGTAATCCATATTATCCCGAACTACGTAAGCTCTGATCTCTCATGCCTGTTGAGAGTATGTAGGCACAATACTGATGTATTGGCGAGCCACCTTTCCCCATCTGTTTACCTGTAGTTAACCGAACTACGTTGACTCTGATTTCTCATTCTCTGATGAGAATACGTAGGCATAAAGTGCGACGCTTTGCCGAGTCATTTTCTTTTTCTTTTCAGACCAGCCTTGATAGGTATATAGATACAACCAACCCATCAGATAAACACAACAAGCGTGGATCCCATCGAGTAAGATGGACGTGAGGGGTGCTAATACCTTCCCCTTGCGTAACCGACTCCCGAACCCAGACAACGGTTGCGATGACCTTGCCTTATACCTTTTCGTCAGGTTTTTCCGATCGTTTCCTTTCTCGTTCCGAGGGATAAATAACGAAAGGTGGCGACTCTTCTATTTTGCCGGCACCTTATTTTCGCGGTAGCGACACTGCCCCCACAACATTATCTGCTGACTCCACAGGAAAACTCTTCAAGTCTATCTTCTGACCATTACAATACACCTCGGCTCCGTAGTTCCACATAATATCTTTGGTGCTTTCATATGGCACAGGTCCCGCTTTGGTGATAGTGATTGTTGGTGGTCTAGGAGGTGCTGAGATAGTTATAGTCTTATACGGGATCGAGATCGTAGCGATCTCATCCCTCTCTTTATCTACTACCTCAACAGGTTTCTTTTCTGCAGTCCTTTCAAACTGCAACATCCCCTCATCTATCATTCCTTGGATGCACCTTCTCAAATGAATGCATCCCTCAGGATGACTTAAACAATCAACACAGTCCTTACTGCAGCCTGGGAATACACCCCCTTCCAGCAATTTGTCTTTCACAAACTTCAATGGAGTTTTCAACTCATTCACATCCATTATCAAGTCTAAATTCTCCTCCACCAAAATAGCACCAACCCTAGCCTGCCCATGGTTTGGCATAGGGTTTTGCACAATGTTAGGTGCATCATGAGAGAAATTTATTGCTTTGCTGTCAAAGAGATCTTGTAGCTTATGTTTAAAAGCCTTGCAATCATCAATAGAGTGACCAGGTGCCCCAGAGTGAAACTCGCAACGAGCATTCGCGTCATAGCCGGGTGGGGGAGGGACTGTCAAAGGAGCTAGAGTCTTTTTCTGAATCAATTGCAACTGTAATAAAGTTCGAAGCACCTGAGAGTATGGCAATGGTGGTGTATCAAATACTCTATTCGGCCTGGCCCTATCAGGAAACCTCCTATAACCTTGTTGATTTTGTTGTTGTGGCTGATATTGCCTTTGTTGTTGTTGTTGTTGTGGTTGTTGTGGTTGTTGTTGTTGTTGTTGTAGTACAGGAATAGTAACACTGGCAACTTGCTGTTGGCGATATTGGTTATGTGGCTGACCCCTACCTCTTCCTCTAGTACTTGTCACTGAGTTAGCGTCACCCTCACGCTTCTTGTTACCAAATATCTTCTTTCCTCCTCCTCCAGCTGAGGGTACTTCTCCCGCCTGAATCTTTTCGAGCTTAATGTCGTTTTCCACCCTTTCACCGGTGATTATCAAGTCTGAAAAACTTCCCGACATACTGCTAATTAACTTTTCATAGTACACTCCCGGTAAAGTAGCAACAAACATGTCGATAAGCTCACGCTCTACCATGGAAGGTTGCACTTTAGCAGCAAGCTCTCGCCACCTCTGGGCGTATTCTTTAAAGCATTCATTATTCTTTTGGGAAAGATTCTGCAGCTGGACTCTATTTGGTGCAAGGTCACTGTTGTACTGATAGTGCCTTACAAATGCTTCGGCTAGGTCTTTCCAGCTGCGGACGTTAGTGGATTCCAGCCCCATGTACCACTCTAAAGAAGGACCGGACAAGCTGTCTTGGAAGAAGTGCATCAAGAGTTTCTCATTGTCCGAGTACGCGTACATCTTTCTATAGTACGAGCACAGATGAACCCTCAGGCAAGTGGTGCCTTTGTACTTATCAAAGTCAGGCACTTTGAATTTATGAAGCACCCTTAAATCAGGGATCAAGCCCAAATTGGCCATATCTAAACCCATGGAATTCTGGTTTTCGTAGCTTTCCATCTTGTCTTCTAAAAGCTTAAATCTTCTTCTTGCTTCAGCTGATATTTCAGGCCTGACATCTCTCATTAAGAAAACATCCCCTTGCTGATCCTCAAACCGAGGATTACGCATATTTCCATGAATAGCACAATCAGCTCCATGGTCGCCTTTACAGGTTTTCAACTTTGCGGGTTTACAATCTTTTCATTTTTTATCCCTACTTTTTTCCCGAACCTATTTTCCTTTTTTTTATGGTTCGCCGGGGTGCCCCATTTTTGCCTGGACTTTTCTTTTTTATTCCAGCGGGTCATTTTAAGCAAAGTATTTTTTAACTGCGTCTGCATTCACAGGGGATGCAAAATCTTCACCGTCCATGATGGATAGCACTAAGGCTCCTCCAGAGAAAACCTTTCGTACAACATATGGACCTTCATAGTTGGAAGTCCATTTGCCCCTGTGATCTGAGTGTGGTGCGAGAATCTTTTTCAGCACAAGATCGCCCGTCTGAAAGCTTCGAGGGTGCACCTTCTTAACGTAAGCTTTCTTCATTCGGATCTGATTCAACCGACCATATGCGATAGATGCTAACCTCTTCTCATCCATCAGGCTAAGCTGATTCAATCTATTCTTGATCCATTCTGCCTCATCGAGCTTCACGTCGACCAAAACTCTTAAAGAAGGAATCTCGACCTCTAGCAGTAGGACAACTTCCATACCGTACACTAGCGAGAAAGGAGTTGCCTTGGTTGATGTGTGTAATGTCGTACGATAACCATGAAGAGCAAAAGGAAACATCTCATGCCAATCCTTGTAAGTAACAACCATCTTTTGCACTATCTTTTTGATATTTTTGTTGGCCGCCTCAACAACGCCATTCATCTTCGGCCGATAGGGCGATGAGTTGTGATGTTCAATCTTGAAGTTCTGGCATAACTCCTTCATCATCTTATTGTTCAGATTCGAACCATTGTCAGTAATGATCCACTCGGGAATTCCATATCTGCAGATGATGTCCTTCTTTATGAATCTTGCTACAACTTGTTTGGTCACATTAGCGTACGATGCTGCCTCCACCCACTTAGTGAAGTAATTCATAGCTACCAAAATAAAATGGTGTCCGTTAGAAGTAGTGGGTTCGATCTTTCTAATCATATCGATGCCCCACATGGAGAACAACCAAGGGGATGACATAACATTCAATGGGCATGGCGGCACATGAATCTTATCAGCATAAATCTGGCATTTATGGCATCTCCTTGCGAATTTGAAACAATCCGACTCCATTGTTAGCCAAAAATACCCAGCTCGTAGTATCTTCCGAGTCATGGCATGTCCACCGGCATGCGTGCCAAAAGTACCCTCGTGGACCTCTTCCATAAGCAAGCTTGCTTCTTTTTCGTCCACACACCTGAGTAGCACCAGATCATGATTCCTTTTATAGAGAACCCCATCCGGATTGAGGTAAAAGTTACTAGACAATCTCCTAAGAGTCTTCTTATCCTGGGTCAATGCCCCTAGCGGATACTCTTGGTTCTTAAGGAAATTCTGAATGTCATGGAACCACAACTTACCATCGGAAACTCCCTCAATGGCAAATATGAAAGTGGGCCTGTCAAGGCGTGAGATGACAATCCTTGGAGCTTCATTCCAAAAATTGACCTTGTACATTGAAGACAGCGTAGCCAGAGCATCTGCCATTTGATTATCCGCTCTTGGCACATGGTGGAAGTCTATACGATTGAAAAATGGCAACCTTCTTCTTGCATAATCCTTGTAAGGAATCAGATTGGACTAACGAGTTTCCCATTCTCCTTCAATCTGGTTAATAACTAACGCTGAATCACCATATACATCGAGATTCTTGATCCTCAAATCAATAACTTCTTTCAGACCCATGATGCATGCTTCGTACTCGGCTTCATTGTTGGTGCAAGGAAAAGTTAATCTGGCAGTGAAGGGGATATGAGTTCCATGAGGAGTCGTGATAATTGCCCCAATTCCAATACCATATGAATTAACTGCGCCATCGAATATCATCTGCCATTGAGAACCTTTCTCCAGACCTTCAGTGGGTAATGGCTCATCACAATCCTTCGCTTTCAAGTACATATTGTTCTCATCAGGAAATTCAAATCTCATTGGTTGGTAATCACCAATCGGCTATTCAGTAAGGTATTCTGACAAAATACTCCCTTTAATACCTTTCTGGGAAACGTGCTGGATGTCGAACTCTGTCAGTACCATTTGCCATCTGGCAATCCTTCCTGAAAGCGCCTGCTTTTCAAAGACATATTTAATCGGATCCATCTTCGAAGTTAGCATGGTTGTATGGTTGAGCATGTACTGTCTTAAATGTTTGGCCGCCCAAGCGAGTGCGCAACACGTTTTTTCTAGCATTGAGTAACGGGACTCACAATCTGTGAACTTTTTAGTCAAATAATAAATCACATGATCTTTTGTTCCTGTCTCGTTGTGTTGACCGAGAACACAACCCATGCTATTCTCAAGAACCATTAAATACATGATTAATGGTCTTCCAGCAACTGGGGGTATCAGTATCGGAGGCTCCTGCAAATACTCTTTTATTTTATCGAATGCTTTTTGGCAATTTTCATTCCAGACAACCGCCTAATCTTTCTTTAGCAATTTGAACATTGGTTCACACGTGGTTGTTATATGAGATATGAACCGAGCGATGTAGTTCAACCTCCCTAAAAAGCCACTGTCGCTACTCGAAAAATGCATCGCGCAACGACGGGGAGGCGAAAAGGGATGGACAGAAGAGTCGCCACCGAATTTTATTTATCCCATGAGGGGAAAGGAAAATATCTAGAAAACCTAAAAAAAAGGAAGGATAAGATGGTCTCGCAACCAAGAACGGGTTCGGAAGCCAGTTATGCAAGGGGAAGGTATTAGCACCCCTCGCATCCATCGTACTCAATGGGAACCATTTGCTTGTCAATGTGTGATTATATCTGTTTAAATTTTACGCTATAAAAGTGTTTTCCAAAAGGGGAAAGAAGGTCTAGAAACTAAGAAAGGAGGCATAACGGGGAAGAAAAGAGAAAGAACGGACTCGGTAGGACTTCACAGTCCTATGCCTACGTATTCTCAATAGATGTGAGAAAATAAGAGTCGGCGTAGTTCGGGGAACGGATATAGAGGGAATATGTTCGGCAAGGATTGTGGCCCTTGTGCCTACGTATCTTTACTTGAAAGAAGTAAAGAATCAGAGCAGCCGTAGTTCGACCTATGGTTTTTGATATTTTTATGGAGGATGCTATCGTGCGCGTTCTAGCAGTTTAGGTGTTTTGCTGCTCGCATGTGAGGAGACTTAAGCGTTACCTATTTGCGGTAGAACGAACGTAACATATCCTTTTTGAAAGATTGATTAGTTTTCGCCATGCGAGGCAAAAGGTCACGTTTGATTGGTTGAATTGTTTTTAGGGGCGAGACAAGTCCTTAAATAGTAACCATTACGGGTAGTACCCAATTCTTTATCTCAAATTTTTATTAAAATAGTGTGGCGAACATAGTATCTTCATATTGAAAGACAAGTATCAAGACCACCCACACTAAAGTGAATATCCTAACACTTGGAGAGGAAGGAGACTACACTCAATCCTCTCTCTTTAATTCAAAAAAAGAACTTCATTCTTTTATTAAAGTATTTTGGCTTTGAATGGTAAGTGTTTTACGACTGTAAACCCTACGGTAAATGTCAGCACTCGGGATATGAGAAGGCCTACGCCTAACCATTCCACGACCAATCAAGTTTTGTTACGAAAATGAGTTTGAAAATACACTCGGTGCGTAGCCGAGGTTTTGGGTCATAAAGGTTTCGGAAGTAAGTTATGAAAAGAGAGGTAATGAAAGAAATAGGTGATGGATAAAGTTTCGCCTGCGTATTGAAAAATGAGCATCAAGACAACTCACACTACAGTGAGTGTCTTAACACTCAGAGAGGAAAAAGTCTACACTTAATCCTTTCTTAATATAATTCAACACAAAGAGGAAAAGATTTTTATAATTGAAGGTATTTATGAAAATGAATTCGGTACGGGACCGAGGTTTTTCATGAGGAAGATATGTAAGTTCATGGTGGTAACCAAAAGAAAACGAAGCTTTGATATGTTAGCAAACACCAAGGAAACACATGTCAATAAATCTCACCAGAAAAATCAAGCACATTTAAAAGGAAATCAACTGCAATTAAGATAACAATCTCAACAAAGGAACAAAATTCCATATAGACAAAAGACATCCCAATTAATAATAATAAGTAATTATTTTTTTTTTACCACATGAAAATAGACATTAAAACAAATATTTTGCAAAAAGAATGGACCAAAAAGGATAAAAAAATGAATAAGATATGAATTTTTGAAGTTTGGATCAATTAGTGTAAAAGTAAAACATAACAAACAAAAGAATAAAATAAAATGCATTGGGTGGGAGTTGAACCCACGCCCCTCAGCTCACACATGGCACACAAGAAAAAAAGAAAAAGGAAGCAAAAGGGTTGATCCTCCTCAGGGATCGAACCCAAGTCTGGCTGGTGAAAGGCGTGTTAAGAATAAGTTGCTTACCACTGGGGTGGCTATACATCCGTTGATATAGCCACCCCCATAAATATATAAGGCATGATCACATGGATTTCTGGGCAACATAAAACAATGAAATGCCAAAATTCGGTTTGATGCGTAACTCACTCAAAACTCAACCTTTTTTGATGAAATTTTAGTCTAACTTGAGTGAAACTTCATGAGGATCATGATGGTGCAATCCTTTTTCCCAAATTATGCACACATAATAAAATTTAAATGAACATGCACATTGAAGGTTTGAAATGCGTATTCCATGCTAGAACTCAATTCAGTTAAGATTGTATCAGTTTAAAAGCATGCACACACTCCAAATATGGTATACAAGAAGTTCCCAAACTCAAAGGGCTTAAATTCAAGCTGGAACAAAAAATAGCATAAGAGTTGCAACATAGTGAAGTTTGAAAATGCATTTTGAGTTCAACAAGTCAAGACAGATGTGTTTAAGGACAAGAAATGATCTGAGCATACTTGAAATGCAGTATGGAAGAGATTATAATAAGAAAAAAAGTCCAAAGATCCTAGAATGAAAAATTGGCATGTGAATTGCCAAATTGGTAAAAATTGGTGTTTTTGAACAACCTAGTCTTAACAACGTTAGAGTAATGGTTCAAAGATAAAACACACTCACTGTTCCTATCTATAACTGAGGTTTTAAGAGCACAATCTTGACAAGTTCTAAAAACAAAACAAAATCATGTACAAAGGAGGGCTGCCAACACTTTCCAACAGTAGAAACCATAGGGTAAAAAATGAGCACAGCAGGGTTCCATTTGAAAACAGAAGCATCAATAAGGTTTTGGCAATGATTAACAAGTTTTGATAGCAATTAGCAACAAACCAAAATGTGAATAAAACCTGAAAATCAAAGAACTCAGAATGGCCTATGACAGCAGCCCAAATGCATTAGGATTTTCAAGCATCAATCACTAACACTCAAAAATAGTGTCAGAGCAACACAAAAGCCTTACAATTCTCACAAACCAAACTAAGGAGCAGTTAAGACATGAACTTAGCACAAACACAATGAAAAAAGGACACTTGACTGGAGGTTAACAGACCCTAGCAATATGTTGGTATCAATAAATTCACAACAATTTGACAACCTCACAAGTCTAAACATAGACCAAAATAAGTGAACCGCTTGCCCATAGCTTGACTATAAAAGGGATTCTAAAAAGAAAATCTAGATGGTCAAACCTCTCACTTAGTTTAAACAGCAACCCCCTAATGCAAGACAGTAGCATGAAATCAAAGCTTCAAGTTCTAATCAGTTCATGATAGCATGGGGCAACAAAATCTGGCAGTGGTGTGTTCAGAAAATAACAGGCCAAGATTGTGGTATATGAGTTAGTTTATGCTTATGCCAATGTCAAGTACAGGTTTCAAATGCCTTAATTGATGGTTCTAGACACACAAAATCAAGCTCCAACAGAGGAAAAGCAATATGTATTGCAACCTGTAGCAGAAAGTGCAACATATTCTTTGATGATGCAATATGGATGTGTACAACAGTTGATTTAAATAGAACAAGGAAATCAAGGATGCAATCTCCAACACATTTGCAAAACCATGAGAAACATGCATATAGCAGATACAAAGTCAAACTCACACATAGAACATAACAGCTGTGCCAAGTGAGCATTCGAGAAAAAATGCAAGTTGAAACCAAAATTAAGTAGCAGACAGAATTGGAATGGAAAGACCTATCAAACATCTTCAAAACATCATATGAAATGTGTCCATACTTCAAAATTGCCCACATATATCATGGAATTGAAAATCAGGTGTCAACTGCTCAAGTGTTCAAAAATGCAACATTTAAAGCCAAAACTGAATTGGAGCAGATGAGGTCAAGTAGATGTATGCAACAGTTCAAAATATGATAGGGAATGATACTAGCACCTAAGATACTCATGGAATGCACATAACAAGACAATGGACACCAAAATGCAAATTGAATCAAGCATAATGAGGGGGCTGTCATGACAGAAAAATGAGACATATAAAAAAGGGATTGATTCATGCACATACAAGTTTTAAAAAATATTAGAGGTTCAATGTTTCATGAACTGGACCAAAACCAATCAAACCAGAAAAAGTGATGTGTGTGGTAGTGGTTTTCAAAACAATTGCAGCAGCAGGGCACAAACATGATTCAGTTGTGAATCAAAAGTATCATGTTGATAAACATCACACACACACACACCCTAAATGTAGATGAGAGTGATTTACAACTCAGAAAAGATGCACATGACAAGCAAGAAAGATATTGGCATGTTCATGGTTAATTCTAGCTTAAAAATGAAGTTTAAAGGTGAAATGAGAAAGCAGGCAGTCATGGACCAAGCCAATCATCTACACACACTAGAATCAAGCATAATGATGAGTTACAACTCAAAGATTAGGCAAATTGCAAACAGAACAACAAATTGGTATGTTCATGGCAGATTTTAGCATAAAAATGCAATTGAAAGTGGAAATTGAGGAAATGTGTGAACAAGTATGAATAGACCAAATCAATCAAGTGAACACATCATTATTATGATAAAGAAAATGTCTTAACTCATAAAACAAACATAGGGTTGCTGAAATGAAAAATGGCATTGAAGTGAAAAGTTTAAAAAATTGTCTTGGCAAGACAGTGGCAGCAGGTGATTTTTTAAGGCAGTGAGTTTTGATCCAAGAAAACAGCATACACACATCATAAACATGTTAAGAAAAATGATCATTCATTGAAAGCAAGTTCAAAACAGTTGGAACTAAAATTTGGTATGTTGTTGGAATTTGAAACAGTTTTGATGCATAGGATGTAACAGCAAGTATGTTTCATGACAGTTGGGCATTTTGGTAGCATACACAAATTGCAAATGGATAGGACAATGATTCAAAGCACAAAAATCAAGTGGACATGGCTTGAAACAGAATGTGATGTGTTGGTATCATGGTATCTTGAGAAAATGCAAATGAAAACAATGATAAGGCAGTTGAACAGTTAGGAAGATTTTGAACACAAAAACCATACACATTCTTAAAATAGGTAAACCAATGAGTTCCGATCTTAAAGTTAATCAAAAACACACCAAACCAAAAATGACATGTTGATTCCAATTTGACAGCAAAGTTTAAACAAGCAAAACTCATGACAGGCTCTAATGGCTAAACTCATATTTCTCATGCTCCAACAACACAAACATCATGAACAAAATCAAATATTAACCAAAGACTTGGGAGACCAGAAATAGCAAGCACAAGCAAACCAATGTACAACTCATGGTAGTGATAAGCAAGATGACACAAAAAAAAATGGCATAAGGGCCAAAACAAGAGCCATATTGATTCAAGCATGATCAAAGGCAGGGGGAATCTTACAAGTTGGGTCAAACATCACTAATGAGCTAGGTCTAACAAGCCTAGGGCAAGTTCAATATCATTATCTCAACATTGGCTCCTAAAACCATCACATGGCCAAAATCTCACAAACAAGCATATCATGAAATCTAATCACAAACTTGGTAATACAAAATCCACATATCATTTACAAGTGACAAAATATTAATGAAAACAAGTATCATGATCATGGAAATTAGAGTTCTTGACAAAGAGCCACAATGGGGCAGCGATGGCTACATTTTCACAAAATCATCTCAAAATGACAAAACATGATAATGTATGATTAGTGAGGAGTTTGAATATCACATACCTCTTGTAGAAAAGCCTTGAGCAAGCTAAAAGCTTAGAAACCCGGAGATACTTCTTCCTTTGCAAAGAGATAAAGCTTGCTTCCTCTTGAAGCAACAAACCAACTTTCAAGACAGTTGGAGTTGTGTGATTTCCAACTGATTTTTTATGGCTTAGACACTTGAGATATGATGTATAGGAGTTGTTAGGAGTGTTAGAATGGTAGGAAGTGGTTCAAATGAGATTTTGGCTTTCAAAGTGGAAGAAAGTCAAACTATTAGGGTGTGGAGGTTGACTTTTGTGAAAATGATATTTTTGAGAGGTTTTAGTGTATGGACACCTTCTACACCATATTTAGGGATTGTGTGGATGATTTTGAGAGGCTTGGAGATGGTAGAACTGGTCTTGAGCAGAGTTTTTCTCAAGACAACTTTTGGGTAAAAAATGGAGGTTTTGAGATTTTGAGATTCTTAAGGAATGAGAAGGAAATGAGAGCTATAGTTTCTATGGATTTTTTGAGATTGCTCTAGTGTAGAGAATGAAGTAGAGGATGGATCTATTTATAGGGAAACATGAGGAGAGGGAAGAATTGGAAGTTTGCCTCTTAGGAGGGGAAAATGACAATTTGGTTCAAATCTTGCAAAAGTGGTTTCTTAGCCTCAAGGTAATCAGAAGTCAAGTGTGATGAGTGACCTAGAGGTGGCTGAAGTGGGGCTAGGATGGCTAGGTGCATGGTTGCTGCAGATTTTCTCTTTTCACCTTTTTGTATTTTTGAATATTTTAATGCAAGTTGCATTGCAACTTGCCAAGTCACTTGCCTTGGCTTCTATTTCTCACGCTATCTACATTTCCTTTGCATTTCCACACATCTAAGCTTCTACATCTCAAAATAAACAAGATCCAAGGGCTGAGAAAGGTCCATCTTGATGAAAATCTCACTTGTAGAAAAATCAGATTTTGTGCTTCAAGTGTGACAACCCCAACTTCACTAATTCATAACTCTCAGCTCACAAATGCCATTGAGATGTTCTAGTACTTTTTGGAAAGCTCTCATGTAGCTCTAAAACATTTATGTTTTCATGAATTTCAGATTCTCAAAGGAGCTTGGCCAAAAAGCCTCTCAAAGTTGCTGAAAAATAAGCTTAAAAGTGAAATTTCTCTAAGTTATTTTCCCTTCTTGAAATGAATTTGATCATAACTCCAAATCTATGCATTTTCTGATCATGGACCACTTGGAGACTTTTGTAGGACCTGTCAAGAGCTTTCCAATGAGCTTTGAACCAACTCAATTGGATGTGTGGTTAAGGAGTTATGGTCTTGCCCATTTCAAAACCCTAAATCCCGACTTTTGTGATTACTCCTCAACCCTTGATCCAATTGTCATGAAATTTTATGGGTAGATGCAATATGTCATTAGGAACATTTTTTATTCACATCTTGAAGTCAAATTCCTTATGGTTGGAGAGTTGACTTTTCGGTCAACCGTTCTATCGATCAGTGACTACCGAGTCGATTGTTGACGATCCGGGTGTCTTGAGGCTTTGAATCTTCTTGAACGGACTTCACTAAGCCATATAAACCTTATGAATAAAGATTGCATCATTAGAACACCTTTCATATCAAAAGTCAAACTACAGTTGACTTTTCCTAATCGAAAACCCTAATCGGGCCCGAGCTGCATTGTCTTCAATATTTGAGTGTCAATCCTCAAATTGAATTCATATTTGAAGCAATGTAGCATCCTTGACCCTATTACTTTGGAAATCAACTCAAGACGTCGATTGATCAAACCATTGAAACCTCGACTTTTAACTGTGCGAAAACCCTAATTTCCCCTTTTTGCTTGGATATTGTGTAGATGAACTGGATAATCATTCCAACCCCATTATGACTTTTGAGATACTCAACAGGCTTCTCCTTTCTTCTTCTTTTCATGCTCCTTATGAATTCCCTCTGATGATTCTTTGATGACTTTGTGATAACAAAACCCACCTGATGGTTCGTAGTGATGCTTCTGATAAAAAAAAGGGTGGGCAAATTTAGGGTATGACAGATGCCCCTATCTAATCGGCTTAAACCTAGTAATACGAAATGCCATGACATTCATTCTTTCGAGGTAGAAGATGATTAAATATAGAAGACCCTGAATTTGTCCGGGAAAATAAATACTTGGGGAATGGAATACTGGATATTTTGCAAAGGTTGCCAACACCAAAAGGTTGTTAACAAAGAAAACTTGACACCAAAAGGATGACAAGCCTATCACCAAAAGGATGATAGTATACTCATAACGCTGCTCTGAAATCAAAAGAAAGTAAGGGACCCACTGCCAAAAGAATAGTGGAAAACATGTTAGTCGTGACACCAAAAGGATGCCAGACCCATCACCACAAGGATGATGGAGCAGAAACAAGATCATCTCTAACACCAAAAGGATGTAGAGAATCCATTACAAAAAGGATACTAGAACATACGCTAGTCATGACATCAAAAGGATATCAGACCCATCACCAAAAGGATGATGGAACAGAAACACTAGTCGAGACACCAAAAGGATGTTAGTCCCATCACCAAAAGGATGATGGAACATAAACGCTAGTCAAGACACCAAAAGGATGTTAGACCCATCACCAAAAGGATGATGGAATAGAAACGCTAGTCAAGACACCAAAAGGATGCTAGATCCATCACCAAAAGGATGATGGAACATAAACGCTAGTCAAGACACCAAAAGGATGTTAGACCCATCACCAAAAGGATGATGGAGCGAGACAATATCAACCCTAACAACAAAAGGATGTAGGGAATCCATTACCAAAAGGATAATGGAAAATATGATGGTCCTGACAACAAAAGGATGTCGGACCTATCACCAAAAGGATGATGAAGCAGAAAATAAGATCGATCCTAGCACCAAAAGGATGTAGGGAATTGTTGCGGTGGAAATAGGATCACAAACTATTAATGAGTTTGAATCGCAATTCAATTCACAACCGCTTTTTGATTTATCCGAAGGAAAATGTCAAAAAAGGGAAAACCTATTTTGCATCGTAAACACAATGCGGGGAAAGATCTAGGGTTCGGGGGTTGGTTAAATTTAGGGAAGGTATTAGCACCCTAAACTTCTGTAGTACTCTACAGGAACCTTTTGTTCTGATGTTTACTATTTGCTTTATTTATTTGCTTAAGGTATATGTACAAAGGATTAAAAGTGAGAAAGGAGACCTAAGGGGTTAATTCTAAGTTTACTCGGCAAGACATCGCATCTTGTGCCTACGTATCCTTACGGGAGTGGAATCAGAGTAATCGTAGTTCCCCTCAAAAGGGAGGTTAGAGACTTCTTGACTGTGGTCAAGGTCCCACGGGGAATAAACATGTCTTAAGGACACGCTTACGTGGGGTGTAGAAACTCCCAATCTCTACGTTGAATTGTTAAGTTGTAATTAGGGTTAAATTAGGGATTCCACGGCGGGAAACCCTAAAATGAGCGCGGCGGCTCTTTGACCTAATGCTAGGGGTAAAATTGTAATTTTGCCTGCGGCGAGGCATTTGTGAAAATTAGGGTTTGTGAGGTTGTAAGGGTTTGAAGATTTGAAATTGAATGTGTGAAGTTTTACGGATTATTGGCGCGGCGGCCAAACAGTTAGACCTAACCTTCGGATGTGTGTAGTGTGACTGGAATATTGATAAATGCGTGAGGTGATTGAATGATACAAACAGAAAGTAATGACCTAATTTAACTACGCAAGCAGAAATTTAAAGGGCAGTAATTAAAGCGCGATTATTAGGATTCGCGAGGTTACATATAGGAAGCAGATACAACAGTAATGAAAATTTGAATAAACGCGCAAAACGAATGAAAAAGACGTAACAAGCTGCAAAATGAACAAACGATGTTAGTGGGCAGAGTTAGGCGGCAATCAAATTAATTACGAGACAATAAAGAAAAAGATGCAAATTTGAGATTTTTATTATTGCTTTATTTAAAAAATCTTAAAAAATTTAATGTTAGCTTGCAAAAAAAAGGTTTAATTTAAAAATGTTTTACTCTTTTAAAAAGGTTTTATTTTTGAATATTTTTAAGAAAAGCTTTCTGATTTTATTTAAAAAAAAAAGAGTTTTTATTTATTCTTAATATTTACATAAAAAGTTTTTTTTTTATTTTTAAAACAGTTTTTTTGAATTATAAAAGTAAAATGTTAAAAAACAATTTAAAAAACATAAAAAATAATTTTTTTAAAAAAACAAAACAAAAAAAAATAATAAAGGGGGGGGGGGGGGGGGGGGGGTTGGGCCGGTAACCACACCCGGACCCAACCCGGTGGAAGTAAATTGGGACAAAGGAACTCTTAGGGTTTCATAACCCTGAGATCATTTGCGGCGCCGTTCTTCTTCTTCCTCACATCTTTCTTCTTCCTCGATTCTCCGTTCTCTTTCGATCTTCTTCATTCCTGAAAAAAAACATGAAAATTGTAATGAAAAGCGTCCCTGGCTCACATTTAAAGTGAAACCGGCCGATGATGGATGCGAGCTGAGGCCGGAGGGTGATTGTCCGTTGTTCTCCGTCGACGGCGCTGATGGTCGCTCCGTTTCGAATCCTTCGTGACCGATAATGGCGATACACAGTGTATGTTGGGTGGTGCGTCTGAACGATGATGACGAGGGGTCCTTCGTCTGAGTTCGCGGCCGTTAGGGTTTTGCATGTGACTTTTTCCGTTCCTCTGGGGCTTTCGCGATTTCGTTCGTTCCCCCCCTTTTGTACGAGGTGATACCTTTCCCCTTTTATAGTCTCTGACTTGGCTCTCTTTTGGGCGTTACTCTTCTGAGATTGATTTGGATGGTTCGATTTGATTTTGTTGGGGTTTTTAGCATCAGTTTCTGATACGATTTGATTTTATCTGAATCGAAGTTTTCCATTTTGTTGACAGATATGATTTGGATTTCATTCGATCTGTTTGATATCTGATTTGATTTTGTTTGATCATGATACCCTGATTGGATTTTTGCAGATGTGGATTGGATTGCCTTTGGATTTCGTTTGATCTGTTCTGATATCTGAACTGATTCGCTTTTGATCTCGAACTGATTTGTTTGGCTGATTCGTTTTTGATCTCGAACTGATTTGTTTGATTGAACTGACTCATTTTCGATTTGACAATTTTTGATGCAGTTAGCTTTTCCTCATCTTCTTTCAGGGAGGGCTGATACTGAGGCTTAGGTCGAGTCAAATGATGCTGAGAATGGTATACGGCAATGATGTTTATCTGAGCCCTCGACGCTTGTATTCTTTGATGACGCTGTGATTGCCTTCTGTTGTGTTCTGTGGAATGTGGTTCAGAACATTTGTTGCGACTTCTTGCTTTTTCTGCACTTGTTTCTCTTTCTGATACAGATTTTGTTTTGGATGTCCATCTGGTTTGATCTTCACGACCTTTCTTCTTTTTTCAGAATCGCTACTACGCCGCGGTTGCCTTCGAGATCGGTTAGTTTCGATGCTTGATTGGATTCAGAACATGAGTTCTGGGCTGCTATTGGTTATTGGCTTTCAGACTGATTGTGAAGCCATGATGTGCGATAACTGATGCGGTTTACCCTTGTACTTTGAACTGATTTTCGTGACTCGTTTGTTGGGGGCAATGATGCTCTGAACTGAGCCCTTGTCTGCGCTATGATTTGTGCTGCAACTCGGTGTAGTTATTTCACATTTTTGTGACTTGCCATCTGAATTGGTTGAAGCTTGCCCCTAATTGACAATTCTGACCTTTGGTACATTGTTTGATGCAGCTTGATACAACTTATTTTTGTATTTCATTTTCTTGTTCTGTTTGAACCTGCTTTATGGTAGCAGTTGTAATCCAGCAGCAGCCTTTACTTGGTTTTCTTGAACTCAGAATCAATGGTGTTTTTGGTTGTGCATTTTCAGTAGCTTATGAACTGTCTTGTTTTTGAGTTTCTGTCATCAATTTGTACTGATGCTGTTGTGGACTTTCAGGTGTGGAAAAAAATGACTCAGACCTGCCGGCATCCGGGTCTGGGTCCAGATTGACCGTGTTGCCTTACTCTCGTATTAGTTTGGAAATCCAATCGCGGCAAAACGAATCAGTCCCGCTTCTTTTATTACTTCTATCTCTCGGACGTCCCTTATGATAAGAACAGATACTATCCGATCTAACGCCAACGGCGCGGGCCGGTAACGGGGGTAGGACGCAGCTTCGGTTGTGCCACTCCCGGCACTCGATGATGACGCTATTCTGAGAGTGTCGAAAACAAACTCTAACATTTTTCTATTCTGTTTTGCTATTTTTGATACGCAGGTGAACCGGAGATTCCGCGGAGAAGCTCAAGGGACATCATGAAGACACTTAGGAATTTTTAGGACTTAGGATTTAGGATAGATGTACCTTTTTAGAGTAAATGTAATATCCGTAATTGTAATTTTATCACAATTAAGAATGTGAAACAATTTACTCCCTTTTGTATGATGATGTTCTTATGAAATAAAATGCCAACACTTCTTTTATATATTCATGACTGCTCAATTTCGAATTTATTTATATTTATTTCCAGTTAAAAATTATAAACGTTTGTGAATAAATCCACAAACATTTAAAATCATTAACGTAGTCATAAACCATGAACATTCCCGAATGATATTCTTGTTCGTGCAATTGTCCCATTTGCATTCTCAATTTCATCACCTGACTACATTCCAACTCAGATTCTAGCCAACAACTTTATAACCAAACACAGATGTGCGCCGTAACAACTGACTCAACGATGATAACTTTGGTCGTAATTGAATTCCACTGACCAAATACCTTGAGCAACAATCCGATAATACCCAATTAAATTGCGCCTTATTAACAGAAACGGAAGCGCTTTGGAAATGAACCATGAGCAATGAAATGGATCTTAAATCCAGTTGTGCTCAACAAACTTTAATACCGACCACGTCGAATTGGCACCTTGATGTAATCAGACCTGGTGATAGGTAAATGCCTCAAAAATAGTGTATCAAATGCCTCAGAACTTAATAACAGCCCGTCTTCAAGGAATTAGCAGAATTTGCATAAAATGATCAAAATACCCCTAGAACCAAATCTGCAAAACAAACACCTCCATAATTTGTTAGTGGTTAGCAAATGCACAGATGAGATGATACGCGAAATGACTGACTAAATATAAGGGTAAAATTTGGGGTATTACAGGAATCCATTACCAAAAGGATAATGGAACATACGCTAGTCATGACATCAAAAGGATATCAGACCCATCATCAAAAGGATGATGGAGCGGAAACAAGATTAACCTTAACACCAAAAGGATGCAAGGAGTCCATTATCAAAAGGATAAAGGAACATACGCTGCAAGCTACTATCATAGAGAAGGATCATAATAACTCCCATGAGGAACGCTCATGTTACTGAATGATGTGCCCCTGATCAGGCTGAAACTGCTTTTGATAGACCCACATTTTTTGTAGATAATGCCCCTGACTGGGCTGATGGTCGTTTTGAAGCTCGGGAATTAATCCAACCAAAAGTCGTACAACTTCGTGGGGAACCCCCATGGTCTTGCGGAGAATTCCCCTGACTGGGCTAATGATCTTGGAAACCTTCGAGATTGATCTTAGATCTGAGCTCACACATGCGGATGTTTGATGACGATAATATTCCATAAATGGAAATGCAAATGCAAATGTTGACGCGCGGAGATGCTAGAGCTGGGGAAAAAATGATATGATTCTGGATATGCATATGATGCAAGATGCTTATGAAGTCGAATGCGATGCGTATAATGCATATGATTATGATGGGCAATTGGAAATGCAAGTGCCGACGTGGCGGATTTTGGTAGTTTCCAATGCAAATTGGACTTTGGGTTTAAGTGGGAAGGTAAAGGACAAGCCTGACTTCCTGACATCATCTTTTCATGATGTAATAAAACTTGGAGGTGCTGATACCTTCAAGTCGGGGCCAGGTTTGCTAGGCTTGACGGTCTTGTCAGTCAAGTCGTTTCAAGATTTAAAACGGTGTTCCTGTGTACTCCTTAGAGTCATGGTCACCCTTTAATTACCCTAAAAGAGTGAGTCGTCCCTTAATTCAACTTACCATAATGTCGTTATATGCAAAACCCATCATCAAATAAACGAAACTTGCAACCATATGGTAAATACAGAGAAAACTTCGATGAAAGTAATTTTTATTGATGAAAACCCATAAATGGGAAAATTACAAAAGGAGGCAATTCCTAAAAGAGGTAACTGCTTTGAAAGAAATATAAAAGAAACTAAGACAATGTTGGAAACGATTCCTGCCGAGTTTCAAATCCGTTATGGCCCATATGTCTCTGAAGGCGTTTCATGCCTTGCTTCTGAATGTAACGATTGAATTGATCTTTCTCGGTCGAGAGCTTGATAATTATGGAGGAGGGTTCACACGTCTTTTCAAGATGCAGTTTGTCCCTTTTTGAATCCCTAACTTTTGCCTAAGCCGCCCTTTCAGGTTTTCAGCTTACCGGGATACTTTTACTTCTTTTTTTTTATTTTTTATAGTCCCTAATTTTTTCTGAGCCATTTTTATGGCCCACCAGGATGCCCATTCTTGCGTGGATTTTCTTTTTGGTCCACCGGGTCTATTTTCACGCATAATATTTTTTAACTGCATCCGAATTCACAGGGGGCGGAAGATCCTCACCGTCCATGGTCGAAAGGATCAAGGCTCCTCCATAGAAGACCTTCTTTACTACGTATGGGCCCTCATAATTTGGTTCCCATTTTCCCCTTGGATCCACGTGGGTTGGCTAAATTTTCCTCAGTACCAAATATCCTGCTTGAATATGTTGTGGGCGAACTTTCTTGTCAAAGGCCCTCTTCAACCGTTTCTGGTATAACTGTCCATGATAGATGGCTGTCATGTGCTTCTCATCGATGAGATTAAGCTGGTCGAGTCTGGCCTGTATCCATTCGGCTTCATCTAGCTTGACGTCTGCCAAAATTCTCAAGGAAGGAATCTCTACTTCAATGGGCAATACTGCTTCCATGCCGTATACGAGAGAAAACGGGTTGCCCCTGTGGAAGTGTGCACTGAGGTGCGGTAGCCATGTAGTGCAAATGGCATTATCTCGTGTCAGTCTTTGTAAGTCTTCACCATCTTCTGGACGATTTTCTTGATATTCTTATTTGCCGCCTCAACAGCTCCATTCATTTTGGGGCGATAGGGTGTTGAATTGTGGTGTTCAATCTTGATGCTCTTACACAATTCTTCCATCATCTTATTGTTGAGGTTTGAACCGTTGTCCGTAATGATCTTGTTCGGGATTCCATATCGACAAATAATCTCTTTCTTGATGAAGCGAGTCACTACTTGCTTAGTGACGTTGGCATAAGATGCAGCTTCTACCCACTTGGTGAAGTAGTCGATGGTCACTAGGATGAAACGGTGCCCGTTCGAAGCAGTTGGCTCGATGCGTCCAATTACATCTATACCCCACATGGTGAAAGGTAGAGGCAAAGTCAACACATCCAGAGGGAGTGGTGAAGTATGAACTTTGTCTGCGTAAATTTGGAACTTGTGGCATGACTGATCATGGAGACAACAATCTGTTTCTATCGTCATCCAATAGTATCCTGCGCTCAAAATCTTTTTAACCATAGTGTGACCACTAGCATGTGTTCCAAAAGATCCCTCGTGAACTTCATTTATGATGCGTTCTACTTCGTGTTTATCCACGCACCTGAGCAGAACCGAATCATAATTCCGCTTGTACAACACGTCACCGCTGAGGAAGAACTTCGAGGAGAGCTTTCTGAGGTACTTCTTGTTAGTGATAGTTATGCCTTCTGGATATTCCTGTGTCTCTAGGTACTGCTTGATATCATAGAACCAAGGATGATCATCAACTTTAGGTTCCTCTGCAGCGGCTACCAGGTAATAAGCGAGTTCATCTAGATACTCCAGACGGATAGATGGCGCTTTATTTTCCCACTTGACTTGAAACATGGACGCTAGTGTTGCTAGAGCGTCAGCCAAATGATTTTCCCCTTTGGGAATGTGATGAAAAGTGATCTCGTCAAAGTACGGGATTAGCTTCAAGACGTGATCTTTGTAAGGAATCAACTTGAGGTCAAGTGTTTTGTATTCCCCTTTAATCTGGCATATGACGAGCGCAGAATCTCCATAGACTTCCAGAATCTTGATCTTATTATCAATTGCAGCTTCAATTCCGAAAATACAAGCTTCGTATTCGGCCATGTTGTTAGTACATTTGAAGCATAATCTGGCGGTGAATGGTAGGTGAAAACCAATTGGAGAAGTGATGACTGCCCCAATCCCACAACCTTTAGCATTTACGGCGCCATCGAACACGAGCGTCCATCGCGATCCTGGTTCAGGTCCATCATCTGGGCTTGGCACGGTATAGTCTCTAGCAAACATGACGTCTTCGTCGGGGAAATCAAAGCTCATGGACTGGTAGTTATCCATAGGTTGGTGAGTGAGGTAGTCCGAGAGTACACTTCCTTTGATAGATTTCTGCGTAACATACTAAATGGCATACTCTGTTAATACCATTTGCCAACGAGCCACTCGTCCGGTGAGAGCGGGCTTCTCGAATATGTATTTGACAGGGTCCATCTTGGAGATCAATAAGGTCGTATGGGTGAGCATATATTGTCTCAAGCGTTTTGCTGCCCAAGCTAAGGCACAACATGTCTTCTCGAGCATTGAATACCTGGATTCACAGTCGTTGAACTTCTTTCTGAGGTAATAAATTGCATGCTCTTTTCTACCGGTTCCGTCATGTTGACCCAACACACATCCCATGGATCCTTCTAGCACAGTCAAGTACATGATTAAGGGTCGTCCGGGTACTGGAGGCATCAAGATCGGTGGTTCTCGCAGATATTCCTTTATTTTCTCAAAGGCTTTATGACAATTATCATTCCACACCACTGCTTGATCCTTTTGTAGTAGTTTGAAGATGGGCTCACAAGTGGCCGTTAGATGAGATATGAACCTAGCGATGTAGTTCAACCTCCCAAGGAAACCTCGGACTTCCTTTTCTGTTTTAGGTGTCGGCATCTCTTGGATAGCTTTGACCTTATATGGGTCGACTTCAATCCCCTTTTGGCTTACAATAAAACCTAGCAGTTTACTAGATCTTACACCAAAAGTGCATTTGTTGGGATTTAATCTCAGCTAGAATTTCCTTAGTCTGGCAAATAGTTTTTCCAAGTGGATGAGATGTTCCTCCTCAGTCTGGGATCTAGCAATCATATCGTCTACATAGCACTCAATCTTGATGACGAGAAAACGCATTGATTATATCGCTAGATTTCATTGACGTTTTATCGCGCATTCACCGTTTTAACGCTCGATTTCTCGAGTTTTTCTTACTATTTTGCAGGTACATCATTTTGTGAGGCCGAATCATGAATTAAGAAGAAAGGAACGAAAGAAACCACAAGAAATGAAGCAAGGCAGAAGCCTGCAAAAAGTCTGCATAATTTGTAACAGCCACGGTCGTTACAAGGGTGTCACGACCGTGACACCCCAATTTGGGCCATCACGACCGTGAGGAAGTAGTCACGACCGTGACACTTGAAATCCTCAAATAACGAACGTGAAGACCTTGTCACGCCCGTGACAAGGATAAAATTTGGTTTTGACTCAGACTACGTCAAGCCACCACTGAAGACCACTTCTCCTAGTAATTCTCTTCAAGGCAGCACGTGAAGACGACTTCTCCCATTTTCTGCTGCCACTTTCCAACATTTTCTCAACCACTTCAGCAAAGCCCAAGAAGAAAAAGACCAAGACACCAGCCCATCAAAGGCTCTATAAATAGTACTAGCAGAGGTGAGCTGAGGGACAGACTGCATTATCCAAATTTCCTGCGGAAGCTCTGCCAAATTACCTTACGAACCAGAATTTTTATTCCAGCATTATTTTACTTTCTGTCTTGTTTTATTTGTATCCAAACCAACCGTGTAACAATTTCCAACATTAGGGAATTGTTATACTTTTATTTGTTTCCAACCTTCAGCATTCGTTTTAATTTTTATTTCCGCCTACTCCTAGCCTTCCGGTCTGTGGAAGAAGGAGTCTACTCAGATATTTGTTAATCAGGTTTTTCAATTTATTGCACTTTAATTTAATTATAATGTCTATTTATTTCTCTGCCATGAGTAAGTTATTATTTAATTCTGTGTCTGATTCAACCTCGATGAGTAGCTAAATACCTTAGGGCGGTATGTAGTTATAACAAACTTAACCGGTAAAATATAACCATAGGCTAAAATAATTAATCACTTAACATTCTGGCTGATACTTTTTAATTGAAATAGACCTTTTCGTTACGAGAGTAAGAAAAGGGTATTAGGTTGGGTCAAGACCACGAGAGTGTGAGATTTAACCAGATAGCTAAAGTTAGGCATTTAAATTAAACACAGCGAGAGCGCTTTAAGATAAATTAGAATTATTTAGTCTCCAAAAATTACCTCTAAACACTTATGGGCTAGCGAGAGCAGGCATAGGGCTTTAGGGATAAGATCTGACACAAGACCACGAGAGTGTGAGTTGAGGGTATTTAAACTAGTAATCTCTACCGAATAGATTAAGCGAACATCTTTATAAGCCTAGGTTAGATTGACCCACCTAAGTTAGTATAATTACATACCGACCGCCTTAGTATTATTTTATTACAAACTTAAATTTAATCCCGCCTTTAATAGTCTTAAAAACCAACAACAATCGTGACAACCATTCGCCTTAGCTAAACTAGAAGTTCATCTAGCACTAAGTAACAATAGAATCCCTGTGGATCGATAATCTTAAATATTACTTCGATAGGCTGTGCACTTGCAGTAAGATACCGCTAGACGCATAAGTAGACACGTCTTTAGCCCATCAAGTTTTTGGCGCCGTTGCCGGGGATTCCTTAATTTAGTTACTAGTGCACTTACAAGGTTCAATTGAATGAACCAATGAGTCGGTACCGCATGCATGGTGTTGAGTTGCATAATTGCATTATAATATGTTATATTGTAATTTGAACAGTAGGTTCGTTATATGGTGTTGTTGGGGTGAATAATTGATGTGTTGGTGTGTTTTACTGCCTTATTACATGTATTACATTACCATTAGATTTTTGATCATGATTTCTCACCCCTTTGTTGTTGTTGTGTCTGTGCTTCTCCGGAAGTACAAATAATCCAGGTACTTAGCTAGCTTGGATTATGGTGTGACAGTCGAGTCTAGGATGCTCTGATACGTAGCACGGGACTTGGGCGCTTTTATTTGTTTTATGAAGAACTTATATTTTATTTTCCTGTGAACGTATCAAACTTTTATTGGGTTTTATATTTAATATTCCGCTGTATTTGGAGAAAAACCTTTTTATAAGGAAACGTTGTTTTCATGTGATATCCCACTTGGGAAATTGGAACTCTGATTTTGTTTATTTATAATGTTTATTAATTTAATTGATTTTGGGAAGTGGGGTGTTACAATTGGTATCAGAGCAGGTCGGTCCGTCCGGCCAGTGTTGTTGAGTCGAGTTGAGTCTGTCCTTTATGATGTAGTTGAATATCTTTTAACTTGGTGTTGCTATGTTTGAGCAGTATGGCAGGAAGGAACGATGCTGCATTGGCTGCTGCTATGCAAGCAATGGCGCAGGCAGTTGCTAATCAGAATCAAACTGCAGATGCCCAATTCAGGAGTTTGGCGCAGTTTCGGAGCAACAAGCCGCCAACTTTTGAAGGAGGAATTCTGGACCCGGAAGCTGCTCAGAAGTGGCTGAAGGCAATTGAGAAGATCTTCAGAACGATGGAATGTACTGATGAGCAGAAGGTGAGATTTGGTACTCACATGCTGGAAGGTGAGGCTGAAGCCTGGTGGGACAATAGTCGCCAAAGATTGGAAGCTGCTGGAACCGCCATTACTTGGGAGGTGGTTCGGAAGGGTTTTTTGGAAAAGTATTTTCCAGAAGATATTCGGAGTGCTAAGTGAATTCTTAGAGTTGAAGCAGGGTAGTATGACGGTAGCGGAGTATGCTGCTAAATTTGAGGAGCTAGTGCAGTATTGTCCTCACTATAATGTGGAGGGGGCGATGACTTCTAAATGCTTAAAGTTTGAGAATGGACTGCGTCCAGAGATTAAGTTGGGAATTGCTTGTCAGAAGATCAGGAGTTATCCTGAGCTAGTAAGTAGGAGCAGGATATATGATAACGATAACCGAGCAAGGATTGCGCACTACAAAGCTGTTAATGACCGTAAGGGTAAGCAGAGGTTTAGTGGTACTCCTTATAGTGTTGCTGCTGATAAGGGAAAACGTAAAGCTGTTGTTGATAAGAAGCCTAGAGATGGGAGAGCATCTGCTGAAGGGAAATGTTTTCGGTGCGGTGGTATGGGACACCGTGCTAATGATTGTCCTAATGAAGCCAAGAAGTGTTTTAAGTGTGGGAAACCAGGTCATGTGATAGCTGACTGCAGAGCAACCATGCCGACCTGTTATAACTGTGGTGAGAAGGGTCATATCAGTACACATTGTGAGAAGCCGAAGAAGCCTCAGACGTCTCCGGCTAGTGGGAAGGTGTTTACCTTAGCAGGGACTCAAGCTGCCAGTGATGAGCGTGTTATCAAAGGTACTTGTATTATCAATAATATTCCTTTGATTGCTATTATTGATACGGGTGCAACACACTCGTTTATTTCTGTGGATTGTGTGGAGAGAATAGGATTGATGCCGTCTACTCTGGAGAGACGAATGACTATTGAGACACCCTCTATAGGTTCAGTGACTACTTCTTTGGTATGCCTGAAGTGTCCGCTGACTATTTTCGGTAGAGAATTTGAAGTGGATTTGATTTGTCTACCACTTGGTAAATTGGATGTTATTCTGGGTATGAACTGGTTAGAGTTCAACCGAGTCTACATCGACTGTTTTCGGAAGGAATTGTTGTTCTTGACCCCTGAAGAGGAAGCTTTAGCAAGTTCTTTGTCTAATAAAGATTTAAGGGCCTTGTTGGAAGATGAAACTAGAGTGTTTGCTTTATTTGCAACATTATCGGGGGATAACAAAGTGTCAATAGAGGAAGTAGCCGTGGCGAATGAATTTCCGGAAGTGTTTCCTGACGACATTACGGAATTGCCTCCGACGCGAGAAGTGGAATTTGGTATTGATCTTGTTCCTGGTACGAGGCCTATTTCTATGGCACCGTACAGGATGTCTGCAGTGGAATTGGCTGAGTTGAAGTCTCAGATTGGAGAATTGTTGGATAGGAAGTTTATTAGGCCAAGTGTATCACCGTGGGGAGCTCCAGTGTTATTGGTGAAGAAGAAGGATGGTAGTATGCGTTTGTGCATCGATTACCGTCAATTGAATAAAGTGACTATTAAGAATAAGTATCCTCTACCTAGGATTGATGACTTGATGGACCAGCTGGTGGGAGCTCGTGTATTTAGTAAGATCGACTTAAGATCGGGTTATCATCAGATAAGAGTAAAAGAAGGTGATGTTCAGAAGACTGCCTTTAGGACTCGATATGGACATTACGAATATGCTGTAATGCCGTTTGGAGTGACTAACGCGCCGGGAGTATTTATGGAGTATATGAACAGAATTTTCCATTCTTATTTGGATCAGTTCATTGTAGTGTTTATTGATGATATATTAATTTATTCTAAATCTGATGAAGAACATGCAGGACATTTGAGGATTGCCTTGCAAGTGTTGAAAGAAAATAAACTATTTGCTAAATTGTCAAAGTGTGACTTCTGGTTGAGGAAAGTGAGTTTCTTGGGGCATGTAATATCTGAAGATGGAATAGCGGTGGATCCGTCAAAAGTAAGTGCAGTATTGCAGTGGGAACCGCCGAAGACAGCGACAGAAATTAGGAGCTTTCTGGGTTTAGCTGGTTATTACCGCAGGTTTATTGAAGGTTTCTCTAATTTGGCGTTGCCATTAACTCAGTTAACGAGAAAGAACCAAGTCTTTGTATGGGACGCTGCTTGTGAAGAAAGTTTTGAAGAGTTGAAAAAGAGATTGACTACGGCACCGGTGTTAGTGTTACCGACTTCGAGTGAACCGTTTGTGGTGTACTGTGATGCGTCTAAGATGGGATTAGGTGGAGTTCTTATGCAGAATGGTAAAGTAGTAGCATATGCATCACGGCAATTGAGAGTGCATGAGCGAAATTATCCGACTCATGATCTTGAATTAGCTGCGGTTGTTTTTGTGTTGAAAATCTGGAGACATTATTTATATGGTTCAAGATTTGAAGTGTTTAGTGATCATAAGAGTCTGAGATACCTGTTTGATCAGAAAGAGCTGAATATGAGGCAGAGAAGATGGTTGGAATTTTTGAAGGATTATGACTTCAGTTTGAGTTATCATCCAGGAAAGGCCAATGTAGTGGCAGATGCTTTGAGTAGGAAAGCAATTCATATGGCAGCTCTGATGGTGAAAGAAATTGAGTTAATTGAACAATTTAGAGATTTGAGCATGGTTTGTGAGACTACTGCAGATAGTGTAATGTTGGGTATGTTGCAGGTAAATAATGACTTCTTGGATATGATTAGAGAAAATCAGAAGTTGGATGTGAAATTGGTAGATTTGATGCCTGTAGTAGGAAGTGACTCCGATAGTGACTTTAAATTGGATAGTACAGGTGTGTTGAGATTTAGAGGCAGGATTTGTGTACCAGATAATGAGGAATTAAAAAAGTCAATTTTGAGTGAAGGACACCGTAGTAATCTGAGTATTCATCCTGGAGCTACGAAGATGTATCATGATTTGAAGAAATTATTCTGGTGGTCTGGTATGAAAAGAGACATTGCTCAATTTGTGTATGCCTGTTTGACGTGTCAGAAGTCGAAGGTAGAACACCAAAGACCTTCTGGATTTATGCAACCATTAGAGATTCCGGTTTGGAAATGGGATTGCATTACTATGGATTTTGTTACAGGTTTGCCGAATACGGCGAGAGGTTTTGATGCTATCTGGGTGATTGTGGATCGATTGACGAAGTCTGCACATTTTGTACCAATCAACATTAGTTTTCCATTAACGAAGCTGGCGGATATTTATATTCGGGTAATTGTGAAGTTGCATGGCATTCCGTCCAGTATTGTATCAGATAGAGATCCGCGGTTTACTTCGGAATTTTGGAAAAGCTTGCAGGAAGCTTTGGGGACTAAGTTGAAGTTGAGTTCAACTTATCATCCGCAAACTGATGGTCAGTCGGAGAGGACTATTCAGTCACTTGAGGATTTGTTGAGAGCTTGTGTGTTGGAAAAGGGTGGTGCGTGGGATACTCATTTACTATTGATTGAGTTCACGTACAATAACAGTTACCATTCTAGTATCGGAATGGCACCGTTTGAAGCTTTGTATGGGAGGAGGTGTAGGACTCCTCTGTGTTGGTATGAAACTGGTGAGAATATGGTGCTTGGACCAGAAATTGTACAGCAGACTACTGAGACAATTCAAATGATTCGTGAGAAAATGAAAGTGTCTCAGAGTAGGCAGAAAAGTTATCATGATAATCGGAGGAAAGAGTTGGAATTTTGTGTAGGTGATCACGTATTCCTAAGAGTTAATCCGATGACTGGTGTGGGTCGTGCATTGAAGTCCAAGAAGCTGAATCCTAAGTTTATTGGACCTTATGAAATTCTGCAAAGAATTGGTGTTGTAGCTTATAGGGTGGCGTTGCCGCCTGAGTTATCGAACTTACATGATGTGTTTCATGTGTCACAATTGCGAAAGTATGTTTCTGACCCATCTCATGTTATTCAGAGAGATGATGTTCAGGTTCGGGAGAATCTTACTGTTGAGACGATGCCGTTGAGGATCGAGGACCGTAAGATGAAACAGCTCCGAGGGAAAGAGATACCTTTGGTGAAGGTAGCTTGGGGAGGTGCTGCAGGAGGCAGTGTGACCTGGGAGTTGGAAAGCAGGATGCGAGAAGCGTATCCGGAGCTATTTCCATCAGGTAATTTTCGAGGACGAAAATAATTAAAGTGGGGGAGAGTTGTAACACCCATTTTAATTATTTAGTCATTTTATAATTATTTTAAATATTATACATTGGTGTGTCCTTTGGTGGGGGTGTATTTGGTGATGTTTGGTGGGTGTCCCTAATGTGGGAGGACTATTGGTGGTATTTTGGTGTGAAATATAATAATATAAAAATAATAGTAACATTGGTGGGGGTGTTATTATTATTATTATTATTATTATTATTATATTTATTATATTTGTTAATATTATTAATATTATTATTATTTTAGTGAAATAATGATATTATTATTATTATTATTATTATTATTATATTTGTTAATATTATTAATATTATTATTATTTTGGTGAAATAATGATATTAGTATTATTATTATTATTATTATTATTATTATTATTATATTTATTATATTTGTTAATATTATTAATATTATTATTATTTTGGTGAAATAATGATATTAGTATTATTATTATTATTATTATTATATTTATTATATTTGTTAATATTATTAATATTATTATTATTATTTTGGTGAAATAACGATATTATTATTATTATTATTATTATTAATAATGAGTATTATTATTATTATGATTATTATTATTATTAGTATTATAATATTATTAGTATTAATAATAATATTGTATTATTTTATTAAGTTATTTTATTAATTGGGATTAGATTTAATAAAGAAAATAGAATGTGAAGGGGTGGGGAGAGTGGTACGATACATTTGAGAAATTGAGAAAAAGGGAACGAAGAACGGAAGAGAAAAGGGGAAGGCCAAGAGACCAATTCTAGGAGGATTTCTATCGATCAACCAATTGATAAGGTAAGGGGGGAGAAATTTGATTGGGAATGGTTTATACATGTATAGGGTAGAGGGGATTCCTTAACCCCGTAGGAATTTATCGTTATATAAAGTTTTATATTGGCATGCTATGATTATTGTTGATGTTGGGGGATTGATGAATGCTGATGATGCATTTTGGGGTATATATATATATGGTGATGATAGTAACTGTAATGTTGAGCCATTT
The DNA here is from genome assembly GCA_963859935.3 of Lathyrus sativus. NCBI lineage: Eukaryota > Viridiplantae > Streptophyta > Magnoliopsida > Fabales > Fabaceae > Lathyrus > Lathyrus sativus. The sequence goes on along the minus strand of OZ012736.1, from coordinate 140,373,110 downwards.
TGTTGGATTGTTGATGTTACTGTAGTATTGATCCATTTTGTTGGATTGTTGATGTTACTGTAGTGTTGATAGTAACTAGGAATATAAAGCTAATGAGATTATGTGTTGTTACCGTAGTGTTGGCAATGACCATGATTATAGCTTTGGGAAAGTTATGTGTTGTTTCCCTATAGTGTCGTTAATGACTATGGTTAGGACCTTGGTGAGATTCAGAGTGACTCTGAAGTGTCGGTAATGTACCGTAATGTCGGTTCTAGAGTAGAAATTATAGGATAATTGGTAAGTATAATATCTATTGGCATGTTTGTGATTGTGGATTGATGTTGATGAATTATTGATTTTGGTGTATAGGCTGAGGTGTTGGTTTAGGGAGGTTCTGAGTAACCTCAGAGACTTTTGGTGAGATGTCTGAATTGGTCTCGTGTGATCCCTCTAGCCTTGCTGTAGTGTGAAAATGCTGAGTATGGGATATAACTTGTGTACTTGGTGATAGTACGCGTTTCCCTTAATATTGTTGGTGAACAATTAGTTAATGTATATGTGTGTAGTGATCAGTAGGATCGTGTATCCCCGAGTGGGGGGGGGGGACGTAGTTATATCTGGTGTGATAGTATGAATTCGTTTACTATCTGATTGATTTATATGGTGTTGGTGTAATATATATATACATATGCATTGTTGTATGATGATATAATCAGGAGGATCGTGTGCACTTAGCGTGCCAGAATATAATAATTATGCATTGGTGTCTTGCATATCATGGTGTTTTGGTGGGATGAATCATGTCTCAGGAGGAGCGTAAGTGATTCATCCATACTCCTTTGTGGAGAATGGTGGGGGATAGATCATGTCTCAGGAGGAGCGTAAGTGATCTATCCAGGTTCAATTGAATGAACCAATGAGTTGGTACCGCATGCATGGTGTTGAGTTGCATAATTGCATTATAATATGTTATATTGTAATTTGAACAGTAGGTTCGTTATATGGTGTTGTTGGGGTGAATAATTGATGTGTTGGTGTGTTTTACTGCCTTATTACATGTATTACATTACCATTAGATTTTTGATCATGATTTCTCACCCCTTTGCTGTTGTTGTGTCTGTGCTTCTCCGGAAGTACAAATAATCCAGGTACTTAGCTAGCTTGGATTATGGTGTGACAGTCGAGTCTAGGATGCTCTGATACGTAGCACGGGACTTGGGCGCTTTTATTTGTTTTATGAAGAACTTATATTTTATTTTCCTGTGAACGTATCAAACTTTTATTGGGTTTTATATTTAATATTCCGCTGTATTTGGAGAAAAACCTTTTTATAAGGAAACGTTGTTTTCATGTGATATCCCACATGGGAAATTGGAACTCTGATTTTGTTTATTTATAATGTTTATTAATTTAATTGATTTTGGGAAGTGGGGTGTTACAGGTAGCATTGTCTAGACTAAGGTATCAACTATTTAATTTAATCTAATCTCCGAGTGTATGCCAAGTACTCGCTCCAAAAGCGAAGACTTGCAACCTCTAATCCCTGAATCGGAACGCTTCTTACACGTAAGAAGACGTATATTCGATTTCGAAAATAATTCCAATATTCCAGATCTTCAATTAGATCCGCCTAAACCAGTCGTAAAACCAGACGCAGGGATGGCTGAAGAACAAACTCATCCACTCAAGTATTACGCTAATCCTTCGCAAGGCGAACCGCATTCAAGCATTGCAGCACCGGCTATCAACCGAAATGATTTTGAACTAAAACCATCGTTAATATCAGCCGTGCAATAAAATCAATTCGCCGGAAATCCTACCGAGGATCCGAACCTCCATCTTTTGATCTTTGTGCAATATGCAGATACAGTAAAAGCCAATGGAGTTACCCAAGAAGCTATTAGACTACGTTTATTTCCTTTTTCGCTTCGAGACAGAGCAAGAGCTTGGCTTCAATCTCTGCCTTCGAACTCAGTAACTACGTGGGCAGAACTTAAGAAAGTTTTCTTGAATAGGTATTTTCCACCTAGCAAGACAGCTATGCTGAGAGCTCAGATCAACGGATTTAAGCAAAGAGAAAGTGAATCATTATTCGAAGCTTGGGAACGCTATAAGGATCTACTTAGACTTTGTCCACATCATGGATTAATAGACTGGATGGTCATCCATACCTTCTATAATGGACTCTTGTACAACACAAGAATGACAATTGACGCTGCCGCGGGGGGTGCATTGATGGACAAAGAATATAGAGATGCCTATGCACTTATCGAAAGTATGGCTCAAAATCATTACCTTTGGGGAAGCGAGAGAGTCGCAACTGAGAAACCAACAAAAGGAGGTATGTACGAAGTGAGTAGTATGGACCAAGTCAATGCGAAGTTTGACCAACTAAGCCAAAAGATCGACAACTTGGCCATAACACCTGCAGCCACCGTGGCTGCAATAACACCTAACTGTGAGTTATGTGGAGTCCCAGGACACGAAGTTTCTGATTGTCAACTATTGACAGGAACTCCCACTGATCAAGTGAATTATGCTCAAGGAAACCCTTACTCAAACACATACAACCCAGGTTGGAAGAATCATCCAAACTTCTCCTATAAGAATAACAATGCTTATTACGCACCAGGTCAAGCACCAGCTACATCACCAGGATATCAAAAGACTGCTCCTAATATCCCTAGAAAATCGAACCTTGAATTGATGATGGAGAGCTTTATAGCTAGCCAATCTCAGACAAACAAGGACTTCTTAAACCAAAACATTCACACTAGTGAGCAGATTAAACAATTAGTGAGCAAAGTAGATGCATTAGCTACACATAACAAAATGCTTGAAACTCATATTAGACAAGTAGCTCAACAACAAGCACCTACTGCTGCACCAGCTGGAGTATTCCCTGGACAACCTCAACCTAACCCGAAAGGACATGCTAACGCTGTAATATTAAGAAGTGGCAAGGAACTTGACGGACCTACCGATCCAAGACTTGACAATCCAGCCATGTACCAAAAACCGGATAAACCGACTAAAGTGGTGAATGATCCAGAAGAGAAGGAAGATGAAAGTCGAGAGGTAGTGGAGAAAGAGCAACCTTATGTGCCTCCACCACCCTATAAACCACCAATTCCGTACCCTCAAAGATTAATAAGTTCCAAGACGACGGGTCAATTTAAGAAATTTGTCGAACTTCTGAAACAGTTGAATATTACTATTCCGTTTACAGAAGCAATTACCCAAATACCCTCGTATGCCAAGTTTTTAAAAGAAATCTTATCCAATAAGAAAAAGATAGAGGATAACGGAACAGTTACACTTACTGCCGAGTGTAGCGCCATAATTCAGAATAACATGCCTCCTAAGCTAAAAGATCCAGGAAGTTTCTCTATACCCTGTGTAATAGGAAAATTCGTCATTGACAAAGCTCTGTGCGACTTAGGAGCCAGTATCAGTGTTATGCCCTTAACTATTTGCAAAAGGCTAGACATGGGAGACCTAAGACCAACTAAAATGTCTGTTCAACTAGCCGATCGCTCTGTTAAATATCCTGTAGGCATACTAGAAAACGTCCCAGTACGTATAGGACAATTCTACATTCCTACTGATTTTATAATCATGGACATCTCTGAAGACTCCACCACACCTATCATACTAGGAAGACCATTCTTAGCTACCGCCGGAGCCATAATAGACGTAAAAAGAGGAAAGCTAACCTTTGAAGTAGGTGAAGAGAAAGTTGAATTTGTTTTAACACAATTCTTACAATCACCAGCTATAGAGGATACATGTTATCTAATGGACGTAATTGACGAATGTGTAAGAGAAATGGAACTGGACGAGACCACTTATTCCGAAATAATGAAAATTCAAATCCCTCCGATTTTCGAAGATGATAATTGGCGAAAACCGTATCAGGATGATAGTCTAAGCGAAAGTTTAGCACTTACACCGGATCCCATGCCAAGTAAAGATAAACCTACATTAGGATTAAAAACTTTACCTAATAACCTAAGGTACGAATTCTTAGACATTGAATGTAAAAGACCAGTTATAGTAAATTCCAGTTTAGGAACTATAGAGACAAAGAAACTTTTAGATGTCTTGAAGAAATATCCAACTGCATTAGGATATAACATATCTGATCTCAAAGGAATATGTCCTTCAGTTTGTATGCATCGTATTCTGCTAGAAGAAGATTGCAGAACCTCCAGAGAACCTCAAAGAAGAATTAACCCAACCCTCAGCACTGTAGTAAAGGAAGAAGTCAAGAAATTATTAGATGCAGGGATAATATACCCAATCTCTGATAGTGAATGGGTTAGTCCAATACATGTAGTGCCAAAGAAAGGAGGTATAACTGTGGTGAAAAACGCTCAAGGCGAATCGATATCGCAAAGAGTAGTGACGGGATATAGAGTGTGCATAGATTATCGTAAGCTAAACAAAGCCACTCGAAAAGATCATTTCCCATTACCTTTCATAGATCAAATGTTGGAACGATTAGCCAAGCATTCTTACTTCTGTTACCTTGATGGTTATTCAGGATTTTTCCAAATCCCTATCCATCCTGATGATCAAGAGAAGACTACATTCACATGTCCTTATGGAACATTTGCTTACAGGCGAATGCCCTTTGGATTATGCAACGCTCCTGCAACCTTTCAAAGATGTAGGATGTCAATCTTCGCAGATTTTATAGACAACATCATGGAAGTGTTCATGGACGACTTCTCTGTATGCGGGCAAAGTTTTGAAGGATGTTTATCGAACTTAGAAATGGTGTTAGAAAGATGTGTAAAAGTAAATCTCGTGCTTAACTGGGAGAAATGTCATTTTATGGTCAACGAAGGAATAGTATTAGGTCATGTAATATCCGACAAGGGAATTGAAGTTGATAAGGCTAAGATTGAAGTAATAAAAGATCTTCAACCCCCTAAAACCGTTCGAGAAATACGAAGCTTCTTAGGACACGCCGGTTTTTACCGACGATTCATCAAAGATTTCTCGAAAATCACTAAACCTCTTACTGGTTTATTAATGAAAGACGCTGAGTTCATATTCAATGAAGATTGTCTTAAAGCATTCGAAACTCTAAAAACAGCCCTCATCACCGCACCAATCATGCAACCCCCTGACTGGAGATTACCTTTTGAAATCATGTGCGATGCGAGTGACTATGCTGTAGGCGCAGTCCTGGGTCAGAGAAAGGAAAAGAAACTCCCTGCGATTTACTATGCCAGTAGAACCTTGGATTCTGCCCAGATGAACTACGCTACTACAGAAAAAGAATTGCTAGCAGTTGTCTTTGCGCTTGACAAATTCCGCTCTTACCTAGTTGGAGCAAAAATAATCATTTACACAGACCATGCTGCTATCCGATATCTATTAACTAAGAAAGATGCTAAACCAAGACTCTTAAGATGGATTTTACTCTTACAAGAGTTTGATCTAGAAATAAAAGATAAGAAAGGTACTGAAAACGTCGTAGCGAACCATTTATCTAGAATAGAAGGTATTAAACCCGAACAAGTGCCGATTAACGATGATTTTCCGTATGAACAGCTGATAGCACAAATAGGAAGCGACCTAGCGCAGTTAGATATAAATGAACCAGAACCCGTGGAAACAATACAGACAACTGTAGGACTGCCATGGTACGCTGACATTGTCAACTACCTAGCCGCAGGAGCTCTTCCACCCGATCTAACCTATCAGCAGAAAAAAAAAATTCTTTCATAATCTGAAACATTACTATTGGGATGAACCATTATTGTTCAAAAGAGGACCAGATGGAATCTTTCGCCGATGTATTCCCGAAGAAGAAATAGAAGATGTCATTGCTCAATGCCATTCATCTCCTTATGGTGGACATGCAAGCACTTCCAAGACTTGTGCAAAAATCTTGCAAGCCGGCATATACTGGCCTAATCTATGGAAGGATGTCCATATCGCTGTTATAAGTTGCGATCGGTGTCAACGCACTGGCAATATTTCAAGAAGAGATGAGATGCCCCAAAAGGGAATTTTAGAAGTAGAAATCTTTGACGCCAGGGGAATAGATTTCATGGGACCATTCCCATCATCTTTCGGTAATAATTACATACTCGTAGCTGTTGACTATGTCTCGAAATGGATCGAAGCCATAGCTTCTCCTACAAACGATGCACGAGTAGTAATGAAGCTTTTCAAAAACATAATCTTTCCCAGATTTGGTGTACCTCGACTCGTCATAAGTGACAGTGGCTCGCACTTCATTTCGAAAATCTTTGACAAATTACTATCTAAGTATGGAGTAAGACACCGTGTGGCTACACCATATCACCCACAAACAAGTGGACAGGTCGAAGTCTCAAACAGAGAGATTAAACAAATCTTAGAAAAGACTGTCGCCATATCTCGGAAAGATTGGTCATCTAAACTTAATGAAGCTCTATGGGCTTATAGGACCGCCTACAAGACACCCATAGGTACTACACCTTTCAAACTAGTTTATGGAAAATCTTGTCACCTCCCAGTAGAACTGGAACACAAAGCTTATTGGGCGATCAGAACTCTCAATATGAACTATAATGCTGCGGGAGAAAAGCGAATCCTAGACATTAACGAATTAGAAGAATTAAGGTTAGATGCATATGAAAATGCTAAGATATATAAAGAAAGAACTAAGCGATGGCATGATAAACGCCTATCCAGGAAAGAATTCAGTGTGGGAGACGTCATACTCCTCTTTAATTCAAGACTTAGGCTCTTCCCTGGAAAATTAAAGTCTAGATGGTCAGGACCCTTTGATATAACTAAAGTATTCCCAAGTGGAGCAATAGAAATTAAGGGTAAGGATAGTGAACCATTCATAGTAAACGGACAACGTCTAAAACACTATCATAAAGTTGAAAATAGAGATTATGCGAATAATCTAAAGCTTTTAGAATTGTTTTGCACCCTAAAATTTGCCCAAACCTTATTCACTTGGTTTATGTTTCAATGTCATTAGCATTTGCATATAGAGTCATGTACATAGGTTACTCATCGGCATAGCATAAGCATAGCAAGTCATACAACAGGGGGACCAATCATTATTCTCATCTCTAGAGGCCTATCAAGAGGTTATTATCCTGATTCAATCTCATTCAAGTCATCAGAAAAGAATTTGAAAGCTATCAAGTCAATGGGTCAAGCAGTTAATCTATCTCCTGGCTGAGGGTATCTGGGGATCATCAAGGAAAGTATGAGCTGTGAATTGAAGGCACGGGGAGTATCTAGACATCTTGGAGGACTTAGAAAGTCATTTGGAGAAGGAGACAAGTCATTGGTGTGATCACAAGTATTGCAGTTGAAGACAGTCAACTAGGGTTTCATCTGGGTCAACCCTGGGTCAACTCTAGGTCAATTGACTGATTGAAAGGCATTAAGGGCTATTGGAGAGATGTGGGGTTCATAATTTGACATGGAGAATAAATATATGTTGTTATGCTAAGAATAAATCAAGAGAAATCAAGGAGAAGAGGAGGTTCTAAATTAGGGTTTATAGGTAAAATCCCCTAGTTTAGGTCAAATTTCCAAGCAAGATAAGTCAAAATGCTAGCTTCAAATGGCTTCTTGGCCAACATGAAACTTGTAGAGGATCTCAAGACCTTTAATTTGAGTGGTGGAAGACCTCAAGGAGATTTATAGAACTCAAGTTATGGTCCTTACAAGTTACAGGTCATCTGGGGTGTCTGAATTTTTGTCTGTGAAAGTGACTGGACTTCCAAGCTAGTTTTACCCCTCAAGGAGATTTCAAATGAATTCTTGGTCAACATAAGATTTGTTCCTCATTGTCTTAGCTTTCTAGAATGGTATGGCATGCCTTCATATGATGTGTGGAACTCAACTTATGGTCTTGGCAAGCAAAGGGTATTTTGGGCATTTGTGAATTACAGGTCATTTTAACCTATACCCAAAACTCATACAAGGAGGCCTCAAATGGAAAAACTTACAACATCAAACTTGCTCCAAATGGGATTTTAAGTCTAGAAAGAAGGTCACAAATTATTGGAGAAGCTCATAACATGAAGTTGCATAATTGGTCAAAATATGAACTAAAATGGCTTATAAAGTGAATAAATTCAAAGTGAAAAATGGTTTGGGAGATTTACAAGTCCAAATGGAGACTTCCAATATATGATTTTGAATGGAAAAGCAATTCTAAGAACAATGGTTCAAACACTTTTTTGAGTTTAGAAGGAAAAAAGAAAGTTATCTTTGGTTACTTGTAATTGAAGAAACATAACCAAAATGGATCAAAGTTGGAAAGCAAGGGAATGTGCAAGATGGATCTAGAATGTTCATATGAGGTCTATATATTCATGAAATGTGCATTGATCAAGGGTTGGCTTCATTTGCACCAAGAATTTCACAAAATTCCCTCATTCTTTCCCTTTGAAGTTTCACTCCAATTCCTCATTTTCTTCACAAAATCAACATCAAAATCAATTCAATCTTATTCAATCTTCATCCTAGATCAGAATTGAAGCAAAGTTTTGGTGATTAGGATTCATTTTCGAGCACCTTTTTCAAGAACATCAAAACTACAAATTCAAGTGGACAGCATAATTCAAGCCAAGAATCATCACAACATTGCATACAGAATCAAGTACATCAAGGATTGATCAAGATCCAAACCCTAGAAGCTTCAAATCCACGAATTCCATAGCTGTTTTCAAGATTTCACACCAGGTGAGTTTTCATTCAAACTGCTTGATCTAGTTAGTTTGGCATGTTGTTGATAGTTTAGACATAATCTAGGTGGTTAGGAGAACAGTTAGAATGAATTTGGAGTGATTTGGTGACTATAGTTAGCAGGTGCCATAAGCTGTTAGGAGGTGAAACTCTTAGGTTAATGCATCATAATGTTAGCTTGATAGCGCAGGTTAATCTCCATTAGGCATAGGTTAGTTTAGGTCAAGTTTGAGGAAGAATCGTGATGGTGCATCTCAGGGTATATTCATGGTGATCAGAATTTGCATCGATCGGGTTGAATAAATTGTTGAGTTTCAGACTGAATTAAAACCATAGGATTGTAGAGGGAAGAATTATGAGCATTTTTCATGTTCACATCGTGTGGATTGGTTGCCTGTAGAGTGAGAGCAGATGAGGTGAAGCTTGCTCGTGCATGGAGTTCATGGTGATTGAAACCCTAGGTTCAGATGCAAGGAAGAAGACACAATCGTGTCCATCCATTTTGATTAAGACCTTTGACTGGAAGGGTAATCCTAGGGCTGAGATTTAAGCTGAGTTTTGGAGGGAATTGACCTGGGTGCTAAACGCACCATTTCATTAATTGAAACGGGCGGGCCTCAGATGGTATTGTTATCCCCACCCCCAGGTTGTGAGCCCAAACCAATTTCAACGTGTATCTGATGCTTTTCTCACCCCCAGCTGGCTTCTTATTTTTTCCACTAATTCTGAGTAATTCTGGGCCTAGTGTAAAGTGCTACGCGCACCCCCCATTGTGTGGCCCATCCTGAATTATAACTGGAGCGAATTTCTATTCCAACCCCCCTCCCTCATTTTTAATTCATTTTATTTCTTAATTCATTTTAATTTTTACCAATTTTCATTAATTCATAACTAATTCATAAAAATTCATTTTCAATCCATTCTTTTTACAATATTTTCTTTAGGATGTCTAGAATATTATAGGTAAATAAAATTGTATTTTTATTTTCATTTCATATTTTTTCCATATTTTCTAAATAAATGTCATATTAAATAGATTCATTTCATGCATCATTTTAATAATTTTTGTTCTCTTACATGCTTTAACATTTTTTTGTTCATTCTTTTTATATTGTTTAGATGAGATATTCAACTTGTAGAAATATTTTAATTCCCATTTTTAGAGATTAATTTTAGGTGATTAAAATAGGTTTGAACATCATGAACAAAACTAGGGTTTTAGGTGATGACTTAGGAAGTTCAATTCTTTCCCTTAGGACTTAGGATTCAACTAGATTAGTTATGGGACTATAGGGGCTATGGGTAGCTATTAGATCCCCTTAGAGAAAAGTTAGGATTCCCCTACTGCTATTAATACTGTCTGTATATCTGATTGTCTGTGTGGTGTGCCCTCTGGGGATTGTTGCTTGTTTGTTTGGGTATTGGGTTTGTCTGGGACCCTGGGGAAGTTGAAGTCTTGTGAAGATGAAGGCCATTGGAGATTCAAAGATTGAAGATCAACTGCCAGAGTTGAAGAGGAGTTTCTTGCTAGCAGATGCTGAGGAGATTAGGGTTTAGAAGCTAGGCAGAGCTATAGGTTAGAAAGTTTGTTTCTCAAACATGGATTGCCTTGTCTGCATCCATTCTTCTCTGTGATTCAGAGTCTCTCTAAGACACTCACCCCCTTCCTTTGGAAGGCTTGGTGATAGTGTCTATGAGATAGAACTCTTGAGAGAAAATGTCTCCTGTGTTAGAAGCAGTCTGTTCACCACCCTTGGTAGTCAACTGATTGCTTAACACCCAATTCACTCTTGTGACTAATCCCTCATCCTGGAGGTTTGAGCTTGAAGAAAAGCCATTGCAGATAGAAGACTGATGATCAAAGCCCTTGCCTGAAGGTCATGAAGATGGAGATTGATGTTTGTTGAAGCCTGTAGCTGATTGGAGATTACTTGAAGCCAGATGTTGATTCAGAGCTGCTGATGCTGTTTCTTTGCTGTTGTATTTCATTTGCTGATGTATTGATTGGTTTTCCTGGCTGTATTGTTTGCTGTTTACCCTGTTGGGTTGAAAGTGAAGCCTGTTCACTTTTGCCTATTGTTTTCTAGGTTCGAGGTTGAGTGGGACTCCCTTGCCTCGCTTGTGCTGTTGCATCCATGCATTTTACTGTTTTACTGTATATATCTGATATTGTTTCTGTTTCTGCCTATCCCGTAGGATCTCTGTTTCTCTCTGTGCAAGAGAGGAGCATGATAGACACTAGGTCTTGACCCATGCATGATAACATTAGGTTAGTTTGATTCCCCCCGCAACCGTAGGTTAGAGTTCTGTCTCTTCTTTCTCAAAACAAACAGAAAAACACATAAAGATTTCAAACACAATAAAAGACACTTCTTCCGTAAAAGAATGTGAACTCATCAAGACGTCATTTTTGTCCTCTTGGACTGTTAATCAGAAAAACCTTTTTCAGAAGGAATAAAATCAACCAAGACAAGCTTGTGTCGTACGTAGCCCGAACTACGTTTGCTCTGATCTTTCATGCTGTATGAAAGTACGTAGGCATAGGATGCGATATCCTAGCGAGCAACCTTCCCCTCCTTTCCTGTAGGTAGGCGAACTACGTTGACTCTGATTTCTCGTTCCAGACGGGAATACGTAGGCATAAAGTGCGATACTTTGCCGAGTCATTTTTATTTTCAGTTTTATTTTCTTTTTAACCCTTGACCTATAGTTTAGATAGAGTAACAATCCATACCTGAAAACAAGCGTGGATCCCGTCGAGTACGACGGACGTGAGGGGTGCTAATACCTTCCCCTTGCGTAACCGACTCCCGAATCCAGGTTTTGGTTGCGATGACCATACCTTTCCCGTGTTGTGTGAGGTTTACTCTGAGCGTTTCCTTTCCCTCCCGTGGGATAAATAACGCACGGTGGCGACTCTTCTGTTCAGCCGGCGCCGATTTTCGCAGTAGCGACAGCTGGCGACTCTGCTGGGGAATAGCAGTCCCCTGGCTGCTAAGGACTGCGATAGTTCTTATGCATTTGGGATCCAACGTCCCTTGAGAGAGTCAATCCTAACGCTTGTTTTCCCGTCGAGGATTTTGTATGGAGTTATTTTATATTTCTAACCTTGTATTTTCAGCTTTATATATTGATTATTGTTGTTGTATCTGGGGTGTGACGGGTGTTCTGATATTGAGAGATAAGCCGGACCTGGGCTTGAGTGCACCTAGAATTAGAGTAGAAATTAGTGGGCGCCCGCTTGCTTTGCTTGCTTCGGTGTCCCATGAAATCTACACTCAGACGAGGTTCCTCTGGTTGGCCTCCTGCCCCTTCCTTTGGTTGGCGTGGGTTGCTGGTTAGTTGGATTGTCGACTCTGGGGACCGATCATTTGGAAGTTGGCTAAGTGAGGCCTCTTCAGGAATTGATGATGCCACTCCTTCTGGGAATCGTATCATCAACCCTGAAAGTCTGTGACGCCGACGACCGCATAGGATGCCGTACCTTGTGCCAGTTATAGGGCCACCCACCTGTGAGGGGATTCAGGGTTATGCAGGTAACTATACCTTCAGACCACCGGTTTGTTGATCAGGATCTTGGATATTTATGGAGGGTTCTAAGGTCTGTCAGAGACTATTTGGAGATGTGTTCTGAGGTCTGTCAGAGACCATTGGGGGATATGATCTGAGGTCTGCCAGAGACCATTCAGGTTATGATTATGGGGTCTATCAGAGACCAATATTGGAGCTTTGTTTGAGGTATATCTGAGACCAGGGCTTGAGGACTTCTGGATGGTCTATCTGAGACCTTTCTTGATTGGGTTCAGGCTATTCAGCTACAGCTTCGGTCCCTGTTGCATGTTGCTTGCATTGCATTACTGCATATCCATTACCATTTGCATTTCACTAACGTGTGTCTGTGCTGCAGGTGCATTTGCATTTCCCTAGTTCTAGTGCCCAGACTTCTGAGTGTTTGATCATGACTAGCTTAAGGAGAACGGTTGCTTACAAATTGCCTACGCCTGATATTGTTCCTCTACTTGGGTTGATTTCTCTTGCTGATGAGGGTGTTCGTAGGAGCTTCCGGATGAGCTATGGTAGACTACTGAGATTGGTGTGTAAACCTACAGAGGTAGAGTTAGATGGGTTGTATGCTCTGATGCAGTTCTACGACCCTGCTTTGAGGTGCTTTACGTTCTCTGACTTTATTATGGGACCAACCCTGGAGGAATACGCTTAGTATGTTGAGCTGCCCGTGCAGAACCAGGTTCCATTCATCCATTCTGGCGCCAAGCCCAAGCCGGAGGACTTGGCAAAAGCTTTGCATATTGATGCTTCTGAACTGGTGACTACTGTTTCCCGTGGAGTTCCAGGCTTCTCACTTCAGTTCTTAGTTGGTAAAGCCCAAGAGTATGCCAAGAGCGGGTGCTGGGTTGCTTTCAATGCTGTGTTGGCCTTGTGCATTTATGGCATAGTACTGTTCCCCAATATACCGGATTTTGTGGACTTCGACGCCTTCTACTTGTTTGCCGCTGGTAATCCTGTACCTACCTTACTCGGAGATCTCTACCACTCACTGCATTACAAGAATGAGAAGGGAAGAGGGAAGAATGTTCATCTGTGTGTACCCTTGTTGAGTAGGTGGTTTGAGAGTCACCTTCCTAAGAGAAGATCTGTTGCAGAGACTACAGTCCCAGCTGGTTGGCCAGAGCGCCTGATGAGGCTATCGTCGGAAGATATGGAGTGGTTCGATCGAGACCTGTTGGGATCTGAGCTCATCTTCAGTTGTTCTGGGTACCCTAATGTGCCGTTGATAGGAAGAAAAGGGTGTATCAATTACAACCCTTCTCTATTCATTCACCAGTTCGGATATGCACTGAAGAATCCACCTTAGGAGGAAGAAGTACAGGAATCTCTGTACTTCACAGGTGATTTGAAGGGAGAATTGCTAGCTGAGTTGCAACACGCCTGGACACGTATTAACCGCAAGGGGAAACCACTGTTAGGTAAGAACGATTGCCAGGCCTATGCACCTTACAGGGTTTGGATCCAGGAAAGAGCAAGTCAGTTATTAATGCCATTTCCAGATGTACCAATCCTTGTTCCTATTTCGGTAGCGGAGCCAACTACTGTTTCTAGGGAAGTCTATGAGCAAATTGTGAGAGAAAAAGAAGCCTGGATGAAGATCAACGAAGGGATAGAGCAAGAGCTAGCTCAAGTACGCAGTGAGAAAAACAAGGCCGTATATGCTTTCCAACAACAGATCGAGCTGTTAAACAGGTTAGGGGCTGAGTTGACCGAGGAAGAGAAAAAGCGCGAACGTCTGGGGCAAGAGTTCAGAAGCTCCCATGACATGCTGGAAGCCAAAAAGAAAGCGCTTGACGCGGCACATCGAGAAATCTCCTCTTGCAACAAGACTTGGAATGCTACACTCACCAACAATAAGAAGAGGGAAGATAAGCTGAGGCAGCAAATCTCCGACCTCGAAGAGGAGCTGAAGTCTAGCATCAAGGAGTGTGAGGAGGAAGTGATGACCCGGTATAGTGTCCAGAATGCACTGAACAAGGCAATCAAATGCAGAGATGAAGTTGTGTCCCAAAAGCGAAAACTAGAAGATTGCTTCGGAGAAGCGACATGGGAAGAAACTGCTGGAGACGTGTGTCGTGTTCTTAAGAGAAGAAACCAGCTGGTTGAAGGACTGCTCACCCGACCAGGTCACCCAGAGACCAAGAAGTTGATAGAAGAGTACCGGGCTTTTGAGAGCATTTGATTATTTCCCGTATTCGCCTGTATGCTTTATTTGCATAGTGCTGACCATCACCAGGATTGTTGGATGAGGTCATGCCTTCTCGTTGTACTCAGTGATATTGTACTCTGGGCTTATTGATTTTCCCTGCAATATATGAGGCTTTCTATGATTCAGCTCCGATATTCCTATTGTCAACATTGTCACTGCACTGGCACCTTCACACTAGAACTGGGGGAATGAATCACCCTAATGCACAGGCACACACATTGCATTGCATTCATATTCATATTGCATTACAGGTAATTATTAAATTGTATCTCATCTCCTGTACCCACCAGGTCCTCCAGGATTATCGACTGAAGAATTCCCTAGCATTCAACCAGAAGCAGCAGCAAGGAAGTCATGAGTCAGGATCCGAATGAGATGCAAGAGGTGCACGACAATATAATGCGGCTCATACAGGTAATGGAAGCCATGGCCGAGAGTCAGAAACAGTTGCAGAACATGGTGCAGCCTCTGATTGCGAGGGCTGATGATAGGGCTGCCGACTTTGCTCAGCTAGAGAATCAAGGTTTTCTCCCAGGCCGCATACGCCAACTTGTGGGGGTAGCCATCAAACAGGTTCAAGTAGAATTAACGGATGTTCGAGGCCAGCTGGGGCAGTTCACGAAAGATATGCAAGAGTTGCGCTCGAATCAAGAGACGCTAGAAGAAGAGAACTGCCGACTGAAGGCACAGATAGGGTTGATGGCTGAAGTACTAAGGAACGTACTCCGGAGAGAAGGAGGGCAAATGTCGGAAGACGCGGCTGGCTTATCTGTTCCTCAGGGGTTTGAAGAACCATTACCCATGCATGATAGGCGTAAGAGACCCTCCCCACGATTCGAAGCTCAGAATTCTCCTCGTCAGCAGCCGCAATTGATTTTGCAGGATAACTCAAGAAGGTGTGGTAAGAGGATGAGGTCTTCTAACAGAGTATTTGATGAGATCCCTGTGGATTATGATCAGCTGGTGCAACTCTTGTTCCAACTTCAACTGGCTGAGCCCCGCATTTTGGTTCCACTGACAGGGCAGCCACCACCAGACTATGACCTGAACGCCCATTGTGCCTTCCACTCCGGAGCACCGGGGCATAACATTGCAAACTGCAAAGCTTTTAAGCATAAGATTCAAGATTTGCTGGATGAGAAAATAATTGAGTTTGTACCGGGGGGCATAAAAGTTGCAGGGACTGATATTCCCATTTCTCCGCCAGAGGTTGCAGATGAATCGAGGTATATCCCAGAGCCACTGGAAGCTAAGTCTCCATGTCCACAACAGTTGCCGATGCCAGGGTTGAACTTAAGGATGATAACGCGTGAGCCCAAGGAATCGCTCGAGCAAAGCCAGCAGCATACAAGATGCCAGTATACGACTCAGCAAAGAATTCGGGGAAAGAAGCCGAGGAGGGTGTTTGAGAAGCCTCCCTCAACGTACGCAGATTTGTTACAGACACTACTAAGATTGAACTTGGTGGAGAAAAGAACTCTGGCGCCAATAACCGGCACTCTGCCGGATGGCTATGATGCGAGCAGGCACTGTGAATTCCACTCCGGGGCTCCCGGACATGATATTGAAGGTTGCCACGCATTCAAGCATAACGTCCAAGATTTAATCGACAGCAGGGTCATTAATTTCTCTGACAGGGTTCCCAAGGCGGTGCAAGGCCATCGACAAGCGAAAACCGGGGTGATGAAAAAGTTTCCCAGATTTGATCGGGCCGGTGAAAGAAGATCGAGACAACAGTAGACTACCCCTGATGATAGCTTCTGAGAATGGTTGACTCGCCAATAAGTCAAAGTGTAGGAAGTCCAGTTCTGAGACACCGACATTTTTCATGTTATCTTGTTCATGTCCGCGCATTCGTAGTTTCTTTTCTGTGTAATTGCAAGTTTCGCTCTTAAAACTTGTTGTTTTTCAATTGATATTAATAAACAAAATGAATATGCATGTTTTGAATTAATCCAGTCGTGTTCACTCTTTGTTTTACTTTAATGCTTAATGCTTGTTTTAGCAGGAATCTGGGGAGGATGACGAAAACAGATGACGAATAATATTCCGATCGTATGCTTTTGGATAAAGAACCTGTTGATGAGATACAGGCATTGTTTCAATCCATAAACACCGGAGATATAAGGAAGATAATCCCTTGATAACCCCTTTGAGCCAGTAGTAGGAGTTTCTTTTGAAAATGAAAAAAAACCTAAATCTCAACCCGGGGCAGGGTAGGCGTCAGTTAGGTCGGCCAAGTGTTCGAATCGTGAAAGGAGTGTCCGGTTGAGGATAAATCACACTTGTATAAGTCGTGCCTAAAGAACCGCAATGGTTAAACCGTGCCGACAAAGAGTGAAACAGTCACATTACCCCACAAGAAGTCAGACAAACCAGTGTCACACGACTTGTTCAAAAAAAAAAAGAGAGAACGAAAAGCAAAAAGAATCAAAAGCCCGCTAAGTCAAAACTTGAAAACAAGCGACTTAAGCAAAAATTAGGGCATCCCGCTGGACTGGAAAATCAAAAGAATCTCAAAAGATACTCAGTCTAGGAAAAAGTTAGGGAATGAAAAAGAAAAAAAAAAAAAAAACAAAACAAAAGACGGAAAGGATTGTCAAAGAAAAAGAAAAAATCCTCGAAAGGGACAAAAGTCGTGTGATTCTGGGTACCCAAAGACGAAAAGCAAATGACTGTCACTCAAAAACAAAAATGTGGTATCCTGAACCATCACTCCTATCATGCCACCTCTAATAGGTGAACGCTGAGGTCGGATTAGCTGAACATAGGATTGGAGAACATCACGAAGAATGGGTGGGTCGAAATAAATTTTGAGCCTATATCTTTCCTTGTTAACCGTGAACCTGACCACGTTACAACCCGAAAAAGTCCTAATTGAAACAGGTTTTGGTCAAGAGCATACGTCAGTAAAGATCTCGTCAATTCTGACTCCTAAAAGGGTTCCTCTTACCAGCTTTCATATTGACATCTTGATAATTGATTCA
This sequence comes from Lathyrus sativus, assembly GCA_963859935.3. Lineage (NCBI taxonomy): Eukaryota > Viridiplantae > Streptophyta > Magnoliopsida > Fabales > Fabaceae > Lathyrus > Lathyrus sativus. The sequence goes on along the minus strand of OZ012736.1, from coordinate 140,355,644 downwards.
TTACATGTCACAAATCTTTTTTTAGTGAACAGACTTGGACTTTGAAACTGTCATATGCATTGCGTTTAGTATATCTTTTATGCATAACAACTTGTGTTACTGGCGAGTAAGCGCATGCCGACAGGAAAGATTCCTACAGTGGAAGGTATGACCGGGATAAAATGCAGAAATGCCCAAATGTTTCGTGAACTGGGGCAAGCTATACTGATTAATTCAGGTAGAGTCAGTCATCCTAGAATCAGTAAATTTGGGGCAGTCAGGTCAAGATGTGGCAAATCTCTCATAGCTATGGGCAGTACTCCACGACTCAGTCGATCCGAGACAAAAGGTTGTTGCAAGACCGGGGCAGGTCACCCTAGAAGCACGAAAGTTATGTTCTTGAAACACCCCTTCGAGGTCCGAAATGTAGAAGCCGTCCATGTCTGGTTGTCAAGATACAAGGACTGTAGGGTCCATTCCAAAATGGTTGCAGATTCAGGGGCAAGCTATACAAAATACAGACTGGGGGCACGTTAGTATCCCCGAAGCGGAGTTCTCTCTTTTCAGCAAGTGTTCTTTCCTCCCAGTGGAACTCGAAGATCAAAACTCTCCCCAGCAGAGTTGGTGGTGGGTCCTGTCATTTATTTTGTCAGGGATACTGTGTAATATCAGTTCACTCTCCAGCAGAAATCCAATCGTACTGTGCACATCTGCTATTCCCCAGCAGAGTTATATTCCCCAGCAGGATGCTACTTCAACAAGGTGTTTGGTTTAAGTTCCTAATTTCCCAGCTGAGTCGACTTCACTCTTACAGCATTTATTTTGCTGGAATAATTCTGTATCACCTGACTATCCCCAGCGGAGTTGGCATTATCTTCAGCATTTATTTTGCTGAAGCGGTTCCTGTATCCCAGCAGGTGGGGGAAGCACTTGCTCAAATGAACTACCAAACACTCAAGATCTCGGCATGAGATATTCAATGATAATGTCAGTTTCGACAGTATTCCCCACAGAGTTACCAGGATAAGTCTCTCTTTATTCCCAAGCAGAGTTATTTGTCATCAAAAGGTTTCATGAACCAGAATTTCAGAAGTGGCCTCCGGGCATCAGAACAGGCATCCGGTAGTTTGGTTTCCAGATATCCCCAGTAGAGTCCGCCTCAAAGTCGTTGTCACGTCAGTACTAAGAAGTTTGTGGGTCGGGACCAATGAAGAAGTGAGTCCTGACGTGGACAAGTTGTATTTCCCCAGCGGGTCGAAGATGCCTGAGTCCTGACGTGGACAAATCAAGACGAAACATGGGTCCTGACGTGGAACAAAGTTGTTTCCTTACGTGGAAGATTGAGTCCTTACGTGGACATATCAAGCCAGAGTCCTTACATGGACAGATTCAGATCAAGATCATTCCTTACGTGGAAAGATTGGAGTCCTTACGTGGATAGATTAAGATTGTGTTCCTAACGTGGAAAGATGGAGATTCCTTACGTGGAAAGATTTGAGTCCTCACGCGGACATATCAAGATTGATTCCTTACGTGGAAAGATTAGAGTCCTTACGCGGACATATCAAGAGGAGATTCCTAACGTGGAAAGAAGGTAGATTCCTTACGTGGAAATTTTAGTCTTGACGTGGACAGATTCAGATCAAGATCAGTCCTTACGTGGAAAGATTGGAGTCCTTACGTGGACAGATTAAGATGGTGTTCCTGACGAGGAAAGGTGGGTCCCAACGTGGACGATGTTCTCCTTACGTGGAAAGACAATGTTTCCTTACGTGGAAAGAAGATGGTTTCCTTACGTGGAAAGACGAATTTATTCCTTACGTGGAAAGAAGTTGATATTCCTTACGTGGAAAGATTGAGTCCTTACGCGGACATATCGAGATGGATTCCTTACGGGGAGACAAGTGCATTCCTAACGTGGAAGAGTTTAGTCCTGACGCGGACAGATCCAGACGAAGTCTTATTCCTTACGTGGAAAAATGGTGATTCCTTACGTGGAAAAGAGATTGATTCCTTACGTGGAAAGTTTAGTCCTGACGCGGACAGATGGAAAAGAAGTTGATTCCTGACGTGGAAAGAGAAGGTGTTTCCTTACGTGGAAAAGTTTAGTCCTGACGTGGACAGATCAAGGTTTGATTCCTAACGTGGAAAGATCAGAGTCCTTACGTGGACATATCAAGAGCATTCCTTACGTGGAAGAAAAATGGTTTCCTTACGTGGAAAGACGAGTTTATTCCTTACGTGGAAAGATTGAGTCCTCACGCGGACATATCAAGATTGATTCCTGACGTGGAAAGAAAGAGATTATTCCTGACGTGGAAGAGTTTAGTCCTGACGCGGACAGATCAAAGAAGTTATTCCTAACGTGGAAGAAGAAGATAGATTCCTTACGTGGAGAGTTTAGTCCTGACGTGGACGGAAAGAAGAAACGGTATTCCTTACGTGGAAAGAAGAAGCATTCCTAACGTGGAAAGAAAGATTGATATAGTATTCCTCACGTGGAAAGATTGGGGTTCCTTACGTGGAAAATTTGTGATTCCTAACGTGGAAAAAGAAAGAGTCCTTACGTGGACAAAGCAAAAGAAGACGTATTCCTTACGTGGAAGAGTTTGACAAAGCAGAGAAAAGTCACCCCTGACGGGGAAAAGCGATGTATTCCTTACGTGGAAAGGTGAGTCCTAACGTGGACAGTATTATTCCTAACATGGAACGGTTATTCCTTACGTGAAAAGGTGAGTCCTAACATGGACGGTGGTATTCCTAATGTGGAAGAGTTTATTCCTAACGTGGACGATTTATCTCTGACGAGAAGGCAGACGAGCCGTCCCCAGCAAAGTTGTTGAAGCTTTTTCCGAGTTGACAGCAGATAGAGTCCTGACGTGGACAAGCAAAGGACGAAGTTTCCGATGATTCAATCTTTTTCAGGATGATGAGAAGAATCCCCAGCACGGTCGCACGAGATCAGTGGGTTGCCGTAACAGTTAAATTCAGCTGATGAATGTCGTTCCCCAAGCAGTGGCGCAGTTTATTTCTGCGGTTGGCAAATTTCTGGGTTCCTAGTATTCAACCGTCTCGTACCGCGAATGTCTGAAGGCTCCGGGCTCTTCACCCAATCGGGTCCAAGCCGCTTGAATAGGGGCAACTGTTGCACCCTAAAATTTGCCCAAACCTTATTCACTTGGTTTATGTTTCAATGTCATTAGCATTTGCATATAGAGTCATGTACATAGGTTACTCATCGGCATAGCATAAGCATAGCAAGTCATACAACAGGGGGACCAATCATTATTCTCATCTCTAGAGGCCTATCAAGAGGTTATTATCCTGATTCAATCTCATTCAAGTCATCAGAAAAGAATTTGAAAGCTATCAAGTCAATGGGTCAAGCAGTTAATCTATCTCCTGGCTGAGGGTATCTGGGGATCATCAAGGAAAGTATGAGCTGTGAATTGAAGGCACGGGGAGTATCTAGACATCTTGGAGGACTTAGAAAGTCATTTGGAGAAGGAGACAAGTCATTGGTGTGATCACAAGTATTGCAGTTGAAGACAGTCAACTAGGGTTTCATCTGGGTCAACCCTGGGTCAACTCTAGGTCAATTGACTGATTGAAAGGCATTAAGGGCTATTGGAGAGATGTGGGGTTCATAATTTGACATGGAGAATAAATATATGTTGTTATGCTAAGAATAAATCAAGAGAAATCAAGGAGAAGAGGAGGTTCTAAATTAGGGTTTCTAGGTAAAATCCCCTAGTTTAGGTCAAATTTCCAAGCAAGATAAGTCAAAATGCTAGCTTCAAATGGCTTCTTGGCCAACATGAAACTTGTAGAGGATCTCAAGACCTTTAATTTGAGTGGTGGAAGACCTCAAGGAGATTTATAGAACTCAAGTTATGGTCCTTACAAGTTACAGGTCATCTGGGGTGTCTGAATTTTTGTCTGTGAAAGTGACTGGACTTCCAAGCTAGTTTTACCCCTCAAGGAGATTTCAAATGAATTCTTGGTCAACATAAGATTTGTTCCTCATTGTCTTAGCTTTCTAGAATGGTATGGCATGCCTTCATATGATGTGTGGAACTCAACTTATGGTCTTGGCAAGCAAAGGGTATTTTGGGCATTTGTGAATTACAGGTCATTTTAACCTATACCCAAAACTCATACAAGGAGGCCTCAAATGGAAAAACTTACAACATCAAACATGCTCCAAATGGGATTTTAAGTCTAGAAAGAAGGTCACAAATTATTGGAGAAGCTCATAACATGAAGTTGCATAATTGGTCAAAATATGAACTAAAATGGCTTATAAAGTGAATAAATTCAAAGTGAAAAATGGTTTGGGAGATTTACAAGTCCAAATGGAGACTTCCAATATATGATTTTGAATGGAAAAGCAATTCTAAGAACAATGGTTCAAACACTTTTTTGAGTTTAGAAGGAAAAAAGAAAGTTATCTTTGGTTACTTGTAATTGAAGAAACATAACCAAAATGGATCAAAGTTGGAAAGCAAGGGAATGTGCAAGATGGATCTAGAATGTTCATATGAGGTCTATATATTCATGAAATGTGCATTGATCAAGGGTTGGCTTCATTTGCACCAAGAATTTCACAAAATTCCCTCATTCTTTCCCTTTGAAGTTTCACTCCAATTCCTCATTTTCTTCACAAAATCAACATCAAAATCAATTCAATCTTATTCAATCTTCATCCTAGATCAGAATTGAAGCAAAGTTTTGGTGATTAGGATTCATTTTCGAGCACCTTTTTCAAGAACATCAAAACTACAAATTCAAGTGGACAGCATAATTCAAGCCAAGAATCATCACAACATTGCATACAGAATCAAGTACATCAAGGATTGATCAAGATCCAAACCCTAGAAGCTTCAAATCCACGAATTCCATAGCTGTTTTCAAGATTTCACACCAGGTGAGTTTTCATTCAAACTGCTTGATCTAGTTAGTTTGGCATGTTGTTGATAGTTTAGACATAATCTAGGTGGTTAGGAGAACAGTTAGAATGAATTTGGAGTGATTTGGTGACTATAGTTAGCAGGTGCCATAAGCTGTTAGGAGGTGAAACTCTTAGGTTAATGCATCATAATGTTAGCTTGATAGCGCAGGTTAATCTCCATTAGGCATAGGTTAGTTTAGGTCAAGTTTGAGGAAGAATCGTGATGGTGCATCTCAGGGTATATTCATGGTGATCAGAATTTGCATCGATCGGGTTGAATAAATTGTTGAGTTTCAGACTGAATTAAAACCATAGGATTGTAGAGGGAAGAATTATGAGCATTTTTCATGTTCACATCGTGTGGATTGGTTGCCTGTAGAGTGAGAGCAGATGAGGTGAAGCTTGCTCGTGCATGGAGTTCATGGTGATTGAAACCCTAGGTTCAGATGCAAGGAAGAAGACACAATCGTGTCCATCCATTTTGATTAAGACCTTTGACTGGAAGGGTAATCCTAGGGCTGAGATTTAAGCTGAGTTTTGGAGGGAATTGACCTGGGTGCTAAACGCACCATTTCATTAATTGAAACGGGCGGGCCTCAGATGGTATTGTTATCCCCACCCCCAGGTTGTGAGCCCAAACCAATTTCAACGTGTATCTGATGCTTTTCTCACCCCCAGCTGGCTTCTTATTTTTTCCACTAATTCTGAGTAATTCTGGGCCTAGTGTAAAGTGCTACGCGCACCCCCCATTGTGTGGCCCATCCTGAATTATAACTGGAGCGAATTTCTATTCCAACCCCCCTCCCTCATTTTTAATTCATTTTATTTCTTAATTCATTTTAATTTTTACCAATTTTCATTAATTCATAACTAATTCATAAAAATTCATTTTCAATCCATTCTTTTTACAATATTTTCTTTAGGATGTCTAGAATATTATAGGTAAATAAAATTGTATTTTTATTTTCATTTCATATTTTTTCCATATTTTCTAAATAAATGTCATATTAAATAGATTCATTTCATGCATCATTTTAATAATTTTTGTTCTCTTACATGCTTTAACATTTTTTTGTTCATTCTTTTTATATTGTTTAGATGAGATATTCAACTTGTAGAAATATTTTAATTCCCATTTTTAGAGATTAATTTTAGGTGATTAAAATAGGTTTGAACATCATGAACAAAACTAGGGTTTTAGGTGATGACTTAGGAAGTTCAATTCTTTCCCTTAGGACTTAGGATTCAACTAGATTAGTTATGGGACTATAGGGGCTATGGGTAGCTATTAGATCCCCTTAGAGAAAAGTTAGGATTCCCCTACTGCTATTAATACTGTCTGTATATCTGATTGTCTGTGTGGTGTGCCCTCTGGGGATTGTTGCTTGTTTGTTTGGGTATTGGGTTTGTCTGGGACCCTGGGGAAGTTGAAGTCTTGTGAAGATGAAGGCCATTGGAGATTCAAAGATTGAAGATCAACTGCCAGAGTTGAAGAGGAGTTTCTTGCTAGCAGATGCTGAGGAGATTAGGGTTTAGAAGCTAGGCAGAGCTATAGGTTAGAAAGTTTGTTTCTCAAACATGGATTGCCTTGTCTGCATCCATTCTTCTCTGTGATTCAGAGTCTCTCTAAGACACTCACCCCCTTCCTTTGGAAGGCTTGGTGATAGTGTCTATGAGATAGAACTCTTGAGAGAAAATGTCTCCTGTGTTAGAAGCAGTCTGTTCACCACCCTTGGTAGTCAACTGATTGCTTAACACCCAATTCACTCTTGTGACTAATCCCTCATCCTGGAGGTTTGAGCTTGAAGAAAAGCCATTGCAGATAGAAGACTGATGATCAAAGCCCTTGCCTGAAGGTCATGAAGATGGAGATTGATGTTTGTTGAAGCCTGTAGCTGATTGGAGATTACTTGAAGCCAGATGTTGATTCAGAGCTGCTGATGCTGTTTCTTTGCTGTTGTATTTCATTTGCTGATGTATTGATTGGTTTTCCTGGCTGTATTGTTTGCTGTTTACCCTGTTGGGTTGAAAGTGAAGCCTGTTCACTTTTGCCTATTGTTTTCTAGGTTCGAGGTTGAGTGGGACTCCCTTGCCTCGCTTGTGCTGTTGCATCCATGCATTTTACTGTTTTACTGTATATATCTGATATTGTTTCTGTTTCTGCCTATCCCGTAGGATCTCTGTTTCTCTCTGTGCAAGAGAGGAGCATGATAGACACTAGGTCTTGACCCATGCATGATAATATTAGGTTAGTTTGATTCCCCCCGCAACCGTAGGTTAGAGTTCTGTCTCTTCTTTCTCAAAACAAACAGAAAAACACATAAAGATTTCAAACACAATAAAAGACACTTCTTCCGTAAAAGAATGTGAACTCATCAAGACGTCATTTTTGTCCTCTTGGACTGTTAATCAGAAAAACCTTTTTCAGAAGGAATAAAATCAACCAAGACAAGCTTGTGTCGTACGTAGCCCGAACTACGTTTGCTCTGATCTTTCATGCTGTATGAAAGTACGTAGGCATAGGATGCGATATCCTAGCGAGCAACCTTCCCCTCCTTTCCTGTAGGTAGGCGAACTACGTTGACTCTGATTTCTCGTTCCAGACGGGAATACGTAGGCATAAAGTGCGATACTTTGCCGAGTCATTTTTATTTTCAGTTTTATTTTCTTTTTAACCCTTGACCTATAGTTTAGATAGAGTAACAATCCATACCTGAAAACAAGCGTGGATCCCGTCGAGTACGACGGACGTGAGGGGTGCTAATACCTTCCCCTTGCGTAACCGACTCCCGAATCCAGGTTTTGGTTGCGATGACCATACCTTTCCCGTGTTGTGTGAGGTTTACTCTGAGCGTTTCCTTTCCCTCCCGTGGGATAAATAACGCACGGTGGCGACTCTTCTGTTCAGCCGGCGCCGATTTTCGCAGTAGCGACAAATTGTCCACTAATTCCCCTGATTAATCTAAACCAAGACATTAGGTCAGGCTTTTGACAATAAAAACAGCGCTTAGTGGGAGGCAACCCATTTACCTATTTACTTATTTAAACTATTCTTTTCTTTTAGAGCATTTTTAATTATCGTTATTACTATTTGTTTAAATTGTTTTGTCAGTTTGATTTTACATCACATTTATCGCCATTACATTTCAGCATTTCATTTTCTTATTTTTATCTTAAATCACTTTTTACAGATTTTCTAAAGTTTTTTCCACTGATTTGTTTCCCCCGTATTTTCACTGACCATGGCTAACCAACCCATTAACTATATGGAAACCAAATTTAGAGGTAGGAACCAAAGAATGAAGTTCGAAGAGTTATCACAGAGGCAAATGGATTTGACTCTGTACCTAAATGATAGGACTATGGAAACCTTAGGTATACATGATAGTGTCATGTACTTGTTCAACCGACTAGGATGGGAGAATGCACTGATCCAACGTAAGTTTGCGACTTACCGCGAGCTTACCCTTGAGTTCCTTAGCTCCCTACTTTACCTACCTGAGCGCGGTTTTGGGTCTAGGAAAGGATTTATTAGTTTCCGCCTATTTGGAATAGAATACGACTTTAACCATAAAGAACTAGCTGACCTGTTAGGATTCCCTAGTGGACCTTTTGCTTTTACTACCACACAGGTAGAATTGATGGATGTGGAGCAAGATTTCTTTTGGGGAACTCTGACCGGAAACTACCACCCTGAACCAAATGACATGAACAATGATGAGATCCATAACCCTGCTCTCCGTTACTTCCACAAATTCCTCGCCCATACCTTCTTTGGAAAAGAAGAAAACATTACCGGAGTCTCTAAAGATGAATTATTTATTATGTCATGTTTCACTACTGGACAGTCTGTTAATGGTGTACCTTTCATGATGCAAACCTTCACCCGCATCCAAGAAGAACCCGAATTACCTATAGTGGTAGGAGGTCTTGTAACCATGATTGCTGATGCCTTAGGACTTAGGTACCAACTGGACAGGTGCACCCGTCTGGGAACCATCCGCCTAATGAATCTTAAATTCTGCTTCAATAGACATATCATAAGGAATTTAGGACGCCCACCTTTTGAGTACCTGATCCGGAACGAGGTAGTCACCCTGTTCACATTGCCCAATCATGCTAAAGTAAGTGTTCATAATAAGGATAACTGGCTTTATGAGTTAAACCCACCTGATTATCCAGCCACTCCTGAAACACCTCAGTCTCACAGGATAACAGATGATATAATGACCGCTGTTGAAACTGACCCTGAGACACCTCCTGGATACCATGACACTGACCCAACTGACAAAGTTCATGAAACCCCTGGAGCGAATCACGGAGAGTACGCTAACAACTTACAGAACATCATGCACACTCTCAATGCCTACCAAACTGACATTAATCTATTCAAAGAAGACATTAAGAGTATGCGATTGGACATCATAGGATTGACTGACATGGCCTGCGAACAATTCTATCATTTGGACTCCGCCATCGAAGACCTGAAGAAACGCCTTTGAAACGGCTATCAGTGATTTAGTTTATTATTTTTTCTCATTATTTTTTTCTCATTATTTTCATTTCCAGTTAAATTTATCTTTCGCAACAATTTCATAACATAAGTTCCGTTTATGTAATTTCAATTTTTCTTTATGCCATGCACTTTTGATTTCAATTACTTCTTCATTTTTAGCAGCTTATACACTTTTTCTACTTTTTCTATATACTGTATGACCATATACTGTATGACTACATTATTTTATGTATACAATCTTAGGTTCGTATACTACTGTGTTGCAAACGATATATAATATGGTGTGTGTTTAATATAAGTGTTACTAAATAAAATAAATTATTATCAATTTATAAATAACGTGAGACAATATTCTTTTCTGGGAATTATTCAGCACAACAAGCCCTCACGGTCGTCACACTTAACTTACGATCGTGACGTGCTCATTTAGCGTGTCACGACCGTCACGCCCCTGTCACGACCGTGACGACCTCTATTACAGAGATCGTGAGAAACAGAACTGTTTCTCATCGTGTCCCCTCTTCTTCTCCATTCATAACCTACCCAAAACACTACCCACTCCTTCCAAAACCGCCGTAACCTCTCCACTACCCCCATTAATCCTCCATTATCATCTACCACTTCATTACCACTCTCCCGTATTTAACCCGAACCTCTATCTCCCTCATTCTACCACTTTTCTCACAAAACCTCACAAAATCCTTCCACCCTCACTCTTCACTCTTGCATGTTATGGATTCCATCATCTTTAGAGAAGGCGAAGCCGGAGTAACCCAGAGAGACCGTTTCATCCGCTTCCAGAACCGCGGTCTGCAACCCACCCGCTACATTGCCACTGACTGTCTGCGAGAACTCGGAATGTTGTCCAGCGTTCAAAGCCTACTGCAAAAGGTCGGTCTGTGGGACCTCAGTCGTCAGCCTCAGCCTACTTTCGAACTTCTGACGCTGGAGTTCCTCAGCTCTTACAGTTACATCACCTCTCCCGGTTCTCAGAGTCAGCTTACCGGCATCGTAACATTCAGACTGCACGGCCGGGAGTTCAACCTCACGCAAACCAGGATCGCCGAGCTGTTAGGTTTTGATCACGGCACCGAAGCCCACCGTCGCGTGCCCGACAATTTCAGTGAACAAGCATTCACTCTATGGCACGACCTTACCAACACCCGTGCGACCACCTTCCAGAGCGTCAACGCCACACACATCCACAACCCGGCTATCCGCTACTTTCACCGGGTCATCTGCAACACAATCTTTGCTAGAGAAAGCAACCACAAGCTCAACTCCAAGGAGCTTCTGTTCTTATATTGTTCCCTTCATGACGAGCCAATCAACGCTGCCCCCTTTATGCTTTACCACATCCAGGCCATTGCGCACCGAGGCTCCTCCCCGTTCTTCATAGGCGGCATTGTCACCACCCTCGCCATTCAGTTGGGGCTTGGTGACGCGCTCGCTAATCAGCCTCACCTCGCCGCCGAATTCCTGACCATGAGCTACTGCCGGTCCGCCCACCTGATCGCGCAGCGAGAGGATGGCAGGTACAGCCCTGTTGTCAATGGCACCATTTTCCACCACATCACTCTGCCGTCCCGCACCCGCATCGACCCATCCAACCGAGCCAACTGGCTCTTGGTTTTACCAGCTGCTGCTGATCACATCCCGGCTCATGATGATCAGGCAGACGCCCCAGTGGACGAGATGCAGGACGCTATGGATGCAGCTGAGCCTGTCCAAGATATCCCCGAGACATCTACCAGGCAGCCCCCTGCTCCCGCAGTCACACTTGAGGAGGTCCTACTTGCGATTCATCAGCAGAACCTGATGAACGCCGCACTGGAGCGAAGGCAGAAGGCGCAGTATGATGCTTTACTCGGCACCATTGCTGCCAACCAGGAGGCCACTAATGAGCGATTTGGAGAACTTTTCGGCGAGCTCGAGGCGCTCCGCATCAGCATTACTACTACCTCCGGCACCGGCTCTGATCCCGACGCGACTCCCTCCAGACGCCGCTCTCGCACCAGAGGCCGAGCCCGCGGTCCTCAGCAGCAGTAGTTTACTTTTATGTTGTTTTTCATTTTTAGTCTTGTACTGTATTTGTACCGCATTTATATCACAACATTGTGGACAATGTCTGATATAGTGTGGGAGAGGTACTTTTCATTTCAGTGTACTTTCAATTCCGTTGTATTCCTTTTAGCAAATCAATGAAATGAGCAAATCTGCGCGCTATTCTCTTTAATTTCGAGCTTTCCCCGATTATTAAGCCATACCAGAAAAATCTCTAATTACTCGCATTACCCGACTTACCACCGAATGGTTCGTAATTACGAAGCCGGGAACGATTAAACAAGACCAATACAATCTTGACATCTTCGACCCCCTGCTTAAGAAATTCCATCCCGATCACCATTGCGAGTGCACCTTTAGTTTCAGTTCAAAAGTAACCCCCAGTAGTTTATACTAGCAGTCAGCACCGTCTGAACACAAACCACGTGGGGAGCCGATGAATATAAGCGTTTGATGCCTAATCAATAACGATCCTTCGTATCTCGATGCAAAATGAAAAGAAATTGCACCAAAGTACACGGTCGCAGATAAGAAACGAGAAATATGAGAAGGAATCCGTTTCGAGTTGGTTCAGAGGTACTGGTTCTGAACTCGGTAGGGCGTGCTACGGCTCGATCCCCCACAACCTCCGAATCGGATAAAACATGAAGGGTTACCACACTCGTGTACCAGACCCCGTGCTAAAAAAGGATCAAAATCGCTAACCGGCTACTCCACTACGTGCGTGCGAAGGCAAAGGGCTTAATGTGACTGCGCTAGAACGAAGCCGGGCGAAATAAGATCGAAAAACTCTAGGTGAAATCGTAATGTGATCGCCGATTGTTTCGCTTGACGGGAAGTCGACGACATAGCTTGTTGCTTGTGTCATTAGAGTATCGGTAGTGTTCTATCAAAGTACCGGACTATCCGACAAAACGATCCACCGTACGGTTTGTTACGAGTATGCGCGAATAAAATCTTGTCCGCCGATTTTCAACCGACTATTTGCTTGAGGACAAGCAAAGGTTTAAGTTTGGGGAAGTTTGATGACGAGAAAACGCATCGATTATATCGCTAGATTTCATTGACGTTTTATCGCGCATTCACCGTTTTAACGCTCGATTTCTCGAGTTTTTCTTACTATTTTGCAGGTACATCATTTTGTGAGGCCGAATCATGAATTAAGAAGAAAGGAACGAAAGAAACCACAAGAAATGAAGCAAGGCAGAAGCCTGCAAAAAGTCTGCATAATTTGTAACAGCCACGGTCGTTACAAGGGTGTCACGACCGTGACACCCCAATTTGGGCCATCACGACCGTGAGGAAGTAGTCACGACCGTGACACTTGAAATCCTCAAATAACGAACGTGAAGACCTTGTCACGCCCGTGACAAAGATAAAATTTGGTTTTGACTCAGACTACGTCAAGCCACCACTGAAGACCACTTCTCCTAGTAATTCTCCTCAAGGCAGCACGTGAAGACGACTTCTCCCATTTTCTGCTGCCACTTTCCAACATTTTCTCAACCACTTCAGCAAAGCCCAAGAAGAAAAAGACCAAGACACCAGCCCATCAAAGGCTCTATAAATAGTACCAGCAGAGGTGAGCTGAGGGACAGACTGCATTATCCAAATTTCCTGCGGAAGCTCTGCCAAATTACCTTACGAACCAGAATTTTTATTCCAGCATTATTTTACTTTCTGTCTTGTTTTATTTGTATCCAAACCAACCGTGTAACAATTTCCAACATTAGGGAATTGTTATACTTTTATTTGTTTCCAACCTTCAGCATTCGTTTTAATTTTTATTTCCGCCTACTCCTAGCCTTCCGGTCTGTGGAAGAAGGAGTCTACTCAGATATTTGTTAATCAGGTTTTTCAATTTATTGCACTTTAATTTAATTATAATGTCTATTTATTTCTCTGCCATGAGTAAGTTATTATTTAATTCTGTGTCTGATTCAACCTCAATGAGTAGCTAAATACCTTAGGGCGGTATGTAGTTATAACAAACTTAACCAGTAAAATATAACCATAGGCTAAAATAATTAATCACTTAACATTCTGGCTGATACTTTTTAATTGAAATAGACCTTTTCGTTACGAGAGTAAGAAAAGGGTATTAGGTTGGGTCAAGACCACGAGAGTGTGAGATTTAACCAGATAGCTAAAGTTAGGCATTTAAATTAAACACAGCGAGAGCGCTTTAAGATAAATTAGAATTATTTAGTCTCCAAAAATTACCTCTAAACACTTATGGGCTAGCGAGAGCAGGCATAGGGCTTTAGGGATAAGATCTGACACAAGACCACGAGAGTGTGAGTTGAGGGTATTTAAACTAGTAATCTCTACCGAATAGATTAAGCGAACATCTTTATAAGCCTAGGTTAGATTGACCCACCTAAGTTAGTATAATTACATACCGACCGCCTTAGTATTATTTTATTACAAACTTAAATTTAATCCCGCCTTTAATAGTCTTAAAAACCAACAACAATCGTGACAACCATTCGCCTTAGCTAAACTAGAAGTTCATCTAGCACTAAGTAACAATAGAATCCCTGTGGATCGATAATCTTAAATATTACTTCGATAGGCTGTGCACTTGCAGTAAGATACCGCTAGACGCATAAGTAGACACGTCTTTAGCCCATCAAATCTCTTTATGTATCATGTCATGAAAAAGAGTGACCATTGCTCGCTGATATGTCGCGCCTGCGTTCTTGAGCCCAAATGGCATGACCTTGTAACAGAAAGTTCCCCATGGGGTGATAAAAGTCGTTTTTTCCATATCTTCGGGCGCCATCTTAATCTGGTTATATCCAGAAAAGCCATCCATAAATGAGAAGACAGAGAACTGGGCTGTGTTGTCTACTAGTACATCAATGTATGGTAGAGGGAAGTCATCTTTCGGACTTGCTCTGTTGAGGTCTCTGTAATCGACACACATTCTCACCTTCCCATCTTTCTTTGGTACTGGAAAAATATTCGCTACCCATTGTGGATAGCTGGATACTGCCAGAAAACCAGCGTCTAGTTGCTTCTGCACCTCCTCTTTGATCTTGAAGGACATTTTTGGCTTCGTTCTCCTCAACTTTTGCTTCACCGGCGGGCAACCTTCTTTGAGGGGTAACTTGTACACCACAATATCTTCATCTAGACCAGGCATATCTTTGTAGGACCAAGCAAATACATAGACATACTCTCGAAGCAATATGACTAATTTTGTCTTAATCTCTGACTTCAAAGCTGCACCTATCTTGATTTCCTTGACGTCCTCTTCAGTTCCCATGTTGATGATTTCGACCTCTTCTTGATACGGCTAAATGACCTTTGACTCTTGTTTTAGCAATCTAGCTAGCTCTTCTAGGAGATCACAATCTTCCTCGCTGTCTTCGTCGGCTTGGTAGATCGGGTTATCAAAATCATATCGAACCATAGCGGGGTTGTTACTGACAGGAACAGAGGAAGATCTACATGATGAATGACTTCATGATTTTAAGAAAAGATGAAAGAAAGAGAACAAAACAGAACATTGCCTTTTTAAAAATAATTTTATGTGCAACAAGTAAAAAGAAAGAAAGGGAGTGTAAAATGGATGTGAAAGTTAATTTATTGATGATAAGTTGTGCTTGTAAAAGCCAAAAGCCCTACAACATGATCCATATGCCTTGGGCAGAGCATAGGATTTATTAGGTAAAAATAAAAACAGGGAATTACTCGTCTACTAGGGTAACTTCAGGGATTTCGACGACTCTCCAATTGCTCAAAGTTTGATTAGGCGCCCTAGGATACACCATGCACAGCTCTTCATGATCTTCAGCTTCAGTTTCCAAAAGCATGACTTGACCATCGACAAGGTGGCGCCCACTAGTAAAAACTAACGCAGTTGCAAGCCCCTTGCCTCTATCGGTTGTATTCTCCTGCTTGTAACCTAGACCAGCTCCATTTTTGTTAACGGGCAATTCCAACACTCTGCCTCATCCTCGCGGATGTCCTTCCTCTATCACTGTTCTCGCGTCCTTCCAAGTCACTATTGAAGATGCTGGCTTTTCGTAAATCATTTCAACATTGATCACTTCAAAGGCTTGAAACGGGGTCTCATGCACCTCACCTCCTACTTCCACATAACAGAAAGAAGCTAGATGGCTCACAAGAACATCTTCTTCACCTTCAATGATGACCATCTGATTGTTAATCATGAATTTGATCTTTTGATGCAAATTTGAAGTTACAGCACCTGCGGAATGAATCCACGGACGACCAAGGAGACACCTATAAGCGGGATATATATCCATTACATAAAATGTAGTGATAAAAGTATGAGGTCCAGTCTTGATCGGGAGATCCACCTCTCCTACCACCGTTCTCTTAGCTCCATCAAAAGCTTTTACAATAGTCTGACTTGGCTTCATCACAAGTCCTTCAATTGATAGCTTGCACAATGAGCTCTTGGGCAACACATTCAATGATGATCCAGTATCAACAAGTACTCTAGAAAATACGAAATCCACACATTCGATAGTAATGTGTAAGGCCTTGTTATGATTCTTACCTTCGGGAGGTAATTCATTATCATTAAAGCTCATAATATGACCTGATGTTATATTCCCCACCACCTCTTCAAACTGCACCACTGATATCTCCTCTGGCACGTGAGCTGCCTTCAAGAATTTTAACAGGGCTTCTTGATGGGCTTTTGAACACATTAGTAATGACAACATGGATATTTTCGAGGGAGTTTGATTGAGCTGGTCAATCACTTTGTAATCGCTTTTCTGAATGATTCTTAGAAACTCCTCTGCTTCGTTATCTAGGACATCTTTCTGCTTAGATGATTGCCCCTGTTCAATGGTGCTTGGTCTGACAACATCTTTCTTTGCATTGTCACTGCTGTTGACAGGTGGTGTAGTTGGAGCAAAAATTCGACCACTTCTAATGACACCACCGGTTCTCACGATGTTCTCTACAGTCTTTTTCTCTTCCAAGACATCCTTTTCTTCTATCTTCTGCCCGTTGAGAAAGACAACCTCATCATATAGCCAAGGTACAACATTAGTGCTTTCGTATGGAAACGGAGCTGGGGCCGAAATGACAAGCTGGTCCATTGACGGTGGAGACATAGGTATCTGAACTGGATCATATGGGATTTGTAATGGGATAGAAGTCTGTCCATACATGTTGTCCCATTCTTCCTCATCACAGGGTATGGTTAATGGTGTACGAGTCAAATTATCTGAAGGAATCCACAGCACATACCCATCATCATATGGTATCTCCAACGTTTCAAATGGAATTTCGAGAGTAGAAACTTCTTCAGACTTTGACAGTTGTTCCGCTACTAATACACCTTGATCAATCAAGTTTTGGATGCCTTTCTTCAACTCAGTACATCCTTGAGATTTGCCCAAACAAACGTGGCAGTCAGTTGAACATCCTGGATAAATGTTCTTCAACAAGAGTTGCTCCTTAATGGTGGAAAGAGGAGTTCTCAATTTGTCAATATCCGAAATTAATCGGATCCCCTTTGAGTCTTCAATCATGTTTGTTGAATGGTGAGGCGGTATTAGATTGGTTTTGATGTTTGGAGTATTTCGAGTGAAGTTTATCGCCTTTGAATCGATAAGATCTTGTACAATGTGCTTCAGAGTCTTGCAATTTTCAATGTTATGGCCTGGGACGCCAGAATGGAACTCACATTTAGCATTGGCGTCATAGCCAAAAGGGAGAACATCTGGGGGATTCCTCATTTCTCTAAGCTGAACAAGGCCTCCTTTCAACAAGAATGGTAGTAGTCTGGCGTAAGTTGACGGAATTGGATCAAATTTTCTTTCTGGTCTCCTCATCCTTTGCTGACCTTGGTACTGATTTTGTCTTGGTTGATAGGGTTGTTGTTGTCTGTTTTGTTGAACGGCGGGTTGACTTGCTGGAATGGACAACGGTTGC
The DNA here is from genome assembly GCA_963859935.3 of Lathyrus sativus. NCBI lineage: Eukaryota > Viridiplantae > Streptophyta > Magnoliopsida > Fabales > Fabaceae > Lathyrus > Lathyrus sativus. The sequence continues at coordinate 140,338,209 of OZ012736.1, read as the reverse complement.
TGCGGAGTGATGGCAGCAACATGGTGATAACCTTGGTGAGTTATGCCTCTATCTGCGAACAGAACACTAGTTTCACCTTCTTTCTTCTTAACGAAACCCTGATAAGGTTTCTTGAACCCGCTTGAAGACACGCTAGCATTCTGAATCTTTCCTGCCTTCATGAAACTCTCTAATCTTTCACCGGCCGTAACGAGTTCAAAAAATACTGTAGAGGTTGTGGATGTTAGTCGTTCAAGGATCGGTCCCTGCAACGTGCCCATGAAAAGGTCTGTCAGCTCTCTTTTTATCAATGGGGGTTGTACCCTTGTAGCTACTCCCCTCCACCTCTGAGCAAAATCTTTGAACGATTCATTTGGTTTCTGGATTAAATTTTGAAGCTGCATCCGGTTTGGAGCCAGGTCAGTGTTGTATTGATAGTGTCTCACAAAAGCTTCTGCTAACTCCTTCCAACTTTTCACATTGGATCGTTCAAGATGTATGTACCATTCTAGAGAATCCTCTGTTAAACTATCTTGAAAGAAATAGATTAACAACTTCTCGTCATCGGAATACGCGACCATCTTCCTGCAGTAAGACCTTATATGGGTCCTATGACAACTGTTACCTCTATATTTCTCGAAGGTTGGGATCACAAACTTTGGGGGTATCTTAACTCTAGGTACAAGACATATTTCATCGGCATCTAGTCCTAAAACATCGGGGCCTTGTAGCGACTTTACCATTTCTTGTAAAGCATTGAACCTCTTCTCTAATTCAGCGGTCTGTGGCGCATATGCTTCGCATGAATTCTCATAAAAGCCTTCATGATCATCATAGTGGACTGGTGGTGGAATCGTGGTACCATGAGGATGAGTTGTACCGACTGGGGGATGAACTGTATTGATAGGTGCAACATTTGCAGAGGTAGGATTTGCCCCAACAGGGGTTGGGATGGCGTCGGCAGGAGTTGGAACTGCGCCATATGCGTTAGGAACTGCACCAGTCAAAATTTTGTTAGCGTTCCTCTCTGCTGTTTGCCTTATCTCTTCTTGACTTTTGGCCATGTTCTGAATCACCTCCATGAGTTGATTCATCTGCTTCTTCATACCTAGCATCTCGTTCCTTAAAGTAGCCTGGTCTTGCTCTAGCTAATCCATGACTCTTTTCTGATTATTCCTTATTTTGTACTGATGTCGAGAAGTCAGCTTGTTTTTACTCTCCCTTTCTCTCTCTGAAAGGGTAAGCGGTGTGTAAGATCGGGTTTTTAGGGAATGCAAAAGGAATGATGCGCAAAAAGTATGCAATGTTCAAGAGACTTTCGAGTTTTATGATTATCATTGGTATTATAGAACTATGACTGAATAGTAAAGAAATGCACAATTTAGACCAAAAAGCAAACTTTCATTAATTTGAGGGAAAATTCAATACAAACGATTGCTGAATAAGCTGAAAATAACTATTCATGTTACAAGAAAGATACTTAATAACTAAAACTCTTTCTTTCTGAGACGTTCTTCAAGCCCTTTTGTCTCGAACATGAATCTTCTAACCATTTGGTCGCAGAGTTGGATGAAGTGGTGAATAGAAGGAGGGATATTATTTCCTTCGAAGTCTTGAATTGCGCTTTCCAACCTCCATGGTATATCTTGAATCATGAGATTGCAATGCTCCACCAGATTGTTATACCTAGTGCAACACATGTTTAGAGTCGACTGGTAGTAACAAATAGAATCCACATGGGTGTCTAACAATTCATTGAGTTGAGTTTCCTTCTCGAGCCACTGTGCACTATCCCTTTGCAAGGTGTCGAAACGATTCCTCCATAGAGTAGCTGCTTCTTGAGCGGTCTCTAATTCCAAACATTTGTTGTTCCACATGTCAGGAGTGACATATAAAGCTCTTAATGCTCCTTCCTTGAGTTGTCTCTCGTTTTCCACTAAGGTCAAGGCCTTTCTCAGTTGCTTTTCAAGGTCCACAATATCAGCTTCAAGATTCTCTCTTGTCTCTTTCTTTTCAGTAGAAGCTAATTCAAAGAAATGCCATGCTCGATCACAAGAAGCCTTGGTATCCTTTAGGCGTTGTCGAAGAGTTGTTAATGATGTATCAGCCCCGTCGAAACCCTGCTGGTATTTGATTCTCAGGTCTGTTTCTAATTTCAATTTCTTGTTATTCTCGGCCGCTCGGTCTTGTTCAAAGTCTACCTTCCTTTTATACTGGCCATTCCCCACTTTTGCTTGGTGAATTTCAGCCTCGAGTTTCTGATTTTCTTTAGTCAACCTTTCTACCACTAACTTCAGTTTCTCATATTCTTCCATAGATACATGGGTGAGAGCAGGAGTTCCTTCTTGTATAGATGGTTCTGAGGGAAACGACAGTAATCTTTCAGCCACTCTGGCTAGAAACCATTGGTTGTATGTTCTTTAGCCACACAATTCTTTGCCTTCAAGTTTTTCCTCCCTTTTGTATGAATCTTGGCCCATGCTTTAGCAATCTTCCTAGCAAATGCAGGATCTTCTGTTGTGGCGGGTAAAAAGAAGCTTTGGACTTTCTCTGCTTCGGGCTCATCTTCCATAGCATAGCCCAACTGGCGCAATGCCATGACTGGGTTGTAATTGATGCAACCAACCCTACTGACTAAAGGTACATTACCGAACTCCCCATAACTAAATATAATCTCCACATTGTAGTACTCTTGAGAATACCAAGCAATATCATTGGCTCCTAGAGACATAATGCGCTGAAACCACTTCAGCTTCTTCTTGTTTTCTATGAACGGTCCACCCTTCGGTAGATGGGAGATGTACCATTTGAGTAATAGGTGAGAACAACATTGGAGCATTCCAGTCTTCTTTTCACTTCTCCAATGAATAGAGTGGTATACATCAGCGAGAAGGGTAGGGATAGGATTCTTTTGCATGAAGAGAACAATAGCAGTGATGTCTATGAAATTGTCTACATTTGGAAAGAGGACAATCCCATAAATCATTAGAGCGACAATAATACCAAACCTTTCCCAATCTCCCATAGTCTTGTACTGAGCAGCTTTGTCTAGCAGAAATTTCAAAGGAAAGGCTTGAACCCCTCCCTTATTGGTTAGTCCCTCTTTGACCTCCTCTTTGGTCATACGAAGAGTAAGAGCGATGGCAGGAGGATTTGGTTTTTCTTCCAAGCCAGTATAAATAGGTTGATCCTTAATCTTGATATTCAAAATGTTAGAATATTCCTCAAGAGTAGGGGCCAACTGATAGTTTTGAAAAGTGAAACATCTGAGAGGCGCATCATAAAACTGAGCCATAGCGAACAGAGCCGAAGTATCGACCTTAGAATGGATGAGATCAAGCAGTTTCCCATACTTTCCCTGAAAGTTGATCTTGATAGCCTTTGGTACGTCAATTAGAATGTCTTGAATCAATTCCACCTTTGGTCCTCTAAACTTGATGGAATTTGTGCTTCTTCTTTTTTTTATCAGTCATTGTGTTCACCAATACCTGAGATTATCATAGTCTCTTAAGTCTCTTGATATGCAAAAATGCTATGCAATGCAATGTTTTATGAATGCACATGATAAAGCACAAAAAAGCGAGATCAAAGTCACAGGTCCTGCAAAACAATCACAATAGGCAACTCTCCTATTGGGTGGGTAATCTACTGGTTTAGAGAGGGTATCCCAAAGGTTTTAAACAAAGTCCCATGTACTAACCCTCTAAAGTTTCCCATCAGAACGACTACTCGTAAGACGGAAATCCTTTCAAAGGATGAACACAGAGTTATGTTTTAGCGACCTCGGAATAAGGTTCTAAAAGGTCCTCAGAATTGCGGACTCCCAAGTTGAAATAAAAACGCCATTACGACTACTCATAAGACATAATCATCCCAAAGGGGTCTCATCTGAGTGGTGGGATTCGATCCAACTCAACGAGTCCGAAGTCTCGCAAATCAGAAAGAAACCACCTCCTAATCTTAGTGTATACTAGAAAGCTCGGGTAGTAAGCTTTATCCTCACAAACCAAACCAATAAACCCAAAAGGCTAGAAAACATAACAAAATTTAAATAAAATAAAAAACGGATAAATCACACATGCGACAAGCAAATTTGGTTTGGCTTGCTAGGAGTCCCCAGCAGAGTCGCCAGCTGTCGCTACTCGAAAAATGCATCGCGCAACGACGGGGAGGCGAAAAGGGATGGAGAGAAGAGTCGCCACCGAATTTTATTTATCCCATGAGGGGAAAGGAAAATATCGAGAAAACCTAAAGAAAAGGAAGAATAAGATGGTCTCGCAACCAAGAACGGGTTCGGAAGCCGGTTATGCAAGGGGAAGGTATTAGCACCCCTCGCATCCATCGTACTCGATGGGAACCATTTGCTTGCCAATGTGTGATTATATCTGTTTAAATTTTACGCTATAAAAGTGTTTTCCAAAAGGGGAAAGAAGGTCTAGAAACTAAGAAAGGAGGCATAACAGGGAAGAAAAGAGAAAGAACAGACTCGGTAGGACTTCGCAGTCCTATGCCTATGTATTCTCAATAGATGTGAGAAAATCAGAGTCGACGTAGTTCGGGGAACGGATATAGAGGGAATGTGCTCGGCAAGGATTGTGGCCCTTGTGCCTACGTATCTTTACTTGAAAGAAGTAAAGAATCAGAACAGCCGTAGTTCGGCCTATGGTTTGTTCATATTTTATGGATGATGCTATCATGCGTGTTCTAGCAGTTTAGGTGTTTTGTTGCTCGCATGTGAGGAGACTTAAGCATTACCTGTTTGCAGTAGAACGGACGTAACATATCCTTTTTGAAAGATTGATTTGTTTTCGCCATGCGAGGCAAAAGGTCACGTTTGATTGGTTGAATTGTTTTTAGGGGCGAGACAAGTCCTTAGATAGTAACCCTTACTGGTAGTACCCAATTCTTTATCTCAAAGTTTTATTGAAATAGTGTGGCGAACATAGTATCTTCGTATTGAAAGACAAGTATCAAGACCACCCACACTAAAGTGAATATCCTGACACTTGGAGAGGAAGGAGACTACACTCAATCCTCTCTCTTTAATTCAAAAAAAGAACTTCATTCTTTCATTAAAGTATTTTGGCTTTGAATGGTAAGTGTTTTACGACTGTAAACCCTACGGTAAATGTCAGCACTCGGGATATGAGAAGGCCTACGCCTAACCACTCCATGACCAATCAAGTTTTGTTACGAAAATGAGTTTGAAAATACACTCGGTGCGAAACCAAGGTTTTGGGTCATAAAGGTTTCGGAAGTAAGTTATGAAAAGAGAGGTAATGAAAGAAATAGGCGAGGGATAAAGTTGCGCCTGCGTATTGAAAAATGAGCATCAAGACAACTCACACTACAGTGAGTATCTTAACACTCAGAGAGGAAAAAATCTACACTTAATCGTTTCTTAATATAATTCAACACAAAGAGGAAAAGATTTTTATAATTGAAGGTATTTATGAAAATGAATTCGGTACGGGACCGAGGTTTTTCATGAGGAAGATATGTAAGTTCATGGTGGTAACCAAAAGAAAATGGAGCTTTGATATGTTAAAAAAACACCAAGGAAACACATGTCAATAAATCTCACCAGAAAAATCAAGCACATTTAAAAGGAAATCAACTGCAATTAAGATAACGATCTCAACAAAGGAACCAAATTCCACATAGACAAAAGACATCCCAATTAATAACAACAAGTAATTATTTTTTAGCACATGAAAATAGACATTAAAACAAATATTTTGCAAAAAGAATGGACCAAAAAGGATAAAAAATGAACAAGATATGAATTTTTGAAGTTTGGATGAATTAGTGTAAAAATAAAACATGACAAACAAAAGAATAAAATAAAATGCATGGGGTGGGAGTTGAACCCACGCCCCTCAGCTCATACATGGCGCGCAAGAAAAAAAGAAAAAGGAAGCAAAAGGGTTGATCCTCCTCAGGGATCGAACCCAAGTCTGACTGGTGAAAGGCGTGTTAAGAATAAGTTGCTTACCACTGGGGTGGCTATACATCCGTTGATATAGCCACCCCCATAAATATATAAGGCGTGATCACATGGATTTCTAGGCAAGATAAAACAATGAAATGCCAAAATACGGTTTGATGCGTAACTCACTCAAAACTCAACCTTTTTTGATGAAATTTTAGTCTAACTTGACTGAATTCCATGAGGATCATGATGGTGCAATCCTTTTTCCCAAATTATGCACACATAATAAAATTCGAATGAACATGTACATTGAAGGTTTGAAATGTGTATTCCATGCTAGAACTCAATTCAGTCAAGATAGTACCAGTTTAAAAGCATGCACACACTCCAAATATGGTATACAAGAAGTTCCCAAACTCAAAGGGCTTAAATTCAAGCTGAAACAGAAAATAGCCTAAGAGTTGCAGCATGGTGAAGTTTGAAAATGCATTTTGAGTTCAACAAGTCAAGACAAATGTGTTTAAGGACAAGAAATGATCTGAGCATACTTGAAATGCTGTATGGAAGAGATTACAATAAGAAAAAAAGTCCAAAGATCCTAGAATGAAAAATTGGCATGTGAATTGCCAAATTGGTAAAAATTGGTGTTTTTGAACAACCTAGTCTTAACAACGTTAGAGTAATGGTTCAAAGATAAAACACACTCACTGATCCTATCTATAACTGAGGTTTTAAGAGCACAATCTTGACAAGTTCTAAAAACAAAACAAAATCATGTACAAAGGAGGGCTGCCAACACTTTCCAACAGTAGAAACCATAGGGTAAAAAATGAGCACAGCAGGGTTCCATTTGAATGCGAATGATGAGTTTAGAAAGAACCAACCACTAGTATTCAAAGGGAGGTTTGATCCGAACGGTGCTCAGATCTGGCTGAAGGAGATTGAGAGAATCTTTAGAGTTATGGATTGTGCTGAAGGAAACAAGGTGAGACTTGGAACTCACATGTTAAAGGAAGAGGTCGATGACTGGTAGGTCGGTACGAGACAAATTCTGGAAGTAGATGATGAGGAAATTACTTGGGATTTATTTCGCACAGAATTCTTGAGAAAGTATTATCCTGAGAGTGTGAAGGGGAAAAAGGAAATGGAATTTCTGGAGTTGAAGCAAGGCAACATGTCCGTGGTAGATTACACGGCCATGTTTGTGGAATTGGTCCAGTTTCATTCTCATTATGCGGCAGTTACGGCGGAATTCTCTAAGTGCACTAAATATGAGAACGGCTTGCGTCCTGAGATAAAGCAAGCGGTGGGTTATCAAAGGATACGAAGATTTTCGGACTTGACCGAATGCTGTAGAATTTTTGAAGAGGATAGTAGAGCTCGTTCTACTCATTATAAGAGTTTGAGTGAGAAGAAAGGCAAGCAACAAGTAAGGAGTGGACCTTATGTGACACCTTTTGATAAGGGCAAACATAGGGGGAACTTTGATAGGAAGCCCGAAGGAGGTTCTAGTGCGATTAAATGTTTCAAGTGTGGCGTAATGGGCCACAAGTCTTTTGATTGTGGAAAATCTGTGGAGAAGTGTGCTAGCTGTGGGATTCTTGGACATGCCACTTCTGATTGTAGATAGAATGTGGTGAAGTGCTACAACTGTGGCGAAGTGGGTCATATTCGCCCTAATTGTACTAAGCCAAAGCAAGCTCAAGCGAGCGGAAAAGTATTTGCATTAGCTGGTGCGGACACTACTAATGCGGATCGTTTGATTAAAGGTACATGCTTTATTAATAATATGCCTTTAGTTGCTATTATTGATACTGGAGCGACTCATTCATTCATTTCTCTTGAGTGTGCCAAACGTTTGGATGTGCGCATGGTTTCTTTGAGTGGTGGCATGGTTATTGAGACTCCCGCTTCGGGGTCAGTAACTACTTCTTTGGTATGCATAAGTTGTCCTTTGACCATATATGGTAAAGACTTTGTTATGGATTTAGTATGTTTACCGTTGGACGGTTTGGACGTGATTCTAGGTATGAATTGGTTGCAATATGATAAGGTTCATCTAGATTGCTATCACAAGTTGGTAAGGATTCCTTATTTGGAAGATGATGGAAGTGAGAGTTTTCTATCCACTAAAGAGTTGAAGAAACTTTTAGCGGACGAAGCTCAGTTGTTTGGTTTGTTTGCATCCTTGTCGGTAGAGAGTAAAGTGGAACTGGAGGTGTTTCCCATAGTGCGAGAATTTCCAGAAGTGTTTCCGGAAGATATTAAGGATGTGCCGCCGGAGAGAGAGATTGAGTTTTCTATTGATCTAGTTATGGGTACTAGATCGATTTTGATGGCACCGTATCGTATGTCGGCATCGGAATTGGTAGAGTTAAAGAAGCAGTTGAATGATTTACTGGATAAGAGATTTGTAAGACCAAGTGTTTCTCCTTGGGGTGCACCGGTATTGTTAAGAAAGAAGAAAGATGGTAGTATGCGATTGTGTATTGATTATCGGCAGTTGAACAAAGTGACGATTAAGAATAAGTATCTGCTTCCGAGAATAGATGATTTGATGGATCAATTGGTTGGAGCTCGTGTTTTTAGTAAGATTGATTTGAGATCGGGATATCACCAGATTCGGGTGAAAGAGGAAGATGTTTCAAAGACGGCCTTTAGGACCCGATATGGTCACTATGAGTATACGGTGATGTCATTCAGAGTTTCTAACGCGCCGGGTGTGTTCATGGAATATATGAATCATATTTTTCATGAACAGTTGGATCGTTTTGTGGTGGTGTTCATCGATGACATCTTGATTTATTCTAAGTCTCAAGAAGAGCATGAGGAGCATTTGAGAATTGTGTTACAGATTTTGAAAGAGAAGCAATTGTATGCCAAGTTGTCGAAGTGTGAGTTTTGGTTATCGGAGGTGAGTTTTCTTGGACATATTATTTCTAGAAATGGTATTAGTGTTGACCCATCCAAGATTAATGTGGTAATGCAATGGGAGACTCCGAGATCAGTTACGGAAATTCGAAGCTTTTTAGGCTTGGCCAGTTATTATCGGAGGTTTATTGAAGGATTTTCGAAGTTAGCACTTCCGTTGACTCAATTGACTTATAAGGGAAAGGCCTTTGTTTGGGATATTGAGTGTGAGAAGAGTTTTGTTGAGCTTAAGAGAAGGTTGACAATGGCGCCAGTTTTGATTTTGCCGAATCCTACGGAACCTTTTGTGGTTTATTGTGATGCTTCTTTGTCAGGTTTGGGTGGTGTTTTGATGCAAGACGGAAAAGTGGTGGCTTATGCTTCTAGGCAATTGAGAGTGCATGAAAAGAATTATCCTACCCATGATTTGGAATTGGCGGCCGTAGTGTTTGTTTTGAAAATTTGGAGACATTATCTTTATGGTGCAAGATTTGAGGTTTTTAGTGACCACAAGAGTTTGAAGTATTTATTTGACCAGAAAGAGTTGAACATGAGACAAAGGAGATGGCTAGAGCTTTTGAAAGACTATGATTTTGGTTTGAATTATCATCCGGGTAAGGCAAACGTGGTGGTCGATGCCTTAAGTCGGAAGTCGTTGCACATGTCTACATTGATGGTGAAAGAGTGGGAACTTTTGGAAAGCTTTAGAGATTTGAGTTTGGTTTGCAAAGTGACGCCGGGAAGTGTAAGACTTGGTATGCTTCATATTACGAATGATTTTCTTACAACCGTGTGTGAGAAGCAAAAATTGGATTTGAAGTTTGTTGATTTGATGATGAATGAGAATGAAGATTTCAAAGTTGATGCTTTTGGAGTTTTGAGATTTTGTGGTCGTATTTGCATTCCCGATGATGCGGAAATGAAGAAGATGATATTGGAAGAAGGACATCGGAGTAACTTAAGTATTCATCCGGGAGCGAATAAGATGTACCAAGATTTGAAGAAGATCTTTTGGTGGACCGGATTAAAGCGAGATGTTGCTCATTTTGTGTATTCGTGTTTGACGTGTCAAAAGTCAAAGGTGGAACATCAGAAGCCTAGTGGATTGATGCAACCGTTGGATATTCTGGAATGGAAATGGGATAGCATATCGATGGATTTTGTTACGGGATTTCCGAATACGCAAAGAGGTCATAATGCTATTTGGGTGATTGTTGATAGACTTACTAAATCTGCTCACTTTATTCCGATTGATATTAGTTATCCTTTGGAGAAATTAGCCGAGATTTATGTTCGTGTGATTGTAAAGTTGCACGGAGCTCCTAAGAGTATTGTATCGGATAGAGATCCTAGATTTATTTCAAGATTTTGGGAAAGTTTGCAAGGTACCTTGGGTTCTAAGTTGAGATTGAGTTCGGCTTACCATCCGCAGACGGACGGTCAAACCGAAAGGACAATTCAGTCATTGGAAGATTTGGCATTGATTGAGTTCACTTATAATAACAGTTTTCATTCGAGCATTGGTATGGCACCATTCGAGGCTTTATACGGTTGGAGATGTCGAACACCTTGTGTTAGCATGAGACGGGTGAGAGGTCGGCTGTTGGACCGGAGATGGTACAACAAACGACGGAGAAGGTGAAGTTTATTAGGGAGAAGATGAGAGCTTCTCAGAGTAGGCAGAAGAGTTACCATGATAAGAGAAGGAAGGACCTTGAGTTTCAAGAAGGCGGCCATGTCTTTTTGAGAGTTACACCGGTTACGGGAGTGGGTCGTGCCTTGAAGTCGAAAAAGTTGACTTCTCGTTTTATTGGTCCGTATCAGATTATTGCACGAGTTGGTGTTGTGGTTTATCGTGTGGCGTTGCCTCCGAACCTTTCGAATTTGCATGGTGTGTTCCATGTTTCGCAACTTCGGAAGTATGTTCCAGATCCGTCACATGTTATTCCTATGGACGAGGTCGAAGTAAGAGATAACCTGACGGTTGAGGTTTTACAGGTTAGTATTTTGGACCGTGAAATTAAGAAGCTCAGAGGAAAGGATATTGCGCTTGTGAAAGTAGCCTGGGGAGGTGCTGCAGAAGGCAATATGACTTGGGAATTGGAGAGCAAGATGCAAGAGTCACATCCGGAGTTGTTTGGACCAAGTAATATTTTCGAGGACGAAAATTTCTAAAGTGGGGAAGAGTTGTAACGCCCCAAATTCTGAATTCCCATTATTTTATTGAGTCATTTTTTATTTATTTGGATAATTGGTTTTTAATTGTGGAATTTATGTGTAGATATGTTTAATTTTAATATTGTGCTATTTTACCGATTCAGAGAGTTTTCGGGGAAAATAGAGTAAAGGGTATTTTAGACATTTAGTATTAAGTGCTAAGTGGATTATTGTGTGAGAATTAATTGGTAAGTGTTTGGAAGGAAATGGAGAGGAAAGAAAATAGAATATGAGATAAGAGAGAAAAAGAGAAAAATAGAAACATTAGTGGAAAAACAAGAGAAAGAAAGAAGAGAGAAGAGAAAGAGGAGAAAGAAGAGGAAAACCTAGGGTTGCTTCAAGATCAACTTCAAGCTCCGATTAATCGAGGTAAGGGTGAGAAACACTATTATCTAATCAATGTGTGTGGTTATGTATGTGTGGGTTGGCTTTGTTGTGAGTTTCCACCATTTTTCATATTAGGGCAAATTGGATTTAATCGGTAGTAATGGAGTTTAATCAATTAGAAACTGGAAATAATGTCATAGAATAGTCGTGTGATGTGGGGTTAACATTACTGAAGCTGGTTTAGTAAGAATCGGTCGGTTTTTGGAGTATTGATTGTTTTGGACAGAATGGAGTTTGCTGGTTTCGCAGGTTCGCTAGCATTCGCTAGGCGAGTGTGGGCGAAGATTCGTCGGGCGAAGCCCAGCGAATGGCTGGCGAATAACTCAAGAAAACTCCCAGTGGTCTTTGCTGGAATGTTCGCCAGGCGAAGGGTGGCGAGCAGGACAACATTGTTTCTTTTCTGTTTTATCCATCCAATGATTAATTGCTTGGTTCAATTATGTTAATCTTTTGTGATATGAGTAGTTTGTATACTATTGTGATGAGCTATGGGTAGCCTTTGGGCGTGAATCCTAGAAATTGATTCTTAACCGTGAAATTGTAGCCGTTTGGCAATTTTATGCATTTGTCTAAATTGAATGGAAATGCATGATGGATTAATATGAATGTACCTAGATTGTATGTACCTGTATGAGATGAATATGCATAGTGATATATTTGCGAATATGTATGCATGTAGAGAAATGTTGTGAGTCATTTTGCATAAAAGGCATGATGATGTACATTCTAGCGATGTTGATTCCTTGGAGAACCTGTGGTAATATGTGATTCCTTGGAGAATCTGTGTAATATATGATTCCTTGGAGAATCTGTTAGGTAATTTGGTTCCTCGGAGAATCTGCTGAATATTTGATTCCTCGAAGAATCTGCTGAATATTCGATTCCTCGGAGAATCTGATGAATATGTGATTCCATGGAGTATCTGCTGAATATTTGATTCCTTGGAGAATCTGCTGAATACTTGATTCCTTGGAGAATCTGCTGAATTGAGTCGGTACCGCATTTGCATCTGCATAGAATCGTGAGTCGGTCTCTATGAGTTTCATTGGTCATCTTTATATGATGCCTTGAGTGAATTGAACATAATGGTAGATGTTTATGTGGAAAATGATGAGTATGTATAGAAGCATGATTTGATGAATATGCTTGATTGTGTGAATATGCATTGTGATGTATATGATGAATGGTGATGAGATGTGGTGAGAACTTGAATTGTGTATATCCCATGTATGTATATAGATATATAATTATATGCATTGATTATTATGATATTGTTTCTCACCCTTCTGCTGTTTTATAATACTCTATGAGGCATTGCAGAGTAGGATTGTTGGAGGTCCATTTTGTGAAGCAGGTCTTCATTATTTTTGGTCGATGGCTCTGATATGTAACATCTAGGTAGTTAGGAAGCCTTTGGCTCTTTTTGGAGATATATTTGTTTTGATTCTTTTGTGATACATTTGTGTATGTATCTGCTGATGGATGATTTGTAAACAAGAAATAACGGAATGATGTGTATACGTTTATATGAATGAATTGATTCAATGTTTAGATGTTTCCGCTTTTATTCTAAATATTGAGATGTGGGTTTTAGGACTATGTTCCTTAGTTGCGAGATGCCCATTGTTGCATATCTATTTGAGCAGATGTTGTATGTGTTTAATTTCATGATTATGTGATACGCCTCTTTTATATCATGTATTAATTAAACTCTGATGAAATTTTTATCAAGTGCCTAAATGATTTATTTAATTATTTAGGGGTATAGAAAGGGGGTGTTACATATGACAGCAGCCCAAATGCATCAGGATTTTCAAGCATCAATCACTAACACTCAACAATAGTGTTAGAGCAACACAAAATCCTTACAATTCTCACAAACCAAACTAAGGAGCAGTTAAGACATGAACTTAGGACAAACACAATGAAAAAAGGACACTTGACTAGAGGTTAACAGACCCTAGAAATATGTTGGTACCAATAAATTCACAACAATTTGACAGCCTCACAAGTCTAAACATAGACCAAAATAAGTGAACCACTTGCCCATAGCTTGACTATAAAAGGGATTCTAAAAAGGAAATCTAGATGGTCAAACCTCTCACTTAGTCTAAACAGCAACCCCCTAATGTAAGACAGCAGCATGAAATCAAAGCTTCAAGTTCTAATCAGTTCATGATAGCATGGGGCAACAAAATCTAGCAGTGGTGTGTTCAGAAAATAACAGGCCAAGATTGTGGTATATGAGTTGGTTTATGCTTATGCCAATGTCAAGTACAGGTTTCAAATGCCTTAATTGATGGTTCTAGACACACAAAATCAAGCTCCAACAGAGGAAAAGCAATATGTATTGCAACCTGTAGCAGAAAGTGCAGCATATTCTTTGATGATGCAATATGGATGTGCACAACAGTTGATTTAAATAGAACAAGGAAATCAAGGATGCAATCACCAACACATTTGCAAAACCATGAGAAACATGCATATAGCAGATACAAAGTCAAACTCACACATAGAACATAACAGATGTGCTGTGCCAAGTGAGCATTGGAGAAAAAATGCAAGTTGAAACCAAAATTAAGTAGCAGACAAAATTGGAATGGAAAGACCTATCAAACATCTTCAAAACATCATATGAAATGTGTCCATACTTCAAAATTGCCCACATATATCATGGAATTGAAAATCAGGTGTCAACTGCTCAAGTGTTCAAAAATGCAACATTTGAAGCCAAAACTGAATTGGAGCAGATGAGGTCAAGTAGATGTATGCAATAGTTCAAAATATGATAGGGAATGATACTAGCACCTAAGATACTCATGGAATGCACATAACAAGACAATGGACACCAAAATGCAAATTGAATCAAGCATAATGAGGGGGCTGTCATGACAGAAAAATGAGACATATAAAAAAGGGATTGATTCATGCACATACAAGTTTTAAAACATATTAGAGGTTCAATGTTTCATGAACTGGCCCAAAACCAATCAAACCAGAAAAAGTGATGTGTGTGGCAGTGGTTTTCAAAACAATTGCAGCAGCAGGGCACAAACATGATTCAGTTGTGAATCAAAAGTATCATGTTGATAAACATCACACCCACACACCCTAAATGTAGATGAGAGTTAGTTACAACTCAGAAAAGATGCACATGACAAGCAAGAAAGATATTGGCATGTTCATGGTTAATTCTAGCTTAAAAATGCAGTTTAAAGGTGAAATGAGAAAGCAGGCAGTCATGGACCAAGCCAATCATCTACACACACTAGAATCAAGCACAATGATGAGTTACAACTTAAAGATTAGGCAAATTGCAAACAGAACAACAAATTGGTATGTTCATGGCAGATTTTAGCATAAAAATGCAATTGAAAGTGGAAATTAAGGAAATGTGTGAACAAGTATGAATAGACCAGATAAATCAAGTGGACACATCATTATTATGATAAAGAAAATGTCTTAACTCATAAAACAAACATAGGGTTGCTGAAATGAAAAATGGCATCTTGAAGTGAAAAGTTGAAAAAATTGTCTTGGCAAGACTGTGGCAGCAGGTGATTTTTTAAGGCAGTGAGTTTTGATCCAAGAAAACAACATACACACATCATAAACATGTTAAGAAAAATGATCATTCATTGAAAGCAAGTTCAAAACAGTTGGAACTAAAATTTGGTATGCTGTTGGAATTTGAAACAGTTTTGATGCATTGGATGTAACAGCAAGTATGTTTCATGACAGTTGGGCATTTTGGTAGCATACACAAATTGCAAATGGATAGGACAATGATTCAAAGCACAAAAATCAAGTGGACATGGCTTGAAACAGAATGTGATGTGTTGGTATCATGGTATTTTGAGAAAATGCAAGTGAAAACAATGATAAGGCAGTTGAACACTTAGGAAGATTTTGAACACAAAAACCATATACATTCTTAAAATAGGTAAACCAATAAGTTCCAATCTTATAGTTAATAAAAAACACACCAAACCAAAAATGACATGTTGATTCCAATTTGACAGCAAAGTTTAAACAAGCAAAACTCATGACAGGCTCTAATGGCTAAACTCATATTTCTCATGCTCCAACAACACAAACATCATGAATAAAATCAAATATTAACCAAAGACTTGGGAGACCAGAAATAGCAAGCACAAGCAAACCAATGTACAACTCATGGTAGTGATAAGCAAGATGACACAAAAAAAATGGCATAAGGGCCAAAACAAGAGCCATATTGATTCAAGCATGATCAAAGGCAGGGGGAATCTTACAAGTTGGGTCAAACATCACTAATGAGCTAGGTCTAACAAGCCTAGGGCAAGTTCAATATCATTATCTCAACATTGGCTCCTAAAACCATCACATGGCCAAAATCTCACAAACAAGCATATCATGAAATCTAATCACAAACTTGGTAATACAAAATCCACATATCATTTACAAGTGACAAAATATTAATGAAAACAAGTATCATGGTCATGGAAATTAGAGTTCTTGACAAAGAGCCACAATGGGGCAGCGATGGCTACATTTTCACAAAATCATCTCAAAATGACAAAACATGATAATGTATGATTAGTGAGGAGTTTGAATATCACATACCTCTTGTAGAAAAGCGTTGAGCAAGCTAAAAGTTTATAAACCCGGAGATACTTCTTCCTTTGCAAAGAGATAAAGCTTGCTTCCTCTTGAAGCAACAAACCAACTTTCAATACAATTGGAGTTGTGTGATTTCTAGCTGATTTTTTTATGGCTTAGACACTTGAGATATGATGTATAGGAGGTGTTAGGAGTGTTAGAATGGTAGGAAGTGGTTCAAGTGAGATTTTGGCTTTCAAAGTGGAAGAAAGTCAAACTATTAGGGTGTGGAGGTTGACTTTTGTGAAAATGATATTTTTGAGAGGTTTTAGTGTATGGACACCTTCTACACCATATTTAGGGATTGTGTGGATGATTTTGAGAGGCTTGGAGATGGTAGAACTGGTCTTGAGCAGAGTTTTTCTCAAGACAGTTTTTTGGTAAAAAATGGAGGTTTTGAGATTTTGAGATTCTTAAGGAATGAGAAGGAAATGAGAGCTATAGTTTCTCTGGTTTTTTGAGATTGCTCTGGTGTAGAGAATGAAGTAGAGGATGGCTCTATTTATAGGGAAACATGAGGAGAGGGCAGAATTGGAAGTTTGCCTCTTAGGATGGAAAAATGACAATTTGGTTCAAATCTTGCAAAAGTGGTTTCTTAGCCTCAAGGTAATCAGAAGTCAAGTGTGATGAGTGACCTAGAGGTGGCTGAAGTGGGGTAGGATGGCTAGGTGTATGGTTGCTGCAGATTTTCTCTTTTCACCTTTTTGTATTTTTGAATATTTTAATGCAAGTTGCATTGCAACTTGCCAAGTCACTTGCATTGGCTTCTATTTCTCACGCTATCTGCATTTCCTTTGCATTTCCACACATCTAAGCTTCTACATATCAGAATAAACAAGATCCAAGGGCTGAGAAAGGTCCATCTTGATGAAAATCTCACTTGTAGAAAAATCAGATTTTGTGATTCAAGTATGACAGTCCCAACTTCACTAATTCATAACTCTCAGCTCACAAATGCCATTGAGATATTTTAGTACTTTTTGGAAAGCCCTCATATATCTCTAAAACATTTATGTTTTCATGAATTTCAGATTCTCAAAGGAGCTTGGCCAAAAAGCCTCTCAAAGTTGCTGAAAAACAAGCTTAAAATTGAAATTTCTCTAAGTTGTTTTCCCTTCTTGAAATGAATTTGATTATAACTCCAAATCTATGCATTTTCTGATCATGGACCACTTGGAGACTTTTGTAGGACCTGTCAAGAGCTTTCCAATGAGCTTTGAACCAACTCAATTGGATGTGTAGTTAAGGAGTTATGGTCTTGCCCCTTTCAAAACCCTAATTCCAGACTTTTGCGGGTAGATGCAATTGTCATGAAATTTTATGGGTAGATGCAATATGTCATTAGGAACATTTTTTATTCACATCTTGAAGTCAAATTCCTTATGGTTGGAGAGTTGACTTTTCAGTCAACCGTTCGATCGATCGGTGACTACCGAGTCGACTGTTGACGATCCGGGTGTCTTGAGGCTTTGAATCTTCTTGAATGGACTTCACTAAGCCATATAAACCTTATGAATCAAGATTGCATCATTAGAACACCTTTCATATCAAAAGTCAAACTACAGTTGACTTTTCCTAATCGAAAACCCTAATCGGGCCTGAGCTATATTGTCTTCAATATTTGAGTGCCAATCCTCAAATTGAATTCATATTTGAAGCAATGTAGAATCCTTGACCCTATTACTTTGGAAATCAACTCAAGACGTCGATTGATCAAACCATTAAAACCTCGACTTTAACTGTGCGAAAACCCTAATTTCCCCTTTTTGCTTGGATACTGTGCAGATGAACTGGATGATCAGTCCAACCCCATTATGACTTTTGAGATACTCAACACGCTTCTCCTTTCTTCTTCTTTTCATGCTCTTTATGAATTCCCTCTGATGATTCTTTGATGACTTTGTGATAACAAAACCCACCTGATGGCTCGTACTGATGCTTCTGATAAAAAATAAGGGTGGGCAAATTTAGGGTATGACAGATGCCCCTATCTAATCGGCTTAAACCTAGTAAGACGAAACGCCATGACATTCATTCTTTCGAGGTAGAAGATGATTAGATATAGAAGACCCTGAATTTTTCCACCCTGAATTTCTCCGCTCTTGGCACATGGTGGAAGTCTATACAATCGAAAAATGGCAACCGTCTTCTTGCATAATCCTTGTAAGGAATCAGATTGGGCTGACGAGTTTCCCATTCTCCTTCGATCTAGTTAACAACTAGCGCTGAATCGCCATATACATCGAGATTCTTGATCCTCAAATCAATAGCTTCTTCCAGACCCATGATGCATGCTTCGTACTTGGCTTCATTGTTGGTGCAAGGAAAAGTTAATCTGGCAGTGAAGGGGATATGAGTTCCATGAGGAGTCGTGATAATTGCCCCAATTCCACTACCATATGAATTAACTGCGCCATCGAATATCATCTGCCATTGAGAACCTTTCTCCGGACCTTCAGTGGGTAATGGCTCATCACAATCCTTCGCTTTCAAGTACATAATGTTCTCATCAGGAAATTCAAATCTCATTGGTTGGTAATCACCAATCAGCTATTCAGTAAGGTATTCTGACAGAATACTCCCTTTAATACCTTTCTGGGAAACGTGCTGGATGTCGTACTCTGTCAGTACCATTTGCCATCTGGCAATCCTTCCTGAAAGCGCCTGCTTTTCAAAGACATATTTAATCGGATCCATCTTCGAAGTTAGTATGGTTGTATGGTTGAGCATGTACTGTCTTAAACGTTTGGCCGCCCAAGCGAGTGCGCAACACGTTTTTTCTAGCATTGAGTAACGGGACTCACAATTTGTGAACTTTTTAGTCAAATAATAAATCACATGATCTTTTCTTCCTGTCTCGTTGTGTTGACCGAGAACACAACCCATGCTATTCTCAAGAACCGTTAAATACATGATTAATGGTCTTCCAGCAACTAGGGGTATCAGTATTGGAGGCTCCTGCAAATACTCTTTTATTTTATCGAATGCTTTTTGACAATTTTCATTCCAGACAACCGCCTGATCTTTCTTTAGCAATTTGAACATTGGTTCACACGTGGCTGTTAGATGAGATATGAACCAAGCGATGTAGTTCAACCTCCCACAGAAGCCACAAACCTCTTTTTCAGTCTTCGGCGCTGGCATTTCTTGAATAGCTCTTATTTTTGCAGGATCTACCTTGATTCCTTTTCTACTGACGATAAACCCCAATAACTTTCCGAACCAAACTCCGAAAGTGCACTTATTTGGATTCAACCTCAACTTGAACTTCCTCAACCTCTCAAACAGCTTCAATAAGTTGACCAGATGATCTTTCTCCATTTAGGACTTCGCAATCATGTCATCAACATAGACCTTGATCTCATGATGAATCATATCATGAAACAAAGTCACCATTGCCCGCTGATAAGTTGCTCCTGCGTTTTTCAACCCAAACGGCATCACCTTATAGCAAAATGTTCCCCACGGTGTAATGAATGTCGTTTTCTCCATGTCTTCCGGTGCCATTTTTATTTGATTATAACCAGAGAAGCCATCCATGAAGGAAAACACCGAAAATTGAGCCGTATTGTCGACCAATACGTCAATGTGAGGGAGCGGGAAATCATCCTTTGGGCTCGCCTTATTCAAATCTCGATAATCAACGCACATCTGTACCTTACCGTCCTTCTTTGATACAGGTACGATGTTGGCGACCCACGAAGGTTAAGTCGTCATGGCTAAAAATCCAACGTCCAACTGCTTTTGGACTTCTTCTTTGATTTTTACAGCCATGTCTTGTCTCGTCCTTCTAAGCTTCTTCTTGACTGGCGGACATTCTTCCCGAAGTGGTAAGCGATGAACCACAATGTCAGTGTCAAGCCCGGGCATATCTTCGTACGACCAAGCAAAGATGTCGCTATACTCTCGAAGCATCTCTATCAACCTTTGCTTGATGTCATCCTGCAATGCAGCCCCTATTCTGACATTTCTGACAACCTCTTCAGAACCCAAATTAACGACCTCAATCTCTTCTTGATGAGGCAGAATGATCTTCTCTTCTTGTCTCAAGAGTCAAGCTAGCTCTTCGGGCAAGTCTTCATCCTCAGCAATATCTTCTTCAGCTTGAAATACCGGGTTATCAAAGTCGAAGCAAGTCATAGAAGATTCTTGATCGGTATCATCTACAATGATGTGAATCCTACAATGAAAATGGTTAAGTGCTTCAAATGATATGCAAACAAACACATTGCCATTTTATTGTTAAAAACAAAAAACAAGAAAAACAAAGATCTCAAAATTTGAATGAAAAAACGCCCTTTGATTAAAAGATGAAACAGTATTCAAACATAAACAAACAAGCCCTGAAATAACAAACCGCTATGCTCCGGGTAGAACATAGGGTTGTACAATAATTAAGAAAACAAAGCATTATTATTCATTGGTCACTTGGATAAATTCCTCAATGGACTAGTTGCATAGACATTGTCTTGGAATGCATGGCTTGATCTAGGCATCCATATCACAGTCACTATCTCCAGCTTCATCATCAGAAATGGCATTAATCTGCTCAAAGAAGACACCCCCGCTAGTAAACCTGATCGGCCCCTTGAACTTCGGCGTGCTTTGTGAAGACGATGGGAGGTACCCCAGACCGAACTTGTCTTGCTTCTGAGGTATATCAATCACCTTCCCCCAGCCTTGGGCTAAACCAGCTTGCACCACAACCTGCGCTTCTTTGAAAGAAGACATAGCCACCTCATGCTCTTTTCTCACTAATGGAGACTTCTCCTTCAACTGAACAGTTTCAAAAGCTTGACACAGGGTCTCATGAATTTCCCCATCTACCTCGACATACTTGAAAGAAGACAGGTGGCTGACCATTATGTCCTCTTCTCCACACACTGTCACAACACTGCCACCAACCATATATTTCAGCTTCTGATGCAGAGTTGATGTAACAGCCCCAGCTGAGTGGATCCATGGTCTGCCCAACAAACAGCTATAAGCAGGCTGAATGTTCATAATATAAAATACAGCGCTAAAAACTTCTGGGCCCACTTGGATAGGCAAAGTCAGCTCACTAAAGACAGACCTCTGGGTATCGTCAAAAGCACATACAACCAAATCACTTGGTGTACAGGTAATGCCCCGAGTATCTAGCTTCATAAGTGCCTTCTTTGGCATCACATTCAATGATGACCTTGTGTCAACAAGGACATGGGACATAACCACTCCTCTACATTCAACAAAAATGTGCAGCACACAATTATGGTTTCTGCCCTTTGGCGTTAAGTCTAAATTTGTAAATCCAAGCCATTTCCCGCGTTTACATGCCCCACAACCCCTTCAAGTTGATTCGCTGATATTTCTTGAGGCACGAAAGCGGTACTCAACACTTTCATCAACGCATTCATGTGCGCTACGGAACTCTACAACAATGATAATATTGAAATTTTGGAAGGTGTCTGCTGTAAGTGGTCGACTATCTTGTAGTCGCTCTTGCGTATCAGCCTCATGACTTCCTCCACATCATTCTCCAAAGATTCCCTCTCGCCAGCTTGGGAAGTTTCTTCTATTACCATCTTACCTTTCCCTTTATCTGCTTTTTCAGCCAGCACTTTGGGCGATGAAAAGACCCTGCTGCTTCGGGTGATCGCTCCTGCCCCCACAACATTATCTGCTAACTCCACAAGAAAAATCTTAAAGTCTATCTTCTGACCATTATAATACACCTCGACTCCGTAGTTCCATAGAATAGCTTTGGTGCTTTCATATGGCACAGGTCCCGCTTTGGTGATAGTGATTCTTGGTGGCCTAGGAAGCGTTGAGATAGTTATAGTCTTATACGGGATCAAAATCGTAGAGATCTCATCCCTCTCTTCATCTACTACCTCAACAGGTTTCTTTTCTGCGGTCCTTTCAAACTGCAACATCCCCTCATCTATCATTCCTTGGATGCACCTTCTCAAATCAACGCATCCCTCAGGATGACTTAAACAATCAACACAGTCCTTACTGCAGCCTGGGAATACACCCCCTTCCAGCAATTTGTCTTTCACAAACTTCAATGGGGTTTTCAACTCATTCACATCCATTATCAAGTCTAAATTCTCCTCCACCAAAATAGCACCAACCCTAGCCTGCCCATGGTTTGGCATAGGGTTTTGCACAACATTAGGTGCATCATGAGAAAAATTTATTGCTTTGCTGTCAAAGAGATCTTGTAGCTTATGTTTAAAAGCCTTGCAATCATCAATAGAGTGACCAGGCACCCCAGAGTGAAACTCGCAACGAGCATTCGCGTCATAGTCGGATGGGGGAGGGCCTGTTAAAGGAGCTAGAGTCCTTTTCTGAATCAATTGCAACTGTAATGAAGTTTGAAGCACCTGAGAGTATGGCAACTGTGGTGTATCAAATACTCTATTCGGCGTGGCCCTATCAAGAAACCTCTTATAACCTTGTTGATTTTGTTGTTGTGGCTGATACTGCCTTTGTTGTTGTTGTTTGGGTTGTTGTTGTTGTTGTAGTACAGGAATAGTAACACTGGCAACTTACTGTTGGCGATATTGGTTATGTGGATGACCCCTACCTCTTCCTCTAGAACTTGTCACTGAGTTAGCGTCACCCTCACGCTTCTTGTTACCAAATATCTTCTTTCCTCCTCCTCCAGCTGAAGGTACTTCTCCCGCCTGAATCTTTCTGAGCTTAATGTCATTTTCCACCCTTTCACCGGTGATTATCAAGTCTGAAAAACTTCCCGACATACTGCTAATTAACTTTTCATAGTACACTCCCGGTAAAGTAGCAACAAACATGTCAATGAGCTCACGCTCTACCATGGAAGGCTGCACTTTAGCAGCAAGCTCTCGCCACCTCTGGGCGTATTCTTTAAAGCATTCATTATTCTTTTGGGAAAGATTCTGCAGCTGGACACTATTTGGTGCAAGGTCACTGTTGTACTGATAGTGCCTTACTAAAGCTTCAGCTAGGTCTTTCCAGCTGCGGACGTTAGTGGGTTCCAGACCCATGTACCACTCTAAAGAATGACCAGACAAGCTGTCCTGGAAGAAGTGCATCAAGAGTTTCTCATCGTCCGAGTACGCGTACATCTTTCTATAGTACGAGCACAGGTGAACCCTCGGGCAAGTGGTGCCTTTGTACTTATCAAAGTCAGGCACTTTGAATTTATGAGGCACCCTTAAATCAGGGATCAAGCCCAAATTGGCCATATCTAAACCCATGGAATTCTGGTTTTCGTAGCTTTTCATCTTGTCTTCTAAAAGCATAAATCTCCTTCTTGCTTCAGCTGATATTTCAGGCCTGACATCTCTCATTGAGAAAACATCCCCTTGCTGATCCTCAAATCGAGGATTACACATATTTCCATGAATAGCACAATCAGCTCCATGGTCATAAAAACCATCATTGTTTCCAGCATACTCGCCTTCTCCAGCACCAATACCAATATTTCCCATGTTTCCGAAGACATTTCCAATCCCTCCAGTATTACCATCATTACCATTTCCTCTGACATTCCCAGCATTATTGTTCCCTCCAGCATTAGGGATAGTTACAGAGGTGTTAACTCGAGGAGTCTCAACGTGGGGAGGGTTAGCGGCAGTCCCACCGTGTAACACACCATCACTATCAACTCGTGCAATCAAAGGTTGCACTAAAGTCTGAAGTTGCGCCTGGCCACTAACAACCCCTTGCATGACCTCCATCAGTTGTGCCTTCCGATCACTCCTCTCTTGCATTTCTGCCTGCATCTGATCCATTAATCTTTTCTGGTTTCTTCTGGTACCATACCGGTGAGTTATCTGATTTGCAATCCTGAAATACACTAGTGGAGCACAAGAAACAAGGTAAGGTTAACAGTTCTGATGCAGCTGCAATGCGAAAAAATGCTAAATGCAAACATGTATATATGAAACAGGGGAATTTCCTCCTTGATTCTAGTTTCAGGATATCAACCAAGACGATGGAGAACCCCACAAACAAGAATAGAATAAAAACCCCTCATATATACAATCATAAGCCCACAGGCAACGTACAAACATCAATTAAGTACAATCAGAAAAGGACCTCAACCAACAGGTCTGGTGATGGTCAATACAAAAAGCCTAAGCAATAGAATACAAAGGAAAAGATCAAGTTGGGTGGCGAGACTGGAAATCCTTCAGCAACGCCTGCGTCTCCGGATGGTCTGGCCTAGCGAGCAAACCACGTATAAGCAGCTCCTGCTGACTGATGGTGGACTGCAGATCCTCGACCGAGTCCTCCTTCCCGAAAACCTCCTCAAGTCTACGCCTCTTGGCATCAGCTCCCTCTCCATGCTCCTCCAAGGTTGCAAGCGCTTCATATAGTTTACAGTCACTATGTCTCCTGAGCGATGCTTCCTTTGAAATCTCCTCATCTTTAGCTTTGAGCTAAGCCTTTAGCTTGTTGATCTGCAACTTCAACTGGTCTTCACGTTGCTTGCTGTTGGACATGGCAGCGTTCTATTGAGTCTTAAACATGGAAATCCGCAAGTAGGCTCTATTCAGATCTTTCTTTTTAGTAGCAAGCACACTACTAACAACATTTATGTCTAAACCCAACCGCTCTCTATCGCTCATCTCCTTAGTCAAGTCCGTTCCCAACTTGTTCACCAATTCAGTTTGCTTCCTCAAAGAATAAGTTGCTTCATTCCTCTCACTTCTGAGTTGAGCAATCTCCTTCTCCAACTCTTCGTTTGTCTTATGCAACTCTTCCTTTTCGTGACATACCTGATTATACCTTTGGATGTCCACAGTGGTAGGCTCCTCAATCATGGGAAGGCAAACAGGCTCTACAGGAGGAAATGGCATCAAGAACTTCGTGGCCCTCTCATGTATCCAAGCCACGTATGGGTCATAGGCCTGGTTGTTGCTCTTCCCCAATAATGCTTTGCCTTTCCTATGGATGCTTCTCCAAGCACGTTCAAGTCTGATTAAATCATCACCCTCTAACAAACCCGTAAGATACAGAGATTCCTGTATCTCCTTTTCCTTTGGAGCGTCCCTGAGAGCATATCCAAACTGTCATACCAGCAGAGAAGGGTTATAGTCGACCAAAGGGACGTTAGGAAATCCGCCGCAACTATAAATAATGTTTGTGCCAAGCATGTCCCTATCGAACCAAATAATATCCTTGGCAGTCAGGCCCATCATCCTCTCAGACCACTCTGAAGTAGAAATAATGTCTACAAACTGACTAGTCTTAGGCATATGACTCATCAACCATCTATAAAGCAAAGGAACACAGCACGAGACATTCTTCCCCCTTTGATTTTCATTCTTGTGGTGCACAGAATGATAAACGTCTCCTAAGAGTGTAGGCACCAGGTTCCCTGAGGTCAGTAGGTAGAAAGCATCCACATCTGCAAAGTCCGGAAGGTTCGGAAACAAAACAATGTCGTAAATGCAAAGAGCCAGAATAGCACTAAATCTAATCCAGCAGACATTCTTGGCAAACTTCTGAGCTTTCTCAACAAAAAAAGGTAACAGAAAGCCATAAGTTCCTTTCCTCTCAACTAACTTCCCCTTTAACTCTGCAGCGTCCAAATGTAATATAGCAGCAAGCCTAGCCAGATCAGGCTCAGCATCACGGATAGGCACCCCCAACATATCAGAATACTCTTCCAACGTAGGCGCCAAAACAAAATCCGGAAAGACAAAGCATCTCAACTGAGCGTCGTAGAACTGCAAGAGAGTATAGACACCACTGATCTCAAAGGATGAAGGCTTGCAGACACATCTGGCCAGTCTCCCATAATCTTGTCTAAATTGTTCCATCACCTTCCCTTCAGCCATAACAATCAAACTTCTCAAAGAACTGACATCTGGGGTGGGAAACCTGTAAGCTACTGTCCTTTTCAAGGGCTCCATGTCAAAAACAAAGAACAGAACCACTAGAATCAGGAGGGAAATATACACCTACAACATAAATACATGTTAATGAAGAAATGCAAATGAAGATGCAAATGCAAACAGAGGATCAAGCTTGTTGTGTTGTAGCTTGAGAAGAACCAACACTCTGCTTTAGTACTGACAAATCATTGACATTAGGACCCCTTTGTACCATGAAGACAGGTTCACATCGTAAAGAACCGGGTAGTCTGAAGGCCAAAGTTTCCTGCATAACCCACCCACTCACAGGTATGGACCTATCCACTAATAAGGTTTGGCATCTTATGCGTTCATCAGCGTCACAGACTTTCACAAAATGATGATACGTTCACCATTTCTGGTTTAGCATCATAATCTCCTGAAGAGGGCTCACTTAGCTGAATCCCAAATGATCGGTCCCCAGAGTCGACAACCCTCAAATCCAAATTCCAGTCAGATCCTAAGGATCAGAAAGGAAATCATCAAAGAGAATCTTGTCTGAGCATGAATTTCATGGGGAATTGTGTCTGCTAAGCAAACAGGTCCACCCACTAGTCTCCACTACTAATACTAGGTTTATACTCAAGCCCGGACCCGACTTATCTCTCAATGGAACTTCCCTCCCCATAGCACAGCAAGTATGATACAATGCGGAAAGTAAAATGCGGAAGTAAATAAAGATAAAGCACATATATACACACACCCCAAAAGAAAACACACAAGCACTAGGATTGACTCGCATATGGGATATTCCTGTCCCCAGTAGAGTCTCCAGCTGTCGCTACTGCGAGAAAAGAGGCCGACAATGACTAATAGAGTCGCCACCTATTGTTATTTATCCCAAAGAGGGGAAAGGAAACGATCGGAAAAAACCTGACGAAAACGGGAAAAGACGAGGTCATCGCAACCAAGTCTTAGGTTCTGGAGTCGGTTACGCAAGGGGAAGGTATGAGCACCCCTCACGTCCATCGTACTCGACGGGATCCACACATGTGTTGTCTATCTAAAAGGTGTGTAAACTATCTATGCTAAAGGCTTATGGACAAAAGAAAAAAGGACTTACTCGGCAGAGCATCGCCGCTCTGTGCCTACGTACTCCCTCGTGCAATGGGAAAGTCAGAGTCAACGTAGTTCGACTAACTACGATCAAAGAAAGGGGGAAAGGTTGCTCGCCAAGACATCGCGTCTTGTGCCTACGTACTTTCATCTGGTATGAAAGATCAGAGAAAACGTAGTTCGAGCTTAAGAGAACACAGGTTATTCAAAAATATTTATCCGAGCAGGGTTAACAAACAGTTCTAGCAGTTTGGTGTATGCAGCTCGACCGTTGGAGACTTAGGCGTTATCGTTTGCGATAGGACTGAAAGTTAACAACACTCTTGCTTATGAAATGGTTTTCCTTATTAAGATCCTGAAGGATGAAAAAGTTTTGAAGTGTTTTTGTGTTTTTTAGAGAAGAAGTGTTTTGAATTTGAGTGTTCATAATGTATGTTGTACTAAAGTCTAAAACCTAGGATCGAATGTGTCGCATATCGTCCTAAGGACGTATACTAAACACTCTAGGCAATTGAGAGGTAGCTACTCAATCACCATTTCCCAAGTATAAGGCTCATGGCACAATATTCATTATCTTTATTAAGTGGATTGAAGTTGTTTGAAGATGAGAAGAGAAAGGGATAAACTAAAGGGGGACTAGAGCAAACCCTAGAAGTTGTCATGCAAAGTGCACCTAAAGTTGGGATTACAAAAGGGAAACATCTACTTAATGTTATCATGCATGGTTAGGATCCTAATGTCTATTATAACCTCTCTTGAACAAGAGAGATTAGAAATCCTAAGGGAAGGTAGACAAAAGAAGAAGAAAGAGCAATGGAAACATGCAAATGAGAGAATGCATACATGGAATGCACAAGTAGGATGAAAGTGGGAGGAAAAAATGTGTGGGGCAACATCCACCATAAGCTCATCTCAACCCAGCATGCATATGAGGGTGCAAAGAGAAAAGAGAAAGAGATGCATCAAAAGCAAACAAACAAGTGTGACAAAGTCACTAAGAGAAGTCCTCATGGATTCATCACTTCAGGTAAGCTTCAAGTTCCTCCTAAGGAGGGACTAAGCTACCTTAAATAACATTCCAAAGTCATAGGACAGAAGAGAAAATGAAAGAAGAGAATGCTCAAGATAAACATCAAAAACACACCAAAGAGATGCAAGAAGAGGCAAGGAGAAAGACCAAAGTCTTACACACATTCAACACTTAAAGCACAAGTGGAAAGCCTACAAAGCAATGCATCAATCAACAAGAAATGAACACAATTTTGACCTAAAAATGAACATACAACAAGCTCAACATGTCTACTTTGTGAAACAAGAAGAGTTGAGAGTTGAATGGATCCACAAAGGTCATTTCCAATTCAAACTAGGTCATGCACTTGTATGAGCCACCTTAGGAAATGACTTGACTTGCAAGTCATCTCAAAATTAGGAAAAAGACTAAAAAATTACCAAATAAAATGCACAAATAAGCTAAACAAGTTGGAAAACAGAAGCCAAAAGCACAAAGCCAATATCCCCTCAAAGCACCATCAAAAGAAAATAATATTCAAGATGTACCACTTTGAAATAGGAGAATCGAGGGTCAAAAGAAAAGCCACCAAAGTCAACCCTAAAGTCAACCAACCAGGGGCAAAATGGTCCTCAAAATTTAATCAACTCATCATGGATATGAGGATTTAATGTTAGTCATTGGACCCAAAGGAAAAGAGAGAAACAATTAAATGATCAAACAATGTCACAATTTAAATCATTTAATATACTTCCAATATTTAAATCCAATTTTAATTGAAAAATAAAAATAAAATAAAATAAAATTTTCTAAAATCAGAAGACATCCCAAAGTGTCTAAAAAGTATTTTTATGAATTTTTTGGATGATTGGAAGTAATTAAAAATGAATTAAATGGAAACAAATAATAAACAAAAATAAAATGAAAATATAAATAAAATAACCAAACAGACGGTGCAAATAGTAAGTGAAATCAGTTAAAAAAAGAGATTGGGGCAAGAGGGGGGCGCAAACAGCAAATGAGGCCCAAGGCACCCAAACAAAATCAGGGTTTCAAACATCATCCAGTGAGGCTGGTCAACAGAAGGACCAGCGTGGAAAACAACTTGAGCCATCTGATTAAATGGTAATCAGATCATGTGGATTAAAAAGTGCAAGTGCATTAATGAGGAATTTAAATGTGATTACGTGCGCGTAGTCAAAGGAGGTACACGATGTTTCTTAATCTCAAGCGTCCAAACCAAAAGTAAGCTAATCCAACGGTTATGAGATCATCTTCTCAAATTAGAAGTCAACAAAATCCAAGGAAAACAGACGGTGGTCGGGGATCCCTTACGGTCATCTTCTCCGGCCACAGAACCACCGTGAACAGTAGCACCCAAAACACAGTCATCAATACCTCACCAAAAATGACAAACTAATAGTCAAAATTAATCCTCTCCTCACGAGGAACCCAAATCCAACCTTGGTTTTCATTTTTGAGCAACATACAAAGCAAATCGAAGACAAATAGAAAATGTGCACAAACTATAAAACTCAAAATCAACCAACAAAAGTGCCCAGAATTCATCTACACCTCAAGTAGAGTTCAAATCCACAGTCCGTTTACTCTAAAACCTCAAGAACATGCCAAAATGCAAACAACAAGTTTCATGCTCCAAACAGAAATCAACTCAAATGCCAGTTCATTTTACTTGTTAATGGTTTACATGATTCCTATGTCTCAAATATGCAAAAATGGGAAAGAATCGTGGCATAAATAGAGAGATATGGTGATTTCAAGATTACCTAGTGGAGAACCTCCACTGAGTCTTTTCCTTGGCTGAAACTTCAAGCAAATCACCTAGAATCGTTCCACACACTTGAATGAAGCTCTTGGTATGCTAAATTTCACTTGAGAATGGCCAAATCTCCAAAACCGAATTTCACTTTGCTCTCACTTTTTCAAGTTGCTATTTTTGCAATTTCACCACCAAATCGTGCTCTGAGAGTTTGTGAAGTTTTCTAACCTTTTATGTATTGGATTCAGATGAAAATGGAGCCCTAATTCATGCCATAAAGCCCAATTTCCAATTCAATTTTTCTAAACTTTTTTGCTTGCCATACTCGTGTTCTATCCACTGCACCAGCCTCAAATTTGTTCCAAATCATATGCTCATGGCCTGAGTTGATCAAAAGGCCAGCAATTGGTCCTTGTTTTGATTCTATGGTGGATTTCCCATTTGTTACTTCATGGTGAAGAAACCATGGAAATAACCAACTAAATGACCTCAAGTTGCAAAAATAAACTTGGCATTGTATTTAGAACATCATTTACACTCAAAATATGCATAAATTTGCCTTGAAATAGTTCCAAATGAATTAATTCCAATTTTCTCATTTTGAGCTTGTTTCATGAAAAATTCAAACACCAATTCTTCACTCCAAACTCCAACCATGACAAGATATTATTTGGTAATGCAAATGACCCTATTTGGATCAAGTTTCATGTTGGAAATATTTTCATTTGAAGTGTACAAGTTGGTGAAATAGACCTATAATTTTATGACCTATAGTCTCACTTTCCCAAAATACCCCTGACTTGCAAGCCTCATAACTTGAGTTCTACAAATCAGATGAAAGACTTATAGTACTCTTTGGAAACATAAGACCATGCTTTACAACTTTCATGTTCATCAAAAGTTTAGGAGAAACATCCTTCTAGGTCAAAAATGGCTTGGAAGTTGGTTGACTTTTGTTGACCAAAATCACATTCATTTGATGACCTGTAACTTGTCTGCATCATAACTTGAGTTCTATAAATCCAATCAAGGACTTATATTACTCAAACGAAAGCTAGGAAAATGCTCTACAAGTTTCATGTTGGTCAAAAGTTGAGATGAGACTTGTATCTTGAGATAGGTGGTCGTGAAGTTAGGCACTGAATAGGGGATTTTACACTGAGAACCCTAATTTAGTAACTTCTCACACTCTTGATCCTTGATGAATTGATCTTGAAGTGATATACTAGACATCTCAACAAAACATCCTATGACCATAGAGACTTGGAATTGAGTTTTAACCTCCTTCAAATTCACAGTTGACTGAGGGTTGACAAGATGAAACCCCTATTTGCAACATCCTTGACTGTGGCTTTTTTCACCTCACA
The DNA here is from genome assembly GCA_963859935.3 of Lathyrus sativus. Taxonomy (NCBI): domain Eukaryota; kingdom Viridiplantae; phylum Streptophyta; class Magnoliopsida; order Fabales; family Fabaceae; genus Lathyrus; species Lathyrus sativus. The sequence continues at coordinate 140,307,041 of OZ012736.1, read as the reverse complement.
CAAGAACTTGAATAAGCTCCCACTTGGCTCTCAAAGCACTCAATGAGCTCTCTCAACATCTTATATCCATAATCATGCATTCACAATCCTCTGATTCTCTTCAACTGGCCTCCAATTTAGGAGCTGACCCACATACATCCATCCATTTTTTCAAAGAACATTGACCACTTCTAAATGACCTGATGACCATTCAATCATGAGTAGCACCCCTTGCTTAGGCTCAACACTCTGAGAAGACTTATCTTGCTCTGCATAACCCCTTGATCCCCTGTTCAATGAAACATGCTATGCAATGCAAATGCTAGAACAAAATGAAATGAAACATAAACCAAGTAAAGAAAGGTTGAGCAAATTTTGGGGTACAACATGTGCGAGTGATTCATCAAGGCATGGGATGGGTATGTCATATTTTTGGTGCCAGATTATGCGAGTGTTTTCTCTATCGTCCTTTTGGTTGTAGTAGCCGATGTGGGTTTGTTTCGTCGTCCTTTTGGTGGTAGGTCTGTTATCTTGTTGATTCTAGATTGCGCAAGTGTTTGCTCTACCATCCTTTTGGTGGAGTAGCCGGTGTGAGTTTTCTCTATCATCCTTTTGGTGGTAGTAGCCGTTGTGAGTTTTCTCAACCATCCTTTTGGTGGTAGTAGCCGGTTTTAGTTTGCTCCATCATCCTTTTGGTGATGGGTCTGTCATCTTGTTGATGCCAGATTGTGCGAGTGTTGCTCTACCATCTTTTTGGTGGTAGTAACCGGTGTGAGTTTGCTCCATCATCCTTTTGGTGGTGGGTCTGTCATCTTATTGATGCCAGGTTGTGCGAGTGTTGCTCTATCATCCTTTTGGTAGTAGTAGCCGGTGTGAGTTTTCTCCATCAACCTTTTGGTGGTGGGTCTGTCATCTTGTTGATGCCAGATTGCGCGAGTGCTTGCTATATCGTCCTTTTGGTTGTAGTAGCCGATGTGGATTTGCTCCGTCATCCTTTTGGTGATGGGTCTGTTATCTTGTTGATGCCAGATTGTGCGAGTGTTTGCTCTACCATCCTATTGGTGCTAGTAGCCGGTGTGAGTTTTCTCTATCATCCTTTTGGTGGTAGTAGCCGTTGTGAGTTTGCTCAACCATCCTTTTGGTGGTAGTAGCCGGTTTTAGTTTGCCCCATCATCCTTTTGGTGATAGGTCTGTCATCTTGTTGATGCCAGTTTGTGCGAGGGTTGCTCTACCATCTTTTTGGTGGTAGTAACCGGTGTGAGTTTTCTCCATCATCCTTTTGGTTGTGGGTCTGTCATCTTGTTGATGCCAGGTTGTGCGAGTGTTGCTTTATCATCCTTTTGGTAGTAGTAGCCAGTGTCAGTTTGCTCCATCAACCTTTTGGTGGTGGGTCTGTCATCTTGTTGATGCCAGATTGTGAGAGTGCTTGCTCTATCATCCTTTGGTGGTAGTATCCGGTGTGGGTTTGCTCCGTCATCCTTTTGGTGATGGGTATGCCATCATGTTGATGCCAGATTGTGTGAGTGTTTGCTCTACCATCCTCTTTGTGGTAGTAGCCGGTGTGAGTTTTCTCTATCATCCTTTTGATGGTAGTAGCCGTTGTGAGTTTTCTCAACCATCCTTTTGGTGGTAGTAGCCAGTGTTAGTTTTCTCCATCATCCTTTTGGTGATGGGTCTGTCATTTTGTTGATGCCGGATTGTGCGAGTGTTGCTCTATCATCCTTTTGTGGTAGTAACCGGTGTGAGTTTTCTCCATCATCCTTTTGGTGGTGGGTCTGTCATCTTGTTGATGCCAGGTTGTGCGAGTGTTGCTCTATCATCCTTTTGGTAGAAGTAGCCGGTGTGAGTTTGCTCCATCACCCTTTTTGTGGTGGGTCTGTCAACTTGTTGATGCCAGATTGTGCAAGTGTTGCTCTATCATGCTTTTGGTAGTAGTAGCCAGTGTGAGTTTGCTCTATCAACCTTTTGGTGGTGGGTCTGTCATCTTGTTGATCCCAGATTGTGCAAGTGTTGCTCTATCATCCTTTTGGTGGTAGTAGCCGGTGTGAGTTTGCTCCTTCATTCTTTTGGTGGTGGGTCTGTCATCTTTTTCATGCCAGATTGTGCGAGTGTTGCTCTGTCATCCTTTTGGTAGTAGTAGCCAGTGTGAGTATGCTCCATCAACCTTTTGGTGGTGGGTTTGTCATCTTGTTGATGCCAGATTAGGCGAGTGATTGCTCTATAATCCTATTGGTGGTAATAGCCGGTGTGACTTCGCTCCATTATCCTTTTGGTGATGGGTCTGTCATCATTTTGGTGCCAGATTTTGCGAGTGCTTGCTCTATCATCCTTTTGGTGGTAATAGCCGATGTGGGTTTGCTCCGTCATCCTTTTGGTGATGGGTCTGTTATCTTGGAAATGCTAGATTGTGCGAGTGTTTGCTCTACCATCCTTTTGGTGGTAGTAGCCAGTGTGAGTTTGCTCCGTCATCCTTTTGTTGCTTGGTCTATCATCTTGTTGATGCCAGATTATGCGAGTGTTGCTCTATCATCCTTTTGGTGGTAGTAGCCGGTGTGAATTTGCTCCATCAACCTTTTAGTGATGGGTCTGTCATCTTGTTGATGCCAAATTGTACGAGTGTTTGCTCTATCATCCTTGTGGTGGTAGTAGCCGGTGTGAGTTTGCTCCATCATACTTTTGGTGGTGGGCCTGTCATATTATTGATGCCAAATTGTGTGAGTGTTACTCTATCATCCTTTTGGTGGTAGTAGCCGGTGTGAGTTTGCTCTGTCATCCTTTTAGTGGTGGCTCTGTCATATTTTGGATGCCAGATTGTGCGAGTGTTGCTCTATCATCCTTTTGGTAGTAGTAGCCGGTGTGAGTTTGCTCCATCAACCTTTTGGTGGTGGGTCTGTCATCTTGTTGATGCCAGATTGTGCGAGTGATTGCTCTATCATCCTTTTGGTGGTAGTAGCCGGTGTGAGTTCGCTCCATTATCATTTTGGTTATGCGTCTGTCATCTTTTTGGTGTCGGATTGTGCGAGTGCTTGATCTTTCATCCTTTTGGCGGTGAGTCTGTTATCTTGTTGATGCCAGATTGTGCAAGTGTTTGCTCTACCATCCTTTTGGTTGTAGTAGCCGGTGTGAGTTTTCTCTATCATCCTTTTGGTGGTAGTAGCCGGTTTTAGTTTGCTCCATCATCCTTTTGGTGATGGGTCTGTCATCTTGTTGATGCCAGATTGTGCGAGTGTTGCTCTATCATCCTTTTGGTGGTAGTAGCCGGTCTGTTTTTCTCCGTCATCCTTTTGGTGGTGGGTCTATCATCTTGTTGATGCCAGATTGTGCGAGTGTTGCTCTATCATGCTTTTGGTAGTAGTAGATGGTGTGAGTTTTCTCAATCAACCTTTTGGTGGTGGGTTTGTCATCTTGTTGATTCCAGATTGTGCGAGTGTTTGCTCTATCATCCTTTTGGTGGTAGTAGCCGGTGTGTGTTTTCTCTATCATCCATTTAGTGGTAGTAGTCGTTATGAGTTTGCTCTACCATCCTTTTGGTGATGGGTCTATCATCTTGTTGATGCCAGATTGTGCGAGTGTTGTTCTACCATCCTTTTGGTGGTAGTAGCCGGTGTGTGTTCGCTCCATCATCATTTTGATGGTTGGTATGTAATCTTGTTGATGCCAGATTGTTCGTGTGTTGCTCTATCATCCTTTTGGTAGTAGTAGGCGGTGTGAGTTTGCTCCATCAACCTTTTGGTAATGGGTCTGTCATCTTGTTGATGCCAGATTGTGCGAGTGTTTCCTCTATCATCCTTTTGGTGGTAGTAGCCAGTGTGAGTTTGCTCCATCATCCTTTTGGTGGTGGGCCTGTCATATTATTGATGCCAGATTGTGCAAGTGTTGCTCTATCATCCTCTTGGTGGTAGTAGCCGGTGTGAGTTTGCTCCATCAACCTCTTTGTGGTGGGTCTGTCTTCTTGTTGATGCAAGATTGTGCGAGTGATTGTTCTATCATCCTTTTGGTGGTAGTGTAGCACCCCAAAATTTTCCTTTCGTTTTAACTGTAACTGGCTTTTGTTTCTTTGCATTTAGCATTTTTTGCATTGCATAGCATTCGTTTTCAAGGTATGGGATCAAGGCGTTCCTATGACTCAAGTTCATTTGGGAGCAAAGACAGAACATCGAACAGTGAGCATCAGAGGATTGGACATTTATTTTACCCAGCGGTCAGGCGATCGATTTTGTTTTACAGGTTAATTGCAGATCAGTTGAAACAGGGCAAATGGACAGATTTCCCACGAAAAGGCGCCAAATTCAAATTTTTGAAGGTGTTAGTCAGTTAACACATATGGTTAACCGATTAACCAAAGGAAAAGTATCCCAGATTAGAAGTTTTAACAGTTTTAACCGGTTAACGTATATGGTTAACCAGTTAACCATAGCAGAATTTGCCATGTACGTGACTTTGCAAGCCAAATGTACTTGGGGTCCAATTTTGATCACCTCGGAATTCAAATTTTCACTTGGGAAGGATCTAGAACACCTTCAAATTTCAAATTTCCCTCCAAAAATCCATTCCACATTCCAAGCCTTGATTTCCAACCCAAACTCCAATCCTTCCTTTGGGATCCAAACCTAGATCATATTTAAGTAATTTACTCCAAAGAAAGCCATCCAATTTTCATTTCTCACATCCATTTTCAGAATTGATCAGAATTCTCTCTCAAATTCTCTCAACTTCGACATTTCCAAAAATCACTCAAAGCTATTATTCATTGGAACTATTGATTCTTCATTGGAATCAATGGATTCTTGAGCATAATCCTCCATTTACCATCACCATTGAATCAATTCTCATCTTCAATTTTCGTGCAAGCTTGGATCTGAATCTGGAGTTGGATCTATAAGTGATTATTTGAAGCTTTTTTTACTCAAATTTGGTGGATTTTCATTCATACAACATCAATTATTGTGGATCTTGAAGTTTTCTGGATTTCTAGCGGTTGATCTGCTCAAATTCAGTTGATCAACATTCACCGAAGCAAATCTCCGCTTTGAAGGTTGGAATTCTCGATCCAATTTAATTTTTGAGCTTATCATGTTAATCTTCATATTCAATTGAATTTTTTTTATTTCGATCCGTTTGATTTCTGATATTGTTATGTAATTGTGTATCCATGATGTTGGATCTCTGTTTTCTGTTGTTAAATTCGTGCTTATTTATAAGTTGATCTGTTAGAACCTTGGATAAGTTTTTTTGTTGCTAAAAGTGATTTTCTGTTTGCTGTTTTTGCCTTCTGGTACAGTGTTAACCGGTTAACGTATATGGTTAACCGGTTAACCAATTCAGATATTCAATTTTTTTCAAAGATTTCAGGGTGTTAACCGGTTAACACCTAGTGTTAACCGATTAACACCTATGAATTTCCAGATTTTCACTTGTTTTACACAGGTTAACCGATTAACAGTATGTGTTAACCGATTAACACTGTGCCAGAATGCCATATTTTCTGTTTTGCTTGCATGTTCGCACACCGGTTTGATTCGAATCATCATAGATCAGTGTGGGGCATTAGAATTGAATCGTTTTGGCTATTTGTCACTATTTGTAGTTGACTAATCATGATGTTGTTGACATGTATGTTCCTTCTTCCAATTGTTTGCATGCTTGTGTATGTGGTTCGAATCGAGTTTTCGTTTTCATGTCTATTTGCTTTCATATCTTGTTTTTCTCCACATGTTTGCATCATTCTTGCATCGCTGTTGAGGTCGAGACGCGCTTGTGGTGGCTGCTTCCCCATACAATTTTCCTCCCTCCCACCATTCTAAGTGTGCATTTTCATGTTTGCATTTCTACTTGTGATTGATTCTTCCTTTTTTCTTCTTGTGCTTTCTTGCCATGATCCCCATAGGATTCCTAGTCCCTCCATTTAGGATGGGAATAGGAGAGACGTTAGGTGCTCAATCCAAGTATGCTAACATTAGGGTAGATGTTTCCCCTTTTTATCCAAACTCTAGGATCACATTACATGACAATGTTAGGGCCGAGTTTCCCTTAGACCTTTCGTGCGCCTCTCTTCTCATCTCAAAATCATGTTAACTTATTTAATAAAGGCGATAAACGTTGCGCACTACGAGCCTTAAGCTACATGGGGAATGATGAGTGAGGGGTCTCCTTTCGCTTATCTAGAATGTTTAGTATACGTCCCGTTTGGGGGCGATATACGACGCATTCGCCTCCATGTCATAGTCTTTAGTGCAATGTGAATTACAAACCGAATTAACTCACTTCACTAAAAAACACAAAAACAAAATTCAAACCTTTTTCCTTTGGGATTAATCGGAACTTTTTCAGAAAAGAGTGTTGTTAAGCTTCGGTTCTACCGCAAACAGGCTTAGTCCCTAACTGCTGGAACAGATGTTTAACTCTACTTGATTAAAACACTTAATCAACCTGCGGTTTCGTGTTATCCTGAGCTACGTTTGCTCTGATCTTTCATACTAGATGAAAGTACGTAGGCACAAGACGCGATGTCTTGGCGAGCAACCTTCCCCCTTTTCTCCCGTAGTTAATCGAACTACATTGACTCCGACTTTCCCATTGCACGAGGGAATACGTAGGCACAGAGCGGTGATGCTCTGCCGAGTCTCTTTTCTTTTTATTTTTGTCCACAAGCCTGTAGTGTAGATAGTTTAAATACACCCTTAGATAGACAACAAGTGTGGATCCTGTTGAGTACGACATACGTGAGGGTGCTAATACCTTCCCCTTGCGTAACCGACTCCCGAATCCAGGACATGGTTGCGATGACCTCGTCTTTTCCCTTTTTTGTCAGGTTTTTCTGATTGTTTCCTTTCCCTCTCTGTGGGATAAATAACGAAAGGTGGCGACTCTTCTGTTTCCCGTCGGGTGTTTTTCGCAGTTGCGACAGCTGGCGACTCTGCTGGGGACAACCTGGTTTCCTATGCGAGTCACTCCTAGCGCTTGTCTGGTTGCATCTTTGGGTTTTTATTATTGTGCAGTTACTTTACATTATCTGTTGTATATTATTGCATTGCATTCTTGTTGTTGTGTTGTGGTTTGGGTTGTTCCACCGAGAGATAAGTCGGACATGGGCCTGAGTATACACATAGGATTAGAGTGAAGATTAGCGGGAGCTTGTATGGCGTTTGGCTGCACAATAGCTCGCGTGAAATTTACTTTCAAACGAGGTTTTTCTTTGGAAATATTCTATCCTGCGTGTCTGGTGCAGTCGAGGGAATATTGACTTAGAGAGACTGTCGACTCTGGAGACCGTTCATTTGGGGAGTCAGCTAAGTGAGGCCGCTTCGTTATACTATGATGCCAAACCAGAAATGGTGAACGTATCATCGTTTCTCGAAAGTCTGTGACGCTGAGCACCCGCATAGGAAGTCGTACCTATTAAAACTAGAACCCACATGTGAGAGGGATAGGTTTTTGCAGGAAACCTGGCCTTCAACCAACTCTGGTTTTCTTATCAGTGCAGAATTTTGATCCTGAGTGTTCTATCCAGTGTATCATCTCAGTGTTCTGATTAGAGCGGAGCTCTGGTTGAATTCAGTCAACGGCACAGCAGCGAATTTGAGCATTGGATACCTTGATCCCATGTGTGGATTTGCATAATCATCCTGCATTTAACATTTCATGTTTATGTGTGTTACAGGTTCTCGTCTATCCCTTGATTCTGGTACTGGTCTTCTTCAGAGATGGAAGATAGCAGAAAGAGGATTGTTGTGTACAAGTTTCTGGCACCTAAGTTCGGACCTTTATTTGGTCTGATTTCCATGGCTGATCCTGGTGTTCTTGCAGCTTTCAGAGAGCAGTATGGTGGAATTGTGAAGTTTGTCTGTAATCTTACGAATTATGAGCATGGAGCTATTCATACCTTGTTGCAGTTTTATGATCCTCCGATGAGATGCTTCACGTTTTAGAACTATGTGTTGGTTCCGACTTTGGAGGAATTCCCTCACATCTTGGGTGTTCCGATTCTGAACAAAGTGCCTTTCTTCAGCTCCGAAGAAGAACCTAATCTCGAGAAGTTGTCCGCCGCTCTTTATTTGAGCGCCTCTGACTTGACAGGTCATGTTATTAGTAGAAATGGAATCTCCGGATTTACTTTACCTTTTCTGGTCGACAAAGCCCGAGAGTATGCTGGCAAAGGATGTTGGGTAGTTTTCAGCGCTATCTTGGCTCTGTGTGTATATGGCATTGTGTTGTTTCCCAATGTACCTGACTTTGTGGATTTTGATGCCTTTCATATCTTCGCTTCTAAGAATCCCGTACCTACTCTTCTAGGAGAGTTGTATTATTCAGTGCATTACAAGAACGAGAAAAGAAGAGGAAAGATGGTTTCCTGTTGCACAACGCTGCTGCATAAGTGGTTTGTTGATCACCTTCCTCGCTCGGGAGCTTTTGTGAACTCGGTGAGTTCATCTGAATGGTCGAAGAGGCTTATGGGTTTAACGGAGAAGAATATTGTCTGGTTCAATCGAGACTTGTTGGGTCGTGAGCTTATCTTCAGTTGTGGTAGCTTCCCTAATGTGCCCTTGATAGGGAGGAAAGGCGGTATTAACTATAATCCTTCTCTTGATGTGAGACAGTTTGGTTATGCTTTGAAAGGACCTCCGAGAGAAGAGGAAGTTCAAGAATCTCGGTACTTCACAAGTGTAGTTGATCCTTGTACCTCGGCCCGATTCGTGGATGCTTAGGGTAAGATTCACAAGAAGGAAAAGCTTTCTTTGGGCAAAGGAGATTGTAGAGCCTATGATCCATAATCGGATTGGATTCAGAAGAGGGTTGAAGAGGTATTGTTGTCGTTTCCTATTGAAGCACCACTGTATCCCTTAGTCATCGAGACGCCTACAACTGTTGATATCTCGAGATATACCAAGCGTTGGGCAGAGAAGGAAGAGTTGCACAAAGAGAATGAAGAGTTGAAGCAAGAAGTCAGTCAGCTAAAGCATGATAAGGGTGAAGCTGTGTATTTGGCCAAGACAAATGCAGAATTATTGACTAAGCTGAAGGAAGAACTCGCTGATCAGGTACAAGCACGGAAGCAAGTCGGTCTTGATCTGAAAAGCACTTGTGATGTTCTGAGGAGTAAGAAGGAGGATTTAGATAGAGCCTGTCTGAAGATATCCAAATTCAATGAGCAATGGAATGCAACCTTGACTGCCAACAAGAGTAGAGAAGATCAACTTCACGTTCAGGTTGATAAGCTGAAAGTGCAGTTTAAGGCTAAGGAGAGAGAGGTATTGCTAGAAACGTTTCGCAGGAGCACGATCAAGCAGAAATACCAAGAGACTTTATCAGCACTTGAAGAGTTCAAGATTTGGGCATAGATGAAGAAACCCAGGCTTGAAGATGCCTTCGGCGAGGATGCTTGGGAGGATCATTGTCATTATCTCTGGGATGTGATACGCAAGAGGGATGTCCTTATCTGAGAGTTGATGGAGAGGCCAGACCATCCAGATACGAAGGAGATGCTTGAGGAGTCTCAGGAGTGGCGTAGAGATCATGGCTACTAGGAGTTTTATCTTTTGTAGTTTCATTTGATTTTGTATCTTGATCATCACTAGAGATGTTGGATGAGATCAATACCTCTTTGTATGCGGATATTTCTCATTTAGTTGTATTGTTTCAGCTTTACTTGATATATGAGAAGTTTTATTGTGGTGTTCTTATCCATCTCTGATGTTCTTGTTATTGAAACTGGAATCAAGGGGGAAGATCTCCCTGTGCATACATAGACATGTTTGCATTTTTCATCTTGCATTCTCATTTGCATCGCAGGTTATTCTTGGTGGCCTTGTGTTCTTATCTCTGATCTGTTGAGAATACGTAGGCACAAGGGCCCCAATCCTTGGCGAGCAAACTTCCCATTTTTTCACTCTAGTCCTCCGAACTACGAATGCTCTGACTTTCCCATTGCACAAGGGAATACATAGGCACAAAATTGCGAGATCTTGGCAAGCCCCCTTTTATTTTTTATCCCTTTTATTTTCCTTTTTCATTTCTACATTCCCTTAGCAAGTTAAGTTTTAAATATACACACAATTTGATTAGAACAACAAGAGAGGATCGCATTGAGTACAACGGACGCGAGGGGTGCTAATACCTTCCTCTTGCATAATCGACTCTCGAACCTCGAACTTGGTTGCTATGACCATGTTCTCTCCCTTCTGAGGATTTCTCGATGTTTTCCTTTCCCTGTTGAGATAAATAAAATTCGATGGCGACTGTGTGTCTTCGCCAGTTGTTTTTTGCGTAGCAACTCTGCTGGGGACCCTCCCTAAGCGAGTCAATCCTAGCTCTTATTTGTTTTATTTTTTCTTTGGGTGTTTATCTTTATGCTTTATTTGCTTTATTCATTGCATTCATTGTATATATTTCATTCATTTTATCTTGGATACTATTGTACTGTTGAGGTGGAAGTTGTTGAGAGATAAGCCCATTACCTAGGCTTGAGGATACACATAGGACTAGAGTGGATAGTCATGTTGACTTACGTAGTGCTTGATACGTATAGTTGGCACGAGACCTACATTCAGGCGAGGTTTTCTTGGATACATCTCTATCTTGCATGCCTATGCAATATACAGAATGTTTTCATAGAAAACTCATGACTCTGAAGACCGTTAATTGGAAATCAGTTGAGGCCTCCTTGAGGGGTAATAATGTCAAACTAGAAATGGTGAACGTATTATTTCTTCTCGACCTGAGAGCTAGAGAAGCTAAAGACCTGCTAGTAATTGTTGTCCAAGATTAAAACCCACATGTAAGAGGGAATGAGGTCTTTTACAAGAAACTTTGACTTCCATCCTACCCAGTTTTCTTATAGAGGCGAACTTTTGAACCCTGTCTATTATTAGTACAACAGTCATCCAATACTTGTGAAAGCTTTGATATCATGTCTATTAAATTCATAAAATTTCATAACATAAGCATCCATGCATCATTTTGCATATCATTCTTCAACCAAAATAATAGAGCTCATCCATTGTCCATAACCCACGAGCTGTTGAGATTATGGAAAGATATAGTGTGTTGGAAAAGAAGCTTAAGGCCATGGAGGGTGTTGCACCCCAAATTTTGACCCCTTAGATTCTCATTATCATTTTAGGAGCATACTCATGGATTACCTAACCTTAACCCAGTTCAAGTCTATCTTTGTCAAGTTACAGATGAATTAGGGTTTAGTACAGTCAAATCGAAGCTTCAGGGTTTGTGATCAATCAAATTTTTAGGCTAATTCAATCATGAAACAAGATCGAGGGTATCATATGATGTCAATTGAGAATCCAATTTGAAGTTGTCACTCCAGAATCAAGAACAGTGCAGTCCAGGAGCCCCGATTAGGGTTTTTGACCAGTAAAAGTCAACTGTAGTTTGACTTTGGTGTTGGAAGGTGTTTTAATGGTGGGATCATGGTCCATGAAGTTCATATAGCTTAATAAAGCTCATTCAAGAAGTGTCAAAGTCTCAGGAGGTCCAGAGTGTCAACAGGCGACTCGGTAGTCACCGATCGATCGTACGGTTGACCGAAAAGTCAACTCTTCAAATTTAAGGAATTGGACTTCAAAGTGTGAATAAAAAATTTTCCTTATTTCATATTTCACTTACCTATCAATTTTCATGACCATTGGATCAAGGATGAGGAAGTAATCAAAAAATCGGGAAATTAGGGTTTTGAAAGGGGCAAGACCGTAACTCCTTAACCACACATCCAAATGAAGTGGTTCAAAGCTCATTAGAAAGCTCTTGAAAAATCCTACAAAAGCCTCAAATTGGTCCATGACCAGAAAATGCATAGATTTGGAGTTAGAAAATTTTCACTTTTAAGCTCATTTTTTAGCAACTTTGAGAGGTTTTTTGGCCAAGTTCCTTTGAGAATTTGAAACTCATGGAAACATGAATGTTTTAGAGCTATTTGAGGGCTTTCTAAAAAGTAATAGAACATCTCAATAGCATTTGTGAGTTGAGAGTTATGAATTTGGCAAGATGGTGTTTTCATACTTGAGTCCCACATTGACAAAGTTTCAAAAATCCATTCTTTCATCAATTGGACCAATCTCAGCTTTTGAATCATGTTTTATCTGATATGTAGAGACTTTGTATTATGGAAGTACAAATGAAATGCAGAGGAAATGGAATTGGCCAAGTTTGCAAGTGGACTTGCAAGTTGCCTTGCAACTTGCATTAAAATATCATAAAATAAGCAAGAGGTGGAAAGTAAATTATGAACCAGCCATGTGCCTACACACTCTAGCCTGCATTTAGCCACTCTAAACTCATCATGATACTTGACTTCAAGCTTACCTCCAAGCCAAGAAAGTCCTTTTTGGAGATTTGATTCAAAAATGTGAAACCTCAAATCTGCCCACTACCTCTCATTTGCCTATAAATAGAGGCACTCCCCACCTCATTCCAACACACAAGAACTCTTCTAAAAACCAGAGAAAGTTCAAACTCTCACTCTTTCACACTTTGTCTCCAAAATCACCAAAATCACAAAGTCACAAAAACCACAAAATCTGTCTTGACAGTCCAGCTGCCATATCCATTTCCATACACTCAAACTCACCCACAACCATCCACACAATCCCTAAATATGATATAGAAGGTGTCCATTCCCTTAGACCACTCAAAAATCTCACCAGTCAAAAAGTCAACTTCCATACCAAGCAACTTTGACCATAATGCATAAAATTAGCCAAACCATGTTCTAGACATTTTCTTGGTGTTCTAATCACTCAAACACTTCATATATATCATACCTCAACTATCCAAAGCATTGAGGATCATTGGTGAGGCCTATTTCTCAAACTGTCACAAGTTTGGTATTTTGCTTCAAAAGGAAGAAAGGTTCAAAGCAAGGAGGTGATTGAAGATTCTCTGGTTTTCTTGTTCCTTTTGCTTGCCTGAAGTTGTCTATAAGAGGTATGTAGCATTTAATTCATCTCATTCATCATTATACCATGAAGATAGTATTGAGATATTTGTCATAAAAGCTTGTTTTACCACTGTCTTGGAATCATATACCAAAGCTTGTAGTGTTGAAAGCATGGATGCCTTTATTGTTCTAACATCTTTATTATCATGAATCTATTGTGTTTGTACCTATGCTTATCTTGAAAAACATCATCCTTGAAAACAGCCCTGCTGCTGCAACATAGACCTAACTGGTTTTTTTTTTGCATCAAACATGTCTTTTTCATTTGCCTTGATTTTGTAGATGATCCTTGTGTTCAAATTCATTTGCTACCATGTATATAACATGTTTGAAGTGTTTGCTTGATCAAGTTGTGCATATAACTGACTTTGAACATCCTACTGTTTTATCAAAGTACCAATTGGCAGCATGAATTTCATTTTGCATCACAACCTGTTTTGAGCCATCTTTCTTGCTTAGAAACTTTTGTCTACATGTATGTGACTTGTGTGTATGATTTAGTTGACTTGTATGTGCATAGAAATGAACTAACCATTCTTCATGCATCATCAAATTACCAAAATGCAGTTGTAACATCATTTTCATGACTACCTATTTTTGAACTCAGTTTGGTGCTTGGACTCATTTATCAAGATGTATATGACTTGTGTGCATAATGTATTTAACCTATATGTGCATGGAACTGGTTTGAGCAACATCTAGCATTTCATCAAAAAACATCAAAATTGCAACTCAGACCTCATTCTTTGAAACAGTCTGTTATAAGCTTCAATCCTTGTTTTGATTCACTCAATACCATATATGTGAGCTGTGTACATGACTTGTTTGAACAAAATATGCATAGAATTGAAACTGAGTACATTCATGCACTTCACAAATACAAACTTGCATCTTGATCACCACTTTTCATACCAGCCTGTTTTGAGCCATACCCTTTGTTTAAATCCATCCAATAACATGTTTTCAATGTGTGTATGTGATTAACTTGATGAAACTTTGCATTTAAACTGAACTAACTTCTTTGTTGCATCAAACATGTCATATTTGCAATTTGAAATCCCTTTTCTCATGACAGTCTGTTTTAGCCCCAACCTTTGTTTAAATTCACTCAATAACATGTATGAAAGGTGTGTGTATGTTTCATTTGACCTGAATATGCCTGGAATTAAAACTGAACATCAACTTGCATTTCTCATGACAATTTTGCAACTTGCACATCATTTCTTATCTCGGACTGTTTTGATCCAAAACTGTGGCTTGGACTCACTCATTAGCATTTATGTAGTGTGTGTGTGTGTATGATTATCTTGATTTCAAACTGTTAGGAATACTATCTTCACATCATCATGCATTTCACAACACAATTTTGCAACTTGACAACCATTTTTCATCACAGTATGATTTAAACTCTCTTTTGTGTTTGGAATCATTCATTATCATATACATGGTCTGTGAGTAATATTGGTTTGAGTTGAAAGTAGCTAGAACATGTTTTGAGATTCAAAATGCATTCCAAACATCTCCAAAGCATGTACTATCGGGTTTTGAGTTGGGGGAGGAATTTCAACAAACTAATGCCACCATCATGTTCCTCATTCAAAAACACACAATTTAGACCTAAATTTTGTGAAAAACCATTGAGAATTGACTGAGTTACACTTGAAAATGCAAATCCAAGTTTTGTGTGTTTTGACTTGCCCAACCTGCCATGAATGTATCCCTTATATATTTATGGGGGTGGCTCCATCAATGGATGTATAGCCACCCCAGTGGTAACCAACTTGTCACCAAAAGCGCCTGTCACTACATGAACTTGGGTTCGACCCTTGAGGAGGGCAACCCTCTTGTCATTTTTTACCATTTTTCCTCCAAACTTCAAAAAATCACATCTCATTCATTTATTTATCATTTTGCACCCATTCTTTTTGCATTGTGTTTAGTTTTATGTCTACTTTCATTTCATATTTTAAAATTTCATGTTTGCTTAATTTTTCATCCTTTTTGACTACTTGCAAGTTAAGTGCATTTTGTAATCGTTTTCGCCTGTACAGATGATTTTGTTTCTTGTGATACTTGTGATTGTTTGTGATATTTTCTTACATTTATATCTTTAAAAGTTAGTCAACATGTTAGGATTTGGTCTTTGGTTATTACCATGTTTATTCTGCTTCCCTTGAGGAATTTATTTAAGCTCGATATGTCGTCACATTTCCTGCTTGATTAGTTACTTTGATTGTCATCAATGCATATCTTGTGTTTACTTTTAACATGTTCATTTAATGGTTGTCACCATGCTTTTATCTTCATCATGTTATTACTATGTTAATGATTTCTTTCCCCAAGTGATGAAGCTTGTTAGCTCTCATCCAAGTTGCCTCCCCTCTCTCCTTCCAAAGGAAAAGTCTTTCCATTGACCTTCATGTCATGGATAGCTCATTCACCATCCCTTGACTTTGTTAAGTCACTTTAACCTTAGTTTAGAAACCATTAGACTTTGCTTCAAGTCTAAGAAACCCACCTGTACTATGAGTGTTCTTCAATTAGAATCATAGGATAGAGTTTGTCAAACTCTATGTAAGAATCATTGTCATGATTTCTTACTTCCCCTTTTAAGTGTTACAATCTAGATTAGGGAGTTTTGTCAAACTCCACACAATCATTGTCATATTTGTCTCCCCCTTGAACCTTGATCATCATCAAGTGTTCTTCTTCCCTTGTGAGGTGAACTACGATTGCTCTGATTCTATCCTAGTTAGGATACGTAGGCAGAAGATGCGATGTCTTTGCGAGCAAACTTAGAAAACCATCTAGGTCTTTACCTATCCCTTATCCTAATCTTAAACCTTAGCACATTTCACAAACTTAGCAAGCAATCAAACAAAAGGTTCCTGTAAAGTACTATAGATGCTTAGGGTGCAAGCACCTTCCCTAGGTATAATCAACCCCCGATCCCCGAATCTCTTAAGCGTTGTCGTTACATCGCGAAAAGGGTTTTTATTTCTTTATACCTTTCCTTTGGATAAAATAAAGTTCGGTTGTAAAAGAATAAAGATTCAACTTAATTTAATAGCTTGATATCTAGTTTTCACCGCAACAGAAATGGCGACTTCACTGGGGATATAGTGCACTTTTGTTTTGAGAGTTTAGCCTATCTTGTTTGATTACTTGCTTATTTGTGAATACTTGTAAATATGTACATTTGTGCCCTGTTGGATATTGTGCCCTGTTGTACATTGGTGAGACAGCACTATACCCGTGCTTGAGCGTACTTATGATAGGATGGTGGTATATTCAAGAAGGCTTTTAGGGAGTTGATTCCCGACCAAGCTAACTTTAGAAAACCACCGCTCAGTAGAGGCCCTTCTGAGAGTTATTATTGTTGATCGAGTATTCGTGAACACAATGCTACTTTCTACATGGGAGCCCGTGATACTGAGGACCTTTAGATTACCTTTTCCCCCACTTTGGCTTTATTAGGACGTAGTGCGATGACTATAAGGGAGTAATTCCGAAATAGTTGATACGCGATACTACACTTGGACGAGACTCTCTTGAGAATACTATCGACCACCGAGTCATTTCGGAAATTGATAATATCCGAAAGATGGGTCGAGGACTCTGGGAACCTCTTAGAACCCTATTCTGCATTTTTGAAAGCCTTAGTACATACCTTGGAATGGGTAGACCTTGGCTCCATGCTCATGTTCTCCAAACCTAAACCTTTATCTGTTTACCTATGTGTATATGTGAATTTGTGCTTACCTGTGTTTGTGCATTCATGCATTCATGAACATCATATCATAAAAGTTTCATGGAACTCAGACTTTTTACTTGTAAACATTAGGATCATCATGGATAGTGGAAAAAAGAAAACTATGAAGTACACTTACAAGAGTCCTAACTTGGATGACATAGAGAGGTTGAGCACTTTGATAACAAATTTAGAAGGATTCAAGAGCAGGTATGCGAACTTATTGTCATTGTTGAGGGTAAAGAAGAAGATGGATCTGGGACTTCTCTCCACACTTCTCCAGTTTTATGATCCGCTCTACCATTGTTTCACTTTTCCTGATTATCAGCTGGTACCTACACTTGAGGAATATTCTTGCTTGGTTGGGTTACCCATTCTTGATGAGTCTCCTTTCCCAATCATGGAGAAGGACCCTAAGGAGGAAGAAATTGCTAAAGCTACACGTTTGGGATTGGTGGATATTCAGAAAAATATGGCTACTAAAGGAGGAGTCTTTGGTTTGACTACAGAGTTCTTGGTTGGGAAAGCCCAATACTATGCTGATCATTTGAGTATGGATGCATTCGAGGCTATCCTTGCCTTGCTCATTTATGGGATCTTCTTGTTTCCAAGTTTTGATAATTTTGTGGATCTCAACGCCATTAAGATTTTCTTGAAGAGAAACCCTGTGCCGAATTTACTAGCTGACGCCTATCATTCTGTTCATCTGAGGAATCTTCATAAAGGAGGAATGGTTACCTGTTGTGTCCCTTTACTATACAAGTGGTTTATTTCTCACTTACCTAAGGCTCATGCTTTTTGGAAGAAATGTTTGTCGTCTCAGAAGGTTATGGCTCTTACTCATTCTGATATTGATTGGTACAGCCGTAATTACGATGGGATAACGATCATTGACAGTTGTGGAAGTTTTGGTAACGTACCTCTTCTTGGTACAAATGGAGGAATCAGTTACAACCCTGTTCTCGCTCGCCGAAAGCTTTGATATCCTTTGAAGGACAAACCCAATAGCGCTCATGTGGAGAATATTTTCTTTAAGGGAGAATCAGAATTAAGAAAATAGGTTCTCAAAGCTTGGGGTCATGTACATAAGAAAGGAAAGGAAGACTTAGGGAAACCTAATTGCATCTCTCTCGAGCCTTATCTCCAATGGGTCCGAAAGAGAGCTATTCAGCTGAAGATGCCTTATCCTCAGCAGGAACCCATGATTTTGAAGGAGGAACCCCCATTGATCTTTATGTCTGAAGAGGAGAAGTTAAAGATTGCTTTGAGAAAATCACAACAAACCTAAGTAGCCTGGAGATACAAGTACCAAGTGGTTGTGGAAGAAAATAATGAACTCCGTAGACAACTTCAGATGAAGGATGAAGAAATGATTGCTTGTAAGAAGAGGAAGGCGCAGGAAGATTTATTTTATTCCAGCCATCTGTCAACTCCATGGAAGTTAATGGTGGACAAGCTCATTCTTGAGAAGACACAGATAGAAGAAGAACTCAAGAAGATCAAAGCAAGAAAGGACTTTTGTTAGAATATCTTTAGATCTATGTTTAAGACTTTTTGTAAGATGTACTATTTTGTAATTCAAAACTTGAAAATCAATGAAATGAAATGATGTTTTGATAAAATCTGAGTTCCAGAAAACCTTTGCATTTGCATTCTCATTAATTAAATCATTCAAGGAACTAAAGATTGTTTTGCAGATATTATAGGATGGATTCTGGAAAGAAACCAGAGATTATGTTCCGAAGCCCAAAATTGGAGAACTTGAAGAAACTGGGAAGTTTAATAGAAGACCCCGAGGCATTCAGAGAGAAGTATGGGAATATGCTGTCTTTGCTAGAAATTCAAGTATATGAAGAGATGTTGTTCGCACTCGTGCAGTTCTATGATTCAACCTATCACTGTTTCACATTTCTAGATTATCAGTTGCTGCCAACCTTGGAAGAATATTCCACCCTGATGGGAGTAGGCGTCACTCCTAGACCATTTTCGGGAAGAGAAGGGACTCCTAATGAAAGAGCAGTCGCAGAGGCCGCATATTTGGAGGTGGACGAAGTCCGATCTCATATGGTTGCTAAAGGAGGGCTATATGGATTTCCAGCTATGTTCCTATATGAAAAAGCTCAAAGCTATGTTGTGTCGAAGAATTCTGAAGCCTTTGAGGCCATCCTGGTTTTACTAATTTATGGATTATTCCTGTTCCCGACTGCTAATGATTTTGTAGATGCAAATGCAATCAACCTTTTCTTAATCAAGAATCCTGTACCTACCTTGTTGGCTGATGTGTACTTTTCCATCCACCGTAGGAACCGTTATGGAGTTGGTCAGATTGAGTGTTGCACCGTTCTCTTGCACAAGTGGTTTATTTCGCACTTGCCAAGAATTCCAGCCCTCTAGGATGAGCAGAATGGGCTCTCATGGATAGAAAAGCTGTTGTTACTCA
Source organism: Lathyrus sativus (assembly GCA_963859935.3). NCBI lineage: Eukaryota > Viridiplantae > Streptophyta > Magnoliopsida > Fabales > Fabaceae > Lathyrus > Lathyrus sativus. Next base: position 140,287,922 of record OZ012736.1, on the reverse strand, counting down.
AACATTCAGATATTAGGTGGTATGACCCTATGTATGGGGGGATTGCCATGATTCAAAGCTGTGGGAATTTCCCGAATTTACCGCTTATCAGTGTTAATGGTTGCATCAGCTATAATCCTATTTTAGCTCGTTGACAGATGAGGCACTCGATAGAGAATGAACCGGACCCAAACTTTTTGAGAAGATTCTACATTGAAGAGGGGAAGAATCCCGCTTACAGGGCTCGAATTGTGTATGCTTGGCGTCATATCCACACGAGGGGAGTAACTGCCCTAGGTTACCACGACACTACTGTTTCAGAATCTTACTTATCATGGGTAAAAGAAGCAGCATTGAAGATGTTCTATACTCGTTTCGAGCCTAACTCACCCAAACCTACCCTCATAGAAGAATTGAAGGCTACTTTGGTAAAAGCTGAAAAAGAAGGAAAGGCTTGGAGGGATAAGTATTTCAAAGTTATGCAAGAGAAGGAAGAGCTTCAAGAGTTGGTCCATCAAGGTGGAAGGAAGAATCAGCCAGAAGACGAAGGGCCCTCCAACCAGAAGATCTAAGATCCTTTTGTTTTCCGTTTTATTTCATCATGTATTTGTATTAAAGACTTGTATTTTAGTTTCAGAATCGTTGTTGTAAAACTCTCAGTTATTAATCTATGAAGACTTGGAATTTGCTTTATTTTCCCCATTGTTATAATGTTTGCAAATATTTCTTTGAATTCCTTGAATGATTAAATTTCGCACTTTGCATTTTTTGCATTCATAAGCATGTCTTGTCTCATCTCGCCGTCTTGTCTCCAGAGAGAATCACACTGAATCCTCAACACCGATACAATACCCGACCCCAAGCTCGCCTAAGAATGAAAGGACAGAATTTGAATGTGGACAGGATTGATAATGAACTCGGAGAGCTACGAGGAGGCATGGGGCAGATCATGGAAGCCCTACAAGTCATTCGTGCAAAACTGGACACTCAAGCCACTGTTGTTTCAGAAATCACTGGTGTAGCTGTGGATCCGATCCCGAAGGCAGTCACTGTTACTAATGTGCCAACCTATGGGTTACCACCTGGTTTTGTACCTCCACCAACAGTCAACCAGCAAGCAGTTCCCCTAGGGGCAGAGTTTCCTCAAGCTATTCCTACTTACACTCAGCCTTCTGTTAAGAATCAAGCGCGCCCTGTTTTTCATAATCCTCCACAAGTGTATGAAGGTCTTGATGGGTATGAAGAAGAGAGTGGACGACATGATAGGTTTGAAAGAAAGTGTAGAGACTATAGGCAGGAAGGTCAGAGCAATGGAAGGAAACAACATCTTTGGTACTGATGCCAGAGATATGTGTTTAGTATCTGGATTGGTAATTCCACCGAAATTCAAGATTCCCAATTTCGATCAGTATTCTGGCGCTACTTGTCCCCGGACACATCTGATTATGTACTACCGAAGAATGGCCACACATGTGGAAGATGATAAGTTGATGATTCACTATTTCTAGGATAGTTTGAAAGGAGCTCCTGCTAAATGGTATTTAGGTTTGGATCAGTCTCGTATTCACAGTTTCTAAGACTTGGCTGATGCTTTCATAAAACATTACAAGTACAACATGGATCTGGCTCCTAATAGAAGAAAGTTACTGAGTATGTCGCAAAAGAGTTCAGAATCCTTCAAAGAATATGCGCAACGGTGGAGGGAGACCGCCTCTCAGGTAGAACCTCCTTTGAGTGAAAAAGAGTTGACAGATTGGTTCGTCGATACGGTAAGACCAGAGTTTTATGAGAAGATGATTAGTAGTGTAACCACAAGTTTCTCAGATATAGTAGCAGTGGGGGTGAGAGTGGAGTTAGGAATGAAGAATGGAAAGGTGGCTAGTGGTTCCAGCAGTTCCGGTAACAATAATGTCAAGAAGTTCAGCAGTAATTTTCATAAAAAGAAAGAAGGAGAGACAAATGCCATAACTGTGGGAAGAAAGAGTCGCACCTGGAGACAGCCTTACCAACAATATCAGCAACCTCAGCAAGGCTTTGTTTTGCAGCCCCAACCAAGTTATGTTCAGCAATCTCAACAACAACGACCAATGTATCCGTTGCAGTATGCCCAACAACCATATGTGGCGGCTGTAACCCCGGCTTTCAATCATCCTGTTCCCAATTATCAGGCAGTTCAAGAACCCGTATATCAGCCAATTCAACAAGGGTATCAATGAGCGCCCAACGCTCCACCCTATCAGCAACATCATCATCCTAGAGCTCAGGCACCCAGACAGAACTACCAGAATCGGAGACCAACAACAAAACCTCCACTTCCTCAGATACCGATGACTTACACAGAGTTGTACCCCTCCTTGGTGCAGCAAGGATTGGTAACAACGCGACCGTTAAATCCAGACACTACATCTCCTCACTATAATCCAAATGCTCATTGTGCCTTTCACGAAGGCGCTGCCGGTCATGATTTAGAAGGTTGTCTTGCCTTAAAACATCTTGTCAGGGAGTTGATAGAAAACAAGATCTTGTCTTTTGATGATGCACCCCCTAATGTTAAAAGTAATCCATTACCGAATCATGGAGGGGTTAATGCGGTAGAAGAAGTTTCAGATGAAAGGATAGTCCGGAGTGTGTCAGAGATCAAAACTCCGTTAAGGTTACTTCACGAGAAGCTACTGAAAGCAGGATTGATAGAGGATACCCATAATGATTGTGAAGAATGTTCTAGTGATTCTAAAGAGTGTGATATACAAAGATTGATTGATGATGGAGTATTACAAGTGTGTAGCAAGGAGAGGAAAGAAGAAGTTTCGGTAATTGAGCCTGTTTTTAATTTACCAAAGAAAGGAGAGAAAGTTCCGGTGTTCAAAATGACCAACAAAAGTGTGAAGCCTGTTTTCAGCAAGTCGGCTATCGATCAACCTCGACCGGTTATTATTCAGAAACTAAGACCATTTCCTTTTGAAAGCACAAAGGCCGTTCCATGGAAATATGACATGACTGTGATAGACCGGGGATCTGGGAGGGTTAGTCAGAAAGAGACAGTGAAAGACGACCAAGTGGACGTGACAAATATTGCAGGTGCAAGCAAGATGACCCGTAGTGGTCGAATCTATTAGCCAAAGATAACAGTAGTCACTCTAAAAGAGGTTACTCCTGCTGCGACAAAAGAAAAAGAGGTACCAAGTACTGAGGGAGACGACGAGGAATTCTTAAGGATTATTTGGAAAAGTGATTACAGGGTTATTGATCAGCTTCACCAAACCCCATTGAAGATATCGATCTTGTCTCTCTTGATGAACTGTCCAGCTCATAGAGAGGCTCTGCAAAAAGTATTGAGGCAGGCACATGTGACAAAAGATATAACTCTCGGCCAATTTGACTCAGTGATAGCCAACATTACGGCATGTAACACCCTGCGTTTTAGTGATGCAGAGTTGCCAAAAGAAGGACGTAATCACAATCGTGCGTTGCACATATCTGTCAGGTGCCAAGAAGACACAATGGCACGAGTTTTAATCAACACTAGATCCTCATTGAATGTATTACCCGCAAGGTTGCTTGCAAGTTTAGCATATGCAGGGGCAGAAATGAAGCCGACGTCGTTGATTGTAAAAGCTTTTGACGGTTCAAGAAGAACAGTTGTCGGAGAGGTAGAATTGCCAATCATGATAGGACCTCATGTGTTCGATATTACATTCCAAGTCATGGACATTAACCTAGCTTATAGTTGTTTGTTGGGACGACCGTGGATTCACGCAGCTGGGGCAGTAACTTCCACATTGCATCAGAGAATGAAATTTGTTGTGAATGACAAGTTGGTAATTGTACACGGTGAAGAGGACCTAATGGTGAGAAATCTGTCATCATTCAAGTATATTGAGGCAGATGAGGGCGTGTTAGAAACTTCCTTTCAGGCACTCGAGATAGCTAACGCAGTGATGTTAGAGGAAACAGTGTCTAAGAGCGGTCCATCTTTTGCATCCGCTCAGAGCATCAAGTCTACACTAGAAGAAGGTACTCCTGCAGGTTGGGGAGAGGTTATTGAAACGAAGCAAAAAACGAATCGCCAAGGGTTGGGTTACAAACCAACTCGTGTTGAAGCACCAGCACATGACAAAGGACGCCCAAAGACTATACAAGAAGTATTCATCAGTGGAGGATTCCAAGTAAGTGTTGTGGAAGAAGATTTTGAAGATGAAGACCTTGAACAATTAGTGTATCATTGCAACTCTGCCTTGAGCAACTGGGAAGCTATTGAGATTCCTATGGTCTTTCCTGAGTTAAAGTAATTTGTTTGTCTTTCTTTTCTTGTTGTTGTTTTGAATCTCCATAGCCATCCCCAAGGCTATAGGAATGTTTTGTAAGGGCCCCGTGCTTTCAAGAAAATCAATGAAAAATGGACTATTTTGTTAAATTCCTTATGTTATTTCCTTTACTGCTTTTGCTTTCATTTTAAAAGAAAAATGACAATCTTAAAAAACCCAAAACAATTTTCTCTTTTGTGTGATGCATTTATCTTTGTGTGTTTTAATAAAATAAGCCATTCCAACGTGCAGTGATGTCCTAAAACCCATTGAATCCTATGACTTTGCATTCCCTCCTGACTTTGATTCACCAATATACCAAGCTGAAGATGAGGACGAAGATTTTGAAATCCCTGATGAACTGGTAAAATGGGCACATTATGAGTACACAGAGCTTCAACCCTACAAAGAACAGGTAGAAGTCATTAATCTTGGCACCGAAGAAGACAAGAAAGAAGTCAAGATTGGGGCAGCTCTAGGGGCAGAGGTCAAGCAGCAATTAGAGAAGCTTCTGAAAGAGTATGTGGATGTATTTGCTTGGTCATACCAAGATATGTCGGGTTTATACACTGACATAGTGGTTCAAAAATTACCGCTTCGACCAGAATGCCCACCGGTTAAACAAAAGCTCCGAAGAACAAGACCTGACATGGCTCTTAAAATTCGAGATGAGGTGAAAAAGCAGATTGACGCAGGTTTCCTGGCAGTATCCAAGTATCCCGAATGGGTGGCTAACATTGTACCTGTGCCGAAAAAGGATGGGAAAGTCAGAATGTGTGTGGATTACAAGGATCTAAAAAAGGCCAGCCCAAAGGATGATTTCCCTTTGCTGCATATTGATACGTTGGTGGATAATACGGCTCGTTTTGCAGTTTTCTCATTTATGGATGGTTTCTCCGGTTACAATCAGATTAAGATGGATCCCAATGACATGGAAAAAACTACTTTCATTAATCTATAGGGGACTTACTGTTACAAAGTTATGCCTTTCAGTCTGAAGAATGCAGGTGCTACTTATCAAAGAGCCATGGTGGCTTTATTTCATGACATGATGCACAAGGAGATAGAGGTATATGTTGACGACATGATCGCCAAATCTCAGAATGAGGAGAACCATTTGGAACATCTTTAGAAATTATTTAAGAGACTCAGAAAATATCAGTTGAGACTGAATCCAGTCAAGTGTACCTTTGGGGTAAGATCTGAGAAGTTACTCGGTTTCATTGTCAGTCACCGAGGGATTGAGGTAGATCCAGATAAAGTTCGAGCCATTCAAGATATGCCAGCTCCATAAACTGAGAATCATGTGAGAAGTTTCCTTGGAAGGTTGAACTATATATCCAGATTTATTTCCAATATGACCCCTACTTGTGAGCCCATCTTCAAATTGTTACGCAAGGATCAGACGGTTGTTTGGAATTTAGATTGTCAGCAAGCTTTTGATAAGATCAAGGGTTACCTTCAAGAACCTCCGATCTTGATACCTCCTGTTCCGGGAAGACCTCTTTTCATGTATTTGACAGTGCTCGAGAATTCCATGGGTTGTGTGTTAGGTCAGCAGGATGAGTCCGGACGAAAAGAACATGCTATCTATTATTTGAGTAAGAATTTTATTGATTGTGAAAGCCGATATTCACTTCTGGAGAAAACTTGTTGTGCTTTAGCATGGGCTGCCAGACGTTTGAGGCAGTACATGATTTGTCATGCCACTTTGTTGATTTCAAAAATGGATCCGATAAAGTATATTTTTGAGAAGCCTGCTCAGACTGGAAGGCTCGCCCGTTGGCATATGTTATTATCAGAGTACGATATCCAGTACGTAGCTCAGAAGTCTATCAAGGGTAGTGTTTTGTCAGAATATCTTGCAGATCAACCAGTTGAAGATTATGAGTCTCTCAAATTCGATTTCCCAGATGAGGACATTATGTTGGTAAAGGATTGTGAAGGGCCGGGTTCCGATGAAGGTCCGCAGACAGATCTTTGGTGGAAAATGATGTTTGATGGTTCCTCAAACTACAGTGGGCATGGTGTAGGCGCCATTTTGATGAATCCGGAAGGTGGTTACACTCCGTTCACAGCCATATTAGACTTTGAATGTACGAACAATATCGCCGAATATGAAGCATGCATTCTCGGCCTCAAAGCAGCCATCGACCTCAGAATCAAACTTCTTGAAGTCAGTGGGGATTCAGCTTTGGTTATTTATCAAGTTACTGGTGACTGGGAGACTAGACATGAGAATTTGATCCCTTATAGAGCCTACATCGTCAAGATGATTGAGTATTTTGATGAAATCACTTTCAAGCATGTTCCGAGATCTGAGAATCACATTGCCGATGCCCTAGCCATGTTAGCCTCAATGTGGAAAGTCAGGAATGTCAATAATGCCACTCTCATTCGAATTGAGCAAAAGATTGAGCCCGCCTACTGTCAAACGGTGGAAGAAGAAACTGATGACAAGCCATGGTTCCATGACATCAAGAATTATCTGTTAAAACAAGAGTATCCAGCAGATGCTACGTCACTTGAAAAGAAAACTCTGAGACGATTAGCATCCAAGTTCTTTCTTAGTAATGATGTGCTTTACAAAAGAAATCATGATATGGTCCTGCTTAGATGTGTCGACAGACGAGAAGCAGATTTATTAATGCAAGATGTTCATGAGGGAATATTTGGCACCCATGCCAATGGATATGCTATGTCTAAAAAGATTTTGAGGGCTGGTTATTACCGGTTGACTTTGGAAACTGACTGTATTCAATATGCCAGGAAATGTCACAAGTGTCAGATTTATGCGGACAAGATGCATGTGCCTCCGACGTTGTTAACTGTATTGTCATCACCTTGGTCTTTCTCTATGTGAGGCATTGATATGATTAGGGCAATTGAGCCAAAAGCTTCTAACGGACACCGATTTATTCTGGTTGCTATTGATTATTTCACAAAGTGGGTTGAGGCCGCATCCTACACTAATGTTACTCGGCAAGTAGTGGCCCGTTTTATCAAGAAGGAGATTATCTGTCGTTACGGAATTCCGAGCCGAATCATAACGGACAATGGTACCAATTTGAACAACAAAATCATGCAAGAGTTGTGCGATGACTTCAAAATTGAACATCACAATTCCTCTCCCAATCGTCCCAAGATGAATGGAGCTGTAGAAGCTGCGAATAAAAACATCAAAAAGATTTTGCAAAAGATGGTGAAAACTTACAAAGATTGGCATGAGATGCTACCATTTGCCTTGCATGGGTACAGAATGTCCGTCCGCACTTCAACAGGGGTAACCCCTTTTTCTTTGGTATATGGAATGGATGCGGTACTTCCTATTGAGGTCGAGATACCTTCCTTGAGAGTCATAATGGAAACCAAGCTTGAAGAAGCAGAATGGGTGAGAGAAAGGTTTGATCAGTTGAATCTTATCGACGAGAAGCGCATGTCTGCAATGTGTCATGGTCAGTTATATCAGAAGAGGACTAAGAGAGCTTTTGACAAGAAGGTTCGCGTCCGAGAGTTCCGAGAAGGGGAGCTTGTACTCAAGAAGATTTTGCCAATTCATAAAGACGCACGAGGAAAGTGGATGCCCAACTATGACGGCCCGTTTGTTGTGAAAACAGTCTTCTCAGGAGGCTCATTGATTCTCACAACCATGGATGGACAGCAGCTTACACATCTAATGAATTCTGATGCAGTACGAAAATATTACGCCTAAAAGAACCCGATAAGCCGAAAACTCAAAAGAACGGCTTATGCAAAAGTTAGGGTTGAGAAAAAGAAAAAAGAAGAGAGAGAAAAAGAAAGAGAAAAATAAGAGCTCGCTAAGTTGAAAACCCGAAAGGGCGGCTTAGGCAAAAATGAGCGTCCCGGTGGATTGAAGACCTGAAGGGCGATCCAGACAAAAGTTAGGGACAAAGGCGTTTCACTGCATCGGATAAGTTGTCACTACTGCAAAAGTTTGTACAAAGAAATCATCTCAACCGCTCTTGTCAGAAGCGAGGATTTTGGGGAGTTTTTAATCTTTAGGGATAGTTTGGTCATGGGATTCAATGTAACCTTATCCACGTTGCCATTTTTCACTTGTAAAACTTCTATGGAATTTTGTCATTTGCAAGATTTCATTCTTGAATAAAATCAATTTTGAGCCATCCTTTCTTTTGCAAATTTACCATTTCCTTTATTTTCTTTGTTATGCAAAAATATTGTTCGTGGATCAACGATAATTTTGAAAGCATTAGGTTCAAATGATTGAATAAAAACTTGAAAATATTAACAAACATAAAAGTTTCAACTCATGGAAAAGATTCGAGGGAAATCATACTTCCCCGGAACCTTAGGGTGGCAGAAACTTTGATACGAAATCCTATCACACTCCCTGGTGAAGTGTAAGCAAGTTGAACTGCTGATTTTCCTTTGGTCATGTGTGGTTATCAAGCTTGAAGACTGTCTCTCAAGAACTTCTTATGATGATGTGAAGACTCGTCCCTAGTAGAAGATTTTTGGGCATTTGTTTGAAATTACCTTGTCATCTATGACTTGCTTGTTTAAAGCTTTGTTCCCATGTTAGGATTGGGTTTATTTCCCAAATCTACATACACCCTTCATCCTGGGTTCAGTGTGATTCACTTCGTCTCGTGGTTGTGGTGTACTATCTGTCAAATCCCCTGTAAAGTCTAGTCGTTACTAGTTAATTTCTGTTAAGTCCAGTTGTAACTGACATTGTTTTAGAAGCCAATCGTTATTGGTATTCTTTCGGTCATCACCATATTTTCTTTTAAGACCAGTCGTAACTGGTTTTGTCTTAACTCCACTCGTTATTATCTTTTGGATTGGTCGTTACTAACTTTTCCCTTTAAAAGTCCAGTCGTAACTGGCAGATGTTCGAAATCCAATCGTCATTGGTATCTTTTGGTTTGGTCATTACCAACCTTCTCCAGGAAGTCCAATCGTAACTGGTAGTGTTTGAAATCCAGTCGTTATTGGTATCTGTTGGTTTGGTTGTTACCAACCTTCCCCCGTGAAGTTCAGACATAACTGGTATCGTTCAAAATCCAATCATTATTGGTATCCTTTGGTTTGGTCATTACCAACCTCCCCAGCTGAAGCCTAGTAACTTGCTAGCATTCTCATAACCACATGTGTTGATATACCCTGATTTGGTCGTCACCATGTTTCTTTTAAAGTCCAGTCGTAACTGGCATTACTTGAAATCCAATCGTCATTGGTACCCGGACTTGGTCATTACCAATCTCCTTTAAGTCCAGTGGTTACTGGCATTGCTTGAAATTTGGTCGTCACCAATTTCCCCAGTCGAAGTCCTATGTGTTACCGATTGGATTTGAGAAATCTCATTTGTTATTATCTCAGGTTGGTCGTTACCATTACCTCCGGAAAGTTTAGTGGTTACTAGCACTGTTTGAACCATTTGTTAAAACTGGGTGACTTCATTATCCCCAGTGAAACCTTTTTCCCCAGTCAAGTCTCGGAGATCTAGTCGTTACTAGTATCCCCAGTGTGTTTGGTCTTGTTTCTAGTCCATTCCTAAAGATCCCGTTTGAACTCTTCACTATAGGAAGTTCCTCATCTGATCATCCCCAGTGAGGTTCGTGTCTCTAGTCTTTCGCTTCCCTAGTGTAAATTTGCTATCTTTCCCCAGTAGAATGTTTGCTCTTCCCCAGTGAGATTGTCATCTTCATTGGACTTCTTGCATCCTCATGTGAAATTATCCTCTCAGTCATCACTAGTCATGTTTGAACTATTGATTGTTATACCTCGGTTTTCCCCAGTGTCGAGTCCACAATACCAGGTCCCCATGAGTAGTTACTCGTTGTTTCGTTTTTATTTCATCTGCATATGTCTTGCATCCAAGCATCATAGAGCATCATTTAGAATTCATGGCATATCATGACCTATCCTTTTGCACATCATCGGATCTAAGGGACAAAATTTTTGGTTTTCTATATTTAAATACCTTTCACTGCGATTCTACGAGGATTGTCACCTCTCAGTTCCATCTAGTGAAGATATTTAAATAGGGGCAACTGTTGCACCCTAAATTTTGACCCCTTAGATTCTCATTATCATTTTAGGAGCATACTCATGGATTACCTAACCTTAACCCAATTCAAGTCTATCTTTGTCAAGTTACAGATGAATTAGGGTTTAGTACAGTCAAATCGAAGCTTCAGGGTTTGTGATCAATCAAAGTTTTAGGCTAATTCAATCATGAAACAAGATCGAGGGTATCATATGATGTCAATTGAGAATCCAATTTAAAGTTGTCACTCCAGAATCAAGAACAGTGCAGTCCAAGAGCCCCGATTAGGGTTTTTGACCGGTAAAAGTCAACTGTAGTTTGACTTTGGTGTTGGAAGGTGTTTTAATGGTGGGATCATGGTCCATGAAGTTCATATTGATTAATAAATCTCATTCAAGAAGTGTCAAAGTCTCAGGAGGTCCAGAGTGTTAACAGGCGACTCGGTAGTCACCGATCGATCGTACGGTTGACCGAAAAGTCAACTCTTCAAATTTAAGGAATTGGACTTCAAAGTGTGAATAAAAAATGTTCCTTATGTCATATTGCACTTAAATATCAATTTTCATGACCATTGGATCAAGGATGAGGAAGTAATCGAAAAATCGGGAAATTAGGGTTTTGAAAGGGGCAAGACCATAACTCCTTAACCACACATCCAAATGAAGTGGTTCAAAGCTCATTAGAAAGCTGTTGACAAATCCTACAAAAGCCTCAAAGTGGTCCATGAACAGAAAATGCATAGATTTGGAGTTATGACCAAATTCATTTTAAGAAGGGAAAAAGACAGAAAATTTTCACTTTTAAGCTCATTTTTTAGCAACTTTGAGAGGTTTATTGGCCAAGTTCCTTTGAGAATTTGAAACACATGAAAACATGAATGTTTTATAGATATTTGAGGGCTTTCTAAAAAGTACTAGAACATCTCAATAGCATTTGTGAGTTGAGAGTTATGGATTTGGCAAGATGGTGTTTTCATACTTGTGTCCCACATTTACAAAGTTTCAAAAATCCATTCTTTCATCAATTGGACCAATCTCAGCTTTTGAATCATGTTTTATCTGATATGTAGAGACTTTGTAGCATGGAAGTAAAAAGGAAATGCAGAGGAAATGGAATTGGCCAAGTTTGCAAGTGGACTTGCAAGTTACCTTGCAACTTGCATTAAAATATCATAAAACAAGCAAGAGGTGGAAAGTAAATTCTGAACAAGCCATGAGCCTAAACACTCTAGCCTGCATTTAGCCACTCTAAACTCATCATGATACTTGACTTCAAGCTTACCTCCAAGCCAAGAAATCCCTTTTTGGAGATTTGATTCAAAAATGTAAAAGCTTTCCTTCCTAAGAAGGAAACCTCAAATCTGCCCACTACCTCCCATTTGCCTATAAATAGAGGCACTCCCCACCTCATCTAACACACAAGAACTCTTCTAAAAACCAGAGAAAGTTCAAACTCTCACTTTTTCACACTTTGTCTCCAAAATCACAAAGTCACAAAAACCACAAAATCTGTCTTGACAGTCCAGCTGCCATATCTATTTCCATACACTCAAACTCACCCACAACCATCCACACAATCCCTAAATATGATATAGAAGGTGTCCATGCCCTTAGACGACTCAAAAATCTCACCAGTCAAAAAGTCAACTTCCATACCAAGCAACTTTGACCATAATGCATAAAATTAGCCAAACCATGTTTTAGACATTTTCTTGGTGTTCTAATCACTCAAACACTTCATATATATCATACCTCAACTGTCCAAAGCATTGAGGATCATTGGTGAGGCCTATTTCTCAAACTGTCACAAGGTTGGTATTTTGCTTCAAAAGGAAGAAAGGTTTAAAGCAAGGAGGTGATTGCAGATTCTCTGGTTTTCTTGTTCCTTTTGCTTGCCTGAAGTTGTCTACAAGAGGTATGTAGCATTGAATTCATCTCATTCACCATTATACCATAAAGATAGAATTGAGATATTTGTCATAAAAGCTTGTTTTACCACTATCTTGGAATCATATACCAAAGCTTGTAGTGTTGAAAGCATGGCTGCCTTTATTGTTCTAACATCTTTATTATCATGAACCTATTGTGTTTGTACCTATGCTTATCTTGAAAAACATCATCCTTGAAAACAGCCATGCTGCTGCAACGTAGACCTAACTGGTTTTTTCTTTGCATCAAACATGTCGTTTTCATTTGCCCTGATTTTGTAGATGATCCTTGTGTTCAATTTCATTTGCTACCATGTATATAACATGTTTGAAGTGTTTGCTTGATCAAGTTGTGCATAGAACTGACTTTGAACATCCTACTGTTTTATCAAAGTACCAATTGGCAGCATGAGTTTCATTTTGCATCACAGCCTGTTTTGAGCCATCTTTCTTGCTTAGACACTTTTGTCTACATGTATGTGACTTGTGTGTATGATTTAGTTGACTTGTATGTGCATAGAACTGAACTGACCATTCTTCATGCATCATCAAATTACCAAAATGCAGTTGTAACATCATTTTCATGACTACCTATTTTTGAACTCAGTTTGGTGCTTGGACTCATTTATCAAGATGTATATGACTTGTGTGTATAATGTACTTAACCTATATGTGCATGGAACTAGTTTGAGCAACATCTTGCATTTCATCAAAAAACATCAAAATTGCAACTCAGACCTCATTCTTTGTAACAGTTTGTTATAAGCTTCAATCCTTGTTTTGATTCACTCAATACCATATATGTGAGTTGTATACATGACTTGTTTGAACAAAATATGCATAGAATTGAAACTAAGTACATTCATGCACTTCACAAATACAAACTTGCATCTTGATCACCATTTTTCATACCAGTCTGTTTTGAGTCATACCCTTTGTTTAAATTCATCTAATAACATGTTTTCAATGTGTGTATGTGATTAACTTGATGAAACTTTGCATTTAAACTGAACTGACTTCTTTGTTGCATCAAACATGTCATATTTGCAATTTGAAATCCCTTTTCTCATGACAGTCCGTTTTAGCCTCAACCTTTGTTTAAATTCACTCAATAACATGTATGAAAGGTGTGTATGTTTCATTTGACCTGAATATGCCTGGAATTAAAAATGAACATCAACTTGCATTTCTCATGACAGTTTTACAACTTGCACATCATTTCTTATCTCAGACTGTTTTGATCCAAAACTGTGGCTTGGACTCACTCATTAGCATTTATGTAGTGTGTGTGTATGATTATCTTGATTTCAAACTGTTAGGAATAGGATCTTCACATCATCATGCATTTCACAACACAATTTTGCAACTTGACAACCATTTTTCATCACAGTATGATTTGAACTCTCTTTTGTGTTTGGAATCATTCATTATCATATACATGGTCTATGAGTAATATTGGTTTGAGTTGAAAGTAGCTAGAACAGGTTTTAAGATTCAAAATGAATTCCAAACATCTCCAAAGCATGTACTATCGGGTTTTGAGTTTGGGGAGGAATTTCAAAAAACTAATGCCACCATCATGTTCCTCATTCAAAAACACACAATTTAGACCTAAATTTTGTGAAAAACCATTGAGAATTGACTAAGTTACACTTGAAAATGCAAATCCAAGTTTTGTGTGTTTTGACTTGCCCAGCCTGCCATGAATGTATACCTTATATATTTATGGGGGTGGCTTCATAAATGGATGTATAGCCACCCCAGTGGTAACCAACTTGTCACCAAAAGCGCTTGTCACTACATGAACCTGGGTTCGACCCCTGAGGAGGGCAACCCTTTTGTCATTTTTTACCATTTTTCATCCAAACTTCAAAAAATCACATCTCACTCATTTTTTATCATTTTGCACCCATTCTTTTTGCATTGTGTTTATATTTATGTCTACTTTCATGTCATATTTTAAAATTTCATGTTTGCCTAATTTTTCATCCTTTTTTACTACTTTCAAGTTAAGTGCATTTTGTAATCGTTTTCGCCTGTACAGATGATTTTCTTTCTTGTGATACTTGTGATTGTTTGTGATATTTGCTTATATTTATATCTTTAAAAGTTAGTCAACATGTTAGGATTTGGTCTTTGGTTGTTACCATGTTTATTCTGCTTCCCCTGAGGAATTTATTTAAGCTCGATCTGTCGTCACATTTCCTGCTTGATCAGTTACTTTGATTGTCATCAATGCATATCTTGTGTTTACTTTTAACATATTCATTTAATGGTTGTCACCATACTTTTATCTTCATCATGTTATTACTATGTTAATGATTTCTTTCCCCAAGTGATGAAGCTTGTTAGCTCTCATCCAAGTTGCCTCCCCTCTCTCCTTCCAAAGGAAAAGTCTTTCCATTGACCTTCATGTCATGGATAGCTCATTCACCATCCCTTGACTTCGTTAAGTCACTTTAACCTTAGTTTAGAAACCATTAGACTTTGCTTCAAGTCTAAGAAACCCACCTGTACTAGGAGTGTTCTTCAATTAGAACCCTAGGATAGAGTTTGTCAAACTCTATGTAAGAATCATTGTCATGATTTCTTACTTCCCCTTTTAAGTGTTACAATCTAGATTAGGGAGTTTTATCAAACTCCTCACAATCATTGTCATGTTTGTATCCCCCTTGAACCTTGATCATCATCAAGTGTTCTTCTTCCCTTGTGAGGTGAACTACGATTGCTCTGATTCTATCCTAGTTAGGATACGTAGGCAGAAGATGAGATGTCTTTGCGAGCAAACTTAGAAAACCATCTAGGTCTTTACCTATCTCTTATCCTAATCTCAAACCTTAGCACATTTCACAAGCTTAGCAAGCAATCAAACAAAAGGTTCCTGTAGAGTACTACAAATGCTTAGGGTGCTAACACCTTCCCTAGGTATAATCAACCCCCGATCCCCGAATCTCTTAAGTGTTGTCGTTACATCGCAAAAAGGGTTTTTCTTTCTTTATACCTTTCCTTTGGGTAAAATAAAGTTCGGTTGTAAAAGAATAAAGATTCAAGTTAATTTAATAGCTTGATATCCAATTTTCACCGCAACAGAGGGGCATGATGCTTTTGATCTGAATTCTTTGAACATGTGTTTGGTACCCAATCTTGTAATACCTCCGAAGTTAAAGGCACCGAAGTTTGAGAAGTACAAAGAGGATATATGTCTAAAGAAACATTTGGTGACGTTTTGCAGAAGAATGGCCTCATATGTCAACAACGACAAACTTATGATTCAGTGTTTTCAAGACAGTCTGAGTGGGGCATCACTGAGTTGGTACATGCATCTAGAGAGTAGCCACATCCAATCATGGTCAGACCTAGCTAACGCATTTGTAAAGCAATACAAATACAATCTTGACATGGCTCTCATCCGCATTCAGTTGCAAGGCTTGTCTCAAGAGGATAACGAATCCTTCAGAGGGTATGCTAAATGATGGAGAGAGGTAGATTCTCGTGTTCAACCACCACTCTTAGATAGGGAATTGGTTGACCTTTTCATGGATACTTTGCAAGGCGCATACGTGGAAAAGATGATTGGCAATGGGACATCAAACTTCTATGACTTGGTATCAATTTGAGAACGCATTGAGAGCGGTCTCAAGAATGGAAAGATCCAAGACGCTTCAAACATCTTAACTAGTGAAAGTGAATCAGCTGTAAGTTCCTAAGAAGAAGGGGAGGAGGAAAATAATTCCATCTAAGAAACTCCACAAGTTCCACCTCTGATAGCGCGATATTATATTGAATATTTGACTTGACTTGCATGAACTTTATCTGTTTCCTTTACTGATTTATTTGATTTATCTTCGATTACCCTTCTGTTTTCTTCTGTTTTGTAGGTTAGCATAAATTTGGACTAAAAGTATAAAAGGAGAAATAAATGAAGGAAATGGAAAGAAAAGAGGAAGAAAATACCATGGAAAGAAAAGAAGAAGAAAGAAAGAGAAAGGAAAGAAAAGGTGTTGGGGCCACCACATACCAAGTGGCATTAGGCACTTGTATGTGGCGCCTACCACATAGAAGAGAGGTGGAGCCTGCCACCTATAAATTGAAGGATGAGTGGCGGTTGCCGCATAGAAGAGAGGTGGAGCCTGCCACCTATAAATTGAAGGATGAGTGGCGGTTGCCGCATAGAAGGGGCTGGCTAGTGCCACTCCTAACTATTAGGGGAAGTGGCAACTCCCACCCCTACTTGAACGGGAAGTGACGCCTGCCACTTCCTCCCCTAAATTTCCTCCATGAAGCTTTATGATTTTTCCCAAATGCCTCACTACATTTCCTCTAAAATCCTCTCCTCATTTGAAGCCTCGAAGCCAGCCCACTAACAGTATAAAAAGGGAGCAGTTTTAGAAGAACGCCTGTGTTATTTTTTATTTTTAGTTTTTAGTCTTTTTCTTCTTTTTTCTTTTATTTTTCTCTGCATTGTTTTAAGGTTTTGTAAGGAAAATTGTTATGTCATTAGTTTAGGATTGATTCGACAAGGTTGTAAACATTGTACCGACAATACAAGCCGGACTTCAAAAATCTAATCCAAGTTCTGCTAGTTTCCAGGTTTCTTATTTTATCTGCTTTAATTTTACCGCTTTATTTTTATGCATCTCTTCTGTTTTCTGGTTAGTATTAGGATTGAAATTTGTGAAAATATGAAAGCCATGTCTGACTAAAACTCGTAGTATCAGTATGTAATCACAACCGGTCGGAGGGGCGTTAAGTAAACCGTGACGTAGAATTTAAATGAAATAAAAGTTTATGGTCTCTGTTTCTTTTGCCAAAATTAATAACTTTTGTCACGAGAGTGAGAAAGTAACGAAGGTTAAAATCAATAGAGCGAGAGTTTGAGGTTTTAATCAAATAGCTGAAATAGAACATTAAGCTTAAATACAGCGAGAGCGCTTTGAGTTTATTTAGGATTTATCTGTTTCCAAAAAGTGCTTTTATCTTCAAAATGAGAAAGCGAGAGTCGTAGTTTGATTTAAAAGCATAATCTATGTCAAGAGAACAAGAGTGTGAGATAAGGGCTTTTAAATGGGTAGTTTCTACAGAATAACGATTCTTTCTTTATAAAAACTAAACGTCCACGAATTACCGAACCCCCAATGATTGATAGGATTATATACCGATATTTAGCAATATCCTATTTTAATTAGAATTTTGATTCGGCACTTATTTTATTTTTCGCATCCCAAAAATTAGAAATTCATTAGCCTTAGCTTTACATAGTAACATTAGATAGCGGTAGATCGACTCTTGGTCCTTTGGGTTCGATAATCTTTTAAAAATACACGATCAGATTGTGCGCTTGCAGTCGCGAAGCATTTAGACTACTAAATAGCCAATCAAGTTTTGGCGTCGTTTTCGGGGACCAATTAAGTCGATGTCGTAACTTTAGTGTTGCGTAGTATAGACGAAGGAAACTATTTCCCCATTTTAATCGTCGATTGTATGTCAAACACTCGCTCTAAAGGTTAGAAGCTTGTGCAACCGATTGACGACATCGAGTGTTTTATTAGTTTGAGACGCCGTATTAACAAACTCTAAATTAAGTATAACCTTCCCCCATATGAAATTCCCTTTCCAAAATTATCAGTACCTATGGATGAAGAACCTCAAAATCGACCCCTTAAGTATTATACCATCCCTTTGCAGGATGAGCCACATAACAGTATCGATGCTCCTCCCATCGAGGCAAATACCTTCGAGCTAAAACCTTCGTTGTCGTCTGTTGTACAACAAAACCAATTTTATGGAAATCCCCTGGAGGATCCGAACTTACATTTGTCAGTATTCTTGTAATACACAGACACAGTGAAAGCAAATGGTGTCAGCCCGAAGCAATAAGACTACGTCTTTTCCCTTTTTCATTATGAGATAGAGCTAGAGCTTGGCTCCAATCTCTACTGTCTGCATATCTCACTACGTGGAACGATTTGAAGAAAGTGTTCTTAGCACGATATTTCCCACCTAGCAAAACAGCTATGCTAAGAGCCCAAATAAATGGATTCAAACAGAAGGACAATGAATCTCTCTTCGAAGCATGGGAAAGATACAAGGACATGATGAGGATTTGTCCACGTCATGGTCTAGAAGAATAATTGATCATCCATACCTTTTACAATGGTCTCTTGTACAACACAAGATTGACAATAGACGTCGTCGCAGGTGGCACATTAATGGATAAACCCTACAATAAGGCTTATGCACTTATTGTAAGTATGGCTCAAAACAACTATCAATGGAGAAGTGAAAGAGCCTCAGTAGAGAAGTCTCAGACGAAAAGTGGTATGTACGAGATAAGCAATCTCGACCAAGTCAATGCAAAGGTAGATGCTTTCATGCAAAAGATTGAAAGCTTGACTATAACCCCTACAGCCACCGTGGCTGCCGTAGCTCCAAACTGCGAGTTATGCGGAATTCATGGGCATGCTGCCCCTGAATGTCAACTTTTAACAGGAGTTTCCACAGACCAAGTGTATTATGCTCAAGGAAACCCTTATTCAAATACTTATAACCCGTTGGAAAAACCATCTAAACTTTTCATACAAAATAATAATTCATTGTATGCACCTGGACAAACACCTGCTGTACCACCAGGATATCATAAACCTGTCATAGCTGCTCAAAATGCTCCTAGGAAATCTAACCTCGAATTGATGATGGAAAACTTCATAGCCACCTAGGCTCAAACAAATAAAGACTTCCTGAATCAAAACATACACACTAGTGAGCAAATTAAGCAATTAGCAAACAAGGTAGACGCTTTAGCCACTCACAACAAAATGCTTGAAACCCAAATTTCGCAAGTGGCACAACAACAAGCACCTACTGCTGCTCCTGCAGGCGCATTTCTTGGACAGCCGCAACCTAATCCAAAAGGACATGCAAATTTTATCATACTACGAAGTGGTACGAAATTGGACGAACCAACTGACCCGAGACTTGAGAACCCAGCTATGTATCAAAATCCTAGAAAAGTAACTGATAAGGGAACTGGAAAGGAAATCGACCAAAACATAAAGGAGAAATAAGGTAGTGGACAAGAGGCCGAAGAAAAAGAAGAACCATATGTGCCTCCGCCACCTTATAAACCCCTTGTTCCTTATCCTCAAAGATTTGCTAAATCTAAAAACGTAAGGCAATTCAAGAAATTCGTTGAACTTCTGAAACAATTGAATATCATAATAACTTTTACAGAAGCCATCACTCAAATGCCCTCATATGCTAATTTTCTTAAAGAAATCTTAATAAATAAGAAAAAGATTGAGGATAATGAAATCGTGACACTTACTGCTGAGTGTAGCACGATACTCCAAAATAAAATGCCTCCTAAGCTGAAAGACCCAGGTAGTTTTTCCATACCTTGCGTAATTGGAAAATTTGTCATTGACAAAGCTCTATGTGACTTAGGAGCCAGTATTAGCTTAATGCCCTTAACCATATGCAAAACGCTTGATACGGGAGAATTAAGACCAACTAAGATGTCTGTACAACTTGTCGATCGTTCTGTTAAATTCCCTATAGGAATACTAGAAAACGTTCGGGTACGTATAGGTTAATTCTATATCCCTACTGATTTCATAATCATGGACATAAAAGAGGATGCCAATACTCCTATCATATTAGGAAGGAAATTCTTAGCTACATCCAGAGCCATTATAGATGTAAAGAAAGGTAAGTTAACTTTTGAAGTGGGTGAAGAAAAAGTCGAATTTATTTTGACATCATTCTTACAAGCACCAGCTATAGACGATACAGTTTGTCTGCTAGATGTCATCGACGAATGCATAAGAGAAATGGAGATGGAACAAAATTCTTATTCAGAAATCCTAAAGATTCCAATACCTCCAATTTTTGAAGATGATAATTGGTGTGGTGAATACCAAGACGACAGTCTAAGCGAATGCCTAGCACTAACACCCAATCATATGCCTTTCCCAAAGAAACCGACTTTAGAAATTAAAACACTACCCAAAAATTTAAGGTATGAATTCCTAGACACCGAGCTTGAACGACCAGTAATAGTTAATGCAGACTTAGGACAAATAGAAACTACGAAATTAATGCATGTCTTAAGAAAATACCCATCTGCTTTAGGCTACAACATTTATGATCTGAAAGGAATAAGCCCTTCTATCTTTATGCATCGCATTATGCTAGAGGAAGACTGTAAGACCTCTAGAAAACATCAAAAAAGGATAAATTCCATTATGAGCGACGTAGTCAAGAAAGAAGTACAAAAGCTGCTTAAAGCAGGAATTATATACCCGATCTCCGACAGTAAATGGGTTAGCCCAATGCATGTCGTACCAAAGATAGGAGGTGTTACAAATGTTAAGAACGAAAAAGGTGAATCTATAGCATAAAGAGTTGTGACCGGAAGTAGAATGTGCATTGATTATAGGAAATTAAACAAAGCTACTCGCAAGGATCACTTTACTTTACCATTCATTGATCAAATGCTTGAACGATTAGCTAAACACTCATACTTCTGCTATTTAGATGGTTATTCAGGATTCTTTCAAATCCCTATTCATCCTGATGACCAAGAAAAGACAACCTTCATGTGTCCTTATGGTACATTTTCCTATCGACGAATATCGTTTGGATTATGTAACGCTCCCGCAACATTCCAAAGATGCATGATGTCAATTTTCACTGATTTTATAGACGACGTCATGGAAGTATTTATGGATGATTTTTTTGTTTGTGGGTAGAGTTTTGAAGGATGCTTATCGAACCTAGAAGTGGTACTTGAAAGATGCGTATAAGTAAATCTCGTGTTAAATTGGGAAAAATGCTATTTCATGGTCCGACAAGGAATCGTACTTGGACACATAGTGTCTGATAAAGGGATTGAAGTAGATAAAGCAAAAATAGAAATTATAGAAAACCTTCAACCTCCTAAAACGGTAAGAGAAATACGAAGTTTCTTAGAACATGCCGGTTTCTACCGACGATTCATTAAGGATATCTCTAAAATTACTACACCACTGACTGGCTTATTAATGAAGGACGCCAAATTCATTTTCAATGATAAATGCCAGAAATACTTTGAACAATTTAAAATAGCTCCCATTACAGCACCTATTATGCAACCACCTGATTGGAGGTTACCGTTTGAAATAATGTGTGACACCAGTGATCATGCCGTAGGAGTAGTTCTAGGACAAAGAAAAGATAAAAAAGCTTCATGCGATCTATTATGCCAGTAGAACCCTAGACCCTACGCAAATGAACTACGCCACCATAGAAAAAGAACTTCTAGCCATCGTGTTCGCTTTGGATAAATTTTGTTCTTACTTAGTAGGGGCAAAGATAATTATCTATATCGATCACGCCGCAATCATGTACCTATTGAGGAAAAATAATTTCCTCCACGAAGCTTCCTAATTTTTCTCAACTGCCTCACTACATTTACTTCGAAATCCTCTCCTCATTTTAAGCCTCGAAGCCAGCCCACTAACAGTATAAAAAGGGAGCAATTTTAGAAGAACACCCGTGTTATTTTCTAGTTTTAGTTTTTAGTGTTTTTCTGCTTTTTTCTTTTATTTTTCTCTACATTGTTTTAAGGTATTGTAAGGTAAATTGTTATGCCATTAGTTTAGGATTGATTCGAAAAGGTTTTAAGTATTGTGCCATCAATACAAGTCGGCCTTCAAAAATCAAATCCAAGTTCTGCTAGTTTCCAGGTTTCTTATTTTATCTGCTTTAACTTTACCGCTTATTTTTTATGCATCTCTTCTATTTTCTGGTTAGTATTAGGATTGAAATTTGTGAAAATATGAAAGCCATGTCTGGCTAAAACCCATAGTATCAGTATGTAATCACAACCAGTCGAAAGGGGGTTATGTAAACTGTGACGTAGAATTTAAATGAAATAAAACTTCCTGGTCTCTGTTCTTTTGCCAAAATTAATAACTTTTGTCACGAGAGTGAGAAAGTAACGAAGGTTAAAATCAATAGAGCGAGAGTTTGAGGTTTTAATCAGATAGCTGAAATAGAATATTAGGCTTAAATACAGCGAGAGCGCTTTGAGTTTATTTAGGATTTATTTGTTTCCAAAAAGTGCTTTTATCTGCAAAATGAGAGAGCGAGAGCCACGATTTGATTTAAAAGTATAGTCTAAGTCAAGAGAACGAGAGTGTGAGATAAGGGCTTTTAAATGGGTATTTTCTACAGAATAACGATTTTTTCTTTTTAAAAACTAAACGTCCACGAATTACCGAACCCCCGATGATTGATAGCATTATATACCGATATTTAGCAATATCCTATTTTAATTAGAATTTTGATTCGGCACTAATTTTATTTTTCGCATCCCAAAAATTAGAAATTCATTAACCTTAGGTTTACATAGTAACATTAGATAGTGGTAGATCGACTCTTGGTCCTTTGGGTACGATAATCTTTTAAAACTACACTATCAGACTGTGCACTTGTAATCGTGAAGCATTTAGACTAATAAATAGCCGATCAACCTCCACTACCTTATCCTCAATGCTCTTGCATCTCAACTGTTCAAAGCCAATAACCTTTTGGGTCTCCTTGTCAGATACCATTCACTCCACAAGAACAGTATCAAGAACCCTCTTAGTATCAACAGTCATACTGATGTTAGCATGCTCCACATCAGTCGCGTCAGTACGCCCGACAAAGACCAAGAAAGCCATAGAGAAATTTCACTTCACTTCTAATGTTGTACAATTAGGTATTTCCAGACTTGATCAAAGGAGGAGTGATAGTGTCAAAGGAATTGAACCTAGTGCTTTTTCCATACCCACTAGGCTTTGATGCCAACGCGCGATGTGACTACCATGCTGGGGCACAGGGGCATTCAACTGTAGACTGTAAGGTGCTCAAAATCAAGATTCATACTCTACTTGACTCCAAGATATTCTCATTCACGCCTCAGGGCTTTCAAATCAACAATCTTTCACCCAGTCATGCTGGTCCATCAGTCCATGTTATGGAAGAAATTGTCGAGAATATATGTGAAATGGATTATCAAACTGATCTCGGTGAGCAACTTTGAAGATGTCTAGCTCAGTAGAAAATCAAGAATGGAAAGCCTAGTTCCCTGAAGTTGGCGATCTTTTAGATTATATCATTACTTTGCATTTGTAGTTTCTTTTCTATTAAGTTTTACTTGCTTTGAGACATTGATGTTTATAAATGGTTTTATTAATGAAATAAATATGCATGTTTTGAATAAATCCATTCGTGTTCACTCATACTCTTTTTATTGTTATCAAACGCTTACTTAAGCAAAGTCTAAGGGAGGATAATAAAACCGAAAGACGCAAAACATCCAATTTTATGCATTTGAATAAAACCTTGCTGATGATGTATAGGCATTGTTTCAAACCCCCAAACAATTGAGAGATAAGGAGTTAGTCCCTAGTTAACCACTTAGATCCTAGAAGTAGAAGTTTCCTTTGGATTTCTAAACCCTTAAGATTAACCTGGGGCAGGATAGTGTTCAGTTAATATGATCATGCATATATGTCGGTTGTTCTTCAATGACCAATAACTTGGCATTCACAAACCTTTCCAAAACAAGAAAAAAAATAAACAAAAAAAGAAAGCATATTAAGTCGAACACCCCAAAGAGGAGACATAGGCAAAAATTAGGGTAATTATGATGGATTAAGAGCTTCAAAAGCAGTCCATGCAAAAATTAGGGATCAAAATAAGAAAATCGAAAGAGGTCCTCAAATCCTCCATCAAGAAAAACAAGACTCAGTGACCACCATGTCAAAAATCAAAAGGTCATTGACATCCATGGCCAAAGACAAAATAAGGTGATTGTCATTTCAAAAAAATCTTGAATCATCATCTTCACTCTTACACCGTCAAACTCTAGATATATGTGTTAAATTAGTTGAACGTAAGACTGGAGAGCACTAAGATGAATGGGTGGTTAAAACAAAACTTTGAGCTATAAATCCTTTTTTCTTGAACTGTGAACCAGACCACATTACAACCCTCAAAAGACCTAATTGAAGCATGTTTGTTTCGAAATCATATTTCGGTAAGATTACGTCAAAGCTGACTCCTAAAAGGATTTGCTTAACATTCATGTTGGTATCAATGTGAAATTCTAATCAGTGATTCATTCACTATATGTCTCAACATAATTCTAGTAAACGAACTTGGATTTCAAAACTGTCATATGCATTGCATTAAAATTATCATTTTCAAAACGATCAGTTTTACTTGCGGGTAAGCACTTGACATCAAGAGATTTTCTACAATGGAAGGATTGATCAAGCTAAGATGCAAATTCTTGAAGACTCTGATGAGCAAGAGGGAAAACCACTCCAAGATTTAGTTAATCTAGGGAAATCAGGTCGAGATTCAACAAATCTCTTTAAAGAGTAGTTAGTCTAAGGCAACTCCCTCACAGATCAGTCAGTCAGGTGGAAAGTTATTTCAAGACTCCGTTGAGCAAAAGATTCAGTTGGACTGGGGTAGGCCACCCCAAGAGCACAGAAGTTAGTCTTTTCCAGGTGATAAATCTGAAATACCTCTCCAAGGTTCAGAATACAAGAGCAATCCTTCTCAAACCATCATGGCACAAATGTCCCAAGCTTCCTTCCGAGGAAGATTCCTTCAGAGATCCCTTAGACTGTGGCAAGGCTGGCTATAGAAGAGCATTGTTCCCGTACCTCTAAAGCTACTCAAGAAAGTTCCTCATCCATCAAGTTCAAGAAGAATGTCGGGAAGTCACGCTAAGTACATGCCATAACCTTTCAACTAGAAATATTGTAGCCAAACAAGACATTTTCCAGTTTCAACCATACCTGGCCTACCTCAAAGTGACTGGTCAATCCTTTAAATCATTGCATAAATCATTGCCATGCATTAGTCATGTTGTTTCACTTATCTATAACACTAGTCCAGCACAATTGTTGCAGTGAAAATCGGATATCAAGCTATTAATTAACTTGAATCATGAATCTTTAAATGTTCACCATCGAGCTTTAATTTATCCAAAGGAAAGGGTAAAGATCGAAGAAAAACCCTAAGTGCTCTACATTACAACGAAGCTAAGAGATTGGGGGTTCAGGGGTTGGTTATACTAAGGGAAGGTATTAGCACCCTAAGTATATGTAGTACTCTACAGGAACCTCTTGTTTGGTAGTTGTGTTTGTGTTAATGTCTGGTTTCTAATGGTTATACTAAGGTAAAGAACTATGGGTTCGGAGTAAGTATGCTCGCCAAGACGTCTCATCTCGTGCCTACGTATCCTAACAAGGATAGAATCAGAGCATCTGTAGTTCTCCTAACTAGGGAGAGAAATCTTGACTATGGTCAAGGCTCAAGGGGAATAAGTATCCATAACAGTGATACCTATATAGAGTTAATAAATTCTCTAAGTATACATTGAAAGACTAACTGGGGGTTTGAATTTAATAAAAGCCAAAAGGGGGAAGTGAGTACCCATAACAATGGTACACACATAGAGTTAACAAACTCTAGACCTAAGCTCTAAGTTGTATGATTCCTAACAAGGTGTGCCAAAATTTCTTGACTTAACAAAGTTAAAGGGATGAGGTTCTCTTAAAAGTCCTAATGACTCTAATAAGGTCAAGGGAAAACTAAAGAGATATGAGTTATCTAAGACATTGTGTCAATAGAGAGACTTTCCTTTGGAATAAGGGATATGGGGGATATCTTGAGGATGAGAGCTAACAAGCTACATCACATGGGGAGAAGCATACATACATTCATTCAAACATGATGAATATGTAAATAAGTAAATGCAAGCATGTAACAACATCAAGCAAAGAATAACAACAAGGTTATAACCATGTATTCATCAATGAAATAAATCAAACCAAATGGTTACAACCAAAGGTAAACATAAATGTTACAACATCTACAAGGGAGAATAGTGATATAGTTCTTACAAGACCAAACATCACAAGCATCATGCATAAGTCAAGGCATTACTTACCATGGCAAAGTTCCAAGATCAACATGCATAAATAAAAAAAATTTTCAAGCATGGAACATGTAAAAGTCAAGACATTACTTATAACAAAGGATCAAAGATCAACATGCATAAATCAAAACAATATTCAAGCATGGAACATGTATAAGTCAATACATTACTTATAACAAAGGATCAAAGATCAACATGCATAAATCATAACAGTATTCAAGCATGGAACATGTATAAGTCAGCACATTACTTATAACAAAGGATCAAACATCAACATGCATAAATCATAACAATATTCAAGCATGGAACATGTATAAGTCAAGACATTACTTATAACAAAGGATCAATCAATCAAGACATGAATAAGTCAAAACATTACTTAAACATGGATACAATCATGTAGAGGTAACAACCAAAACAAGTTGAACATGTGTAAGACATGTGTGTGTAAACAATAATGTGACTTATGGTGAATCATGTTAGACAAGTAGGTAACAACCAAACATGCAAAAGGATTCAACCAATGATTGGTAAATAATGAGAAACATCTCAAAAGGAAATCATATAGATTTGAACATGCTTTCAAAGTAATACAACAAGTGTATTAGAATTATTCAAGGTAAGCTAACAACCAAACATGGCATATATTCTAACATACATATGCGAAAACTAACTTGAACAAGATAAAGATCATCATGTAACAAAAATATTAGGTAAACAATCAAGGTGTTAGTTCATACAAACAAGATTGGGTTCATACAAAGAAGGTATGCAAGGTGAATCAAGAGGAATATTCAAAGAAAACTCATGAAAACCCTAAAAAGGAAACATACTTTGTAAACACACAAATTCAAGGAAAATAATTCTTTTTGGACATTTCTTGATGCAAATGAAAAATAGGCATTATCATGAACATTTAGAAAAAAGAATCGTATCAAAATGATAAAAATCATGGAAGTTTTGATCAAATCAAGATGCAAAGAAAATCATGGAAATTAGTGGTAAAAATATAGGAAATGCTTCCTATGGGGTTTGAGCCCACGCCATGAGGGTTCAGGCTCAAAAATTAGTGGTAAAAATTAGTGATGATGATTTTCCTTGGCTCAAGTGATCAAGTACAAGAGTTGCTGGTTTTAGAGCATGCTTCTGAGGATGAAGTGTACTTTAGAGTGTAGAAGGAGTTTAGGGGAATGGTTCAAGGTAGATTTTAAGAGAAAATCCATTCTTTACCAAAATAGCAATGCTCACTTTATGCCATAAATGGAATTCTCTCTTGGTTCAAGCCATAAAACCTTGTGTAACCTCTTGATTTTTCGTGTAACGCCTTGTTTTGATGAGTATCTTGCAACTAATAAACTTGAAATAACAAGATTGACAGCCAAAGATTGGTTTTGCATCATGTCATTACAAGTTGAAACTTTGGATTTCAAGCTTTTGGACCTCAACTTCCTGTCTTCAAAAATCCTAGCTCACAAAGGTATGAAGGAGTTCTTGTACTTTTTGGAAAACCTTAAACATCCCCTAAAACTTTCATGTTTTATGAATTCCGTGAATCCCAAAGGATCATGGTGAAAAATGTCTTTGAAGTTGACTGAAAAATGGAGTAACAAAGTTATCTTGGAAAATTCTAGGTGTTTTTGAAATTCTCCCAAACTTTGAAGCTTCATAATTCAAATTCTAAGCATATTTTTCTCATAGGCCACACATTTGTAGTATATGAGTATATCTACACATTGATCTTTGGAACTCATAAAATGGATGTGTGGATTAGAAGTTATGGCCTTTCAAAATTGGCACAAAACTAGGGTTTTTCCACACTTAGAAAAATTCCAAGTTTTCTTCTTTTGCAAGAAACCTCTTAAATCTTGATATTCTCATGATAAAACTCAAGGATTGAATATATATTTGATGAAATTTGGCTTGGTTGTTCAAATTTGAACTAAAAACCCTAAAAGTCAAAGAGTTGACTTTGTCAGATGAATTGTGAATCAGATGAATTAAACTGTGTGATTTCCAATGAAATTTCCACTTAAAACTTCTCAAAAATCATGAGTAGGCTTCAATGAGGTATATGATCATATTAAATCATTTCCCAAGGCTTGAGAGCATGCTTGGGTCAAAAGTCAAAGGCACAGTTGACCTTTCCTGATGAAAACCCTAATTTGGGGCCAGATGAAATTGGGCTTCAATTGACTTGCAATGAGATCAATTAGCATTTGATATTTTTTTGAATATAATCCTTGAATGTAGGGGAACTTTATTTGATGATGAGAAATCCAAAACATTGATTGATCAAATAATAATCCTCTTGATTCCACAGATGCAAAACCCTAATTCAAATGAAACAAACAACAACAAAACTTGCAACAAGGTTAGGGTTAGGAAACAATGCTAGATGCTCCTAGAATGGTAATGGAATCTAGGGGTCAAATTTTGGGGTGTGACAGTTGCCCCTATTTAAATGGCTTTACCATATGGCATGAGAGATGACAATCTCCATAGAATCATGGTGAAAGGTATTTAAATCTAGCAGACTGAAAAATTTGTCCCTTAAATGCAATGATATGCTAAGGACAATAAAATTATTCAAATGCTAACATGTCATGAACTCTATGATGTTGTTTCATGATGAGAAATGCACAAATGCAAGATGCAGACAGATGCACAAGCAAAACAGAGGAAAGCCAACACAACGAGTAACCATTCACTAGGGAAAGTCAGCAACACACTGGGAAAAATCTAAGGCGACGGAGCAACAGGTTCAAGCATGACTAGCTGACACTTTAGAGGGATAGGGTACTCACTGGAGATAGAACCAATAGATAGTCTCCACTGGGGGAATATCCAGAGTAGTTGATCAACAAGTTTAAACACTGACTAGCTGACACCCTGAACAAAAGAAAAAAAATCTCATTGGAAGTAGAACCAAAAGGTGGGTACCAATGGTGGTATCTAGAATGATTGATCATCAAATTCAAACAATGACCAGATGACATTATAGAACAAAAGGATCCTCAATGAAAGTAGAACCAGAAAGATGGTCGCCGATGGGAAAAATAACACATCTAAAGTGATGGAACAACAGGTTCAGATGTGACCGGTTGGCACTTTAGAAGAAAAGATCTTCATTGGAGGTAGAACCGAAATACGGTCTCCATTGGGAAATATCCAGAGCAGTTGATCAACAAGTTCAAGCAATGACTAGCTGACACTCTAGGACAAAATAAAATAAACTCATTGGAATTAGAACCAAAAGATGGGCTCCAGTAAAGGTGTCTAGAATGATTGATCATTAAGTTCAAGCAATGAACGGATGACATTATAGAACAAAAGGATCCTCAATGAAATTAGAACCGGAAAGACGGTCTCCACTAGGAAAAACAACACATCTAAAGTGATGGAACAACAGGGTTCAGACGTGACCGGTTGGCACTTTAGAAGAAAATATCTTCACTAGAGGTAGAACTGAAAGACGATCTCCAACGGGAAATAGGTAAGAACCTCAACTTTGTTGGGGAGTAAAAGAGTCACAAGATATCACCGGGGTAAAAAGGTGTCCAAAAATTCACTGGGAAACACACACCCACTTCACTTGGAGAAATATGAAGTCTAGGCAAGCTTTCTGGAGATCTCATAAAACAGATACAAAATGACTACTTTACAAGCAAATTTCTCAAATAAAGAGTAAAATCAACAGAGTTTTCATCAACTTCCTCAAAGAGATTCCATTTGATAGAAGCGAAAATCGAGTAGAGGACTTTGATGAACATTATCACTTACAATAAAACCCTTGTGTTGCGGTGAAAATTGGATATCAAGCTATTGGATTAACTTGAATCTTAATTCTTTTACAACCGAACTTTAATTTATCCAAAGGAAAGTTATAAAGAAAGAAAAAACCTTTTTCGCGATGTAACAACAACGCTAAGAGATTCGGGGATCGGGGGTTGATTATACCTAGGGAAGGTGTTAACCCTCTAAGCATCTGTAGTACTCTACAGGAACCTTTTGTTTGTTTGTGCTAAGTTTGTTGGGTATTTGCTAAGGATTGGAAAAAAGGTATAGGTTAAAACCTAAGGATATATACACTAAGTTTTCTCGCAAAGACGTCACATCTTCTGCCTACGTATCCTAACTAGGATAGAATCAGAGCAATCGTAGTTCACCTCACAAGGGATGAAGAACACTTGATTATGATCAAGGTTCAAGGGGGAACAAACATGACAATGTTTGTGTGGAGTTTGACGAAACTCCCTAATCTAAGTTGAGACACTCAAGAGGGGGAAGTAAGAATTCATGATGATTCTTACATAGAGTTGACAAACTCTATCCTAGGGTTCTAGTTGAAGAACACTCCTAGTAAAGGTGGGTTCCTTAGACTTAAAGCAAAGTCTAATGGTTTCTAAACTAAGGTTAAAGATGACTTAACAAAGTCAAAGAGTGGATGATGAGCTTTCCATGACACAAGGGTCAATGGAGAGACTTTTCCTTTGGAAGGAGAGAGAGGAGGCAACTTGGACGAGAACTAACAAGTTTCATCACTTGGGGAAAAGGATTTACTTAACACAATAATAAAAGCTAAACATGATGAAGATAAAAGCATGGTGACAACCATATAAAGCAAACATATTGAAGGTAAAGTAAATGTGACAACATCATACCAACAAAATATGCATTGATGACAATCAAGCAACAAGTAAGCAAGAAATGTGATGACAGTTCAAGCTTAAAATAGTTTCTCAGAGAAACCACATAAGTTCATGGTAACAACCCAAAGATATAATCCTATCATGTTGGCTAACATAAAGGACAATAAACATAAGCAAGTTCACAAGATAAACAGGCATGGTGAGAAAGAAAGATCATCAAGACGTAGGGCAACGACTTCAAAACATACACAACTTCCACATAGACAATAGGCATCATAACTAAGAACAACTTGGAATATTTTTACATCACATGAAAGTAGACCTTAAAACAAATACATTGCAAAAAGAATGGACCAAAAAGGATGGAAAATGAGAGAGTTATGAATTTTGAAAATTGGATGAATTAAATGTACAAAATATGATTGACAAGTAAAATAAAAAGAAAAAATGCAAGGGGTGGGAGTTGAACCCACGCCCTCTAGCAAGCAAGCCTCAAACAAGAACCACTGGGCCACAGGGGGCACGTGTGATGAAGAGGGAGAGAGAAAAGACAAAATATACAACATGTGAAAAATGAAAAAAAAAATGACCAAAAGGGTTGATCTCCACGCACGGATCGAACCCAGGTCTTAGAGGTGAAAGGCGCGCTATGTGCAAGTGTGTTTACCACTGGGGTGGCTATACATCCGTTATGTAAAGCCACCCCATAAATATATATGGGATACTTTCTTGGATTTTTGGGCAAACACAAGGCCACAAGAACAAGTGAAAAATTGATTTGCGTTTTGATGTGTAACTTGGTCAATTCTTTATGGATTGCAATGAAATTTTAGTGTAACTTGAGTGAAATTACATGAGGATCACAGTGGTGGTATTAGTTTTGAAAGATCATGCCTTCTTTTCAAAATTCGATAGCACAAGCAATGTGGGTGTGTGAGATGCATATTGATGTGCAGGTCAAATTCCAATCAGTTTCAAATCAAATCAAATACACGCACACACTACATACATATGGATGAGTGAATTCAAGCAAAAGTTTTGGTTCAACACAGTCTATAGTGAAATGTGGCACTCAAGTTGCAAAGTTGGTATGTTTTATGCATGAATGAGCTCGGTTCAGTGTTAATGCACAATTACATCAAGTAAATCACATACACACATTGCAAATATATTGGCAAATGAATTTAAGCACATGAATTGGTCTAAAACAGACTGGTATGGAAAATGGTGTTCAAGCTGCAACATGGTATTTTGATGTGTCCATGAAAAGTTCAAAATAGTTTAAATGCACAATTAAGTCAAACAAGCTATGCACACAAACTTTAAACATGTTGAGGGATATTTCTATGCCAAAAATTCAGACTCGTTCTTCTTAAAATAAGAACTGATATAGTGATGGTTCAATTGGCTCAAAAAAAGCATTTTGAAAACAAGGAATCAAGTTATGTGAAAACAGGCCCTACCACTCATACGTACACATTATAAATATGAAAACAAATTGGATCCAACTCACAAATCAAGCACATTGCATTCAAAGTAGAATTGGACATGTTTGATGGTTATGCAAAAGCTGTTTTGAAAGTGCAACAGGTGTTTTCCAAAATGAATGAGATTCATGCTAACAAATGATGCACACATACCATATACATGAAAATGAATATGGTCAAAATCATAAAACAGACATATTTCAATCATAGTGAAATTGGACATTTTGATGCTAGGCACAAAGCAGTGTGAAAATACAGCAGGTGTACAACAGGTGTTCTTTTCAATTGAATGCAGCTCAAGTTAGGAATCACATATTCAATTGAATCCTTTGAATGTTAACAAAAACAATGAGATTCTCTTGTGCCATGTATTTGTCAATAACCCTCCTTTCGAGTAGCTTAATCAAATCATCCTTGTTTTTCAGCTGTCTCTTCATCTCCATTTGCTCGGAATGAATGACATGGTACTTTCCCTCCCAACTATCTCGCTCAAGCTTCAATCTAGCCAAAACTTCTTGATATTCCTCCATTTGCTCAACAGGAATGATAGAGGAAGAAGCGGCAACAATATGCAAAGGTTTCTCTGGGAGATAAGGCATCTTGAGATCACAGGCTCTAGCATGGACCCATTACGTGAAAGGCTCAAGAGCTATACAATTCTTTTTTCCTAGATCAATCTTGGTCTTTTTGTGGATGATCCTCCAAGCATCTGCAACACTATCTCTAAATTTCATACTATCTTCTGCGTTGAGGTAGAAGAAACCTGTCAACAAAACATTGCTAGGCTTGTCCTTCATGGGAAACCCAAATTGAAGTCTAGCAAAGAAAGGGTTGTAATTAATTCCTCCTCATACAATGAGAAGAGGTACGTTGGGGAATGAACCACAACTATCAATGATCACTCTTTTATCGTAGGCGGGGTCATACTAATGTACATCAGTCTGCGTCAGAGCTATGAGCCTTTGAGACCACCTTAGTCCATTTAGATTTTCCTTGAAAAGATCTGTTCTTGGAAAATGTGCAACAAACCATCTATGCGACAGAGGAGCACATCATAGGATAGTCCCATATTCTTTGAGAGTCCTATAGTGAACAAAATGGTACATATCTACAACTAGTTAGGTACATGATTACCAATAATGAAGATCTGGATAACATTGGTGTCAACAAAATTTTCTTCTTCGGGGAAGAGGACCAATCCATAGATGAGCAATGTGAGGACTACTTCAAAAGCATCCAGGATATTTTCTTTGGCAAAGAGAGTGGCTTTTCTTATCATAAATTTAGTTGGTAGACCTCTGAGTCCAAACTTAGAAGTGAGATTGGTTTTGACTTCGGAAGCTTCTAGGTGGATGGAATTGGCAATGTCCTTTGGTGAAGGGAACTTCACCAAACTACTGAATGGCATTTTGTCCAATACTGGCAGACCAACATGGTATGAGTACTCTTCCAGAGTCGGAACAAGTTGATAATCAGGAAAAGTGAAATAGTGATATAGGGGATCATAGAACTGCGCGAGAGTACTGAGAACTCCTTCTTGCATCTTGATCTTGAAAAGTCCCAATAATCTTCCATATCTATTTCCAAAATCTTCAGAAAAAGACACTAAGGCCACCAATTTCCTTAATTCTGTCAAATTTGGTCTCTTGAAATTATACTTCCTAGTGTTTCTTTTTCCAAAATCCATAACCTATGATTTTTGCAATAAAGAAAACAACTGAGTTTCTCAAAACCAACTGCGTGAATGCTTATGATGGGATGATGAGATGATGCACAAGCAACACATACACAAGTATTTACATAGTCACATATATAATGCATATGCTCACAAACAATAATCCTAGGTTTGGGTTACAAGCGTGGAGCCATGGCATACCCTCCCTAATTGATATATACTATGGTTTGTTTTTACCTGTACAATGGGTTCTATGATGTTCCCAGAGTCATGGATAAATCTTTTGGATATTATCAACCTACATGACTACTCATGTGGGCTAAAAATATTCTCAAGATAGACTCGTCTGAGTGTAGCATCGCGTAGCAACCATTCGGAACTACTCCCTCACAGTCATCATACTATGTCCTACAGGCCAAGCGGGGTAAGTAGGTAACTAAAAAGTTCTCTCAGTGTCACGGACTCCTAGGTCGGAAAAAGTGATAAATGTACGACTATTCATACGCCATCAGTAATCCCAAAGGGGCTTAGACTGAGTGGGGTTACATCATATGTCAAACATGTTAGAATTACTCCTAACCGTAAACTATTGATCTTACCATAATCCTATCATAATTGTTCATTCAAGTCCGGGCTAGGACTTATCTCACCTCTCAAGGTAACAACCCAATGTACATATGCAAAATAATAGGTGCAAAAAACAAATATTCACAAATATACATGTATAAAGAAAACAGACATGAACAAAATACAACTACAAACAAGGTGGGCTTAACCCTTAAGTTTCCCCAGTGAAGTCACCATTTCTGTTGCAGTGAGAATCAGATATCAAGCAAAGAATAACAGCAAGGTTACAACCAAGTATTCATTAATGAAAGAAATCAAACCAAATGGTTACCACCAAAGGTAAACATAGATGTTACAACATCTACAAGGGAGAATGATGATATAGTTCTTACAAGACCAAACATCACAAGCATCATGCATAAGTCAAGACACTATTTACCATGGCAAAGTTCCAAGATCAACATGCATAAATCATAACAATATTCAAGCATGGAACATGTATAAGTCAAGACATTACTTATAACAAACGAACAAAGATAAAAATTCTTAAATCATAACAATATTCAAGCATGGAACATGTATAAGTCAAGACATTGCTTATAACAAAGGATCAAAGATCAACATGCATAAATCATAAAAATATTCAAGCATGGAACATGTATAAGTCAAGATATTACTTATAACAAAGGATTAATCAATAAAGACATGAATAAGTTAAAACATTACTTAAACATGGATACAATCAAGGAGAGGTAACAACCAAAATAACTTGAACATGTGTAAGACATGTGTGTGTAAACAATCATGTGACTTGTGGTGAATCATGTTAGACAAGTAGGTAATAACCAAACATGCAAAAGGATTCAACCAAGGATTGGTAAATGATGAGAAACATCTCAAAATGAAATCATGTAGATTTGAACATGCTTTCAAAGTAATACAACAAGTGTATTAGAATTATTCAAGGTAAGGTAACAACCAAACATGGCATATATTCAAACATACATATGTGAAAACTAACTTGAACAAGCTAAAGTCCATCATGTAACAAAAAGAGTGGGTAAACAATCAAGGTGTGAGTTCATACAAATAAGATTGGGTTCATACAAACAAGGTATGCAAGGTGAATCAAGAGGAATATTCAAAGAAAACTCATGAAAACCCTAAAAAGGAAACATACTTTGTAAACACACAAATTCAAGGAAAATAATTCTTTTTGGACATTTCTTGATGCAAATGAAAAATAGGCATTATCGTGAACATTTAGAAAAAAGAATGGCATCAAAATGATAAAAATCAAGGAAGTTATGATCAAATCAATATGCAAAGAAAATCATGGAAATTAGTGGTAAAAATATAGGAAATGCATCCTATGGGGTTTAAGCCCACGCCACGATGGTTCAGGCTCAAAATTGGGAGTATCTGGTCTATGTACGCCTTTTGAAAATTGGAAGCAAATAGAATAAGAAAACAAAGCTATTCACATGGAAATAAAAAGCAAATAGAATAAGAAAACAAAGCTATTCACATGGAAATAAAAAACAAAAGGTTTGGGGGAATCGAACCCTAGAACCTTCGCTCAACACAACACATTAAGCCTCCTCCTTAACCAGCGGTGCTACACTCTCATCCAATATTACTATGATTCAAAATTGTTTTAAAACAAGGATGTCTCAAAACGGCCAACTCAGCGCCATGTCATGCCAAGTCAGGCCCACCTCATAATGGTAATGGAATCTAGGGGTCAAAATTTAGGGTGTGTCAATAATATAGCATGAAGCCTTGT
The DNA here is from genome assembly GCA_963859935.3 of Lathyrus sativus. NCBI lineage: Eukaryota > Viridiplantae > Streptophyta > Magnoliopsida > Fabales > Fabaceae > Lathyrus > Lathyrus sativus. The sequence continues at coordinate 140,251,530 of OZ012736.1, read as the reverse complement.
AAAACCGAACAAGAAAATTCAAAGTCCAATCCTTATTGGCCTCTTAATCCAAAGTCCAATCCCTATTGGCATCTCGTCCAAATTCCAATCCCTATTGGAACAAAAGCCCAATCATACTTGGCACATCAACCCAAAAGCCCAACCTTACTTGGCATCTCCCGAAAAATCTTCAGCACTACTTCTAAAGCCCAACCATTCTTGGCACAATCATGATCCCTAGATCACATATCCTCATATCCTCACAAAGAATGTCAATTCCATTCCCCAACAGATACTTCAATCAATCTCTAACATATGGACCTGCAAAAAGCTTACCATCTCACACCTAGGATCATAGATTATACATTGATCTTACCCTCGATCAATCTTTTGCCATCAACCCTTTGATGACAATATTCCAAACGTTCTTTTTTGTCAACCCTTTGACAAAGATAAATCCCTCCCATCAACCCTTTGATGATGTCACTCTTTAGTGCAGTTATCTTTCGTCAACTCTTTGACGATGACACTCCTTAGTGCATTTTCTTTCCCATCAACCCTTTGATGATAATATTGCACTCTATCAATCCCCAGTGTCATAGATCCTTTGATCTTACCCTTGATCAGTCCTTTCCGTCAACCCTTTGATGAAGACAAATCCTTTCCCATCAACCCCTAGATGAGATTCCTACTTGAGTTATCTATCCGTCAACCCTTTGACGATGACAGTTTTCTTCCCACCAACTCTTTCATGATGTGACCCTTTGAAGATGACATTTTTCTTCCTATCAACTCTTTGATGATTTTACTTTTTGATGTTGACAGATTCCTTTCCTGTCAACCCTTTGATGATGACAATTTTCTTCCCATCAACTCTTTGATGATGTGATTTTTTAGTTCAGTTATCTTTTTGTCAACCCTTTGACGATGACAATTTTCTTCACATCAACCCTTTGATGATGTCACTCTTTGGAGAAGTTTTCTTTCTATCAACCCTTTGACGATGTTACTCTTTTATGAGACTTTCCTTTCCCATCAATCCTTTGATGATGGCGCTCTTTAGTGCAGTTCTCTTCCGTCAACTCTTTGATGATGACACTCCTTAGTAAATTTTCTTTCCCATCAACTCTTTGATGACGATCTTACTTTGTATCAACCCACAAGGCCATAGATTCGTCGATCTCACCCTTTATTTCCCCAGTGGAGTCATCTTTCTATGTACAGTTTCTCGAGGTATTGAATCCATTGATTTTATTTCGTGTGTTTAGATATGTTGATCTTAATCCCTATTCATTTTCTTGGGTTGTAGATTCGTTGATCTTACTTCCTATTCTCCAGCTTTTGAGTTGTAAGTCCATTGATCTAACTTCTATCCACCTTTGGGTAGTAGATCCGTTGATCCTACTTCCTTTCCTTAGATCTGTTGATATTACTTCTTTCCACCTTTGGGTTATAGATCCGTTGATCCTACTTCCTTTCTTAGATCAGTTGATCTTTCTTTGGAGTCGTAAATTCGTTGATAGTGTTTCTTTTCATTTTGTGGGTTGTGGATCTATTGAATTACTTCCTATTTACCTTTTTATCGAGTAATAGATTCGAACTTGATCTCATTTCATCATCCTTTGGGTTGTAGATTCGTTGATCCTACTTCTTATCCATAGACATGTTGGTCTTACCTTTACTCTATTACCTTTCATTGTTTCCATTATCCCATTACCGGTTACCTATGTTTAGCCATACACAAAACATTTTACCAGAAAACCATAGAGTCTTTCATACATTTGTAACATTGCATACCTCGCATCTCCAGTGTATTATTCATTTGCATCTCCAGCATATCACTGCATATATATTTTTTTAATCATTCAATATTCTAGGTATTCTAGTATTTAATTCTCTTTTACCTCGAACGTCTAAAAGCCATTGTTATTCATACCTTTAGGTCCAAGAAGATTAAATAGGGGCAGCTGCCATACCCCAAATTTTGACCAGACTTTTTAAATTTACATTCATCTGTCTTTATTTTTCTTTGCATCATCTGTATAGCATAATCATGCATTTTACTGGACTCCTAAGACATGGGATCATAGGTTTTCTGTTGATTTGGATTTCCTTTGTTCAAAGGTTATATCACTTGATTTTTGTACTCAAGCTTGAGGCAGAGGTGTTAGATTTTCATTCATCATGAGCATTTTCTATCAGAGGTTTATCAAAGCACAACACCAGCTTCTCTGAGTTTCCTCAAGGGTGTTAGTTATTCAGGGTTTCATTAGTGGTATAATTGGGAAGACTTTGAATTAGGTTTTCTTACCCCTTTTGGTTTAAGTTGGGCATGTGTCATTCAATTCAAGTTCATTTGAAATTAGCAAGTCAAGTGTATGTACAATAAAGTTTCAGTTCAGTTGGGTGTGGCTTGGTCTTGGTCAAGAAAGAGGAGATCGTTTCATTCTTTATATTTGAAGATCATTAAATTAGGGTTTCATGTCAATTCGAGTTGTCTATTTAAGTCAGGTTGCAGAGGCGTTGAAGGTCAAGGCAATTGGTATAGTTCAAGTTATTTGCAAACCCTGATTATATGGTTTTGGTTCTTGTCATTTATTCGAGGATTCGTCAAGTTTGTGGTTCAATGGAAGACCACGTTAAGATGGATTCAAGGTTGTGATGTCATTAATCAGAAATTGATTCAAGAAGGATCTTCTTTGATTTAATTCAAGAATTATGACATTTAAGTTCACTTATCAAGGTTTTAAGTATTGTTCAAATATGGAGGCATATTACAAAACTCGTTTCTAAACCATTTTCCATTTTGATGACCCATTTCAGTCATCCTTTTCTTCTTATCCATTTTATAGATTCATTCCTTTATACCCATTTTTATTTAACCAATCTCCATATATCCAATTCATTTCCATAACCAATTTCAATTTATATGCGTTTCCATAATTCATTTCAATAACCCAACTCATTCATTCATTTCAAATACCATTTTCAAATACATCTGCTTTTTTTACAAATCTAGTTAATACCCAATTTCCAATGTTCAATATCCATTTTCATTCTTTAAAAATCAAATAATCCAAATCCATCAACCAATTGTCAACTTTTGTTACAATATTTCACAAAATATTCCAATATATTCCAAAGCCCAATACACTTTACAAGCAAAAATTAAAATAAAAAAAGGTCCATAACTAAAGTCCATTTACAAGAATCATAAAGAACAAAATTAGAAAAGAGGAAGCCTTTTCCAAAGGTACAGCAAATTGTACAACCTTCTAATCCTGCAACACATCATAAAAGCCAACAAAAATTCACAGAGTCTACTCTATGACCTGAAACAAGACTTGCTAAACCGTACCAAAACCACAGCCTCCACATCCTACATACCAAGCCAAACTCTACAGCATCAAAACAGAGCACTACTACAAGCAACAACAACAACACAGTGACATACATACACATCAAACAAAACCTGCACAACCAGCAACAGTCCTGCGAAAACTGTGATTTGAAAGCAACTCAAAACTTAATCAACAAGTCTAGTTTTTGTTTTTAAAATAATAGAACAAATTCAGGGGAAAAAGAAGAAGAAATTGGCAACAAAAATCTTCTGCAAAAAATCTATTCAATATTAATACTCGCCTCCATTCCTCAAACACAGGACACACTTGAACTTCCCACTATTTCCTCCCACGCATCATCTTTCTTCAACCTGGCTCAACTCACCATCAATAACTTGTAATCAACTGCCATGTGAACCACCCTTTTTCTCCCCTAAACTAAAATAGACGCGAACCTCCATACTATTAGAAGTAATTCATATTTAATTAGTTGTACTATTTTCTTAGCCCCTAAGTTTATTAGAGGGTATTTTAGTATTTTATCTTATTCTAGTAACCCTAGTTTTAGCTTATAAATAGGGTAGCAATCATTGCAATTTAGTAGTAGTGTGTATCCGTCATTATCTTAATAGAATATTTCTCTTTTCATCATTTATTCTACCTTTGCACCAACAATTGGTATCTAGAGCTCCGATTCAGATTCATTGGGAAACACGGGAAACACGAGTGAACGTGAGGTCTTGTGTGTTTGATTTTGATTCTTAGATTCGTGTTGAATCTTGAACAAAATCTGATCAGAATTTTAAATTCTGTGGGTTGGGAAACACTGTGTGAGAAATCTGAGTGTATTGTGCAAGGTAGAAGATGAACGGAAACGGCAACATGAACACCAAACTTCTAGTATTTGACGGTAAAAACTGGAATCGTTGGATGATCCAAATGTGTGTACTGTTTGGTGCTCAAGATGTTCTAGATCTTGTCACTGATGGTTATGTTCCAGTAGCAGTAAATGCAACAGATGAACAGAAAAACACGCAGAAGGAAGTAAGGAAGAAGGATCAGAAAGCATTATTCTTCATTCATCAATGTGTGGATGTAAATGTGTTTGAGAAGATTGCATATTCAACAACAGCAAAGGCTGCGTGGGACACACTGGTGAGATGTTATGGTGGTGACGCATCAGTGAAGAAGGTGAAGCTTCAGTCCTTGAGAAAGCAATATGAGAATCTCAACATGAAGAATAATGAGAAAGTCTCTGAATACATCTCCAGAATGATTCTGATCACTAATGAGATGAAGGCGTGTGGAGAAACTCTTTCTGAAGAATCAATCATGGAGAAAGTATTGAGATCTCTTACCCCTCAATTTGATTACATTGTGGTAGCAATAGAACATTCCAAAGATCTGAGCACCATGAGAATTGAAGAGCTGCTGAGCAGTCTAGAAGCGCAAGAGTTGCGTTTGACTAAGAGAACCTCTGAAAAGGAAGTAGAGCAGCAGGTTCTGAAAGCAACTTCTGATAGGAGGTATCAGAAGTAGTCAGAAGCCAGGAGAAGATTTGATGGTGGTCAGAAGTCAGAAAGCTCAACCTCTGATAGACAAAAGAATGCTCAGAAGGGAAAAGAGAAGTATGACAAGAAGAAAATCCAATGTTACTGTTGTAAGAAGTTTGGTCACTTTGCTAGAGATTGTTGGTCAAACAAGGAGAGAAAATCAGAAGAAGCAAATATAGCCAAAAGTTCTGATGACGAATCTGTGCGATTGATGGCCTCTGAATCTGATAATATGGATCTGATAGACTGGTGGTATATGGACACTGGCTGTTCAAATCATCTTACTGGAAACAAGAAATGGCTGGTTGACTTTGACTCTGAAAAGAGAACAAAGATCAGATGTGCTGATGACAAATATCTTAATGCAGAAGGTATGGGAAATGTCAGAGTGATTTTGAACAATGGGAAAGCAGCATTGATTCAGAACGTGTGGTATGTACCTGGCATCAGAAGCAATCTGATGAGTGTGAGACAATTAATTGTGAAAGGTTTTTCAGTTACCATGAAGGACAATCTTCTGAAGCTGTATGACTGCAATCAGAAGTTGATTATGGAGTCAGAACAGGGAAGGAATAGAACATTCAAGGTGAATGTCAGAACTGCAGACTCGGAATGTCTTAGTGCAACAAGTGCTGAGAAGGAGAGTGAGTTGTGGCACAAAAGATTTGGTCATTTGAATTTCAGAAGCTTAAAACATATGAATTCAAAGAAGTTGGTACATGGAATTCCTGCAATTAAGAAGCCTGAAAAGTCATGCAAAGTTTGCATGGAAGGAAAACAACCACGATTGTCATTTGCGTCAGAAGCTGCTCCAAGAGCAAAACATACCTTGGGAGTTGTACATTATGATATGTGTGGTCCATTTCTAGTAACATCAATTGGAGGGAATAAATACTTTGTGTTGTTTGTTGATGAATTCACAAGAATGACATGGGTATCCCTTATTAAATTTAAACATGAGGTGTTTGATGAATTCAAGAAGTTCAGAATGAAGGCTGAGAATCAGAGTGGTCAGAAGTTGAAGATTCTTAGAACTGATGGTGGAGGTGAGTATAACTCCAAAGAGTTCCAGAAGTTCTGTGAGGAGAATGGAATTGAGCATGAGGTTATTGATCCTTATACCCCTCAACACAATGGTCTTGCTGAAAGAAGAAACCGCACTTTGCTTGATATGGTGAGAAGCATGCTAAAGGAGAAGAAGCTTCCTCAGAAGCTCTAGGGAGAAGCTGTTGCCACGGCAACGTATGTACTCAACAGATGTCCTACGAAGAAGTTGAAGGAAATAGTTCCAATACAGAAGTGGACTAGAGATAAGCAAAGTGTTATTCATCTGAAAGTATTTGGTTCTGTTTGCTATAAACATGTTCCAGAAGCCAGAAGACAGAAGCTGGATGATAGAAGCAAAGTGATGATTCTGATAGGGTACCACAGTACAGGTGCATACAAGCTCTATTGTCCAGAAACCAATAAAATTGAATTCAGCAGAGATGTAATTGTGAAGGAATCAAAAGTTTGGAAATGGGATAAGTCTCAATCTGACTCTGATGTTAGAACTTCTGAAGAAAGGTCAGAGTTAAGAATTTCTGAAGTTGGAGTAAATTCTGACGTTGACTCTGATAGTGATTCAGACTCTGGAGAAGACTCAGAAGATGAAGGTGACTCTGATGATCCAGACTCTGATGGTAATCCAGATTTTAGTGGCAATTCAGACTCTGAAGATGGCCAAGGCTCTGGAGGAAGTCAAGCCTCTGAAGCTAGAAATTCTGAAGTTCAAGACTCTGGAAATATGCCAGACTCTGAAGATGGTCAAGGCTCTAGAGGAAGTCAATCATCTGAAGCTAGAAACTCTGAACAAGTTCAGAGACCACAAAGAATCAGAAACATTCCCAGAAGATATGCAGAATTTGACATGTTGCAAGACACTGAAGTAGACTCTGAAGGAGAAGTTATTCAGTGTGCCATGATAGTAGACTCTGAACCCATAAGTACAGAAGAGGATCTTAAGCAGAAGCTCTGGCTGAAGGCCATGAAAGAAGAACTTGATGCTATAGAGAGAAACAACACTTGGAAGCTGACAGAACTTTCAAAAGACAAGAAAGTCATCAGCGTCAGATGGGTTTTCAAGCAGAAGTTAAAGCCAGATGGTTCAATTGGCAAACATAGAGAAAGGTTGGTAGCCAGAGGATTTCTACAGAAACCTGGGCTGGATTATTCTGAAGTGTTTGCACCTGTAGCAAGACATGAAACAATCAGAATGGTGATTGCAATAGCTGCTAACAGAAATTGGCCTCTGATGCATTTAGATGTAAAATCTGCATTTCTGAATGGTCCATTAGAAGAAGAAGTTTACGTGTCACAACCTCCTGGATTTGTGAAAAAGAATCAGGAAGGGATGGTGTAGAGATTATAGAAAGCTTTATATGGACTGAAACAAGCTCCCAGAGCTTGGAATAAGAAGATTGATTCATTTTTCAAGAAGCAAGGCTTTCAGAAATGTGAGATGGAGTATGGTGTTTATGTTCAGCATACTTCTGAAGGCAATATGACTCTGGTATGTTTATATGTTGATGGCATACTGCTGACTGAAAGTTCTGAACAGGAGATAGCCAAGTTCAAGAAAGTTCTGATGAATGAATTTGAAATGAGTGATCTAGGCAAAATGACATACTTTCTAGGGATGAAGTTCAGATATTCTGAGAAAGGTATCATTTTGCATCAGCTCAAGTATGAATTAGAACTTCTGAAGAGATTTGAACTGAAGAATTGTAAGATTGCTGTCACACCTTCTGATACAAATCAGAAACTGGATTCTGACTCTGATGGAAAGGATGTGGACGATACAACCTTCAAACAGTTGGTTGGTTCTCTGAAGTATCTGTGCAATACCAGACCTGATATTTGTTATTCTGTTGGGATGGTTAGTAGGTTCGTGAGTAAACCTAAGTGGTCCCATTACCAAGCTGCTGTCAGGATTCTGAGGTATATCAAGGGAACTCTGAAGTATGGAGTGTTGTTTCCTTCTGGGAAAAAAGATGAGTCAGAACTTCTGAGTTATTCAGACTCTGATTGGTGTGGAGACAGAGTTGACAGAAGAAGTACATCTGGGTACTTGTTCAAATTTCTAGAAGGTCCCATTTCTTGGTGTTCCAAGAAGCAACCTGTTGTGGCGTTATCAACCTGTGAAGTTGAATACATTGCAGGTGCTGTTACTGCATGCCAAGCTGTGTAGATTCTGAATCTATTGCAGGATCTGAAGATTAAAATAAATAAACCTCTGAAGTTGATGATTGACAACAAGTCTGGAATCAATCTTGCCAGAAACCCAATGTTGCATGGGAGAAGCAAGCATATTGAGACCAAGTATCATTTTCTGAGACATCAAGTTCAGAGTGGAGTGTTAGAAGTTGTACATTGCAGCACTCAGAAACAGTTAGCAGATGTTCTGACGAAAGTTATCAAGACTGATCAATTTCTCAGACTAAGGGATGGAATTGGTGTTACAAGTTTTGATGGAATATGAATTAAGGGATGGTATTAGAAGTAATTCATATTTAATTAGTTGTACTATTTTCTTAGCCCCTAAGTTTGTTAGAGGGTATTTTAGTATTTTATCTTATTCTAGTAACCCTAGTTTTAGCTTATAAATAGGGTAGCAATCATTGCAATTTAGTAGTAGTGTGTAGCTGTCATTCTCTTAATAGAATATTTCTCTTTTCATCATTTATTCTACCTTTGCACCAATACATACCAAACTCCACAAACACCTTCCTTCACCAGCCTCAACGACACCGTAACGATAAAGCATAAGAAGTAGAAGGAGATGTGAATCATAGAAGAAGAGAGGACAGGCGGTGAGAACATGAGACAAATCTGTGAGTTGAATCAGAGAAGAATATTGAAATCACGATGATGAGAAAGAGCGAGACAGAGCAAAGGTTGAGTCGAAGCCGAAAACGAACAGAAACAACAGAGAGCAGTGAGGTGCAGTTTGAGAAGATTGAGTTTGAAGATGAGTGAATATGAAGATGAGCGAATGTGAAGATGGATAAACGAAAGGCCTTATTTTTTTTAACAAATGTAGTGTTTTTCTTTGTCAAGATTAGGTTTTGCTATTTGACTAAGACCCCAAACGAGTCACTTTAAATTGACCTGACCCAGTTCGTTTAGATCCCCTCTTTTGGCTTGCAGATTGGTTTTTTGGGGTCTAATTTATAATCACACCCCAGCTGCTTTGTTTTTTTCTTTTTGTCATAGTAAATTTCTTTTTACTTTCATGTAAAGATATAAATATACAAAACATTTTTTATTTAAAAAAGATTTTCATTAAGTATTTTTCTTTTAAGATAATAATTAATCTTAATTTAATTTTTATTTTAGATTTTTTAATAAGATTTGTCCATTTCAAATTTTTCACTTAAGATTAACTCTTTATTTTGTTGATTAGGTTTAGTAAGTGTTTAGTGTGTTTCTCGTTTTTGCTTGTTTATCGATTACGTGAGTGGTTGTGCGTCTTAGATTTATAATTCTTCTTATAGTGGCTTTTAGGGCCTCAATCCTTGACGAGCAAACTTTCTATTTTTTCACTGTAGTCCTCCAAACTACGAATGCTCTGACTTTCCCATTGCACAAGGGAATATGTAGGCACAGGATTCCGAGATCCTGACGAGCCCCCTTTTGTTTTCCCTTTTCATTTCTGCATTCTCTTAGCAAGTTAAGTTTTAGATATACACACCATTTGATTAGAGCAACAAGAGTGGATCTCATTGAGTACAACGGACACAAATGATGCGAATAACTTCCTCTTGCATAATCGACTCCCGAACCCCGAACTTAGTTGCGATGACCATGTTTTTTCCCTTCTGAGGTTTTCTCGATGTTTTCTTTTCCCTGTTGGGATAAATAATGTTCGATGGCAACTCTGTGTCTTTGCCAGTTGTTTTTCTACTAATATTGGTGTGAGTACTTGAAGGGGAATCCTTATGTGACCCTTTTCTTTCATCTCTTTCGATGCCAACATGGTCTCGCGACTCGGTTACAAAGTAGAGGATTAATTTCTCTAGCATCGTGCTTCCAAGGCTTTGATTATACAAGCATAGCCTTTAGTACATAAAAATAAATTAAACATAACCAGACGGTCTAGCCACCACTTATTTTCCTTGTTTTACTTCTTATTATTCAGTCACGTATTAGTGGCTAAAACCCTATCTTCTTAACAAATTGAAATTAGTGGCTGCCACTTTCGCACATTTCCAAACCACCATTCGTCTATTTCTCTCAATATCATCAGTGCATCTCATCATCTTAGGTTTGTCCAATTTCTTTTTGGGCGGAGGAAGCATTGTTAAGGTTCAAAGACGAGCCATATTAAGAGGACGATTTTGCTTCATTCACATCAATAGAAGTACTTAAGAATGTGGTAAGTAATTTTTTCACTGCTCGACTTTGTGTTTCTCATATAATTTTTATTTCTTATTTGATTTCATTAGATTGGCCTCGACTTGGTGAGCACATTTGCTGAAAATGGATATGATGGAATTTTATTTTAATAAGTAGCTAATAATTTTCCAATCTTAATGGTGCATGTGATCTTCAATTATACCATGTTTTTTGTCAAAACACAACGGGACAAACTTGAGCTTCAGGTGAGAAAATTCCTTCTTAAACCGTATAGAAGAGTATAATGAAATTTATGAGGTAACTGATATTATTATAGGCGGTAGCTCCGTGGAAATGGTTCCTAGTATGAACTTTTTCTCTTACACAAAGATGATGTTAGATGCCAGTATATTATGATGTCATAATTTATTATAATTTGTATTTATAGCCATTAATGATGATAGACCTATACTTCAATGCTTCACTATCAACTCCACTTGGCCTACAGAATAAGATATGAGAAAATAAAGCCGCAAATACAGGAGGTATGTTATAACTTCACTTCCCTTTCTTGAATATTTTTATATTAATTTGCTGATAACCATTTCTGATTTAGTTATTATTACTAGTCCATACATGGATTATACAGAGGAAGGAAATGAATGGAAAATCAAACATGCGAAGGAGTGAAAAGGGCCAAATATTGTTATTGATGCTGCCTCCAGTTTCGTAGAAGCGTCTATACAATCTCATTTTGCACCAATAGATCACATGGAAGTTATTACAACGTCTACTATAGTTGTTGCAATAGAGTTTACAGTAGTAGGCAATAGTGCTATTCTGAATTTAGAGGTGAATGAGAATGAAGCCACTAATGAAGGGAATCAACTAAAGAAAGATGAATGTGGTTCAGGAAGAATTTTGTTTTATTTAGAATTGAAATAATGTTTGTATGTTTGTGGGGCATATTGGCGGTAAGTCCTTTTTTTCACTTCAGGGGTGGGGTGTTTATACAATTTGAGAGGGTTTTTTTTTCTTTTAAGGCTGCTTTGCTGTAACTTTTCAATGTGTTTTTATTAAGCCACTATCTATTATTTTCTAATTTCACATATGGTATCTGTTGAGAAGGATGACCTTGCTGGCCTGGATGATATAAGCTCTGACGAATACAACAATTATGAAGCAGAGCATACTATAGGTGATTCAAATTCTCCTGGAACTACTTCTAGTAGATGGTCGTAAAAGAAAAAAAGCACCTCATATGGATAGTTATTTAATAACTTTAATTTTGTGTGTGACATGGTGGATCTAGACTATATTATATGGCCATGACTACATTGTAAATATTCCTTCAAATATATTAGCTGCTAATAACACAGAGCCACTTCCTCTGATGAAAGGTAAAGGAAAAGCATTCGTAGTACTTGGTTTTAATCAAAAACAGAGGGATGCCTTTGTGAAAATTTTGATGACATTATGGTCTATTTTATCTTTATGTATTGAATTGAAGAAATGGATTTTCTTAAATCAATGTTGATACTACTAATAAACTAGTGCAAATAATGAAGCTACTAATGTGTAGTTCTTTTTTTTTATACATTTTGTAGTTGGTTCCTGAAATATTTTTAAATAATATTTAGTACCTGTTGGTTTTAGTTATTGTAATTTGTCTACGTTGAAATAATAAATATGGTCCAAAGTGATTTTAGCTTTTAAAGTTTAGTTGAAATTTTAATATAATGATACATGGCAGAAGATAAGGTACATAACATTAACACTATAAGAAATATTGCCTTTTCCGAAGTGATATTCACGTCACAAATGTAAAAATCACTTCACTAGCCAATGGTTGCGACGTGGGTAAAACACGCCGGAAATGCAATGGTGAGAACTTTTTCCCACGTGGAAAACACGTCACAAAGTTGTGACAGGATTACCACGTCGCAAATCTTAGTACTCATGTGATTCCCACGTCACAAAGTTGTGACCTTGTTATCACGTGGGAAACCTCACAGAATTAATACTTTTCCCATTTTGTTCCCACGTCACTAATTAGTGACATGGGATCCACTTCACTGTTAAATTTAATTATAAAAAGAAATAAATAATATTAACTGAAAACAACGTTAAAATTAAAAGAAATATTAAATATTAAATATAAATTTAAAATTAAAATAATTTTTAATTAAAATAATATACATTAAAAATATATAAATATTTAGTCACATGAAATTCACGTCACAAATACAAATAATAATAATAAAAGTTGTGACGTAATATTCACGTCACAAATAAAAATATTAATAAAAAAAATTATTCTTCACCACTAAATAATTCATCTTCGCTTTGGTGATCATCTTCGGGAGAATAATTCGATCTCGAAGCAAATATTTTCGCATTTGTGCCTCCATGTCTGATTGCCGCTTCCTCATTTCCTCGATTTCAGCATTTTGTCTATTTCTCATATCATCTATTTAGGCCTTTAGGGCCGCCTCACGTGTCTCCGCCTCTCGTCTCGCCTCAGCTAGAGCTAATTGTCTCACTGTTGCCAACATTTCTGGTGTCAATTCTGCCGGACGCGATCCTCCTTCCCCATCATCGAGTCTCTGAAATAAAGTTCGGTCCCCTTTTCTATAATCACCAGCCAAAGACCCCAGACCAAAAAAACATCCATTAACTCTCTTCCCGCCTACTGTTAAATTCCAAATATAAAGATCAATGTGTGGATCAAGCGGTGCATCCCCAATCGACGTATATTGAGGATTTTCAGTTAGAAATTGGGCAAGCAATGTCTGGTACAACTCCTACACACACATTAAAAAAATTAAATTAAATATAATTTAAACAATTTAATTATATAGTAATTATGAAATTAAAAGAATTCAACTATAATAAACAAGTTACCAAGGTTGATTTGGAACGACCGTCAACAAAGTCGCCCGATTTTTTGGTTCGGGTCTTCACAAATAGCTCATTAATTCGTGGCTCCTTCCCCAAGTCCTTTTTCTAATTAAAATAATGAAGCTTAATTAAATATATAATAATACAAAAAAATTAAAAAAATAGTTATAATTACCATTCGTCGACGATGTTCGCCGATACTGATACCTCCAACTGTATTAAGACAGCCACCTGCTTCAGATGCCCTCATCTTTTTAGCATGTTCAGATCTTCTCTGAAAATCTTCTGTCTTCCACCACTCAACAAGTTCACCAAATGTTTCCTCGCCTATCCAGTTAGGACGAGTTTGATCTCTTTCCCAACGTTGTCTAGCATTCCTAAGCATGTCAGATAATCTGCTAGATACCTTACTTTTGAAATTTTTTTTAATTTTGAACTCGTCAAATTTCTGCCAAGTACACCTTTCCTGCAAGTTATATGACAGTCAAATAAAATGTTAGATATATATATATATATATATATATATATATATATATATATATATATATATATATATATATATATATATATATATATATATATATATATATATATATATATATATATATATATATATATATATATATATATATATATATATATATATATATATATATATATATATATATATATATATATATATATATATATATATATATATATATATATATATATATATATATATATATATATATATATATATATATATATATATATATATATATATATATATATATATATATATATATATATATATATATATATATATATATAATCGTGATAAAATAACATAACTATAATAAAAATACAATTTACCTTGAATTTATCAAACCATATATCTTTCTCATTATCTGGGAGCTCTCCGAAAGACTTAATGAGTTTTGTATACATCAATTGAATGACCCAGTTTACAGTTTTAGCAACAGGACGACACGGATCAAAACTAAACAACAATAATTTGAACGAGTATTAAACATAAAATGACAATATATAGCTAAATAAATATTATAAATTAAAAACATACCCAGATCCCTCAGGCCTAATCAGATGTCGTCCTTCAACCACCAAATGCTCCTCTGCAACAGGATTTGTCTGCTCCTCATGAACATCGTCATCCCCCTGAACAGTGTGGTCATCCTGCTGCTGACGCGCAGGTATATGTGTGGGGTGTGGAATGCGGGAGCCAGATCCCTCTGGCTGGGGCGTGGAGGGTGTCGGCTGAGGAAAACTAGATCCTAAAGGCTGCGGCGTGAAGGAATACTGCTGAGGAAAAACAGATCCCACAGGCTGTGCGAAGTGCGTCTGCTGAGGAAAACTAGATCCCCTAGGCTGCGGTGCGAAGGAATACTGCTGAGGAAGAAAACTAGATCCCCCAGGAACACTAGATCCCCCAGACTGCTGCGTAAATGTAGATGGTACCCCAAGCGGATGCATGAAGGATCCCCCAAACGGACTAATAAACGATGGATTCCCAGATGGAACCGTTTGGGAGGAGGAGAGTAATGTCGTAAATGGCTGTGAAGTGTCTACGGACATTAGATCTGCCTGAGACTGTGGGCGAGAAGCATACATGGGCGAGGGCGGTACCTCACGTACTCTGGCTCTCGAACGAGGCTGGGTCTCCTTAGCCTTACCCTTGTCAGTTCGGGGTGGCATTGTATCTATTTTGAAATAGTTATCAATAAATAAATAATACGTAAATAAATCAAGAAGACTCTTCATGCTCTTCGTAAATAAATAATACGTAAATAATACATTTGCATTCATATAAAACAAATAATACATTAATAAAAATTGTCCGAACACATATAAAACTATCTATTCAAACTCTTTATGCTCTTCGGCCATACTATTTTCATCATCTGATCCAATAATGTCCTCAGATCCAATATCTTCATGCTCTTCGTCCACATTATTATCTACCAGCAAAACAGACGCATCAATTTGATGACCCTCGACCAATGTATCACACAAATTCGTAATTTCTTCAACTTCAACCACATCATTAATTTGAGAAATTTCATTTTCTTGGTAAGCAGCATCTTCCACTAGATCGTCAGTTTCAATATGACCCAATGGTTTTGTTTTGATTACAACACACCATCCACGTTTACGTGACTGAATTGAAGGGTACAGAACATAATAAACTTGTTTAACGATTGTTGCACCCCAAAATTTGACCAACTACTTATCGCAATTTGGCTCATGTTTCGACTCATTTCATTTTCGCATCTGCATACCGCGTACATTGCATTTTTTCCAGTCAGATTGACTTTATCGGGATTACAGCCCTCTGATCGCGCTTCAGGCATTTCAGGCCAATGCGAGGACGTATTTTGAGAATCGGTGCTCATCCCGGTGTTTTCAGCTCTCGTTGTTGTTTTTGAGGACATCTTGGTGTCCGGGATTTTTACCGTTTATTTCGATATAGTCGCTAATCGATTTAATCGGCTTCCTCGCTTTTTTAGGGTTTTTCCCTTATTCTCTAGAATTTTTAATAGGTTTAATTGATTTTTCTAGGTATTAGATAGATTTTTAAATAGCTTTAATAGATTTTAAATAATTTTTAAATAGATTTTAGAATAAATCATTTTTTAGATATTAAGTAGAGTTTTAATAAATAGTTTAATAGTTTCTTTCTTTTAATAGAGTTTTTAAATAGAATTAATAGAAGTTTCTATTAGTGGAATTATTAGAGATTAGAGAATTTTCTATTAGTGGAATTATTAGAGATTAATAGAGTTTTCATTAATTAGAGATTAATAGAGTTTTCATTAATTAGAATTAATAGAGTTTTTAGGTTAATCCTCTTTTTAGATTTAATTAGGATTTAATAGAGATTAATTAGGTCTTAATCATTGGTAGAGTTAATTAGGGTCTTAATTAGATTTTAATTGAGGTTATCAGAATTAATTAGGATTAGATTTGTTTTAATTTTCATTTAGATTAATTACTGTTTTAATTTTCGGATTAGTCTTAATGGTAGTTTTAAGTCTTAGTTAGCATTTTAATCAGTATTAATTAGGCAGTTTTAATGTTCATTAGTTTAATTGAGTGTTAATTAGTTTAATCATTGTGCTCATTAGTATTAATCAGAGTCTCATTTAATGGGCCATTTTGCAGCGTTTTGGAGGCCAAGCACAACCCCAGTCCACGTGTCTCCATATAAGAACATCCGCGTGTGCTCATTCTGAGGTCCCACTCCACGCCACGTTACACACTCCACTCCGCCTTTTCTCCTCTCTCATTCTGCATGTGTCCACGTGCCACTCCCTCTCTCCTCCACCATCACCATACGTGGCCTCACTCCATCTTCCCTCCGCATGCATTCGCCACGTATCATCCCCTACCTCTCTCCCCCTCCAGCCATGCAAACGCCGGAGTCTACCATCGACGAAATCACACGGTGGCGCAACTCACCGGAAAAACTGCATCTTGCCCAGAAAACCCTTCGATCTTCATCTTCCCCAGAACTCCTCATCCATCCTGCTCATCCAACCCTCACCAGATTTAACCGGAAAACTCAACGTCGCCGGAAATCCAACTCCTCGCCGGAAACTGCATCAAGAACATCCAGATCCAAAACTCTCCAGAGATTTGTTCAAGGTTTGTGACATTCAACGAGAACCTTCGTCCATCTCCATGTCTGAATTTTCCAGAATGATGATCTTCATCAACAACCTGCAACCGATTTCCAGAAATCATCATCAATAATCATTTCTTCCAGAAATCCTCATTTGAAGTTCATCAGATTCATTGACTGATTACCCGAAAACCAATAACCTTCACATCACTTTTCCAGCGAATCACCAAGATTCATCTCCGATCATCAACAACCTTCACCATTCTCCAGATTATCGAAGAACACCTTCAACGTCTTCGATCAACCTTCAACAAGAAGTGTTAGATCTTCACATGCATGTTCATATTCTTCGATCTTCATGCTTTCCAGAAGAACCTCAACATCTCCGTTCACGAACAAGATCCATAAATCTTTAACTCTCTTCTCCAAATCGCTCAAAAATAAACAACAAACTCCAAGATCCCCACGCGTTTTCTTCAGAAGTGCCTCCAAGTTCTTCATCGTCTTCAACGTGACGTTCATCAAGAGTCGCCAGGTTTCCCAGATTCATCATATTGTTCATACCTTCATCTGGGAAAGCTTCCTCGCAGCTTCATCTTCTTCGAAGATCTCCATCAATCTTCATAAGACCTTCATCCATTCGTGGTGTCCGTCCATTGTTGTCCAGTGTGATTTTCAAGCTTTGTTTGTTTGAGGAGAATTCTTGTAGGAATCTGGGGGAAGAAGATGAAACGAAGAGGTTTGAACGGAAGAGTGGAACGAGAGAACGGCGCAAGAGGTTTCTTTGTTTGTGAACAGTGGTCTGCGAAAGAGAGATTAGGGTTGTTTTGCTGAAGATGGATCACGTGGCATGGTTGGATATTGGGCCTCTAAGGCCCATTCTGATTAACACTCTCCGTTTGTTTTTTTTCACACCCCCTGCGTGTGTGTGTTTGGTCTGATTAGGCTGGGCCCAGCCTTCGCTACTCACACCCCCCGGTCTGCTCTTCAAACCCCCCTGTTTTTTATTTTCTGCTCTGAATTTGTGTATTGGGCTGGGCCCTAATTCTGCATTATTTTTACTGGCTCATACCCCTGGCTGAACCAGTGTACCCCCTTTGTTTTTCCCTTTTTTATTATTTTCTTAGCTTAGATTTTTTCAAGAAAAAGGATATAAGAAAAATATATGTAATAGAAAAATATGTAATAAAAAATAGTGAAATATAAAAATGATAGCATTTTACTATTTTTCTTTTTTAGGATATAATTTTAATATAGAGTTTATTTTACACTTTTCTTCTAGAAGTAGATTTAAATGTCCATTTGTTAGGGGACTTTTTACACTTTTAGAAGTAGATTTAGAAGTCCACTTGTTAGGGGACTATTTTCCATTAGAATTTCCATGATAGATGGATATGATTTTTTAGGAGTTTATTTTCCTGTACTCATTGTAATTTTCCGAATATTAATAAAATGAGATTTGTGCTGTGGTCCCGTTCTACCCGTAGTTAGGCCGAACTACAGCTGCTCTGACTTTCTCTGATGAGAATATGTAGGCATAGGATGCGACATCCTAGCGAGCACACTAACAACTAACCTTTGTTCTCCTCGCTGCTGTGCGATCGAGACTTTCCCGCTGACAACTGATGTTATCCTTTTCTCTTGCCCGAGTGCATTTGAGACCAGACCGTAGTTCTAGTTCCCGTAGGTTCCCATACCTCGAAACCCGACATACTACGTCCGTTCTACCGCAAACAGGTATGCCTAAGTCTCCAATGGTCGAGCAGCGTCCACCTAACTGCTAGAATGTGTACGCTAGTATCGTCAACTTAATCTCTCACCCCCGTGTGACCGAGAACGCCCTTGTCTAGCCGTAGTTAGCCTGAACTACGTCATGCTCTGATTTCTCTGATGAGAATACATAGGCCCAAGACGCGACGTCTTGCCGAGCAAACTCCCCCGTAGTTTCCCGAACTACGTTGACTCTGATTTCTCGTTCTCTGATGAGAATACGTAGGCATAGAGTGTGACGCTCTATCGAGTCAATTTCTTTCCTGTTTAGATCTAGCAGTCGTAGATAGATTGTTTTTCACCCGTAGACAAACCCAACAAGCATGGATCCCATCGAGTACGACGGACGTGAGGGGTGCTAATACCTTCCCCTTGCGTAACCGACTCCCGAACCCAGACAATGGTTGTGACGACCTTGTCTTACCCCTTTTCGTCAGGTTTTTCCAATCGTTTCCTTTCCCGCTCTAAGGGATAAATAATGAAAGGTGGCGACTCTTCTGTTCTTCCGGCACCTTATTTTCGCGCAAGCGACAGCTGGCGACTCTGCTGGGGACTCCATAGTTTCCTAGGGATCCAACGTCCCGTATGCGAGTCAGTTCGGGGATCCAACGTCCCCTGCGAGAGTCAATCCTAGCGCTTGTTTGCGTGTCTGTGGGTGTTTATTTTTGTGCTGTATTTTACTGATGTATTTATATTTCCCGCACTATATTATTATCTGTTGCTATTATGTTGTTGTGGGATGGGCATTCTGATGAGTGAAAAGCCAGACCCAGGCTTGAGTGCACCATAGAATTAGAGTGGAAATTAGTGGGCGCGTGCTTGCTTTGTAGGCACTAGTGTCTCATGAAATCCACGCTCAGACGAGGTTCTCCCGGTTGGCTTCTCTTTCAACCCTTTGGGTTGAGACGGTTGCTGGTTTGGTGGATTGTCGACTCTGGGGACCGATCATTTGTGATTCAGCTAAGTGAGGCCGCTTCATGAGCTGGTGATGCCTCACCTTCTGGGTATCGTATCACCTCTCTTGAAAGTCTGTGACGCTGACGAACGCATAGGATGCCGAACTTGTGTCAGTTTAGGTCCATACTCGTGAGTGGGAGGGTTTTTGCAGGAAACTTGACTTCCAGCCTACCCGATATCTTGGTTTTCTCTCGTCAGAGCAGACTTATCCCGTCAGCAGCGCAGCAGCAATCAGAGCTTCGTGGGGGCTGTGATCCCGTGATTGCTGCATCTTGCATTGCATTTGCATGAACATTCCTGCATCATATTGCATGCCATGCTCCAGCGAGTCAGAGCTCTTATCCGGCCGTTGTTTTGATTCTCAAGGTGAGTGTTGAAGACGACCAAGGGGCTGAAGCAGATTTGATCAGAGTTGACAGTTGTTGGTAGCGATGTCAGAGAGCAGCTTCCAGTTCGTTGATACCTTGTCAGGTTTCACTGTGACGTCCAATCCTTTGTATGGATCTACGCATGACGAAGACTTTCCGCAAGTGAACAACCTTACTGCAGCACAACTTGTACAGCCTTCTGTTGAAGACCGAGGTCTACGTGAGCAGTTTGTTGTCCGAGGTGAACGTTCTCCTTCTGTTGATATCTCAGACTACCAGGGTTTTGCCTTCCCTGTACCAAAGTCCCGAAGAGAGGTCCCGATAGCAAAGACTGAAGACCCATTAGCTCCCGTGTATGCTGAAAGGTTTTGTGCATTAGATGAAAGATTCAAAGCCTTGAAAGGTAAAGACGTTGTTAACCCCAATGCTGCAGACATGTGTCTGGTTCCTGGCCTAGTGTTACCTCCGAAGTTCAGAATGTCGAGGTTTGAAAGGTACAAAGGAGATAGTTGCCCGAAGCAACATTTGGTGATGTTCTGCCGAAGAATGACTTCATTCGTGCACAACGACAAGCTGATGATTCATTGCTTTCAAGATAGTCTGACTAGAGCACCTCTGAGTTGGTATATGCAGTTAGAGAGTGATCAGATCCGATCATGGGCGGATTTAGCCAATGCCTTTCTGAAGCAGTATGACTACAATCTTGATGAAGCTCCTAGTCACATGCAGCTGCAAGAATTGTCTCAAGGGAACAATGAACCTTTCAGGAAGTATGTTCAGAGATGGAGAGAATTCGCTGCTAGAGTGCAACCACCGCTTCTAGACCGAGAGTTGAAAGGCATGTTCGTAAACTCCTTGCAGAGCCCGTACTTCGAAAGAATGCTTGGAGTTGCACCAAACTTCTCTGAATTGGTAAAGGCAGGAGAGCGCATTGAGTATGGTGTAAAGACTGGAAGAATCCAGAATGTTTTAGGCGGTCAGGCTAGTGAAACCGAATCTCTCTGTAGCTTTCAAACTGAAGAAGGAGTTGTGGTCAACGCAATCATGAATGATGTTGGGTATCCTCGAGACGAATCGGTGAAATCTATTGGTTCTTCGTGTTCTCAGCGGTCAGTATCTTTTGTGTCTCGTTATTCTGGACAGACGATTGTGCCTAGGGCACCGCATCGGGAACCTTATGTCGCTCCTCTTGCAAATCCATGAACCCATGGCCGAGGTTATCAGAATCAGCGGCAGAATCAGAATCGACCTCGTAACAACTTGGAACGAAGGAATGCTCCTTCTCATCTAGTGCATGTGCCGTATAGCCAGATTCTTCCGCATTTGATTCAGAATTCTTTGGTGGAACCCAAAGCTCTCAAGCCCGTGCCAGAGCCTTACCCTCCTGGGTGCAACCCCCATGCTCATTGTGGTTACCATGGTGGATCTCCGGGGCATTCAACTGAAGATTGTAAAGCTTTTCAGGCAAAAGTGCAACAGTTGATCGACAAAGGGTGCATTTCCTTTCCAGAGGGAGTTTTGGTTGTGCATAACAATCTCTCAGCTGTTTGAGCTCGCATATTCAGAGGGTTATTTCCAGAAGCCAACGATTCAGACAGGCAGACGTCCTCAGCATTGGCAGTCCTCAGACTTTTTATCATTTGCATTTGTAGTTTCTTTTCTGTTAGTTACTACTTGCTGTTAAACATTGATTGTTTCGAATGGTAATATTAATAAAGTGACTATGCATTTTTCTGAATTAATCATGTCGTTGTCACTCATTTATTGCATTGCACTGACACTTGCATTTTATTCACTCCACTTTATCACTATGATTAGCAAAGATCGAAGGGAGGATGAAGAAACTGAATACTCATAACCGATGATCGTATGCTTTCGGATAAAACCCTGCCTATGATGTACAGGCATTGTTTCAAATCCCCTAAACACCGGAGAAATAAGGAAGAGAATCCCTTGTTAACCACTTCGAGCCGAGAAGTAGGAGTTTTTTCGGACTTCTAAACCCTTACATCTTAACCCGGGGCAGGGTAGTGGTCAGTTAGCTTGATCGAGCGTTCAAGTCTTATAGAGGAGTGTTGTCTTTCGAGGACCAATCACATCGTATTTCTCCCTAGAGGTCGTACCTCGTCAACCACAATGGTTAAACCTCACCAATCAGGAGTGAGACAGTTATAAACCTCTCGGATGAATCTAGACAGCCAAGGTCGCACGACTTGTACCAAGAAAAAAGAAGGAATCAGAAAGCCCGCTAAGTAAAAAGAAAAGAAAAGCTGGAAAGCAAATACTTAGGCAAAAATCAGGGCATCCCGCTGGACTTCAAAAGAAAAATCGAAAAGAACTCTGAAGAGTCAGTCCAGGCAAAAATTAGGGAATCAAAAGAATGAAAAAGAAAGGATATAAAAAGAAAAATCCTCAAACAAGGACAAAGTCGTGTAGATACAGACGCCGAAACAAAAAAGGAGTAACTGTCACTCCGAAACACCTTGTGAGTTCTTTAACCACTGTTCCCAATATTCAGCATACCTCTCGAAGAGGCGAGCGCTCGAGCTAAGTTAACTGAACTTTAGGATCGGAGATCATCACGTAGAAGGGTGGGTACAAATCATAATTTGAGCCTAATATCCTTTGTTTCACGAACCGTGAACCCGACCACGATACAACCCTTAAAAGACCTAATTGAGGCAGGGTTTATTCTGAAAGCGCATTGCGATAAGGTTGAGTAACCTGACTCCTACATGATTTGCTAATCATATCCTTGTTGCATTTTTCACTGATCGAATCAGCACTACGTTTAAACTCTTTAGTTCATTCGTCACTCACTATCATGACACGTAAATGAGTGACAGTACATTTTTTCAAAATCTGCATGAACGCTGCATTAAAATTACCATTCGTGAATAAATAATTTTAATTGCAGGTCAGTAGTTGATACGAAGAAACTCCAACAGGGAATAGTCAATCAGGACTAAATCGTTAGCAGTCTGGATCAGAATGGTATACTGTGAAACCCTGTGAATTTGGGGCATTGACTTCCAGTGAGTTTGGAATCAGTTTGTCTGAGGACAAGTCCCGGACTATCGGTTGATCATGGGACAGTTTGTTCGAGAAGCAGTTGATCAGAGATGAATCTTCTCGAGACCCAATCAGGGGCAATCATTCAGAACTCTTGTGATTTGAGGGCAGATCCCTCCAGTGTTCAATCAGGACATGTTGAGTCGCTCACCGCTCGTTCAGGGGCAAGCTACTTCAGAAGTATACTGAAACCAACCATGCTGAGAGTTGGTTAGTTGAGGATGAATCCTTCCATTGTACAGATGTTGGGGCAGGCCATCTGAAAATTGTCTCGTTGCCAGCTGTTTTCTGTTCAGAATGAATTTTCCCAAGAGTCGGATTGGGGCAAGTTGAATTGCATTGGGGCAAGTTGTTCAAATGAGTTTGTTCACCCTAGCAAGAGTTGAGTGTCGGGGAATCGTGTCATTACCCTACCAAAAAACCTAAAACTTCTGAAGAAGTCTTGCTGCCATTGGATTGTTATCCTACAGCCTAACCTGTTACTTGGCAGAACCTTGTAACCAGATCGTTGTAAAGTCCAGTTCTCATCTGGAAAACCGGAGATCAGTTCTCGTCTGAAATCCAAACCAGAAACCAGCCCTGTCTGGTCACCTTTTCTTTAACCTATTGTTCAACCTGTTCTCGTCTGGCCAACACAGTTTTAAAGTCCAGTTCTTGTCTGGCAAACCGTAAGTCAGTTCTCGTCTGACAACCTAACATATTTTGCTATCAGTTCTCGTCTGGTAGTCTACCCTCGAATGCTAGTTCTCGTCTAGTAGTTCCCTTTCAAATCCACTTTCATTGGTAACCAGAAATAAATCCCTATCACCCTAAAACCTATTCCTAAACCAGAAAAAGCCTAATTGTACCTGGCACAATGATTCCTAGTGACTCGTATGTTGTCACATTCCCCAACACAAGGCTCGATTGATCACAGCTCCATGATTGGTATTCTGTATCCCCTGTGTTGATGTGGTCGAATCAGGATTATGTTCTCAGCAGAGACGTACAGTTTGAGATTGTTTCCCCTGAGCAGTTTGAGATTGCGGCAAATGGAGATGGCATTCATCCCTTATCAGAGTAGGATCAAGACTATCCTCAGTAGGGCGAGATTGATATTCCCGGCAGAGTATGGCCATCCCAAGCGTTGAACGTTGATTAGCCTGATGTGCTATTTTCCCAAGTGGGTTGGGACTGAAGCTTTCCTTGACCGGCAGATTTGGGTTTATTTCCCCCAGCAGTGGGACCGATGCCATGTTGTATCCCCACAGAGTCCGAGTTTGACTCCTTTCCCCTCCGAGTCCAAGTCATTGCCTCATTCCTCAAGCAGAGGTCGACGTTGATTCCCTCACTGAGTAATCTCCAGGCGGGTAGATTTTGATGTCAGCCAGAGAAGAGTTATTTCTCAGCAGCTCGCTGCGTACCCTATAAGGACTTAGGGTGATCTAAAAAGACCGTTCAGGGTTGTTTTCCTCAATGAAGTGAGATCCAATTTCAGTGATCGATTGTTATCTTCCGCAGACGCCAGAGGTGTTTCCTTGATAGGATCAGTACATTTCCAACAGAGTTGTACAGTGAGTAGCTAAGGATTGATATCCCCAGCAGTGTTGATACACAGATATTCCTCATCAGACTTGATAGTCCAGCAGGTGCTACCCAGAAGGGTCAGTCTCCGTAAGGCGTATGCAAGATTACCCTCAGCAGATCAGGATTGATATCCCCGATAGAGTTCAGCAGCCTCTCCCTGCAGAGTCTGAATGCGAGATTAGGAGCATTGATATGTCTCCCCAAGCAGAGAAGATTCTCTCCCCAATCAGATGTATCCTGAAGGAACGTCATCTCCTCAGCTGAGTCAGGCGCCAAAGCGTGTGCTCATCCCCCAGCACCGGGTCATAAGTGCAGGTCTCGTAGGAAACTATTCGTTCACTGAAGTGTGTAGTAATTGATAGTGCCAGACTAAAATCTCCAGCGGAATTGAAATTCCCCACCAGAGTCGTACTCTCCCCCGAAGTCGGATGATTCCTTCTTCCCCAGCGGAATCGAAATTCCCCCCGCGGAGTCATACTCTCTCCAGCGAAGCAGAATGATTTCTCCTTCCTCAACCGAGTTTGCAGATCCCCAAGAGAGTCGAATCCTTGGAAGCTGCTCAAGCCATGATTGGTTTTCCCCAATGGAAGGTCGAACAGCTGATGCTGTTTCCCCACAGAGTCGTTCTCTCCAGGAAGGTTTAGCCGCGAAGGCCGCGCAGTTTATTTCTGCGATTGATATCGTTGTCCTCTGCAGTTTGTGGTTTGAATACCCAGACGAGCAGGTTCAGGTTCTCGTAGAGCTTCGTTCCCCTGCAGCAGTCAACTGAAGTTGTTTCCCCAGACGGAGTCCAATTGAGATTGGCGTGACCTCGTTCTCCTCAGCAGGATGATTCCTCTATCTGAGTAGTTCTTTCTCCTTGACAGGAGGCTTTTCCCTTCAGCATTTATTTTGCTGATGGCGCCATAGCATTTTGCATGATTGCATAGCATTTACCCTGAAAACGCGTAGCATTTCCACCGTGTGGAGCATTACGTCATTATCTAAGCATATGCATACGAAACATGAGCCAGGTCGCCACCGTTCTTGTTTGGCAGATGTCCCTCCTCAGAATGGTTTGATCAAGATGATTCTTGAATTCTCCCCAGCAAAGTTGTTTGGTCCAAGATGATTCATGAATTCCCCAGCGAAGCCGTTTGCTTAAGATGATTCTTAAGACCCCAGTGCAGTCGCCAAAGTTGGTTGCTCAAGTTGATACTTAGAGTCCCCAGTAAAGGTTGCCCAGGATGATTCCTGAAATCCCCAACAGAGTGTTCGCTCAGGATGATTCCTGAAAGCTCCAGCATGGTTACCGGTGCAAGATGATTCTTGAAGGTCCCCGACGGAGTTATTTGTCCAAGATGATTCTTGAAGTCCTCAGCGGAGTTGGTTCAGTCAGAATGATTTCTGAAACCCCGAAGCGGAGTTACTTGATAGTTCTCCAGAATCCCCCAGCGGAGGTGCGACATCCCCAACAGGTTTTTGAACGGCGAAGTTGAAACCTCCCTTGAAGACTCCATGATTGAAGTCTGACCGTGTTAATGAAGCAGTTCTCTCAGCTGATGCGGAGTGCCTGATGGCAGAGGTTTAGATATTCCCAGTTGGCTCATGATTGACCAAGAATTCTATTCCCGACTTGCTGACGAAGTCCGGCTGATGCCCGACAGTTCTTTGAATGCCTGATGGCATGATCAACCTGATGGTTGAAGTCCGGCTGATGCCCGACAGTTTCTTTGAATGCCTGATGGTTGAAGTCCGGCTGATGCCCGACAAGTTCTTTGAATGCCTGATGGCATGATCAACCTTATGGTTGAAGTCCGGCTGATGCCCGACAGTTTTCTTGGAATGCCTGATGGCATGATCAACATGATTGTTGATCTGACGAGTCCCGAGGAATTCTTCTGCTATGACACAGAACACCTAACGGTGTAATCAACCATGTATTGCCGGTTACCGAGTGACCAGCGACCCCTTGATGAATTGAGGACGAATATCCACAACAAAATCAGATGATCATCCTGATGGAGATTAGAAATCAGACTTTTCCCCGGTTACCGCGTGACCAATTCCCCAGCAAGTTGTCGTGCAACTGTCTTGCTCAATTTTGAAGATGTTCCTACCGACCAGAGTATCGTTTACCTGTGAGGTTTTCCAGATCGCCGTTACCGTGTAACCAGTGATCCCTCGATGATTTGAGGACGCAAGGATATCAGATAAATCAGAGAATCATCCTGAAGGAAGTTCAGATCAGTATTTCTCCAGCTAGTTGCCGTGCAGCTATGATTTCAGTTTCCGAAGATTTGTTCCCACCAGAGTACCGTGTACTTGTGTAGTTGGCAAATTTTCGGGTTTGTTGGTATTCAATCGTCTTCTACCTTTGAATGCTTGAAAGTCATTCGCTTCTCAACCCTTCAGGTCCAAGCCGTTTGAATAGGGGCAGCTGTTGCACCCCAAAATTTGACCAACTACTTATCACAATTTGGCTCATGTTTCGACTCATTTCATTTTCGCATCTGCATACCGCGTACATTGCATTTTTTCCAGTCAAATTGACTTTATCGGGATTACAGCCCTCTGATCACGCTTCAGGCATTTCAGGCCAATGCGAGGACGTATTTTGAGAATCGGTGCTCGTCCCGGTGTTTTCAGCTCTCGCTGTTGTTTTTGAGGACATCTCGGTGTCCGGGATTTTTACCGTTTATTTCGATATAGTCGCTAATCGATTTAATCGGCTTCCTCGCTTTTTTAGGGTTTTTCCCTTATTCTCTAGAATTTTTAATAGGTTTAATTGAGTTTTCTAGGTATTAGATAGATTTTTAAATAGCTTTAATAGATTTTAAATAATTTTTAAATAGATTTTAGAATAAATCATTTTTTAGATATTAAGTAGAGTTTTAATAAATAGTTTAATAGTTTCTTTCTTTTAATAGAGTTTTTAAATAGAATTAATAGAAGTTTCTATTAGTGGAATTATTAGAGATTAGAGAATTTTCTATTAGTGGAATTATTAGAGATTAATAGAGTTTTCATTAATTAGAGATTAATAGAGTTTTCATTAATTAGAATTAATAGAGTTTTTAGGTTAATCCTCTTTTTAGATTTAATTAGGATTTAATAGAGATTAATTAGGTCTTAATCATTGGTAGAGTTAATTAGGGTCTTAATTAGATTTTAATTGAGGTTATCAGAATTAATTAGGATTAGATTTGTTTTAATTTTCATTTAGATTAATTACTGTTTTAATTTTCGGATTAGTCTTAATGGTAGTTTTAAGTCTTAGTTAGCATTTTAATCAGTATTAATTAGGCAGTTTTAATGTTCATTAGTTTAATTGAGTGTTAATTAGTTTAATCATTGTGCTCATTAGTATTAATCAGAGTCTC
Source organism: Lathyrus sativus (assembly GCA_963859935.3). Taxonomy (NCBI): domain Eukaryota; kingdom Viridiplantae; phylum Streptophyta; class Magnoliopsida; order Fabales; family Fabaceae; genus Lathyrus; species Lathyrus sativus. The sequence goes on along the minus strand of OZ012736.1, from coordinate 140,223,663 downwards.
ATTTAATGGGCCATTTTGCAGCGTTTTGGAGGCCAAGCACAACCCCAGTCCACGTGTCTCCATATAAGAACATCCGCGTGTGCTCATTCTGAGGTCCCACTCCACGCCACGTTACACACTCCACTCCGCCTTTTCTCCTCTCTCATTCTGCATGTGTCCACGTGCCACTCCCTCTCTCCTCCACCATCACCATACGTGGCCTCACTCCATCTTCCCTCCGCATGCATTCGCCACGTATCATCCCCTACCTCTCTCCCCCTCCAGCCATGCAAACGCCGGAGTCTACCATCGACGAAATCACACGGTGGCGCAACTCACCGGAAAAACTGCAACTTGCCCAGAAAACCCTTCGATCTTCATCTTCCCCAGAACTCCTCATCCATCCTGCTCATCCAACCCTCACCAGATTTAACCGGAAAACTCAACGTCGCCGGAAATCCAACTCCTCGCCGGAAACTGCATCAAGAACATCCAGATCCAAAACTCTCCAGAGATTTGTTCAAGGTTTGTGACATTCAACGAGAACCTTCGTCCATCTCCATGTCTGAATTTTCCAGAATGATGATCTTCATCAACAACCTGCAACCGATTTCCAGAAATCATCATCAATAATCATTTCTTCCAGAAATCCTCATTTGAAGTTCATCAGATTCATTGACTGATTACCCGAAAACCAATAACCTTCACATCACTTTTCCAGCGAATCACCAAGATTCATCTCTGATCATCAACAACCTTCACCATTCTCCAGATTATCGAAGAACACCTTCAACGTCTTCGATCAACCTTCAACAAGAAGTGTTAGATCTTCACATGCATGTTCATATTCTTCGATCTTCATGCTTTCCAGAAGAACCTCAACATCTCCGTTCACGAACAAGATCCATAAATCTTTAACTCTCTTCTCCAAATCGCTCAAAAATAAACAACAAACTCCAAGATCCCCACGCGTTTTCTTCAGAAGTGCCTCCAAGTTCTTCATCGTCTTCAACGTGACGTTCATCAAGAGTCGCCAGGTTTCCCAGATTCATCATATTGTTCATACCTTCATCTGGGAAAGCTTCCTCGCAGCTTCATCTTCTTCGAAGATCTCCATCAATCTTCATAAGACCTTCATCCATTCGTGGTGTCCGTCCATTGTTGTCCAGTGTGATTTTCAAGCTTTGTTTGTTTGAGGAGAATTCTTGTAGGAATCTGGGGGAAGAAGATGAAACGAAGAGGTTTGAACGGAAGAGTGGAACGAGAGAACGGCGCAAGAGGTTTCTTTGTTTGTGAACAGTGGTCTGCGAAAGAGAGATTAGGGTTGTTTTGCTGAAGATGGATCACGTGGCATGGTTGGATATTGGGCCTCTAAGGCCTATTCTGATTAACACTCTCCGTTTGTTTTTTTCACACCCCCCGCGTGTGTGTGTTTGGTCTGATTAGGCTGGGCCCAGCCTTCGCTAATCACACCCCCAGGGTCTGCTCTTCAAACCCCCCTGTTTTTTATTTTCTGCTCTGAATTTGTGTATTGGGCTGGGCCCTAATTCTGCATTATTTTTACTGGCTCATACCCCTGGCTGAACCAGTGTACCCCCTTTGTTTTTCCCTTTTTTATTATTTTCTTAGCTTAGATTTTTTCAAGAAAAAGAATATAAGAAAAATATATGTAATAGAAAAATATGTAATAAAAAATAGTGAAATATAAAAATGATAGCATTTTACTATTTTTCATTTTTAGGATATAATTTTAATATAGAGTTTATTTTACACTTTTCTTCTAGAAGTAGATTTAAATGTCCATTTGTTAGGGGACTTTTTACACTTTTAGAAGTAGATTTAGAAGTCCACTTGTTAGGGGACTATTTTCCATTAGAATTTCCATGATAGATGCATATGATTTTTTAGGAGTTTCTTTTCCTGTACTCATTGTAATTTTCCGAATATTAATAAAATGAGATTTGTGCTGTGGTCCCCGTTCTACCCGTAGTTAGGCCGAACTACAGCTGCTCTGACTTTCTCTGATGAGAATATGTAGGCATAGGATGCGACATCCTAGCAAGCACACTAACAACTAACCTTTGTTCTCCTCGCCGCTGTGCGATCGAGACTTTCCCGCTGACGACTGATGTTATCCTTTTCTCTTGCCCGAGTGCATTTGAGACCAGACCGTAGTTCTAGTTCCCGTAGGTTCCCATACCTCGAAACCCGACATACTACGTTCGTTCTACCGCAAACAGGTACGCCTAAGTCTCCAATGGTCGAGCAGCGTCCACCTAACTGCTAGAATGCGTACGCTAGTATCGTCAACTTAATCTCTCACCCCCGTGTGACCGAGAACGCCCTTGTCTAGTCGTAGTTAGCCTGAACTACGTCATGCTCTGATTTCTCTGATGAGAATACGTAGGCCCAAGACGCGACGTCTTGCCGAGAAAACTCCCCCGTAGTTTCCCGAACTACATTGACTTTGATTTCTTGTTCTCTGATAAGAATACGTAGGCATAGAGTGTGACGCTCTATCGAGTCAATTTCTTTCCTGTTTAGATCTAGCAGCCGTAGATAGATTGTTTTTCACCCGTAGACAAACCCAACAAGCGTGGATCCCGTCGAGTACGACGAACGTGAGGGGTGCTAATACCTTCCCCTTGCGTAACCGACTCCCGAACCCAGACAATGGTTGCGACGACCTTGTCTTACCCTTTTTCGTAAGGTTTTTCCGATCGTTTCCTTTCCCGTTCTGAGGGATAAATAACGAAAGGTGGCGACTCTTCTGTTGTGCCGGCACCTTATTTTCGCGCAAGCGACAACGATATGTGACATTATGAAAGGGTCATACTCTTTGTACCTTCTGTCCATTCGAATATCAACAATGTTATATTTCTTATCTATTTTTGTGCCCCTGGAAGATGGATCATACCAATCACAATAAAACAAGACAACTCTATTTTCCGAGTCCAAGTAATTGTATGCCAACTCATAAATATGCGTAACAACGCCATAGAAGTCGTCTTCACCACCATCTGTAACTCCTTTAACAAATACACCACTATTTATGGTTTTTTTCCCTTCTGTCCACGTTTGGGTGTGAAATTTATAGTCGTTCACAAAGTATGTGTGCCATTCAATTGCTCTTTGAAAAGGCCCTCTAGATAAGTTACGCAAATGAAGTATTTCTTGAGTCGGTGCAACAATGCATGACAATTGATCCTTGAACCATGCTGGAAAAGATGCATGTATTTGACCGGTAGTTGCTTGTTCACCGGTGCTTTGAAAATAGGAGGCGTTAAATGCCCTATAAAGAAACACATTTTAAGTTAGATGTAATAATTCAATTTGTAAAGCCAGATAAGTAGATACGTTAGGGGTATACTTACTCAAGATATGGCCTAACTTCAATACAGTTAATAAGAACATGAACGTGTGCAGATTGCAATTCTTTTTGGGTCAGCCAATGCACATTCTCCTTTCCAGAGGGGCGACCGGGAAGACCGAAGATTGACAAGGTAAACTGACTTCTTTTGTTAACATCAAATTCATTCCTTATGATTCTTGGAGTTAACATCAAATGATTGAAATAATGACTGCAAAAATATGATGTTTCCCGATGCAAATAATGTGCACATATTGATCCTTCAACTTTAGTTTTATTTTTCACTGATCGCTTTGAATCACCCATGAATCTTTCAAAGGGATACATCCACCTGTATTGAACGGGGCCACCAAGATAGGCTTCATATGCAAGATGCACAGGTAGATGCTCCATAGAATCGAAAAAACCAGGTGGAAAAACGCGTTCCAACTTGCATAGAATAACTGGAATATTTTGGTCCAACTTAATGATGTTATCGACTCTTAAAATTGACGCACAAATATCTCTGAAGAATTGACTTATTTCAGTTAGCGGATATAGCACATGGTTGGGTAGTGAACTGAACGCAATTGGAAGCAATCGTTCCATGAAAACATGACAATCATGACTTTTCATTCCATGCAACTTCCCAGTTTTGGTGTCAGCACACCTTGCTAAATTTGAAGCATAACCATCCGGCATTCTCAATTCATTTAACCATCGACAAACCGCTTTAGCATCTTGGGAAGTTAGACTGTAACATGCCTTAGGTTTTAATAATTTTCCATTAGGCCGAGGCTTCAACTCCAACTCTTTTCTATCACACAAAATTTCCATGTCCCTTCTAGCCTTCTCATTATCCTTTGTTTTTCCTTGAACATCCATCACTGTGTTAAATATATTATCGAAGAAATTCTTTTCAATATGCATAACATCAAGATTATGTCGCAATAAATTATCTTTCCAATATGGGAGGTCCCAAAATATACTTATTTTTGTCCAATTGTGTTTGACCCCATATCCTTCAATTCTATATGCTTCACCGTAATCTGTAAATTTGGGCCGTTCAGAAACTCGATTCCATATTTCCTCTGGTGACAATCGCGGAGGAGGCAAATCTTTTACTCGTACATCTTTTTTGAAATCAGTCTTGTTTCTTCTAAATACATGGTCTCGTGGTAGGAATCTGTGGTGACAGTCAAACCACGAACTTTTCCCTCCAAATTCCAAAGTAAAAGCCTTTGTAAATTCCATGCAATGTGGACATCCCATTTTTCCGTGCGTACCCCAACCAGATAACATTCCATAAGCGGGAAAGTCATTAATAGTCCACATCAAGGCAGCTCGCAAAGTGAAGTTTTGTTTGCGTGATATATCATAGGTCCATTCTCCAATCCACAGCCTCTTCAAATCATCTATTAAAGGTTGCAAATAAACGTCGATTTCGGATTTAGGACTTGACGGTCCTGGAATGAGGCAAGTCAAAAACATGTATGGTTTTGTCATGCACATCTCTGGAGGGAGGTTGTAAGGGGTTATGATAACTGGCCAACAGGAATATGCAATTGCAGATGCTTGGACGTATGGAGTGAAACCATCAGAGCATAGTCCGAGCCTGACATTTCTAGGTTCTGCAGCAAAATCAGAATGTACCCTATCAAAATGTTTCCATGCCTCACCGTCAGATGGATGCCGCATAATGCCTGAAGATGTTTTGTTTGTATGATGCCATGTCATTTGACTTGCACTATGCATTGAAGCAAACAATCTTTTTAACCTTGGTATTATCGGCAAATAAAACATGGACTTCACTGCTACACGTTTTTGTTTACGGTTAATGGCTTTACTACGAACTTACATTCCTCCAGCGCCTCATCATTAATACCAAACTCATTGTCATAAAACAACATACATCCATTTATGCAACAATCAATCTTTCGCACTTCTAAACCCAACTTCGACACCAACCTCTTTGCATCATAATAACTTGTAGGCAAGTTGTCTTTCGTAGGAGTCGCATCCAACATCATTTTTGCAAAGTATTCCAAACAGTGATCAGGAACATTCCAATTTGACTTTGCAGCCAATAATCTCACACACATTGATAATTTTGAATCTGCCGACCCCTCAAACAACGGTGTATTCATTTCTTTCAACAATTGGTAAAATCTTTGTGCTTCCTCATTCGACAACTCTTCACCATCAAAGCCCTGAGGTTCATCATATGTCACATTTACTCCAAATGCATTACCAACCATTTCATCTATCAGATTAAATTGTTCATCAAATTCCATATGTGATCGACTGCTTGATGCGTCTGTATTAGTTGTCTCTGCATGTATGTTACTCGGCAGTTGTTCTCCATTATATGTCCAAACCCAATAATTTTTAATGAAACCCTTCCTCTTCAAATGACGTTCTACTTCCTCTGGGTCACTAATTATACGTCTACATTCACATTTAAGACAAGGACATCTCACTTCTCCCTCACGTCGACAACATTCTTATGCAAATGCCCACGCGATAAACCCCTTAACTCCTTCCTCAAAATTTGCTGTAAGTCCACGTCTGCCTAGTAACGTTCTATCGTACATCCAACTACGATAGTAACAAAAATATTCCATACTGCAGAAATTTGTACTATCATTATATAATATAAAATTATATATATTATTTTTCTATTTCGACACCAACTTAATAAAATATGTAATTTAAATCTTTTTTTCTATTTCGACACCAACTTAATAAAATATGTTCACTAAAATAATATAAATTTATTATTTTTAAAGTATAATATATATTCATTATTTTTAATGTATAATATATATTCATTATTTTTAAATTATAATATATTCATTAAAGTATAATATATATTCACTATAATTTTATAAAGTATAATATATATTCATTACTTTTAAAGTATAATATAAATTCACTAAAATAATATATTATACTAATTATAACATATTTAAAGTATAATATATATTCATTATTTTTAAAAATCTGTTTTTAATAATTGAATGTGTAAAAATAATGTAATACATTTAAAAATAACACTTTTTAAATATAATACATATTCTTTATATTTTTAAAAAATATATATTAATTTTTTCTATTTACAATATTGTTTACTAAAAATATTTTTTAAAATTCTATTTTTTCTAACATAATAAATATTTTGTTTTTAAAAATTAAAAATACATAACATATTTAATTTGTTTCTAATATATTATTTTTGTTTCTTATATATGTTAAAAAACTGTTTTATTATTTAAAAAACTGTTTTATTATATTCATTAATTTAATAATATATTATGTTTACTAAAATAATATATATTAAAAAACTGTTTTATTATTTAAAAAACTGTTTTGTATATATATTATAATTTAATAATATATTATGTTTACTAAAATAATATATATTAAAAAACTGTTTTATTATTTAAAAAACTGTTTTATTATATTCATTAATTTAATAATATATTATGTTTACTAAAATAATATATATTAAAAAACTGTTTTATTATTTAAAAAACTGTTTTATTATATTCATTATATATTTAAAAAACTGTTTTATTATATTCATTATACATTCATTATATATTTTAAACTGTTTTTTTATATTCATAATATATATTCACTATACATTTAAAAAACTGTTTTATTAAAATAATATATATTATGTTTACTAAATTATAATAACTATTTAATAATATATATTATTCTATATAATAGGTATAATTGATTTACTAAAAATCACACAACATATTATTTAATTAAAAATCTGTTTAAAAATCACACAACATAATATAAATCTTTTATTTTTAATTTGTTTCAAATAAATAATCTATTTTTTTAATTAAAAATCACAACATATTATTTTTATTTTTGCTTTCTAAAATTTAAAACAACAACAAACCCAATATACAATACATTATATCACAATATTTCTAAAATCTAAAATTTTTTAACCTAACTATCAAAATTTTCAACAACAATACAATACATAATAAATATAAACAAATTAAAATTCATAAATACCTCTAATTAAGCTTCCAATATAGAGGACTTCCTATAAAATTGTTAGATCTGAAGAAAAAAAATTAACAGTTAATAATAAAAAAATATAAAATAAACTATAACATGAAACAATCACAAAACCAACTAATATATCACCTTAAAGTTTTGGCAAATGAAACATTGTTGAGCAACACCAACACAGCAGCTGAAGAACAAAGGGGGAAGAAAGGGGGAAGAAGAAGGAGATGAGAGAGGTTTGCAAGAGACGAGGACTTGAAGAAATTCTGAGATTTGGTTTATATAAGGGAGGTTGCGACGTGGCTTTAACATCAGAAAGTTGCGACGTGCAGGCCAGGTGGGTAGTTTGCGACGTGGCAAACCCTTCAGAAATTAACGACGTGAAATGAAGGTCGCAACTTCATTTTCATTAATTGCCAACTTATCTCATAAAGCTTGCGACGTGGCATTCACATCAGAAACTTGCGACGTGAATTTAAAGACGGAACATCCCCCCAATATTAAATTATTACCGTTGGTCCACTAAATGCCAACCTAACAGGAATATAATTATTGATGTACGTGGGTTGCGAAGTGAAATTCATGTGGGTATTTTCTGACCTTTTTGAATTTTAACTTCCCAAGTGGTTAACACGCCACAACAGAATTTGTGGAAAATTCAAATTTCCCTCTCCCTTAAAATCCAAATTTTCGTTCCAAAGTTTGGCATAGCAAAGTTTATTAATAAAAAATGTTAGTGATGTGGTTATCACTTGGCAACACAATTTTTTACCCACGTGTTTACCACGTCACTAATTCACTAGGGAAATACAGCATTTTCTTGTAGTGTAATGTTTCAGTTAATTTATTACATAATGTTTTCAATTCAGATTTTTTGGCAAAGGAACATTCTTCAAGCAAATAAAGGGAGAGCATCGTTGTTGAAGAAGCGTTGGATGACAAAATGCATAATAGATTGAAAATGGTGACAATCAAGAAAAGCTTTTTGCGACCAGTAGTTCACCTCTCACCTATAACACCATTGTTGCAATGTTCCGACTAAGATTACCTTCACTATATATAAGTATTTGTATTTATTAAAGAATAAAAAGTTATATCCTAAATATTTTTTTGTCTCTTCCTTTATGTTGATTGTCCTTTTTGCGTTTATCCAGCAAAGGCAAACAGGGTACAAATTCCAAATTTTCTTTTCCAAACTAGACTAAATCTTTCAAAAAAAATAATGGAGCAGTCTTGCACATACCGAAACAAATGACTTTCAAAAGGATGCACCGACATGTGCTTCATCTAAAGAAATTGAGTGGATAGACATCCACCATACCAACTTTTCACAGAGCCATCTACTTCACAGAGTCATCCCCTCAGCGGAACAGGCCCAACCCAATGATGTGCAGATGAGGTCCAACAAGGCCCAATCCTCCTCCGTCGGGCACAGGCTTAAATCAGACACATGCGTCGAGCATAAGACCTTGACGGGGAAGCTCACGCACTTCCCCCACGTTCTCCATGTGTCCCCCACACGGGGACACGTCATCAGGAAACTACCCACCTCCAATAGAGTCGGTCAACCCACCTTCCGAAGATCACGGGGCTGTTGATCTAGGGCGAAGACCACATGCTGGTCATCACTACACCATGTAAGCCCTGGAAATTACTTGGGTTGGGCCTGGCAGTCTAGCCCAACATAATGTAACCGTTGGCCCTACGCTGGGGGGACACTATAAATACCCTCTTTCTCTAGAGGGTCAGGTAACTTCTTCTCCACACCTAATCTATGTGTTTGCTTTCTCTCTGATCCTTTACTTACTTAAGCATCAGAGTGACTTGCAGGTACACCTCTTCTCTCCACAACTCCAGTGAAAATAGCAATCCAACGATGTGTGGAAGACCATTGATTCTTTTTTATCAGGTGAGACTAACGGCACCGTCTATGAGAATCTTCTGCTTCCCCGTCCCTTCTCCTATCTCAGCATAGCATCCTAGGGACCAAAGCAACTTCCAACAGTTTCATCTCAATCATGGCCAGCCCATATAATGACAATGCGTCGGGATCTGCCTTTACCCCCTTCTCTAATGGGACGGCCACGACCCCAACGTAACTGCTCATAATGAGGAAGATCACCAGAGGGACGGATGTACCGCCTCCCCATCCTCTAAAGACGCGACCTTCAACGCCGCCCAACGCTTTGATAGCCCGGCTGCCTACCAGCCCATTTCGGTTCCGGCAGGCGTCGAACCTACCGTCACGGCTCTGTTCGCAGCGATCAATAAAACCAACTTGATGATCTTTGGGAAGAACAAACGGATAGGGATGCTCGAGAGGGAACAATCGTCGCGCTCTCTCCTGCGGAGACACCTTCGCTCAGTTTCTCCCCGTCCTTCTCCTCCCCTACGGAGACACCATTGACGGACCTCTGTTAGCCTCTCTTCCCTGCAGAGACACTATCGTCCGGCTTCCATCAGCCTCTCTCCTCCCCCACGGGGACACGGTACGTAGAAGATTCCAGGAGCCCATCTTCCCGACTGGCAGGGCGTCGCCCCCGACTAGAATGACCCTAGCCGAAGATTTCTTACAAGAGGGACAGGTCACCTCCCCGGCTCAGAAGAAGACCAAAGTCGCTATAGCCTCATCCAGATCAAGGGCCCGACTGAAGAGTCCACGCCGGCACAAAAACCACCTAGAATCATCCTCCCCCTCGCCGTCACTTGTCCGGAGCGACGAAGATACCCAATGCTCACTATTATGCAGGGCCATTAGGGAGGCGCAGTTGTCCATCGGGACGGAAAAACCCCTGATCCTGGCAACCTATGATGGAACGACCAATCCAGACGACCACATCGAGAGTATAGATGCGATGCTAGACTACAGAAACGTCCGGGGAGCCATCAAGTGCAGATTGTTCCCCACCGCCTTAAGGATGAGGGTCATGGCATGGTACAAACGCCTTACTCCCAGCTCCATCGCCTCATGGGGAGAACTGAAGCGCCAATTTTCCAGACATTTCATAGCTTCTCGACGCCATCCGAAGACAGAGGCGACCCTGGAGGCCATCATCCAAGGGAAGAGCGAGCCTCTTAGAGATTACATTGAGAGGTTCAATCACGATGGACGTATTGAAGAAATTCCTGATTCAGATCGGCATAAGACCACACTCTGACTTTGCCAAAGTCGTCGGCCTCGTGTGTCCCCGCACCTTGAATGCCCTTCTCCACATGACTCAATCACACATCAAGTATGAGGAGATAGAGGTTGCAAACACCGCTCAGGCCAGGTGTAACTAGGAAACCTCTAAAGGCGCGAGGCGTGAAGAAACCCCTTCTGCTCCTCCTCGACAAAACAAACAGAGAAGGCGTGAAGATCGTCCCCGCGAGCAGAGGGGACCAGCAGGTCGGTTCACGGAGTACACGCTACTCACAGCTCCCCGCAAGCGCATCCTGGCCGAATGTATCAATTCAAAGTTTCAGAGGGGTGGTGTAAGATTCCCGAAACCGACACCCCCGAAGCCCAACGCGGACAAGTCCAAATACTGCCGGTCGCACCGGAGCCATGGACACATGACGAAAGATTACGTTCACCTCAAAGATGCAAACGAGATTTTAATCAAAGAAAGGCATCTGAAACAATACATCTAGAGAGGAGAAACCCCCCGACCTGAGACCCGCAAGGCGAAGAAGGTCGAAGAAGCATCAATCCCCTCCGACGAAGCGGGACTGCAGGTGGCTCTATGCATCTCCCGACCAGAGGATTTCTTCTTCAGCGAGCCCGCCAGACCGCTGACCGTCCTCATCCCGTGGGAGGACTTCCCAACCATAATGGTGATATCTGGTGGGGGCTCAACCAGCTGACGGTCGGGTCGGTCAAGAGGAAATTCGAGGAGCTCGAAGACAAACACTACCCTTGATAGGTTTGTAATCGAATCCGATCACCTTTTACCTCAGGTAGCTTCCTGGAGGGGCACCCATTTCCAGCATTCCCCTCATGATCAGAGCACAGATGGAGAACTTTGATGTCTGTCGAATCCTGTTCGACCAAGGAAGTTCGGTGGATATCATGTACGCCCATATATTCACCACTCTGCAGTTGGACGAGAGCCACTTAACCCCGTACGTGAGCTCCAACCTCCAAGGCTTCAACAGAACAACCACCAAGCCATGGGGGTATGTGGAGCTGCTCGTCATCTTCGGGGCCGAGGAGACGGCCAGACAGGTGAAAGTTTTCTTTTTGGTGATTGAGTGTCCCTCATTGTACCAGTGCATCCTAGGATGGCCAACCTTAGCCGAACTGACCGTAGTACTGTCGACAATCCACCTAAAGATGAAGTACTACACGACTAGAGGGCGGGTCGTCACCCTCCACGGAGACATTGAGGCAGCCAGAAGATGCTTTGAGGCAGCATTCAAAGGACTTAGCTCAATCAACGTCGCCCCTCAAGCCGGCCAACCGACCATCCCGAACAGAGGAACCAAAGCCCCTCCCGCATGTCAACTTTGTCGACCTTGACAGCCGTTTCTCCGTCAAGCAGGGACAAGGAAAAGACCCCGAGGACATGCCTCCAACAAACAACGGGCAGCTCCTCCATCTAACACGCTTCATCCCGGATGGAGACTTCAAGCTCAACATGCTAGGAGACAACCCCGAAAGAGGCACGAAGATCGGCACGGGCTTACCCGACCTAGCAAGGAAACAACTTAAGGTCTGCCTCTGGGAGAATGCGGACCTCTTTGCTTGGAGTGCTGCCGAGATGCCCGGTATCCAACCCGACGTGGCATGCCATCACCTCTCCATATATCTATCCGCTAGGGCCATAGTTCAACATAGGCGTAGGAAGTCTCCCGAAAAAGCAGAGGCTGCTGAAAAAGTTGTAAAAGACCTCCTAGAGGCGAATTTTATTTCGAAAGCCCGGTACACAACCTGGTTGTCCAATGTTATACTTGTTAAGAAAACTAATGGAAAATGGAGAATGTGCGTTGACTATACTGATCTCAACCGGGAATGTCCCAAATATGCTTACCTGTTGCCTAACATCGACAAACTCGTCGACAATTCTGCAGGTTTTAAACTCTTGTCGTTCATGAACGCATACTCAGGATACAATCAAATCCCCATGGCGAAGTCCGACAAGCAACATACAACCTTCATGACCGAGTCGGACAACTACTACTACAACATAATGCGTTTCGGCCTGAAGAACGTCGAGGCGACCTATCAAAGGATGATGAACAGAGTCTTCCAAGGATAAATTGGCAACATGCTCGAAGTCTACATGGACGACATGATCGGGAAGTCACGAGACGATGTCGACCATACCGCTAATCTCAGGAAGGTTTTCGAAATGGCGAGGAAGTGCAGGATGCGGTTCAACCCCGAAAAGTGCACCTTCAGCGCTAGAGAAGGCAAGTTCCTCGATTTCTACCTAACAGAACGAGGAATAGAAGCTAACCCAGACAAGTGCAGGGCCTTCTCTAAGTTCGCAACCCCGAACACAAATAAGTCCATCCAGTCACTAAACGGGATGCTCGCGTCCTTGTCACGATTAGTCGCCAAATTCGCACATCACACCCTCCTCTTTTTTAAACTATTACGCAAGGAAGTCGTGTTTGAATGGACTGAGGAGTGCGAGCAGGCTCTCCGCCACCTCAAACAGGTCCTCTCAGAGCCACCGGTACTATCAACACCAGAAGTCGGGGAAACCTTATATTTGTATCTCGTCGTTGCCATGGATGTCGTCAGTGTGGCGTTAATCCGCGAAACGCCGGATGGGCAGAAGCCAATATACTTCACGAGCAAAGCTCTCCAAGGCCCTGAGCTCAGGTACCAGCAGATTGAGAAGGTCGCCCTGGCCCTCATAACCGCGGCCAGGAGGTTGCAACATTACTTCCTAGCCCACACGGTCGTAGTCAAATCTGACCAGCCCGTCAAACAATTACTCGGACGGCCAGATATGTCAGGACGAATGCTCAGATGGTCGCTCAAACTATCTAAATTCGACGTCTGGTACCAAAGCAAAAAGGCCCTCAAATCCTAAGTCCTGGCCGAATTTTCTGCTGAAATGACTTCCGCAGACTCCCCGACATCTGGGGCGCACAAATGGACCAACTTCGTTGATGGCGCCTCTAGCTCGATGGGAGTGGAGTGGGCATTATCTTAGAAAACGAAGAAGGTATTCCGATAGAAGTCTCCCTCGCCTTAGCGTTCCCAACATTGAATAATCAAGACAAATATGAAGCATTTTTCACGGGCCTACATCTAGCCGAAGATCTAGGTGCCAAAGAGGTGAAGATTTTCACAGACTCCCAACTCGTGGCCTCCCAGGTGCAAGGGGAGTATCAAGCCAAGAATGACAACCTCGCTGAGTATCTTTCCTTGGTAAAAGAAAAAATGAAATGCTTCGATTCTGTGGAGGTGAGACATGTGCCGTGTGAACACAATACCCGAGGGGATGTCTTGTCCAAACTAGCCAGCACGATGAGGAAGGGCGGGAACAAATCTATGATCCAGGAGGTTCTCCCTTACCCTAGCATCAAGAGAGATGCAACTCCCACTGAGGTAAACGCCATCGGCGATGACGACTGCTGGATGACCCTGGTGTATACGTACCTTCGTACGGGGAGCCTTCCTGACAATTCTAAGGAAGCAAGCATAGTTTTGCACCGGGCATGTTGTTACGTCCTGGTCGAAGACAAACTATACAGGCGGGGATTCTTCATCCCCCTCCTTAAGTGCGTCGACGAATCCCAAGTGTCGGGCATACTCCAAGAGATCCACGAAGGCATCAACGCCCAACACCTAGGCGGAAGACCACTCACCCACAAGGTGTTACGAGCAGGGTACTATTGGCCCACCGTGTAGCAGGACGCCAAAGAACACGTCAAGAAGTGCGATAAATGCCAAAGGCATGGGGACATGCACCTCACCCCTCCTAACAAGTTGGAAACGCTTTCATCGCCGTGGCCATTCTCCTGGTGGGGAATGGACATCCTCGGACCCTTCACCATCGAGCTATCAAAACAAATATTTGATTGTCGATGTGGATTACTTCACCAAGTGGATAGAAGCCGAAGCCTTGGCCAAAATCACGGCCCAAAACATACTACGATTCTACAAACGAAACATGCTTTCCCAGTTCGGCGTGCCCTAGGCCATCGTCACCGGCAACAGGACGTAATTCACCGACAAGAACTTCCAAGACTTCGTCGCCAGACTGAGCATGAAACAACACTTCATATTGGTCGACCACCCGCGGGGCAGGCTAAAGCAGCGAACAGGGTGATTCTGCGCGGGCTGAAACGTAGGCTGGGAGACGCCAAGAAAGAATGGGTTGAGGAGTTGCACAGCGTCCTCTAGGCTTACAAGACCACTCCGCACTCCACGACCTGAGAAACCCTATTCTGGATGACCTACGGGACAGAAGCGGTGATCCCTATCGAGATAAGAGAGCCCTCCTAGAGAACCGAGTTCCCTCTGCCCGAAGAGGTAAACGACGAGGCACTCAGGGAAGAACTCAACCTGGTCGAAGAGATTAGGTCGAGAGCGTTCATACGAGAAGCTTCTCTAAACCAAAGGATAATTTTATGCCACGACAGCAAAGTCATTAGGCACAAATTCCAAGTGGGCAGCCTGCTCCTGTGAAGAAACCAAAAGGACTCACGCGAAGGCAAGCTCACCGCAAACTGGGAAGGCCCCTATCGCGTCCGGGACAAGATGGGCAACGAGGCCTACTACCTCAAAAACCTACAAGGAAACAAACTTGCTCGACCATGGAATGCAGAAAAACTTAAACAGTATTACAGTTAAACACTGCCTGCAACCTGTCGACGTCGCGACACAGGGGCGTGACATGGTACCACCGCAAATTCTAAAAAGTTTATAACAAAAAAGACAAGAGTCAACCCTTTACGTGTGCAGGCACGACCCTTGCTCCAGCGAGGATCCCTCGACCGAGCTCCACTGCTTCTGTACCAGTAGGGCAGAACACCGAGTTCACAATGGGAGGTTCACGCCCGGGGAAGGGCCTTTGCCAAGGACCTTAACCCCTAACTGGTCAGGTACCATCTCCGACCACCCGACTAGTTCCCTACACAGTCGGTCACGCTGAATGTCGATCAAGTAAACAAACAGAACATTCATACATAGGAAATAAACATACAAGCATACGCAGTAGAAAATATCAAATGGTTCATTCAAGAAAGCGTGCAAAGCCCATTGTACATGGTTAAACAAAAGGGAACATCGGCCCAAAAAGATTACATCACAAAATGAAAATAGGCGCGCAGGCCAGAAAAATCAACACGGGCACGCAAGCCCGGAAATACCGAAACAAACCCTAAGAGGTCTCTTGCCCCTGCTTTTCCTCCTCGACCGTCATTTTTTCATCATCATCCTCGGTCTCAGGCGCTACCACCCATCCCTCAACGACCTAGTGATAGGACCCCGTCCCTTCTGTAACGAGAGCAACCTCGGGGTTCACTATCTTGAGCTGCTCCACAGTGCTCTCATAGCCGACCTCGACAACCCCCAAGCAATCCTACTCGAGCTGCCAGATCCTCGCCACTAGCTCAGCTCGAGAGTTAGGAGCTTCTCCTCATTGGTCTCCTCCACGGCAGGCACATCAGGAGACTTGGCCCCATGGAAGAAGCCAGGATGCAAAGAGCAAGGGGGAATCAGAAATCCCTCCTCGACACTGCCAGCTTTAATGGTATTCTTATCATTTTTCAGGTTCAGAGCTTGCTCATGGGCACACCGTGAAATTGATGGCTAAGTACAGTTTGAAACCTTTTGCAGCTCATGGGTTGAATTTGATAGCCAGTTTGTCCAAGGTGTGAAAAGAAGTTGTGTTGTGTGCAGGATTTTGACGAGGCAAAGGGTCTATGGTTGTTGGATATATATGAGATAATTAGTAATGGCAATGGCCTTATATTGTAATTTAATATATCAAAATGTGACCCCCCCTCCCCTTTAATTTTAGGACATCCCTCAAGACTTCTTTTTAGAATTAAACTTTGGACTCAAATGAAAATGGTGTAATGAACACATGGGCCTCAATGATATGGGTTTTCCCTTGTATATTTTTGGCAAAAAGAATAATGGGCTTTATGCCTTTTGCAGCCTCATGTATTAAACCCTTGCTTGAATGAGTTTTTCTCATATTTTTTTCAATTTTACTTTGTAACAATTTGTGATAGGCTCAAGAAAAAATGAATCAGACTTTGATTGGAATTTATGGATTATGGTTTTGAAAGTAGCTAGAAATATGGAAATAGTGAAAATGTAATGGGCTTTTAAATTGTTGTAATGGATTTTATTTGAAGTAATTTTGAAATAGTATAAGAAAAATAAAAGAGGAGAAAGGGTTATTGTAGAATTTTGGATATTGAGATGGATATGTGAATGATTGGATTGGAATAAATGGATATGGTTGTGAATAAATTTGGTTTGTAAATTTGGATAAAAATGCAATGAACAAAAGTGGATATGGATGTGGATGAAAATGATTATGAATATGGATATTAGATATTTAGAAACGAAGAATGGATGATAAATAATGGTGAATGGATAGTGTATTTGGACCGCGAAAATAAATTCTCAAACTAGAACCACATTTGCACACCTTGACTGATCTTGATTCAACATTACACTTTAATCGGATTCACAAATGCACCAGGGACCAAATTCCAACAACCTTGAAACACAACCTGAGAATTTGATTCATGGAACTATCTGGATCTTCAAATTCCTTAGAATCTTGCCATTTGTATACTCATGAACCAAATGAACAGGAATATGCTTTGTGATCACATGACTGTGATTTTGTCACAACCTGAAAACTTGATTCATTCATAAATAACCTGACATGACGCACAAACCCTAACTGAAGCTTTGAATCACTACAAACTCTGGCCTTGATCTTGAAACAAACCTTGTCTAACTAACAGATTAAATCAAAACCCTTATACCTCAGTTCATACTACATATACACCTGACTTGACATTTTTGCTTGAAATTTGATTCAACCTAGCAACACCTTGAGCAGGAGCAACCTATCTTTTGATTTTCTGAATGATAATTGGTGGATAGATGTGCAGATGAAACGTATATAGGTAGAAAATTTTGGGGGTATGACAGATGCCCCTATCTAATTGGCTTAAACCTGGTAAGATGAACTGCTACGGCATTCATTCTTTTGAGGTAGAAGAAGATTAGATATAAAGAAGACTCCAAATTTGCCGGGAAAAAAAAAGAAAGTGTTTGGGAAGTGAAATACTGGACAACTTACAAAGATCGTTATCACCCGAAGGATGATAACAGAAATAATCTGACACCAAAAGGATGACAGACCTATCACCAAAAGGATGATAGTTAACACACACACACAATCCTGATACAAAAAGGATGCGGGGTCCATTACCAAGAGGATAATGAAGAACACTCGCACAACCTGGCACCAAAAGGATGACAGACCCATCACCAAAAGGATGATAGAGCAAACTCATACACACAACCCTGACACCAAAAGGATGTAGGGGTCCATTACCAAAAGGATAATGGAGAACACTCACACAACCTAGCACCAAAAGGATGATAGAGAAAACTCACACACACAACCCTGACACCAAAAGGATATAGGGGTCCATTACTAAAAGGATAATGGAGAACACTCACACAATCTGGCATCCAAAAGGATGACAAAACCATCACTGAAAGGATGATAGAGCGACACACACACAACCCTGACACCAAAAGGATATAGGGTGCATTACCAAAAGGATAATGGAGAACACTTGCACAATCTGACACCAAAAGGATGACAGACCCATCATCAAAAGGATGTTAGAGCGACACACACACACACACATCCCTGACACCAAAAGAATGTAGGGGACATTTGCACAATCTAGCACCAAAAGGATGACAGACCTATCACCAAAAGGACGACAAAGCGAAACACACACACAAGTTGCTACCACCAAAAGGATGATAGAACAACACTCGCATAATCTGGCACTAAAAGGATGACAGGCCCATCACCAAAAGGATGATAGAGAAAACTCACACACACAACCCTGACACCAAAAGGATGTAGGGGTCACTCGCACAATCTGGCACCAAAAGGATGTCAGGCCCATCACCAAAAGAATGATGGAGCGACACACACACGTTGCTACCACCAAAAGGATGATAGAACGACATTCGCATAATCTGGCAACAAAAGGATGACAGACCCATCACCAAAAGGATGATGGAGCGACATACTCACACAAGTTGCTACCACCAAAATGATGATAGAAACTTCCCAAATTTGAAGGCCACAAACACCAAAAGGGTGTAGGCTAGGTTGAACCAACGAGGTTTTACTATCACCAAAAGGATGATAGTAAGGCAGTTGACAAAAGGTCAAGTTGGCTGGAGATATAATGAGTCAGGCTTATCTGAGGACATCAACAAAAGGTTGAAGCAAAGAAATCACTGAGGAATACCACCCTTGTCAATAAAAGGTTGAAAGGAGGCAACTCACTATGGAACGCCCAAGAGAAAAGTTAAATTTAAACAAATCAATGGGGAACGCCCATTGACTCGGAGAAAAGTTGATGGTTGAGCTAGGGACGCCAACTTCAACATCAAAAGGTTGAGAACATAATTCAATGAGGAACGCCCACTGACTCAAGAAATTCCACTGGTTGAGCTAGGGACGTCAACTCCAACAGCAAAAGGTTGAGAACACAATTCAATGAGGAACGCCCACTGACTTGCTTGGAGATCACAGCTTCGACAACAAAAGGTTGGAAGTAATTTCATGAGGAACGCCTGTGAACTTTGAAGAAGATTCCCCTGGCTGAGCTGATGTTGCTTTGAACTTGACAAAAAAAAGGTTGATACAATTTTGTGGGGAAACGCCCACGGTCTTGAATAAACTGCCCCTGATTAGGATGAATCTTACTTTTGAAGAACTGATCAACCCTAAGGTTGAAACAACTTCGTGGGGCACGCTCACGGTCTTGAATAAATTTCCCCTGACTAGGCTGAAAACGGTCTTGGAAATCTCAAAATTGATCATGGACCTTGATTTTCCTATGCGGATGCTTGATGTTGAAAATGATGCTCCATATCGAATGGAAATGCAAATGCAAATGCTGATGCGCAGAGATGCAAGAGGTGGGGAAGTAAGATTGATTTGGGATGCATATGATGCAGGATGCTTATGATATGCATATGATTACAGACGAGTGATTGGATATGCAGGTGCCAGCATGGTGAACTTTTGGTAGTTGCCAATGCGAAATGGACTTTGGATGGTGGGAGGGACTGATTTCCTTGACACACAGTTCCTTAAAGAAGCCATGATTGAAGCAGATAAAGAGGTCCTTGATGCCCCAAGTATGATTACTTGGTGTTTTGTTGTGAACTTGCTTCAGGGAGGATCCCAAGTCTACTTGATGGTCAGGATGACCTAGTCTTGCCACATCTTGAACATGGTAACGGTCTGCCCCTGATTAACCAGTTCTGAAGTTGAAGTCGAACTTTGATGCTTTGAGATGGATTTCCTCTAATTGAGCAGTTGAAAGATTTGCCCTAGCCTGTGGGTTTTGAGGTAGCCTTGCTTCGTATCAGCCACTAAAAGTCAAGTTCCTCCTTGATTTCCCATTGTTGGAACGTCTTGGATTCCTGGCACTGATTTGCAGTTAAAATTGTACATTCACAAATGGTAGTCTTAATGCAATACTCATGCAAGTTTTGAAAAAAGAGTCGTTTATTAAAGTCTCGTGATAGTGCGAGACGAATGGACTGTTAGTCCATACATTGTGCCAATTTGATTGGTGTATGAAAGATATAGAAAATGACACCAATGCTGATGGTTAGCAAATATGTGAGGAGTTAGTTTACACAACCTTGCAATAGTATGTTTTCAGAATAAACCTCGCCTCAATTAGGTCTTTCGTGGGTTGTAACGTGGTCTGGTCAACAGTTTATGAAACAAAGGATATTGGGCTCAAAGCATGATTTGTAACCACCTCTTCTTCGCGATGATCTCCAGTCTTACGTTCAATTAACTCTGCACATGTTTATCTTAACGTGTAAGCTTAATAATTCAAGGTATGCTCGAAATGGAAGTCACCTTATTTTGTTTTTGGCGGATGTCAACGACCCTTTGATTTTGCCGTGGTGGTCACTAGATTTTATTTTGTTTTTGTCGAGGATTTGAGGGCCTCTTTTGATTTTTGTTTTCGATCCCTAAATTTTGCATGGACCGGTTTTGCTTGTCGAATCCATCGGGATTACCTTGATTTTTACCTAAGTCCCCTTTGAGGTGCTTGACTTAGAAGGCTTTTGAGTTTTTTTGATTTTGTTGGAGGATTGTAACTGTCAAGTCATGTCTTTTGGATTTTGCTCTTTGTTGATTCGAGTGTGTAATTGGATTAATTGAACAACTACCCTGCCCCCGGTTAAGCTTAAGGGTTTCTAGATCCAAAGGAAACTACTACATCTCGGCTCGAAGTGGTTAACTAGGGATTATCTCCTTGTCTCTTCAGTGTTTGGGGAATTGAAACAGTGCATGTACATCAATGACGAGATTCTGTCTGAAATTATACAATTTGCGATTATGGGTATTTCGTTATCATCATCCTCCCTCCAATCATGTTAAACAACAGTTGATAAAGAGTGAAGTGGACAAATGTGTCAGTGCTTATGATAACAAATGAGTGAATACGACATAACTAATTCAAAACAGGCATAGACAATTCACTAATGAAAACCAAATACGACTGGCAATGTTAAAAGCATACAGTAGTTAAACTGAAATTCTGGCAACCATATAGTGGATGTTATCACGGATGTTATGACATCCACTGTAACACAGACTACTAGACTTAGGCAGTAAATGGAAAGCAGTAAATAACACAAGTAATTGTTCACCCAGTTCAGTGTCAACCACACCTACATCTGGGGGCTACCAAGCTAGGGAGGAAATTCACTATTATTAGAATTAATTCAGAGTCAAACAACCCTTTTGCACTCTTCACTTAAGACCTAACTAATGACACTTCAGCCTAATACTAGACTAGAGTTTCCCACTCACTCCCCCTCAATCACAGCAGTGATATTAACCAATTCAAAGTTACAAAAGACAATGAAGTCACACTTCAAACACACCTTGATCTTGCTTCACAGCTTTGATCAAGTGACACAACTCTCTAGCTTAAAAGCTTAGAGTGATACACTGAAACAAACAGTTCACAAACACTAAACCAGAGCAATCATACAATAGAAAATTGCTTGGCCTACAAGGAATACTAAGACTCCTAAACACACGTGAAGAACATAATTCTTCACTCACAAAACACACTCTCTAATATCTCTCCAAAAGCTCTACTCTATTAGGAATGATCCTTTTGTTATTTATAGCAGCAGACTTGCTTTGGACCTTGATGGAGAAATTAGGTTTCCCCAAGATAAACCTCTCTTCATGAAGCTGCACACATCCAATTGAGTCAGGGGAATTCTAGGTTATCCTTAGCAGTGCCTGTTATGTTGCCTAAGATAACTAGGCTTACTAAAATGTTTCCTGAAGTATAGCCTGAGCTAATAACAGAAAAACTAAAACTGCACGCCCTAATGTCACACCTTTAAGTCATGACATTCAGTCATGACATCCAACTTCACTTACTCTTAGCTCTCCCTACAGAACACTCTTCATGTATGTCATAACATCAGTTATGACATTCATACATACTCCAATGTTTTGCCATAAAATGCAGCCAATCAAAAGCATCTACAAACTCCCCCTTTGGCAAATTTTTGGCTAAAACATTTTGTTACCATATCAGAGTTTACAAGCAGCAGAAATCATACCATATAACCTATCATGCAAGAAAGCTATTAACACATTATCAGAGTTGTCTACACTCACACAGTTAGCTCTCAGCTACTCAGGATCAACCTATTTACACACAATCATCTGTTAGTCAACACTACAGATGTCACAATGTTTTGAGTAACATTCTGAGTTACTCCCCCTCCACTGATGCATACCACATCAGTTGTACACAACCTGCAGATAACCTACAGTCACACATAAATATCCAGGCTTTTCTGGATGTCAAGACATTCAGGATGACATTCTAAATAACACAATCACCTGTTACATCATGTGCTACTCCCCCTGAAAAGATGCGCAGCCACACACACTATCTACAAACACCCTGCAGGCACACAAAACTAGCAGTTATCCTCCTACTAGGTTCCATCAAGGAACACATACACATCTTAGCATCTTCAGCAGAACAACACACACTTCTAACATGAGTTCCTACACTCATTAGGATCTCACACAGTAGCAGCAACATATCATCACCTCATGCAAACCTGCACAACAACAACAACAGCCACCTGAAGTCTTCAAGTCTTCCACCTGCTGTTACTCAATTACTACTACCACCTCTCCCCCTTTTTAGCCACAAATTAGATCATAACTAAACTAATAGTATAGATCAACAAGTACAAATTTTAAGGGTCATTACAACACAAAGCTCATGAAGAGAAACACACAAGTTTCAGCTTTCAAATAAAACATAATCTAAGCAAGAAAAAAACATCACTAGCCACACCAGCACCAGCAGCACACCCACATCAGCCTAGGCAAACTAGCAAGCCACCAACACCACCATATTAATCTTCCTCCTCAGAAGAGTTGGAGTCACTGTCATCACTATCCTCCTTAGAACTTGCAGCAACTTCCTCTGATGTAGCATCCTGGTCATCAGACCCATCATCCTTGTCCTCATCATTTTAAGTAGACTCATTATCTTCATCTTGCTCAAGAGTCCTGATCAACCTTTCAAGTTTTTGCTTCCTTGTTTCCAACTCATTGCAAGTTTCTTTTAGCATGGCAATAACCTCAACCTTTCCTGTCATAGAGCTCCCTTTGGATGTCTCTGCTGATGTCATGACTATGTCAGGAACATGAGTTCCTTGAAACAGCTTGTGATGGAAAGACAAAGGGCTCTCTCTCTCTCTTGCTAGCAGAATCATTCTCTTTGAGGATGTTAGGATACTGACTTAATATTATTCCACAGATGAGGGAAGGGAATGCAATGGGCCCTTTGATACAATAGTTGCCTGCATGCTTCATAGTTTGATCAAAGATATAGGTCCCATAGTCAAATTTGGCTTTGGTTCCAACAGTATAGATAAATCTCAGAAGGATAGTTGCCACAGTTGACTTATGATTTGTGGGCACCCAATTTGCAGCACCAATCTTGTGCAGCATATCATACTTCACACTCAACTTGCTTGCACCCAGCTTTCCTTTTGATGTCCAGCTTTTGACCTAGTTCCCTGTAATCACTTGACACAGTTTGTTGTCAGATGCAGCTATATCTGGTTGTCCTCTATCTAATATTTCAAGATAGTTGTTGATGATGGTTGAAGAGAAATTGACACATTTGCCTCTAACATAAGCCTTTCCAAACTCATTAGATTTCCTATCAGCACATTCTTCTGACAGATTAACTATGAATTCTTTGACAAGTAGTTCATAGCACTGAGTGAACTGAGTGATAGTCTTCAGCAAGCCAGCATCATGAATAAGATTCATGATCTCTTTGTTTTCAAGAGCATTCTAGCAACAACAAACACTCAAGCATTTCTCCAAAAAAATTTACACTCCATCAAAATGTCTTTGTTGTGGATGGGCGATGAATACCGTGGAACACAATTAAACATTCAAGCTAGTGTAAGTTTTCCTCTACTATTATATGTAATAATGTTTATAATTTTTGTATTCAATATTATTTCATTTCTTTTCATACTAATGCAAGGTTTCGAGTGCATTCTCATGCTCTCATTCAAGAAAGTGCAGGAATAATCCCGTATTTAGAAATAGCAGGTTTTGCTAATATCGCAAAAATAAATAGTCTTAAAATTGAATCCAGCCTAGTTGTAGCTCTGTTAGAGAAATGGAGACCAGAAACACACATTTCATTTCTCAACAGGTGAATGCACGATAATGTTAGAAGATGTGAATATGTTACTTGGTCTTTGAGTTGATGGAAAAGCTATCAACGGTCCTACCGAAGTAACAAATGATGTTTACATGGAGAACTTAGGGGTAGAATCTACAGAAGCGGATAAAAACAGAGGTTCTGTTAGGGTTACGTGGCTAGAGAATTTATACGAAGTGTTAAAAAATAACTCTGCCCTAACCCAAGAACATACTATTTTACAAGCTAAAGTTTATATCTTACTTGTAATTGATACTATTTTGTTTCGCGACAAGAGTCAAAATCTTTTGCATTCTTCTTGGATTCCTTTCGTAGGGGATCTAGAAAAAGGCAACACCTTTTGTTGGGGTTCTGCATATCTTGCAAAACTGTACAGAGAAATGTGCAAGGCCGCAGTCAAAGATGTCAGGAGCATGAGTGGTTGTGTTCTTCTACTCACTTCTTGGGCATTCATGTGTATACCATCGTTTGCTCCTGTTAGTACATTGCAACCGTCATATCCATACGCTCAAAGGTATTACTAGATTAAAACATGCATATATATATATATATATATATATATATATATATATATATATATATATATATATATATATATATATATATATATATATATATATATATATATATATATATATATATATATATATATATATATATATATATATATATATATATATATATATATATATATATGACTAACATATTTATATTTTTTGTTTCTGCAAGATGGGCCCAAAGACGCATGAATTACGATGCTAATCCCCATTTCCATCTACAAGGGTGTTGCGGTTAGAATAGGATATCAAATTATTAATTAATTTGAATCGCATCGTTAGTTCACAACCGATCTTTGATTTATCCGAAGGAAAAGGTCAAAAGAAGGAAAACCTAATTTTGCATCGTAAACAATGCGGGGAGAGACCTAGGTAAGGGGTTTTGAAAGGGTCAAAGGTTAGGGTTATTGACTCGGCGGTCAAACGGTTAGACCTAATCCTTCGGAGGGGATTTAACGATGGAATAATATGATGAAAGATAATTAACGGCAGAATTGAAAATACGGGAAATTTACGAAAACGGTAAAGGAAATACACAACGACGATATACTCGCGTAAGTTACAATCATGAAAACACAAACATAAAGACGGAATAAAAAGCGACAATAGACTCACATAATTACAACCCGAAAAAATGAAATACGAAAAAAGATCACCGGTTAGTAAACAGAGACAAACGAGAATTAAATGATGGTCAGACCAAAATTGAAACGGCCATATTAGGAGTTCTTTATTTTTTTTGAAATTTTATTTAAAAAGAAAAAAGAATAACTTATTTTGACTTTGAATAAAAAGAGATTTTTTATTATAAGTCCTTAATTTAATTTCAACAAAGGATTTATAAAAAAAGAATAAATAATTATAAGCTAAATAAATAAATAAATAAATAAATGAGTTACTAACTAGAAAAAATGTTTTTAATTGTCAGTTGTTAAAAAGAATTATTTAAAGTTATAAAAAATTTTATTGAACTATATGTCATAAGAAAAAAAGTAATTTAATTAAGTTATAGAAAAACAAAAAATAAAGAATAAAAAAGAATAAAAGAAAGCAAAATAAAGGGGAGAGAGCGAGCTTTTGGCTGAACATTTCATTAGGGTTTTAAACCCCCTTTTCTTCTCCTTCATGGACCGACGGTGGCCCATTTTTCTTTCCTGAAATTTCATCTCTTTTACTCTTTCGTCCATGGCGCGACCTTCATTGTTGGGAACGGAAGCTTTTCCGTCTTTCCCGCTTGCTTGCATGTTGTTTCCGTCTTCCTCTTTTGATACCTGCGAAACGAAAAACGCAAACAACATTGGATAGTTACTCACCTTCTTATGAAGGTTTGAAGCGGCGGATCCGTGGTTGTTGTGGCGGAGCGATGATGATGATCTGAGCTCGCGGTGGTGACTTCGTATGAGGTGCGTCCGTTGATGATGATGGCGAGGCGATACTGATCTCTTGTTCCTCTTTCTGACGATGCCTTTGAATGAGGAAGGTGATTTAACGTTCTTTGATGGTGATCTGATGTGGGATGAACTGATCCTCGCTGTTGGGTTGCTTTGAATCTGGGTGAAATTCTGGGTTTTTCTTGTGGCTGCCGTTTTGATTCTTTTTAGGGTTCTTTTACCTCGTCCCCCCTTTTTATTGTTCTTGATATTTCTTATATATTCATCTTTACTTTCTTTGATGGGCCTGGATTGATTCATGGTTTTGATACGAAAATGTTGCTTTGCATGCTGATTCTTTACGCTTTTTGTGGAAATGTTATTGTTGTTGAGTTTTTCCAGGTGGACCTCGGATTTGTTGCTTGATTTGCTTATTGTTCGCTTGCAATTTTTCAAAAGTTGTTTGTGTTGTGCTTGATCCGCTGGATTCAGAAATTTCTGGGAAATGTGTTAAGGTCGTGTTTGGCAAAACCATTTTTCAGAATAAGCCCTTTTTCAGAAAAGTGCTTTTTCCAAAATCACTTTCTCTCTCTGGCTGGAAACTTAGAACAGATACTGTCGGGTCCGGGCCAGAGTCGAGAAAATAAGTCGGGAGCAGGCTTCGACTTTGTCGTTGCCCTCCCGACATACCCGATGATGAGAACTTCCTGAGGGTATCGGAACCAATAAACCATTTTTAATTCTAACCGTTAAAAAATTGTCTGTTTTTTTGTTGACTTTGCAGGTTGGAAGAAAAAGTCGAAATCGAAGAATCGGAATCGGAACCGACTTTTAGAAGAAATATTAGGAAACTTAGGAATTAAAAATGTAATTTAATCTCCTTTGTAATATTGTAATTTTTGTAATAAAATTAGAATTCAAATAATAAATTCTAATCTTTATCTTTCAATCCAATTTCTCCGATAAAAAAAATCAACCGATTAAAATCTCTAAATACTTCCCTCGATTAAACCCAAATGAAAGAACTCATCTGACTAAATTTATGGGATTAATTCACCAAACACTCCATCAGATTAAGCTTGAACAAATAAATCCAAATAACTAAATTAACTTGATTAAATTCCTCTAGATACGCATAAGTTCATCCCACTCAGTTCATCAGCTTAAATCCACACACATAAACTCATCTGATTCCAACTAGCACGATTAAATTCAAGTGACTAATTTATTCCGAATAAATTTATCCAAGCAAATCAAACCGATTAAATTCCTTCAATGAGATTTATTTGAAACTCCACTGTTCTTTTAAAATCGACTGTCGACTAGCAAAAAGCAGGAAAACACACATTTGTCACAATAAATTCTTCAAATCAAATCTTCATACTGAGTGAACATTGAAACTGCCGTAAAATCTTGCTCATCATCAAATAAATCCCATGACTCGGAGACGAGCGCACAGTGTGATTTTTCCTGCAATAGCAACAGACTGAACAAACCGATTAACAGTTAGTTAAAATGCCATGCAGAATGATATGACGTGCGAAATGAACCTAATAATCTCAGGCAAAATTTGGGGTATTACAGTTGCCCCTATTTAAATAAATTCACCAGATGATTTGAGCAGCAGAGACTCAAGGAATCACGGTGGAGGGACTTAAATATAGATAACCGGAAATTTTTCCCTTAGACGCAGTGCTATGCAATGCTATGGACAAAACAAAACGACTATAATGTTGACAATGTTATGAATCTAATATGATGTGTATACTGGAATGATAAATGCAAGGATGCAGACAACACAACGACACAGGGGACATACGCGACTAACACACACTAGGAAATACAGCGCACTGGGGAAACAGCACGACACTAGGGAATTCCAAAGTGATGGATCAACCGGTGCAAGCACGACCAGTTGTCACTTTAGGATGAAACGGTAACACAGGATCCACACGGCGGTAGGATCAGGTAAACAACAAGTGCTGGAGTTTTCTGGATATTCCTTTAAACAAAGAGATCGAGCGGGATCTTCAGGAATCGTCTGAAAATACACAGGGAGAAACAAACATCAAAAACATCCGGAAGAACATCGAATGAACTCTGAAACACACCAGAGACACTCGGAAAAACATAGAATGAACTATGGGATAAAGAAACAAATTTCAGGGACATCTGCAACATTTAGGAAAGCAATAAATGTACGGGACAAGTTTGAAGACATATCTGGAAGAACATCAGATAAGCAACAAAGGAGTTCTGGAAGAACATCAAAACCAACACTCAAACTGGAAAAACATCAGAGAGAGAAACAGATCCAGAAAAACATCATATAAGAATCTGGAAAACCGTAAGAATCGAAGGAAAATATCTGGAAAACCATCAGATATTATCTGGAAGAACATCAGAACAAAGACCCACTCTGGAAAACCATCAAAAAGAGAGCAAATTCGAAAAAACATCGGATAGATTCTGGAAAACCATCAGAATCAAAGGAAATATCTGGAAAACCGTCAGATAAGTTCTGGAAGAACATCAGAACAAAGACTCGATCTGGAAAACCATCAGAAAGAGAAATAAATCCGGAAAAACATCGGATAGATTCTGGAAAACCATCAAAATCAAAAGGAATATCTGGAAAACTATCAGATAAGTTCTGGAAGAACATCAGAACAAAGACTCGATTTGTAAAACCATCAGAAAGAGACGTATCCGAAAAACCATCGGATAGATTCTGGAAAACCATCAGAATAAAAAAGGAATATCTGGAAAACCATCAGATAAGTTCTGGAAGAACATCAGAACAAAGAGACTCAATCTGGAAAACCATCAGAAAGAGAAATAAAAATAAGGGTACCAGACATCCAATAGTGGCTTTGAATGAAAGGTATAAACACAATATATGAGAATAGTATTGGACGTAAAAGGAACAGACATATCCGGAAGAACAATTGGATAAGAAAAATGTCATATCTGGAAGAACATCAAATAGACACGACACAAAATTGTTTGGTAGGTGCCAAGTAAGTTAGACTTCGACCACAAGGTAAGACATGGATAAAACACGACCTCGGGAGAAATGCAAATGAGGATGAAACACTCATGTTATGCATATGTATATGAATTATGCTATGAGATATGATCAAATGCAAATGCAGATACCGACGACAAGACTCGAATTTTATGGTGAGGTGACAAGACTGGAAAACTGATTCCTCAATGTTGTACCCCAAAATTTGACCAACCTTTTCTTAACTTGGTTTATGTTTCATTTCATTTTCCTCTAGCATTTGCATTGCATAGCATTATTTGATTGAACAGAGGATCAAGAGGTTGTGCATAGCAAGAGGAGGTTGCTCAGAGTGTTGAGCCTAAGCAAGAGGTTTTACTCAATCATGAATGGTCATCAGGTAATCAAGAAGTGGTCAATGCTCTTTGAAAGAGTTGATGGGTGTGTGTGGGTCAGTTCCTAACTAGGAGGCCAGTTGAAGATCATCAGAGGGTTGTGAATTCATGATTATGGATATGGGATGTAGAGAAAGATCATTGAGTGCTTTGAGAGCCATGTTGGAGCTTGTCCAAGTTGTTGTGTCATTTGGAAGAAGCCACAATCAAAGGTGTTGCATCTAGGGTTTTCATCTGATCAACCCTCAGTCAATTGTGAAATTGAAGGAGATTAAGACTCAATTCCAGGTTATTGTGATTATGGAATGTTGTCTTGAGATGCCTAATATATCATTTCAAGATCAAATCAAGGAGAATTAAGAGTGTGAGAAGTTACTAAATTAGGGTTCTCAGTGTAAAATCCTCTATTTAGTGCCCAACTTCAAGACCACCTATCTCAAGATACAAGTCTCATCTCATTTTGACCTCAACATGAAACTTGTAGATCATGTTTCCGGCTTTCTTTTGAGTACTAGAAGTCATTCATCTGATTTCTAGAACTCAAGTTATGATGCTGACAAGTTACAGGTCCTCAGATGAATGTGATTTTGGACAACAAAAGTCAACCAACTTCCAAGCCACTTTTGACCTAGAAGGATGTTTCTCCTCACCTTGACCGAAACATGAAAGTTGTTCCTCATGATCTTAGCTTTCCAAAGAGTACTAGAAGTCCTTCATCTGATTTGTAGAACTCAAGTTATGAGGCTTGCAAGGCAGGGGTATTTTGGAAAGTAAGATTACAGGTCATTTTCATTATAGGTCCATTTCACCACTTTGCATACTTCAAATGAAAATATTTCCAACATCAAATGTGATCCAAATAGGGTCATTTGATCAACCAAGCATCAATTTGTCATTGATTTGGTTTGAATTGAAGAATTGGTTTGAAACATTTTCATGAAGAAAGCTTAAAAGGGGGAATTTGTAAATACTTGATTCTTAATCATTTCAAGACATGTTTATACATTTTTTGAGTCACAAAGATGTAGTAAACAAGATGCACACATTGAATTTAAGTTTTGGTACCATTTTTATGTGGTTTTCATTTGCCATTTCAAGTGAAAAAGTTGCAATGCAATCTCCACCATGTGATCAAACCAAGAGACAAATCACATCCATATGATCAAATTAATTTCCCAGCATGGATTTTGAATGAAAAAACAAGGTAATTGGTGCATTTTCACATATGCATGGGCATGAGAAAAGTGAGATTGGGCATTTTCAAAATTGAGACAATCAAGTTGCAATTGGGCCTCCATGAGCTTAGGTATCCAACATATAAAAGCTCTAGGTCATTTCTGAGCAAGGAGGGGGTCATTTTCGTGGAGAATTGAAGGAAACACAGTGGGAGCAAGCGAGCTAAAATCCAAATTCGTGAATCTTGATTGAAGCATTTTCAAAGCATTTCAAGGCCAGAATCATCTTCTTCAAGCTTCCTTGAGTGAATCTAGAGAGTTTTAGCAAGCTTCATCAAGTGTAGAAGGTCCAACGGAGCTATTTCGTTAGGTAAACTTCAAATCAAAATTTCTCTTTTAATATGCATCAATATCATGCCATTGTTGGTTTATTCTGAAGTTCTATGTGCATAGGCAAATTCTGGATCATTGTTGTTCATGTTTGTGATACTTTCAATTTTGAGCTAAAATTTTGTTTGCTTCGATTTGGATTATCTATGCATAATATGTGATTTTTGACCATGGATTCTTGATCTGTGAAGTTTGTAGATGAGTTTTGAGTATTTACTTGTTTGATTTGGTGAAGTTGTACTTCACCTGAGTTTGTTGGGCTGCCGGAGAAGACGACCGGAGCCACCGTGCTCCGGCGTCTATAATTCTCCTTCTTCCTTCATGTTTTAAATGTTTGCATAACATGTGGCATGCCCTAATCCGTTTGATCTGGTTACTTATGATTCCATGGCCATGATTAAGACCTATCGTGTGTTTTTTTTACTTGCCACACACAATCACATGAAGTGCATCGTTCCACTTATTTGCTTGCCTGAACACGTGACCTGTTTGTATTCCTTTGATTTGCTTGCTTTTTGATCTGATGGCCCAGAACATGACCTACCGTGTGCCCTCTTTGACCATGTCCCATTGGATCATGCTGAAACTCACCTTTTCATTTAATTGGTATTGGACCTAGGCTTCTGATTGCTAATGACACCCCTAGTTGAGCTGGCCCATTGTTTTACACGCTTTTTCTTTGCTATTCATACCATGTTTTTTCCATTTTCTTTTTATTTTCTCTTTTATTTTGTTTTGTATCTGTTTTGATTTAATTCCATTTAAAATTCTTCTAAGCTTGATAAAATTCCAGAAAAATATGTTTTAGACATTTTAGGATGTCTTTTATTTTTAGGAAATTTTTATTTTATTTTTTGGTTTTATTTTCAATCAAAAATGGAATTAATCATTGGAAGTGTTTTATTGGACTTATTTCTTGACATGCTTTGTTTCATGATTTGTTTCTTCCTTTTCCTTTTGGTCCAATGACTAAAAATTCATCCTCATTTCCATGATGAGTTGATGAATTTTTAAGGACCATTTTTCCCCTGTTGGTTGACTTTTGGATTGACTTTTGTTGCATTTCATTTGACCCTCGACAATCCTCATTCACAATGGAACACCCTTGTGAATCAATTTCTTTGGTGGTGTTGTGAATTGATTTTGATTTTGATTTCTTGGCCTCTGTTTGCCAACATGTTTATGGCCTTTGTGAATTTTATTTGATCATTTTTGAACCATTTTCCTAATTTTGAGGTAACTTGCAAGTCAAGTTACCTCCAAGGGAGGTTCATACATACACATTGACCTAGTTTGACTTGGATATGACTTTGATGGATACTTTGAGCTTTGATTCCTTTTGATTCGTGTTTATAACATGTTAAGGTTGTTGTTTGCTCAATTTTAGGTCATGATATTGTGTTATGCTTGTTCATTTGTGTGCTTCTTTTTGTTGCCTCCATTTAAGGTTTCCATATGTGACTTGTTTGTATCCTTTTGTGTGATTTCCTCTTGTGCATCTTCTTCTCCTTTCTTCTTTGCATTTTCACATGTACATGCTTGGTTGAGATGAGCTTGTGGAGGCTACTTCCCCACACTATTTTCCTCCCACTTCCATTCTACTTGTGCATCTTATGTTTGCATGTTTACACTTGCATTTTCATGTTCTTTCTTCTTCTTCTTCTTTTGCTTTTCTTTGCCATGTTCCCCATAAGTTCTCTAACCTTTTGAGGTTATGATAGACATTAGGTGCTTAACCATGCATGATAACATTAGGTATTTTCCTTGTGTATCTCAACTCTAAGTCCATTTTGCATGACAATTTTTAGGATTGACTAGTCTCCCATTAGTGGTCCTTTCTTCTATTCTCATCTTCATACAATCTTAACACACTTAATAAAGATAATGGATATTGTGCCATGAGCCTTATACTTGGGAAATGGTGATTGGGGGGCCACCTCTCAATTGCCTAGAGTGTTTAGTATACGTCCTTAGGACGATATGCGACGCATTCGATCCTAGGTTTTTAGACTTTAGTACAACATACATTATAAACACTCAAGTTCAAAACATTTCTTAACTAAAAAACACAAAAAAACTTCAAACCTTTTTCATCCTTCGGGATTTTAATCAAGAAAATATTTTCAGATAAAAGAGTGTTGTTAACTCTTAGTTCTACCGCAAACGGTAACGTCTAAACCTCCAATGGTCGAGCTGCATACACCAACTGCTAGAACTACTTGTTAACCTTACTCGGGCCTAAAAACTTTTGAACCAACCTGTGGTCTTTTTAGCCCGAACTACGTTTGCTCTGATCTTTCATACTAGATGAAAGTACGTAGGCACAAGACGCGATGTCTTGGCGAGCAACCTTTCCCCCTTCACCCGTAGTTAGCCGAACTACGTTGACTCTGACTTTCCCATTACACGAGGGAATATGTAGGCACAGAGCTGTGATGCTCTGCCGAGTCACTTCTCTTTTCTTTTCTTTTGTCCCTTAACCTTTAGCTAGATATATGATCACCCTTTTAGATAGACAACATAAGCGTGGATCCCGTCGAGTAAAACGGACGTGAGGGGTGCTAATACCTTCCTCTTGCGTAACCGACTCCCGAATCCAGACTTGGTTGCGATGACCTTGTCTTTCCCTTTTTGTCAGGTTTTTTCGATCGTTTCTTTTCCCTCTCTTTGGGATAAATAACGAAAAGTGGCGACTCTTCTGTTTTCCGCCGGGTGTTTTTCGCAATTGCGACACTCAACACGGAGATCAATGTTATTCTGCTCGGGGACTAAAGATGCTACTGCTGAACATATCTCTGCCACAATTCTAAATTGTATCACATTGATGATCCTTGTAGGAAGGATGAACAGCTGCCTAGGGATCCTTCAAGTAAACTACCCCAGATTAAGCCGTCTGTTATAGATGAACTGATAATCACTTTAGCTTGTCTGACTCATGAAAATGATTGTTTTATTGTACCCTCAGAGGGCTTGCCCCAGTCTGAGTCATGAAAAATCTTTTGGATAAACTAAATCTGAGAAGACCTTGCCTTGAACTAATATTGAACTGATTCTTAGAAAGGATGTAAAAGGAACTTGCCCCTGATAGGACCACTTAACCAAGTTTCTCAATTGTTTGAAAATTCCTTAGAAGGAAGCCAGTTTGCAAACAAAAATATTCATACAACCATGGTAATGCAAAGTTCATGCAACTTTTGAAATCAAAATTATTTTTGAAAGATGAAAATATATGAGTCGTTGGTCAGAACACGGTGGTTCAAGACGCTCAAAGTTTAAAACAAAGGTATACTACCAAAATAAATGATTCGCAAAAATATTTTGGAGTCAGCTTACGCAACCTTGTTGTAGTATGCTTTCAAAATAAAATTGCTTCAGTTAGGTCTTTTGAGGATTGTAACGTGGCCTGGTTCACGGTTTATGAAACAAAGGATAAAGGCTCAAAATTTATTTGTACCCACCCAATCTACGTGATAATCTTTAGTCCTATGCTCAGTTAACTCATATCATGCATTCAGGTTCCTATAGGTTAGGAATTGCACTGATGGTAGCAGTGATGGTTCAGAAGTTTAATACACCCTTTGAAAAGGCAGCCAATACTTCCCTATAACATTTGGTTGTTTTGACATTGAGGATTTTCAGGATAAGGATTTAAAGGTCACCTCTTTTATTATCCCTAACTTTTGCCTGAACTGTTTCTTGCGAAGATTACAGTCAACGGGATGCCCCAGTTTTGCCTAAGTCTCCTTCATAGGTTTTGACTTAGTGGGCTTTTTCTTTTGATTTTTTTTTAAGAAAGTGACTGCCTGGCCTAATGATCACAGTGAACCATCATCGGATTTTTGGCTAAAAAAACATCTTCAACACTTGCTTGCTGTATGCAAAGGAAAATTGTGAGTACAACCTTTATATGAAAGGTATATTGCAAGAAAACACAACCAAGTTAACTGAGAACTACCCATGCCAAGGTTAAGATTACGGGTTTTTTTTGTAACGAAAGAAACTCCAACTTCTAGGCTCGAATGGGGTGACAAGGGATTAACTTCCTTATTTCTCCAGTGCTTGGGAGTTGAAATAATGTCTTACATCGTCAACAAGGTTTGATTGAAAGCATATTGACAGCAGTTATGGGTATAACATTTTTGTCATCCTCCCTCCAATCTTTGCATATCAAAAATTTGGACAAGAAGTAAATATTTGAAAGATAAAGCATAAAGATGCAAATAATAGACAAAAAATAATTAAATCAAAAGTTGCAATGCTCAGTTCATTAATGTAAAAGTACAAACGTAATTTGAAAGCAAACAACTAATATAAAAATAAGGAAAGTACAAACAACGAGTGACAAAAGGCCTAATGACTAAATCAGTACAAGGATGAGCCGTCCTGTCTGAAGCTTCACTTTTGATGCACTGGCAAAGGATTTTTTTGGACATTCGGAGGATTGTCCTTAAAATCAAGGATTCCAGTTCTAACCAACTCACGCACTCTAGCTTTTAGGGCAAAACAATGCTCCAAGTCATGGTCTAGGGCACCCTCATGAAAAGCGCACTGGAAATCAGCCCTAAATCCAGCTGGAGGAGGATTATGAGGAGGTGGTAAAGCCCTTGTAGTGATCAGCCCTTTTTGAACCAGGTAAGGATAAAGTTCCGTGTAAGTCATAGGAATAGGATCAAATTGATTCTTATTTCGGTATTGGTCTTGTCTAACAATGGGACGTTGAGGAGTCTGAGCTGGTTGTGGAGCAACAACATGATAATCAACAGGTTGAAGTCCATGGCGAGGCCTTCTTGATTCAGTCATGACAGCATTGGTCTGTTCCTCTTTCTTCTTCTAGAAATTCCCATAGGATTTCTTTGCACCATTAGAAGATTCGGCAGCTTTGGATACCTTACCATTTTCCAAACCTTCTTCTAACCTCTGGCCAATAGTCACTAGATTGGTAAAGCTTGAAGAGACACTTCCAATCATCTTTTCCCAATAGAAAGGAGATAAAGTATCCATGAACATTCTTGTTAGTTCCTTCTCTGCTATAGGGGGTTCAACTTGGGAAGCTAACTCCTTTCAACGCTGAGCGTATTCCATGAACGACTCTTTTTCTTTCTGAGACATACTTTGAAGTTGACGATGATCGGGAGCCATGTCCAAATTGTATTTGTATTGCTTCATAAAAGTGTTGGTGAGATCCTGGAAGCAGTGGACGATGTTATACTCTAATTTCATATACCACTTGAGAGAAGCACCACTCAAACTGTCTTGAAAGCAATGGATGAGCAGCTTGTGATTGTTGGTGTAGGTTGCCATCTTTTAGAGTACATAACTAGATGGGCTCTTGGACATGAGTGACCTTGATACTTCACAAATTCAGGAGTCTTGAACTTGGCAGGCAAAACAAGACCAGAAACTAGACACATATTGTCGGCATCATCGTTGAAGAAATAAGTACCCTCGACAACTTGGAGTTTCTTGTTTATGATCTGAAACTGTTCACGGGTAATCTCAGGCTCAACAAAATCTTCCTGGTCTTCCCTTTGAACACCGGCAACATTGTACTCATAGCGAGGATTCTTAAAGGGAGCTTGACAGTTTGATTAACAGTGTGGACCACAGGTATGGCCTCGGTAAGGATAGGAGCTTGAAAAACCGGTTTGACAGTTTGACTAATCATAGCAGTAGATGCAAAAGATGGAGAGTAGTTAGGAGGTAAACCAAACTCCGGCCAAGTAGAGGGCGGCAGTGAAACAGGAGGTGGACCAGCACTTGAAACTTCCTGAATGACAGTCCTCTGAGGTGGCTCTCCTCTGGCAATCAGTACTTGAAGCATCTCGGTAAGCCTGGTCATGCCTGCTTTCAACTCATCGATCTCCATTCGGACTTCCGCATTATGTTCCTCTTGTTCTGACATCTGGCATCTATAGTTAGCTCTAGTCTGATATCTGTGTCAAGGAATCAGCTTGACGACTCAAAGGGACACTGGAAGATAAAGACAACTGAACATGAGAAACCGGAGGGAAAATGCAATACAAGACATTGTTAATGTGATGCAATAGTTTCAAGAACTTCAACAGTCGATTGCAAATGTTTTCTAAGAAAGCTGGAAAATGTTTTAGACTTTAAAATGTGATACTTTTGAATTTGCAAAGGACAGTTGAATTCCTTGAAACTAGGAATGATATGATGCTTTATGGATGTAATGCACACTTACACACAAAAGTCCTAGGTTAGAAGAACAATGAGTGGAGTTAAGGTCTACCTATCCCAAAAGGTATGTACTATAGGTTAGTTGTACATGCAGAACAAGGGTTCTAAAGAAGTTCCCAAATTCATCAGTCCATCTCTCGGATATTATCAATTTCCCGATTGACTCTGTGGTTAATAATATTCTCAAGAGAACCTCTTTTGAGTGTAGTATCGCATAGAAACTATATTGGGACTACTCCCTCATAGTCCTCGCACTACGTCCTAGATAAGGCCAAGGTGGTATTAAGGTAACTGCGGTCTCCAGTATCACAGACTCCAATCAGAAATACTAAGTGTTTTCACGATTACTCGTTCAACAGAACTATTTTTCGAAAGGGCCTCAACTGAGCGGTGATTCTCAAGTCAGCTTGGTCGGGATTCAACTCCCTATAAGCCTCGTCAAATATATCACCTTCCTATAATAATGTCACTCAAGTCCGGATGTAGGACTTATCTCACAACAAGGATACCCCAAGAAAGGTACAAGATACATTATATACAAGCAAGCAAATAATAAAGCAAATAGTAAAAATAAAACAAAGTAGTGGTAACCCTTAAACGTTAGGACTGTCCCCAGTGAAGTCGCCATTTTCTGTTGCGGTTAGAATAGGATATCAAATTATTAATTAATTTGAATCGCATCTTTAGTTCACAATCGATCTTTGATTTATCCGAAGGAAAAGGTCAAAAGAAGGAAAACCTAATTTTGCATCGTAAACAATGCGGGGAGAGACCTAGGTAAGGGGTTTTGAAAGGGTCAAAGGTTAGAGTTATTGACTCGGCGGTCAAACGCGTAGACCTAATCCTTCAGAGGGGATTTAACGGTGGAATAATATGATGAAAGATAATTAACGGCAGAATTGAAAATACGGGAAATGTGTGAAAACGTTAAAGGAAATGCACAGCGACGATATACTCGCGTAAGTTACAATCATGAAAACACAAACATAAAGACGGAATAAAAAGCGACAATAGCCTCACATAATCACAACCCGAAAAAATGAAATACGAAAAAAGATCACCGGTTAGTAAACAGAGACAAACGAGAATTAAATGACGGTCAAACAAAAATTGAAACGGCCAGATTAGGAGTTCTTTATTTTTTTTAATTTTTATTTAAAAAGAGAAAAGAATAACTTATTTTGACTTTGACTAAAAAGAGATTTTTTATTATAAGTCCTTACTTTAATTTCAACAAAGGATTTATAAAAAAAAAATATATGCCAAAAAATAAATAAATAAATGAATTACTAACTAGAAAAAATGTTTTTAATTGTCAGTTGTTAAAAAGAATTATTTAAAGTTATAAAAAATTTTATTGAACTATATGTCATAAGAAAAAAAAATAATTTAATTAAATTACAGAAAAACAAAAAATAAAGAATAAAAAAGAATAAAAGAAAGCAAAATAAAGGGGAGAAAGTGAGCTTTTGGCTGAACATTTCATTAGGGTTTTAAACCCCCTTTTCTTCTCCTTCATGGACCGGCGGCGGCCAATTTTTCTTTCCTGAAATTTCATCTCTTTTCCTCTTCCGTCCATGGCGCGACCTCCATTATTGGGCACAAAAGCTTTTCCGTCTTTCCCGTTTGCTTGCATGTTGTTTCCGTCTTCCTCCTTTGATACCTGTGAAACAAAAAATGCAAACAACATTGGATAGTTACTCGCCTTTTTATGAAGGTTTGAAGTGGCGGATCTGTGGTTGTTGTGGCGGAGCGATGATAATGATCTGAGCTCGCGGTGGTGACTTCGTATAAGGTGCGTCCATTGATGATGATGGCGAGACTATTCTGATCTTTTGTTCCTCTTTCTGACGATGCCTTTGAATGAGGAAGGTGATTTAATATTCTTTGATGATAATTTGATGTGGGATGAACTGATCCTCGTCGTTGGGTTGCTTTGAATCTGGGTGAAATTCAGGGTTTTTCTTGTGGCCGCCGTTTTGATTCTTTTTAGGGCTCTTTTACCTCGTCCCCTGTAACACCCCATTTAAATTATTCAATCGCTTTGGTATTTTATGTGATGTGTAGTTGTGTGGTGTCCTTAATTAAGGGTATGAGGTTAGGAGTAAGGGAGAGAGGTGACCTTAGTTGGGGTACTGTGGACCTAGATAAAGGAGTAAGTTAATTATGATATCGAGAGCATTATAGTGATTAATATTATTCCAACTATTATTAATAATAATGTTAATGAGATTATCATTATCATTATTATTATTATTATTATTATTATTATTATTATTATTATTATTATTATTATTATTATTATTATTATTATTATTCGTATTAATAATATTATTTGGTGGAATATTATTATTATTCATATTATTACTATTAGTATGAATATTATTATTAGTGGGAGAATAATATTATTATTATTATTATTATTATTATTATTATTATTATTATTATTATTATTATTATTATTATTATTATTATTATTATTATTATTATTATTATTATTACTATTATTATTATTATTATAGAATTTAAATAATAAAATAAGAAATAAGGGATTAAAGGAAATAGAGAAGTTTTTTTTGGGGAAAGAGAATTAGAACGCGATAAACTGCCAGAGAAAGGTTTTGGGAGAAAAAGTGAGAAGAAGAATGTTGATATGTATAAATATATATATATATATATATATATATATATATATATATATATATATATATATATATATATATATATATATATATATATATATATATATATATATATATATATATATATATATATATATATATATATATATATATATATATATATATATATATATATATATATATATATATATATATATATATATATATATATATATATATATATATATATATATATATATATATATATATATATATATATATATATATATATATATATATATATATATATAAATATATATATATATAGTGTTGAGAATATTTGTATATAGAATAGTCCCACATCGACTATATCATGTAATTACTTGTATTATATTTATATATAATAATGTCTCCGTAGTGCTTTTCAAAACACACGGTTTATTCAAATGTCTCTTAGTCTCTTGTATTTCAACATGGTATCAGAGCCTGGTTTAAGATCCGGTGGGCCACCTTCTATGGTTTCCGCTATCGGGCCACCCGCCATTTATTTCCACGCTTCAGATGTCCAGTCCTGAGCGTGAGGGGGTGTGTTAAGAGTCCCACATCGGACAATATATGGTATGAACATGTGTTTATAAGTGGGGGCAATCCTCACTCTACCAACCGGTTTTGTAGGGTTGAGTTAGGCCCAACCACATTTCTTAACATGGTTTTGTAGGGTTGAGTTAGGCCCAACCACATTTCTTAACATGGTATCTAGAGCCTGCTAAGAGGCAATTCTTTCTTCGCCGTGCTTTACCCGGTTGACCCACTGTCTTCCGGTGAGAAATTTTAAAAAAAAAAATTTTTTTTTGCAAACCGTGTTGTCACTCCGGTTTGCCTCACTTTTCAAAATTCTTCGGTCATAACCGCATAGCTGCCGTCGTCGTTGCTATTCTCAACGACCTTTCGGCAAACTTTTTCATCGGCAGAAACCTCCACACGCGCCACCTCCGTCTCTGCGCGTGGGCATCCAGCGCCGCCACCTGAAACGCACGTGACAGCACGTCCGGCCAGCGATCGATCGCGTGATATTTTCTCTTTTCAGATACTCATGGCTACTCCTCAGAACTTTACGCCAAACTACGATGATTTCCTCAGGTGGTATCAGAATTATCAGAACTCAGATTCTACTGCTAAGGTAGCACACACTGGTAATTTATCTGTTTGCCTCTCTCAATCATCTCCTCTTCGACCTTGGGTCCTTGATTCTGGTGCGTCTGATCATGTTACTGGTAATAAAAATTTGTTCTCTTCCCTCTCTACCTCTGGTTTCTTACCTACTATAACTTCGGCCAATGGTTCTCAAACCCGATCCGAAGGGATTGGTACTGTTCAAATTCTACCTTCTCTATCTGTTACTTCTGTCCTCTATGTACCTAATTGTCCATTTAATTTACTTTCAGTCAGTCGTTTAACTCGTTCTCTTGATTGTAGTATCACCTTCACTAATAATAATGTTACCCTGCAGGATCGGAGTTCGGGAAAGACGATTGGCGTCGGATATGAGTCTCAAGGCCTTTACTACCTTTCATTGTCATCTCAGGCATGCTCAACCAAAGATTCTC
Source organism: Lathyrus sativus (assembly GCA_963859935.3). Classification (NCBI taxonomy): domain Eukaryota; kingdom Viridiplantae; phylum Streptophyta; class Magnoliopsida; order Fabales; family Fabaceae; genus Lathyrus; species Lathyrus sativus. The sequence continues at coordinate 140,181,979 of OZ012736.1, read as the reverse complement.
CACTCACTATCCATGCTCAGTTAGGTCATCCCAGTCTTTCCAAATTACATAAGTTGGTGCCAAATTTATCGAAGGTATCTAATTTACATTGTGAGTCGTGCCAATTAGGGAAACACACTCGTAGTCAATTTCCGTGTCGAGTCAACAAACGAGCTTCGTCCCCTTTTGCTTTAGTTCACACCGATGTTTGGGGTCCCTCGCGTACTGTCTCTACTCTTGAGTCTAGGTATTTTGTCACCTTTATTGATGATTTTTCACGTTGCACGTGGTTATTTTTAATGAAGAATAGATCTGAATTGTTTTCCATTTTTGAACAATTTTATCGAGAAATAAGAACCCAATTTGGTTTGTCTATTTGTACCTTAAGAAGTGACAATGCACGTGAATATTTATCCCAACAATTTCAAACATTTATGTCATCCAATGGTATTTTGCACCAAACATCTTGCCCTCATACACCCCAACAAAACGGGGTAGCCGAACGCAAAAATCGGCACCTCGTAGAAACCACTCGGACCCTACTTCTCCATGGTAATGTTCCTCTCCGGTTTTGGGGAGATGCAGTGCTCACGGCATGTTACCTCATAAATCGCATGCCATCATCTGTCCTTAATAATAAAATTCCTCATTCAATCTTGTTTCCAAACTCTCCACTCCACCCAATTCCTCCTCGAGTCTTCGGGTCCACGTGTTTTGTACACAATCTCTCCCCTGGTCTTGATAAACTATCAGCTCGATCACTAAAGTGTGTCTTTCTTGGCTATCATCGATCCCAAAAAGGTTATCGTTGCTACTCACATACTCTACAACGATACCTCGTATCCGCCGATGTTACCTTCTTCGAGTCTGTTCCATATTTCGAATCCAGCCAAGTTACTACGGAACCTCTACAGGAAAGTATTACCACACCTCTTCCGGAAGTCCCATCTGTCATTATCCCCCATCATTCTAGGGAACCTGACCCACTAGTTACCCCTACGGTTGACCCCCCCACTCCTCGCCCACTTCAAACATATCAACGTCGTCACCCAAAGTCTGTCGTACCTGTCCCTGAAGTCGTACCTGTCCCTGAAGTCACTACGGTCGTACCTGTCCCTGAAGTCGTACCTGTCCCTGAGGTCACTACAGACTCTCCTCCGACGCTCTCGCCATCACCGGATTCGGTCCTGCAACCTGAGTCTGATCTTCCGATTGCCCTTCGAAAAGGTATACGTCAAACACGAAATCCTTCTCCACATTATATTGATTTATGTTATCATCGTCTTTCCCCTTTGCAGTATACTTGTTTGTCTTCTTTGTCTTCTGTTTCTATTCCTAAAACTCCAGGTGAAGCATTATCTCACCCTGAGTGGAGGCAAGCAATGATTGATGAAATGTGTGCTCTTCAAAGCAGTGGTACCTGGGAACTGGTTCCTCTACCCCATGGGAAATCTTTAGTAGGTTGTCGTTGGCTTTATACAGTGAAGGTTGGTCCAGATGGCAAGATTGATCGATTTAAAGCCCGCTTGGTAGCCAAAGGATACACTCAAATTTTTGGGTTGGATTATAGTGATACCTTCTCGCCTGTAGCCAAGATGGCATCTGTTAGACTTCTTCTAGCCATTGCAGCCATTCGACATTGGTCTCTTCATCAACTTGACATCAAAAATGCATTCTTACATGGTGATCTTGAAGAGGAAGTATATATGGAGCAACCACCTGGGTTTGTTGCTCAGGGGGAGTCATCGAATATGGTTTGTAGGCTACACAGGTCTCTTTATGGTCTTAAGCAATCTCCGAGAGCTTGGTTTGGCAGATTCAGCACTGTAGTACAACAGTTTGGTATGACCCGTAGTGAAGCTGACCATTCTGTTTTTTATCGTCACTCACCCCAAGGGTGTATTTATCTTATTGTGTATGTAGATGACATTGTCATAACTGGTAGTGATCAGCAGGGAATACTCCAGTTGAAACAACATCTCTCGAAACAATTTCAGACAAAAGATCTTGGTAAACTCCGCTATTTCTTGGGTATTGAAGTAGCCCAATCTAAAGATGGTCTGGTCATTTCTCAGCGGAAATATGCTATGGATATTTTGGAAGAAACAGGTTTGTTAAATGCTAAACCAGCTGATACTCCTATGGATCCAAGTGTTAAACTACTACCCAATCAGGGGGAGCCTTTATCTGACTCAGGAAGATATAGGAGATTGGTTGGAAAGTTGAATTATCTCACAGTCACTCGTCCGGACATTTCTTTTGCAGTCAGTGTGGTAAGTCAATTCTTAAATTCTCCTTGTCAGGAACACATGGATGCTGTTATCCGGATTTTGAGATACATCAAATGTGCTCCAGGAAAAGGTCTTGTGTATGAGGATAAAGGACATACCCAGATAATTGGATACTCTGATGCTGATTGGGCAGGGTCACCCATTGATAGACGATCCACCTCTGGGTATTGTGTACTTGTTGGAGGAAACCTTATCTCCTGGAAAAGTAAGAAACAAAATGTAGTTGCAAGATCAAGCGCCGAGGCAGAGTATAGGGCCATGGCAATGGCAACATGTGAACTTATTTGGTTAAAACAGTTGCTCAAGGAACTTCAAATTGAAGAAGCAAGACCAATGACACTTATTTGTGATAATCAAGCTGCATTGCACATTGCTTCAAATCCAGTCTTCCATGAGAGGACCAAACATATTGAGATAGACTGTCACTTTGTCAGAGAGAAGATCGAGTCAGGCGACATCGTCACAAGCTTTGTCAACTCTAATGATCAATTGGCAGATGTGTTTACAAAATCCCTACGAAGCCCCAGAACTAACTATATATGTAACAAGCTTGGTGCATTTGACTTATATGCTCAAGCTTGAGGGGGAGTGTTGATATGTATAAATATATATATATATATATATATATATATATATATATATATATATATATATATATATATATATATATATATATATATATATATATATATATATATATATATATATATATATATATATATATATATATATATATATATATATATATATATATATATATATATATATATATATATATATATATATATATATATATATATATATATATATATATATATATATATATATATATATATATATATATATATATATATATATATATATATATATATATATATATATATATATATATATATATATATATATATATATATAGTGTTGAGAATATTTGTATATAGAATAGTCCCACATCGACTATATCATGTAATTACTTGTATTATATTTATATATAATAATGTCTCCGTAGTGCTTTTCAAAACACACGGTTTATTCAAATGTCTCTTAGTCTCTTGTATTTCAACAAAGAACAATGAGAAAGAGAAGGAGGCTAGGGCTGTCAATCCTTCAAGATTCTTCAACGATTGAGCAATTAATCGAGGTAAGGGGGGAGAATGGATTTCAATATGGGTGAATTAACATGAGAGGGTAGTGAGAGGTCCTTTCTCTCATAGGAATTATGTGTTCTTGAGGATCCTTGAATCCAATTTTCGTAACTTGATTTGTTCTCAAATTTTCTGTTATTGTTGAATACTGTTTGTATGATGTTTTGTGTATCTGAAATCAGAATTAATACGGAATTTGTGTGAGAAATCCTCGATGCTGTCATAGAATACTAGTGAGTATTAGATCTGGAAATCTGAACTTTTAGGGATTTGGGCAAATATGTAGGAATGAATGTGTTATATCGTTATTAGTACGATGCTCTAAGGTTTCCCTAAGGTTTAGAGATTTGGGTTAATTGTGGGAAATAGGGAGGTAACCGTAAGAATCTGAGGTTATGACCAAATGGCCAAATGATATGTATCGTCGAATATTAATATATTCTTGTGGAAAAAACTTATGGGAAATTGAACCTTCGTGGCCAGAACCTTGACATTGTTATATGTCTGACCCTGAAGGGTTAAATATTAGATAGTAAGTAACTTAAATGTCGTAGGGTGTAATTGAAGGAAAAATTGTGATATGTTGTTCTTATAGGAATAATAATATTCAAATGTGAGTAACTCTGAAGTACTCAGAGTAATTGCAGGAAATAATGTTTTAGGCGTTGCAAATGTTGCCAGATGAGCCTAATAAACCATAGAAGTTGTGCAGTTATTGCCGTATAACCTTAGGAATGTCTTAGTGATGTTTTGGGTGCTTTGAGTAAGTGATTCGCAAGAATAATTGAGTGAAAACCAGTTTCGGAGCGTAACATCGTCTTTCTGTCCGTCACGACTGTTCATGTTTTAGGTCGAAACTGTTTTGGACGTAACTTTGGATCCGTAAGTCCGTTTTGATCCCCGTTCGAAGCTTTGGAAAGCTAATGAACAGAACTATAACATAGGATAGATAATGGAATTGTTTTCCCAATATTTTTATATCTAATTATTTTTGAGAAGTCAATTGTGTATATGTTTTAGTAACGAATCATGTTCTGGTTCAATGATGTCTTGGTGTTTTAATGGATGTGGGCCAAGATGGTCGAATATGGACAATCTTGTGCGATTGTGGTAATTCCCTAGAGGATTACAGTGAGCGGATGGCTCGTGTAGATCAAGATTGATCATGAATTATGCATGATGTATTACATTGCATAATTGTGTTGACATGCATTTCATATCATGTGTCTTGTGGAGATGGCTAGGTGGGAATCCATGATGGGTGCCTAGTTTCATCCGGACTTCATTGTGGAAGTCGTTGTGGAGATAAGTTGTAGTTCAGAGGAACGTATATACGACTTATCCGGATTCCGACGGGAATCGGGTTCTAGTGTGAACCGTATGAGATTGTGTTGGTACCACATGCATTGTGTCGAGTCAGTGAGTCGCATTGCATTATTGTAATTGAATGTGTGCTATTAGTGCCGAATGATTGAGGTGGCACGTGTATGTGCGTTAATTGTGCTTATTTTATGTGTGGTGTGTTACAACTCCTTAGCATGTGTATTTCACCGTTTATTTATTGAATGTAGTTCTCACCCCTTTTTGTTGCTGTGTCTGTGCTCTCTTGGGAGTACAGGTGACCAGGTACCTGAGTAGTGCTTGGAGTGTGTTGCTATTTGATCGAGTCTTAGGAGTCACTCTGATACGTAACATGGGATGACGGGATTACGTTGTTATTTGACTACTTTATTTGTTTATTGTTACGTATCTTTATTTATTGGACTTATGTTGTATGACCTCGTGTCGAGGAGAATTATATTGGAGAATTGATTTGTATTCCGCTGCTTACTTAAAAACTAAATAATATTGATTATTTTAATGAAATGAAGTGACTTAGTGTGATATCCCACTGTGTTAGGGAACTCTGATGAATTTCATGAATTGTTTCTATATATTTATTATATTACGCGTACGGGGTAAAGTGGGGTGTTACAATTGGTATCAGAGCAGGTCGGTCTGTCCGGCCAGTGTTGTAGTAGAGTCTGACTATAGAATGTTTATAGTCATGTGTGTGTTTCTAACCTGTGTTTCCGTGTTACATTCATGACACTCCTTTGATTGTTATTATTGATACGGGTGCAACCCACTCGTTTATTTATGTGGATTGTGTGAAGAGACTGGGGCTTGTACCGTCTACTTTGACTAGAGGGATGTTGATTGATACTCCATCTATTGGGTCAGTCACTACATCTCTAGTGTGTTTGGATTGTCCAGTGTCGATCTTTAGTAAGGATTTTGGAGTGAACTTGATTTGTTTACCACTTCGCGAGTTGGATTTGGATGTTATTTTAGGAATGAATTGGCTTGAGAGTAAGATGCGAGAGTCGTATCCGGAACCGTTCTCATCAGGTACATTTTCGAGGACGAAAATATTTTAAGTGGGGGAGAGTTGTAACACCCCATTTAAATTATTCAGTCGCTTTGGTATTTTCTGTGATGTGTAGTTGTGTGGTGTCCTTAATTAAGGGTATGAGGTTAGGAGTAAGGGAGAGAGGTGACCTTAGTTGGGGTACTGTGGACCTAGATAAAGGAGTAAGTTAATTATGATATCGAGAGTATTATAGTGATTAATATTATTCCAACTATTATTAATAATAATATTAATGAGATTATTATTATTATTGTTATTATTATTATTATTATTATTATTATTCGTATTAATAATATTATTTGGTGGAATATTATTACTATTAGTATGAATATTATTATTAGTGGGAGAATAATATTAGTATTATTATTATTATTATTATTATAAGATTTAAATAATAAAATAAGAAATAAGGGATTAAAGGAAATAGAGAAGTTTTTTTGGGGAAAGAGAATTAGAACACGATAAACTGCCAGAGAAAGATTTTGGGAGAAAAAGTGAGAAGAAGAACAAGGAGGAAGAGAAGGAGGCTAGGGCTGTCAATCCTTCAAGATTCTTCAACGATTGAGCAATTAATCGAGGTAAGGGGGGAGAATGGATTTCAATATGGGTGAATTAACATGAGAGGATAGTGAGAGGTCCTTTCTCTCATAGGAATTATGTGTTCTTGAGGATCCTTGAATCCAATTTTTGTAACTTGATTTGTTCTCAAATTTTCTGTTATTGTTGAATACTGTTTGTATGATGTTTTGTGTATCCGAAACCAGAATTAATACGGAATTCGTGTGAGAAATCCTCGATGCTGTCATAGAATACTAGTGAGTAGTAGATCTGGAAATCTGAACTTTTAGGGATTTGGGCAAATATGTAGGAATGAATGTGTTATATCGTTATTAGTACGATGCTCTAAGGTTTCCCTAAGGTTTAGAGATTTGGGTTAATTGTGGGAAATAGGGAGGTAACCGTAAGAATCTGAGGTTATGACCAAATGGCCAAATGATATGTATCGTCGAATATTAATATGTCCTTGTGGGAAAAACTTATGGGAAATTGAACCTTCGTGGCCAGAACCTTGACATTGTTATATGTCTGACCCTTAAGGGTTAAATACTAGATAGTAAGTAACTTAAATGCCGTAGGGTGTAATTGAAGGAAAAATTGTGATATGTTGTCCTTATAGGAATAAGAATATTCAAATGTGAGTAACTCTGAAGTACTCAGAGTAATTGCAGGAAATAATGTTTTAGGCGTTGCAAATATTGCCAGATGAGCCTAATAAACCATAGAAGTTGTGCAGTTATTGTCGTATAACCTTAGGAATGTTTTAGTGATGTTTTGGGTGCTTTGAGTAAGTGATTCGCAAGAATAATTGAGTGAAAACCAGTTCCGGAGCGTAACAGCGTCTTTCTGTCCGTCACGACTGTTCATGTTTTCGGTCGAAACTGTTTTGGACGTAACTTTGGATCCGTAAGTCCGTTTTGATCCTCGCTCGAAGCGTTGGAAAGCTAATGAACAGAAATATAACATAGGATAGATAATGGAATTGTTTTCCCAATATTTTTATATCTAATTATGTCTGAGAAGTCAATTGTATATATGTTTTAGTAACGAATCATGTTCTGGTTCAATGATGTCTTGGTGTTTTGATGGATGTGGGCCAAGATGGTCGAATGTGGACAATCTTGTGCAATTGTGGTAATTCCTGAGAGAGTTACGGTGAACGGATGGCTCGTGTGGATCAAGATTGATCGTGAATTATGCATGATGTATTACATTGCATAATTGTGTTGACATGCGTTTCATGTCATGTGTCTTATGGAGATGGCTAGGTGGGAATCCATGATGGGTGCCTAGTTTCATCCGAACTTCATTGTGGAAGTCGTTGTGGAGATAAGTTGTAGTTCAGAGGAACGTATATACGACTTATCCGGATTCCGACGGGAATCGGGTTCTAGTATGAACCGTATGAGATTGTGTTGGTACCACATGCATTGTGTCGAGTCAGTGAGTCGCATTGCATTATTGTAATTGAATGTGGGCTATTAGTTCCGAATGATTGAGGTGGCACGTGTATGTGCGTTAATTGTGCTTATTTTATGTATGGTGTGTAACTACTCCTTAGCATGTGTATTTCACCGTTTATTTATTGAATGTAGTTCTCACCCCTTTTTGTCGCTGTGTCTGTGCTCTCTTGGGAGTACAGGTGACCAGGTACCTGAGTAGTGCTTGGAGTGTATTGCTATTTGATCGAGTCTTAGGAGTCGCTCTGATACGTAACATGGGATGACGGGATTACGTTGTTATTTGACTACTCTATTTGTTTATTGTTATGTATCTTCATTTATTGGACTTATGTTGTATGACCTCGTGTCGAGGAGAATTATATTGGAGAATTGATTTGTATTCCGCTGCTTACTTGAAAACTAAATAATATTGATTATTTTAATGAAATGAAGTGACTTAGTGTGATATCTCACTGTGTTGGGGAACTCTGATGAATTTCATGAATTGTTTCTATATATTTATTATATTACGCGTACGGGGTAAAGTGGGGTGTTACATCCCCCATTTTTATTGTTCTTGATATTTCTTATATATTCATCTTCACTTTCTTTGATGGGCCTGGATTGATTCACGGTTTTGATACGAAAATGTTGCTTTGCATGCTGATTCTTTGCGCTTTTTGTTGAAATGTTATTGTTGTTGAGTTTTTCCAGGTGGACCTCGGATTTGTTGCTTGATTTGCTTATTGTTCCCTTGCAATTTTTCAGGAGTTGTTTGCATTGTACTTGATCTGTTGGATTCAGAAATTTCTGGGAAATGTGTTAAGGCCGTGTTTGGAAAAACCATTTTTCAGAATAAGCCCTTTTCAGAAAAGTGCTTTTCCCAAAACCATTTTTCCAAAATCACTTTTTAAAATCACTTTCTCTCTCTGGCTGGAAACTTAGAACAGATACTGTCAGGTCTGGGCCAGAGTCGAGAAAATAAGTCGGGAGTTGGCTTCAACTTTGTCGTTGCCCTCCCGACATACCCGATGATGAGAACTTCCTGAGGGTATCGAAACCAATAAACCACTTTTAATTCTAACCGTTAAAAAATTGTCTGTTTTGTTGTTGACTTTGCAGGTTCGAAGAAAAAGTCGAAATCGAAGAATCAGAATCGGAACCGACTTTTAGAAGAAATATTAGGAAATTTAGGAATTAAAAGTGTAATTTAATCTCCTTTGTAATATTTTAATTTTTGTAATAAAATTATAATTCAAATAATAAATTCCAATCTTTATCTTTCAATCCAATTTCTCCGATAAAAAAATCAACCGATTAAAATCTCTGAATACTTCCCTCGATTAAACCCAAATGAAAGAACTCATCTGACTAAATTTGTGGGATTAATACACCAGACACTCCATCAGATTAAGCTAGAACAAATAAATCCAAATAACTGAATTAACCTGATTAAATTCCTCCAGATACGCATAAATTCGTCTCATTCAGTTCATCAGCTTAAATCCACACACATAAACTCATCTGATTCCAACTGGCCCGATTAAATTCAAGTGACTAATTTCTTCCAATTAAATTTATCCAAGCAAATCAAACCGATTAAATTCCTTCAATGAGATTTATTCAAAACTCCACTATTCTTTTAAAATCGACTGTCGACTAGCAAAATTTGGGGTATTACAAAGGGTATCGAAACGCATTGGACCACATGCAAGAAAAAGACGTGAGTTTGAAACCATAGAACCTAGTTGTTGCATATACTCCTTAATTGTATTATAATTTTGTTTTTAATATATGGCAGTTTATATGGAGGCCATACATTCAATACCGATGCCCAATCTTAGAGATAGCCAGGTCTGGAGTGCTACAACTTCTCTTATCTGTTTCTATATTGTTGAAATGCATCAAACAGATAGGGTAAAACTCTAATTCAGATTTGAACAACAAATCCCTTCCTCGCCAATGTGTCTAAGGGAACACCACACAATGACGATGAGAAAAGCCCAAAAAGTTCATTGGCGAGACTTAAACAAAGAGGAGGTGAAAGAATGGAAACATAGAAGATATTTGATTTTGCAGGGGGACGCTTTAGTTGGTGAACGCAAGCCAAGCCAAAAGTATTTAAATTGGTTTTGTGACACTCCATATGTGCATATTGCTCCAGACCAATTTTTGATCAACCCTCACATGCAAGGTTCGTCATCAACACAACCAAATGTTGCACCAATGCATCAGGATGTGCCACCAACGTACACATCTCAATTTGGGGGGCACGCATTTTCATTAGCTCAACATACATACCAACGCACACAGACCACCAAACAACACATATACTATGCATGCTCATCCCAACAACAAACTCCCTACACTTCACTCCCTCAATAAAACTACCCCTACAATTACAACCAATAATATCAACCCCAATCCAACCTTCGACCACCCTTACAGTTCATTCCAGTTCCTCCGCCAAACTTTGATCAATTAAACCCTCAATTTCAACATCAAACCTTCAACACTTCATTCTCTCAACTCACCTGCACCTTCACACCTGATGATGTATACTACCCAACCCTCCAACAAATCCAACCTGAAACCTACACCCAACCATCACAACTATCACATTCGTTCCAACATTTTTTGTTGACAGAGGATCAACTGATGCAAATGCCAGATTTTAACATTGATGATCTTCTTGCTAAACAACCTTCGACACAAGTAGAACCCCCTTCAAGACAGGCGAACCCCCTACAACACATCATGATCAAGATATGTCTTCCTATTCATCTCAATCACCTACAAGGAATGCAAATGAACGTGTGGGTAGCGGATATCGACATAAAAGGGCCACTAGGTGTGGAACTAGGGGCCATTTTTGAGAAAATTTATAAGTAAAATGTATTTTTGTTTGTTATATTTTATTGTTATATTTAATTAATATAATATAATATATTTTATTATTATATTTAATTAATATAATATATTTTTAATTAGTATTTAATTATTAAATTAATATAATTTTTGAATATATTATTTTTATTTGATGTATAAGTATTAAATTAATATAACATATTTTATAATATGTTTTTTATATTTAAAATTATTAAACAAATGATTTATATGAAATACAAATATGAAAAGAAATGCTCGCCACTTAAGTGAACGAGCACCTTCATCAGCAAAAACAACTCATCAGCTTGCCACTTGAGTGGACGAGCATGTTCTGCAGTTAGGACATTCTTGTGAGAGAAGTGAACCTTATCTCTTTTAAAGTGTGTGATTGACAACCCAACACGTATGCAATGCAAACAGAGAATCTACTTGTGCTTTACTATTAAGCTATGGTCCGTAGCCTATGGAGTAATAATGTTATTGTTACGTGCAGAGTACTAGTGACCACAATTTGTTTATTTGTTAAATAAATAAAAACATGTAATAAATGTGTCGTACTTTTGTGGGTCTAGCTATTACTGGATTGAGTTGAATTTATGTTTGATAAAATCTTAATCTATGAGTATTATCTAATGTACTAATCAACTTTTCTTGATTTATGTTTTGTTTATAATACTATAAACCACGACTTTTATGTCAAATCTAAATCAACTCTATTTAGTTAGTGAGTGGATTTCTTCACTTCAAACTATTGATTCATAAGATTGAGAACTCTAAAATATTACTACTCCATCCGTTTTGAAATAAATGTAGCTTAAAGTTTTTGTACACAAATTAAATAATGTAATAATATTGTTATAAAATATTATATTTTTATTAAATTAATCTTATAAATGTATTGAAATTAATATATAGAGTAATAATTAAATGACACAATTGAAAAAATAACAATAATTTTCACATTAAAAAATGATAATAGCATTCATGTTGAAAAAAAATTTGTTTGTTAAAACAACCGTCATTTTAAAACAGACGAAGTAGTACTTATCTACGAAAAACATCCTCTCTTTCTATTTTATCTAATTTCCTTTTTTTACTTTTATAATTTCACTCTTTTCTTGATTTATTTTTATTTAAGAAAGAGACTAAAATTAAAATAAAATAAAATAATGAAAGGGAATGTGAGAAAGTGAAGAGTGGGGATCTAAAATCATCACATCATAAGTTATTAGACTCTAAAACTAGTTCAGCCAAAATCATATTATTTAATATGATTAAATTTAAGGCTCATCAACTCCTTAGAAATTGTGAATCGTACCTTGAAATTCATTATAAAAATGGTTAAGAATTTGGTTTCTAATACACGGTGTAAGTTATGAAGTCGGGACAAAATTGTCATGTAAAACTAAAATTTAATAAAACAATGCAAAGAGACAAAAGTTTGCAAAAAGAATAGTTGGTTCATTGCAACCCTATATAGGTCCAAAAATAACATACAAAATAAAAACAAATACACATAAAATTACATAAGCGGCTACTAAGCGTCTTGGTATTTAGATTCACCTTCGATTGTAATAACTTGACTTGGGTTACGATGTTCTAAAAAAAATTTAGACTTGTCATAATAATACTATCCTCAAGTTAGTCAATATTTATTATTAGGTCTTACTTAGTCTTATCAGAGTATGAAAATAATCCTCTTCAAGTCATTTGACCTTCTCCCCCATGTTTTTTCATACTCCTTTTGAAACCGTCCACCCACAAGCTCTCTCCTTAACTACTTTCAAATCATCCTCACAATTCCTATTCGCCTTATATAAACCATTACAATACATTTTTATCATTTCCCAATTCTGCTTCTTCTTTGGTCTTGTTAGACAGTTATTTGATTAAACTTGTTGAGACGATTAGCTTCTCTCGAAGATTAGCAATAATGTTTCAAAAGTTGAGTCATTTTCCATCCAACTTTTTTCTCATCAACTCTAACTTTTCCACCTTGTCCAAGAACTCACACATTGTTTCTCATGACCCTAGCCATCGAGAGAATCTGAATCATAGGAAATATGTCTTCCAAAAGCGTTATCCTCATAACCCAGGGACCCACATCATGGATATAAGCCACACAAATTCTATGTACATTTATATTTGTATCTCTTTAGATAAAATTTGATCAACAAGCTAAGAGTTTCAACACTCTTCCCTCCATAAAAATTGTATCTTCATCAATAATCTTTATGCTTGGTTGCACTTTTACCTCTGAGACTAACACAAAAGAAGAAATTATGAGACTAACCTCCATCTTGCTCCTACCCGGGCTTATGTCATTAGTATCGACTTGAGCAACACTTTCCTTTGGGGTCAAAACAATGTAATGGGTGATGCATCTATTGACAAGTGTTTCCTCCTTAAGACTTCGAAGAATTTCTTTTCGATGTGGAAGATGAAGAGCCTTTTTCTATTAGAATAAAAAAGAAAATCTGAAAAGTTTCAATTGTCCCTCTAAATGAAAATACTTCATATTTATATTAGAAAAATCAACTAATACATATGAGTAGTCAACTTCCATCCAACGGTTTCTTCATGTCATGTCACAAATATCCCAAAGACTTTTAATTGACCGAAGATCGTATCCAAAACATGGATAAGTAATTGTGATATTTATTATGGAAGTCGAGAATAGTCATTCAATAATCAATCTTATAATCAAAGATGAAACATAATTTTTCCCTATGACACACATTAGAATCACATAGAAAACTTTGAACATGACACTTTCAATCATCTAAAAGATCGAGAAGCAAAGCCACTCCAAATTTTGTACATCCAATTAATTATGGATATCCATACAAAGTCGTCTTAACAAATTGACTAAATGAATAATCGGCTGGCGAAAGTGATGTGATTGTTTTCTCGCTAAAATTACATTGACTAAATCAAAGTTTCGGGAAAAAACCTTCATCGATTATCATCATCATATAAAATAGAGTCGCTAGTCTACCCTCTCAGACTGTCGACATGGGCAATAGTTATGGGCTAGACTTAGGAGAAATCCATAAAAATTTCAAACCCAAAGACATACAACTCACTTAAAGGTCAAAATTATTTTTCACGCCAGCAACGACTAACTGATATGAAGGTGAATGCTCGGTTATAACAATTACGATATCTAGTAAAAAAAACATGCTCCATAGTGACTCCTTAATCCATATATAAATGTATCTTAAACAAGAGGGAAAAGTAAATAACCTTTATTTCATACACCTCTAACTTGTTCTTCAATTTTTAGATTAGGTGTTAGAGTTTTTGCAAGTACAACTCCATCAACAAACACATCATCAACAAACAACATTTGTCTACTCAAACATCTTTCTTTAAATTATTTTCTTGATTAATTTGAATCATTTGCACTCCAAATAGGGGTGAATTCTATATCATGCCCAAGGCATAAAACATCTTTTAATCTCTTAGCGTCGATTAAGAGACTATCATTTTGGTATTACCAAAAAGTCTCATATTGCTTGAAAATTAATGTTAATGGTAGTTTATAAATAACACTCACACTTCTCAAATTACCGAAACACAGTTTATAAAAGACAAATTTGTAAACATTCACACACCTCAAAAACACAATATTGTGAACTTTTGGTCGAAATCATAGTATTTTGTTTTTAAGTTGTTTTTAATTTTTATATTTGTGTATAAATTGTTATTTTTTATAAAAGAAATTCAGGATAAGAGATAGTGCTTCTGTTCAAGATAAAAGACATTTAAAACTTAAAGAATAGTGACAAATACTTATATTTATCCTGCATAACTTTCGAGTTTAAAATTGATCCTTTTACTAATTGATCAAATCAATAGAATTTTAATATTTTATTTATTTACAAGTACAATTTTTATTTGTAAAAGTTAAGGATAATCCAACCAACTAAGAAAATACACCTTTTATCTCAGATTATATGAAGTTTCCATTATTCTAAACAAATTAAAAACATAATATTTTTTATGAAAAAAATCATGAGATAATTTATAATTTTTTTATTCATCATATAAAATAAGAAATAAAAAAAAAGTAATAAATAAAAAATGATAAAAGAAAATATTTTTAAAATTATAAAATAGTTTAAAATATTTAAATTACAAATTTATTTATAATTTAAGAGAGAAGTAATACTCGTATATTTTACTACAACACAATACCCCCACTTTCCTAACTCAATATTTAAATTAACTCACTTTCCCGCATTTATCTCAAGCTACTCTAATTTATAAAAAAAAAATTACAATACACTATTGACGTCCCTCATTTTCCAAAAAAAATAAATTTGATATTTCAAAAATGTCTCACACTATATTTATATATTTTTTTGGTTTTTAAAATAAATTTGTTTGAAATATTTTGGGGCGGTTATTAAAGATGAGTATGGATGGCAAATGAGGATACTCATTCTACAAAAGCCTATAAAAAATTAGAACGGAGTGAGGTAGATACACTTAATAATGTAAGTCTAAAGATATGATTTGTCCTTAAAAAATGAGGATAGAGTAGGGTGAAGTCACGGGCATTATATATTTTTAGCTTAAAAATTAAAAATTAATATTTACATGCACAAAAATGAAAAAATGAAAAAATGAAAAAAGTAAATTAAAAAATACATCTTGATATTCTTTGAACAAAAATGCAAACAAAACGATCCATCCGTTTTACCATTCTAAAAAAAAAGACTTTAATTCTATTAACGACTCCGCTTAAAATAATTCTATTAACGACTCCGCTTAAAATAAAATTAGGCATTTCAGTACTTATGTTAAAAATTGTGTTAAAAAGTGAGATAATCTAGATATTGAGTTGGAAAAGTTGAACATTGCAACAAATATTTACTTGTCTTAGTCTTACACCAAACAAATTGCATGTGAAAAATCTGTAGATTAATGTAATACAGCTGAAAAACATCAGAACAAAAGGAGTTTTTGTTTTACAAGAAATTAATGTAATACAGCTTAATGTAATACAGCTTTAATGCTATTTCGAAATTTTTCAAGAAATTTTGTTTTACAAGAAATTTAATGTAATACAGCTTAACGATATTTTGTTTTACAAGAAATTTTTCGAAAAATCTGTAGATTAATGTAATACAGCTTTAATGCTATTTCGAAATTTTTCTTTGAAATTTTCATTCTTTGATTCTTTGAAAGTAAATTAACAAAATAGCAGTGCGGACATCCATTACTAGTGCATATTCACAAAATTATTCAAAATAGATAGATAAAAATCTTTAAAATGAGTACGAGCACGGACTCAAATAATTATTCACTTAAATAAGCGGAGACCAGTGCAAATATAAATATTTTAGTATTCAACTTGTTTCATAGAATTTTTTTTTAAAGTAACCAAATATTGGTTACTATTTACCAAAAAAACAAAACAATCAAAAAATCTACGAAATTAATTATGTTTCAACAAACAGTCGCCAAATCAAATGGCGACAATGTTGATTCTGAAATTTGGAAAGAGAAGAATTCACCAAAGCAAATCGCGACAGAGAAAAAATTGAGTGAGTCGCCCATGCATATGGCAACATAGCTAGTTGCTTGCTAGGGTTACACATTTGTCATTTAAATAAATATTAATAAATATTTTACCTATTAAAATACATTAATTTACAATAACCTTAAAAATATTTAGACAAGTGAAAAATATTAATTTACAATATAATATAATTTAATATATATTAATTTAAGTCAAAAATATTGAAATACATTAATTTACAATATAATATAATTTAATATATATTAATTTAAATAACCTTAAAAATATTTAGACAAGTCAAAAATATTTAAATACATTAATTTACAATATAATTAAAATTACAACAAAAAATTAATGGTCGGCTCTATCCAAGTGACCACTGGTGCCATACTGCAGGGGATGCGCGTTGCGACGAGGTCTACGACGAGGTTGTTGTTGTGTGTCTGGTCGTTGTGTGTTGAGTTGTGGAGGAGGGTTCTGTTGGGACGGCCCCGACGCATAAGCTAGATTTTGCATCATTTGACCCCAATAGCTGGGAGGTCCACTGTCAACGGTGCTTCCGTAGTCAAGCCCAATGCCCATGTTTTCGAAGGATTGTCGGGGAGGTTGGGTGGAGTATGGACGGTATGGTTGTCCGAATGCGTACATGGAATTGGGTTAGAAATGGTGTGTTGGTTGTTATGGGGTGTGGTAGTCAAATAGTGGATAGTTGGAGGGGTAGTTGGAGAGGGTAGGGTCAAATGAGTTGTCTAGGCTATAGGCGGAGGGGGTAGGCTCAAAAGACGTATCAGGGCTATAATGGTACAGTGGTTGAGGCTGGAACTGGGTGGGGGGCATGTACGGGTCATGATGAGGATGTTGTTGTTGATAAGGGGGTATTTGTTGGCATGTATGGGTTTTCGTAAGGCTGATTTTGGGCACTGGACTGTTGTTGTGTGTTTGAGGAAGAAGCGTGTTGCCTTGGGTCGACCAAATAGGTTGGTTGGGACAGGAAATACTGAGATGTCGTGACAGACCTAAACCAAGTCATATATTGAAGACTTGGCCTAGCCCCGTGCACAATATGGTCGGTTAAGACGTGATGCCTTCTTCTCTTCCAGTGTTTACACAAATCCTTTGCAAACTCCTTCCAATGACTAACACTCCACTGTGCGTCCACCCGCTTCTGATGCCACTGCCCCAACTATTCCGGAGCATCTAGAATTTCCTAATGTATCCCAAATTGTAGCTTAACCCGGTCACTTTGGTGCATCTCCACCGTAGTGAACCTAATTATGGGTGTTCTTGATGTCCACACAGCAACATCATTGTGGTCGGGCTGGTGGTCGAGACCCTCGTACGGCATCCAAACAAACTAAAATAAAGGTGAATACATTTAGACAGACAGAGATAGACAAGTTTATGCATATAAGTTAGACAAATTAAAGGTAAATAACTTACATCATCTGGCCCAAGGTGGTCGATGAGGTTGAGGTATTGAATTATAGAGTGTCTGGGACATCTCTGATAATTCATCCCTGGAACAGACCACCTAAAAAAACCCATATAAGTTAGCATCTAAAACACATCTCACAAATTATTAAGTTACAAAGAAAATTTAGTTGCTAAATAATCTTGAAAAGAAACTTGTTGGCGTACGGGAATGTAAAAGAATTCCGATTTATCAGAGCAAGCGTTGGCATCCTGGACCAACCCCACGCTTGTAGGAGATAGGCACAGCCATAAAAAGTACAGGAATTTTTTTTGGAAGTTTTGCAAAGTGCGCTATACAGATGGGCGAGGACAGCTGATCCCCAACTATATTCGCGCACTTTGTTTGTATTTTGTAATAATGGCAAATACATGGTATGGACGCGATTTCCAGTTCCCTCTGGAAATAAAAAGTGACCGAAAAAATCATAATATAACACTGTGTCTTGACTATTATGTCATATTCGGTGCTATCATTAGTTAAGACAATACCGTTGTATTGTTCTCTAAGGTATTTTAAATTAATTCACTGACCCCTCGGGCGGCCATCGCTTTCCGCCTGAGGTGCGTCCACACAAAGAGGGGCGCCCAATAAATATTCGCAAAGTCGGTCAGGGACACCAACTTTGCCGTTGACGGCCTTACCATCAATGTGTAGGCCGAGCAACATGTATACGTCTTGGAGAGTCACAATACACTCACCAAAAGCAGATTCTTGTCTTATCAAGCATGCTGCATGCAGAGTCACATGTGAAAAGCAGATTCCTGCATTGTCCCGTCTTATCAAGCATGCTACATGCAGGGACAGAAACTCATAGGCCTGTAGGGTCAATGTAGCCATGCAGTGTCACATGTGAAATGCAGGTCGTTGATTTTTTAGGTTAATTATTTTATTAACCGTTGTGTGATTTTTTCGTATTAATTTTTTTTCTAAATTAAAAACATATGGTTTTTTTATGGACGATAACTTATGCAGTATGTAGATTTATTATTATTGTTTAGTGTAACACGTATGCAAATAACCAACTATGTGACAAACAAACTCTTTTTTATGTCACATGTGAAAAGAGGATTCCTGCATTGTCTCGTCTTATCAAGCATGCTGCATGCAGGGACAGAATCTCGTAGGCCTGCAGGGTCATTGTAGCCATGCAGGGTCACATGTGAAATGCATAGTCTTGCATTGTCCCGTCTCATCAAGCACGCTGCAATCCAGGGAATCAATTCAGGGAGAGATTTTCAAACACTCGATCACTCAAACACTTAGACTATTTAATAAAGTCTTTCAACTCTTTAAACTCAAACACTCAAATACTCAAACTCTCAAACACTCAACCACTAATCTCTTTAATACAGTTTTCGCAATGTCTCAAACACCACAATATATGATTTCCGCTCATCTGAACGGTGAAGTTTTCGAATGTGAAATATCGGGTTACAATTTCAGAACACTGATGTTGCAAGGTTTTTAATTGACAGAAGGTCTAATTTTTTACACCTGAAGTCAAGAATAGAAAAAAAACTGCAATGCGGTCCAGTTGGGAAAATAATATACAAAAACCCAGTATTTTTTGGCGGCCATGATTCATGCAAATTTTTCCCTTTAAAGGTGCGAGATGATGAAGATGTGCGTAACATATTCCACAGTCACCAGTATTTTGGATTCTCAGATATCGTGTTATATGTTACGTTACAACAACAACAACAGTCTCAGCAACTTGATTCGTCTCAAGTTTTTTGCGATTCTGACGATGAACACACTGAAGTCAATGTCGTTAATGAAGAAGAAGAAGCAACTGAAGTCACTGTTGACGAGATGGTGAACAATCTGGAGGATGGAGTTCAACCGGACAATGTCTATTGTCCACCTTAACACATGACAACTATTGACTTAGGTGACGATGAAACCTCGACAGATGTTTTCTACAACCCCAACTACACAATAGAGGGGCAACTAAAAGAGGGTGACAAGTTTTGCACGAAAGAAGATTGTGTCCGGGCTATCAAACAGTTTCATATGGAGTTGTCAGCCGATTATAGAGTCGATCGGACAAATCCGACGCGGTATACGATCTATTGTCGTAATGTAGAGTGCCCGTTCCGATTAACAAGATCTTTCAGGAAGAGAAGCGATTCCTGGAAGATAGGGTCAATGGGTCCGTCCCACAGTTGTATAATCTCAAATCTGATGCAAGACCATCGCAAACTCAGCTCTAAATTGATTTGCGATGAGATTCTGTCAGTCGTTAGCGACAACCCGTCTTTGAAGGTGAGTACCATAAAACACATATGGTTCAAAGGTACAACTACACTCCTTCGTACCGAAAACCTGGATTTCCAGGACTAACGCGGTTTAAAGGGTGTTTCGAAATTGGGAGGAGTCGTATAAGGAACTTCCTAAATTCCCGGTGGCTCTTAAACACTACTCTCTAGGAACTGTTGCGATATTGGAGACGATGCCTGCTTGTACACCAGACGGGACTTGCGTTGGTGGAAATGGAATTTTTCATAGAGTCTTTTGGGCGTTTGAACCATGCATCAAAGGGTTTTCATTTTGTAAACCTATAATTCAAATTGACCGAACATGGTTATACAGGAAATATAAAGGAACACTACTCATGGCTGTGGCACAGGACGGGAACAACAACATTTTTCCAATAGCCTTCGCCATAGTAGAAGGGGAGACTGCTGGGGGTTGGAGTTTTTTCTTAAAAAACCTCCGCTCTTACGTGTCTCCCCAACCTAACTTATGTTTGATCTCCGATCGACACTCATCCATCAAGAGTGCATACAACAACATGACAACGGTTGGCAGGATCCTCCCTCGACCCACGTTTATTGCATAAGGCATATTGCCCAAAATTTCATGCGGGAAATCAAAGACAAGACGTTGCGGAAGAAGGTTGTGAACGTGGGATATGCATTAACTGAACCCACATTCAAATACCGTGACGAGATCAGACTGACCAACGCGGATGCATTAAGATGGATTGATAGCATTGATAGGGAGAAATGGACGCAGGCATACGACAATGGGGTGCGATGGGGCCACATGACAACTAACCTCGTCGAGTCAATGAACTTTGTTTTCAAGGGAATTCGAAACCTCCCAATAACTGCCTTAGTAAAGGCAACCTATTTTAGGCTAGGATCACTCTTTGATAGCAGACGTACGAAGTGGGGTTCCGTATTACAATCGGGTCAGCTGTACAATGATACTTCAATGAAATTCATGAAAGAGGAAGCTGTCAAAGCCAACACACACATGGTCACAATCTTTGACCGTACAGTTGGTTGGTTCAGTGTTGCCGAGTCTTTTGATCACAACGAAGGAAGGCCTAGGGGATGTTATCGTGTTGAGTTGGATAAGAGCTGGTGTGATTGTGGAAAGTTTCAAGCATTCTGTATGCCTTGCTCGCATGTCATAGTAGCATGTTCGAAGGCGCGCCAGGACCCAACCAACCTTCTTTCTACAGTTCACCAAGTGATAAGTCTATGCAATGTCTACACATGCAGCTTTCAGGTGGTGGCAAAGGAGGACTATTGGCCTCAATACGAAGGCGAAGTTGTTTGGCATAATGACTTGATGCGCAGAAAGAAAAAGGGTCGGCCTAACAACACTCGCATTCGAACGGAGATGGATACCGCAGACAAGCTGGTGAGATTGTGTAGTTCGTGTCGGCAACCAGGACACAATCGTGCAAAATGTCCTAACGTAGGATCAAGCAGCAGATCATAGTTAGATATGTAATCTTGTCCCTTTAAATCAATATCAAATTTCATTCAATTAATAGTAAATTTCATTCGATTAATAACAAATTTCCTTCATTTAAATTAAACAAACATAACAACAACGTAAAAACATAAAACATAACACTGCACCAAGGCGTCTACGATATCACAACCATCAACTTTATCTTCTTTGGTGTCAACATCATCACAAGGACACCAGCATCGTTTTCCACTTTTCTCCATTCACGAGTAACTTCGTTTCTCCCGGTCTCCTCGACCAACATCTCAATTTTCCTAATCTTTTCTCCTGGAGCAATATCTCCTTCTAGCCAGCGGTTCAGTTCCCTGCGCAAGTGCTTCAACGTCTGCGTATTCCACAGGAGCACCTTCATCGGAGGCTTTGTTGCTGAAAACACAACTAGGGCATTTCTTGTCATTAGATCGAACGTTGGAAAGGGTTCCTCCAATGCTGATGACGACGACGACGAAGAACGTTGATTTAGAAATGCAGACATTCTAGGCTCCACTCAACTCAAAATGCACTAACGCTTCAGTCTTTTGGGATACAATGTTGTGAAAACATACCTATGTTTGCAGTCGTATTTATAGTAAAAAAAATAGTGCGTACCCCATATGATATGACTTAAATACCCTCACTATATTTTTATTTTTAATTTATTAAACCAATTTAAGTTTATTTTTAATTAAACCTAAATTTATTAAATTAATTTGAGATTATTTTCATTTAAACCTAATTATTTTAAGTGTATTAATTAAAAGATTAATTTTAACATTAACCTAATTATTTTAAGTTTATTAATTAAAAAATTAATTTTAACATTAAACCTAATTATTTTAAGTTTATTAATAATAATTATGTTTAAAAAAATAATAATAATTAAAAATATAAAAAAATTATTGATATTAAATACATTAAAACATTAATTGAAATTAAAAAAAAATCAAAATTAAAAATATAAAAAAATAATTGATATTAAATACAGTAAAACATTAATTGAAAGTAGGAAACCATATTCCACCACTTTTGCCTATGTCGCCAAATGGGATGGCGATTTCACCAATTTTCACCACCTTCGCCAATCTGATTGGCGACTTCCCAGAATTCCATTTTTTCAGTTTTGCCTTTGTCGCCATATGGATTGGCGACGGCCTGTTGAAATATAGTTGGTTTCGTAATTTTTTTGAATCTCTCATTTAACTGGTAATTGATTTGAAATACATGGCTACTCTGGAAAAAAAATTGTTTCATACTTGTACAATATATATTTATATATTTAATATATATTATTATATAAAAATAATTGTTCATAAATTTTGAAAAAAATATCATCAATTTTAAACTACTATATATTTAATATAAATGATCATTTATTTCATAATTTAACAATAAATTTTTTAAAATTATTTTTATTATTTTTAAAAACTTAAAATATGATGATATTATATATGATATATTTATTTTTATTAGAAATACGGATAATGGATACAGATACAGACACTTATATATCCATAGAGTACGGGCACGGGTGTCATTGTTAATAATCAAACGAGTATAAGCTCGGATACAAAGATTATTTTCAATTACATGTATGAAAACAGATACTATAATACCCTATTCAAATTTTGCTCATTGTTATCCCTAAGACGCACGAGTAAATTTATTTAATATGATATAAATTTTATTTAGATATACAGATAAATTTGAAATGAATTATTTAATTATAAAATAAATAATAATAATATAAACTCGATTTTGACATATAAAAATAAAAAAATTTATGTCTCAAATAAAGAGAATTGTTAATTAAAATAAAATATATATTTTGATAATAATGACCCGTGAGAAAAATAGAACTTGTGACATTTAAAGATAATAATGCTTTAAATAAAGACAATTATTAATTAAAATAAAATATGTATTTTATTGATATAGTGACTCGTGAGAAAAAGCAAATTTTTTCAATTGAAAATAAGAATTTTTTATCTCAAATAATGAAAATTATTAATTAAAATAAAATAGATATTTTTCTTATAGTGTTATGTGAGATGAAAAGTTAGTTATGTATTTGACTATTAAGTATTATTTAATTTCATAAATAAAAAAAAGCACTAATAAGTACAAAAAAAGCACTAATAAGTCATCAAGTGAGCAATGTGCGGCCTAAGTTTCTGGTTATACCACCCCCTATAAACAATCATATTTATAATATTATCACCAATTTTTGTCTTATCTATAACATTACCGTAACAAATGTCATTACGGTACTTCCATACACCATAAACAGTTTCTGTTATAGCTAGTTTCAGGAGGGATGCACGCCAACCCTTACCGCTTGTACTCCTGCACACCCAGTCCATTTCTTCATCCCACGGTCGTGGGACATGCAGAATCTGGATCCAATCTAGGATTTTGGTCCAGATACACACCGTTTCAGGACAGCAGAATAAGAGATGATTAATAGATTCCTCCTCTTTAGAACAAAGACTACATCTATCATCGGTGATCATACCAAATCGAAAAAGGCGTTGCTTTTTAGCCAATCTTCCGTGACACGAAAACCACATAGTAATCAGAGCCCTTGGTCGAGCAACATTACTTCGGAGTATATTCTTCCACATTACTTTTGGGGCATTACTACAGATTACCATATAAATATCCTTCATCCTAAACTTGTTGCTAGTAAGCATGCGATCCCATACTTGTTGAATATCCACCAAGTTATCCCTCTGTTTTAGGATGGTCCTCATAATCCATGAGGTGTGGGGTTTGATACTGACATTCATCAATCCCTCATGCTTCAAATAATAACTATGAACCCATTTTACCCACAAGCTATCAGTTTTACTACTAAGGTTCCAGAGCAGTTTAACCATGGTAATCTTATCCCAGATCTTAAGATCAATGATACTCAGGCCTCCATAATTCAGAGGTCTACATACGTTGTTCAAGCAATAAGGCTCTTCCTACTAATATCAGTTCCACCTGTCCACATGAAAGATATACACATAGCTTCAATTTTATGAATAACTGTTCTAGGAATATGAAAGCATTGCATCCAATAGTTCGCGATGGCAAAAGCAACACTTTTTATAAGCTGGGCACGCCCTGCATAACTTAGGAGTTTAGCACTCCAATGATTAACTCGACTCATAATCTTATCAATCAACGACATATAATGATGAATAGATAATTTTTTAGAGGTTAGAGGGACCCCCAAATACCTGAAGGGGAAAGGACCCTCCCGGAAATTGGTAATGTTAATGATGTTCTGCTTTGTATCCGCATCCACCCCACCAAAATAAATTTTGCATTTTGCCGAGTTTAATTTGAGGCCAGTGGAATCAGAGAAACCGTTAAAAGCCTCCATAATCAGCTCCACCAACATAGAATCTCCTCTAGAAAAAAGAAGTAAATCATCTGCAAAGGAGAGATTAGTAATATGTAACTTCTCACACTTAGCGTGATGGTTGAAATTGGGATTCTTCTGCATTTTGCGAAAGCACCTGTTGAGATATTCCATTAGAATAACAAATATTAGAGGGGAGGCCGGGTCCCCTTTCCTGAGACCCCGCTTCGCTTGGATAGTTTTTGTATGATACCCGTTGATGTTGAATTTATAAGTAACAGAAGTGGCAGTAATCATTATCCATCTACTAAATTGGGTTGGAATTCCAATTTCCTTCAGAATACACTCCAGAGCATCCCAATTTACCATATCATAGGCTTTTTGAAGATCAATTTGAAGCATACACCATGGTGTGCCTCCTTTCCTGGTATACCCCTTAATAAGTTCATACGCTAGCAGGATATGATTATGGATCTGTTGACCCGGCACAAATGCAACTTGCGAATGGTGGACAACATCGCCAATAACTTTACCCAGTCTTGTAGTAAGTATTTTTGAGATGATTTTATAAACAGTGGTACACCCTGCTATTGGCCTGTAGTCTTTAATGGATTAAGCATCACAGTGTTTCGGAATAAGCGTCACCACAGTACCGTTAAAAGCTTTAAATAGGCGTTCGTGGCAGAAAAAATCCTGTACTGCATTTACCATATCAGATTTAATGGTTTCCCAGCTACCTTTGAAGAAATGGGCTCCGTAACCATCAATCCCCGGTGATTTCAAGTCCCTGATACCTTTAAGTGTCGTATGAATTTCCTGATCTGTTATAGGTGCCAAGAGGGACCATCGTTGTTCCATGTTCAGCTGCGGTCCATCTCTCATGGCGGCGACATCAATGTGACGAACTGTGCTGTCAGCAGTGCCTAACAAGTTCTTATAATACTCCAAGACTTCATCTTCAATATCAGCCTGCACTGTCAGTATTGTGCCATCTTCTTTGGTGAGTTGTGATATATTCTTAGAATTATTTTTGGATTTTACAGATGCGTGGAAATACGAGTTGTTGTCGTCACCCCACTTTAGCCAATCAAGTTTTGATTTCTGTCTCAGTATATTGTACTCTAGCTCTTGTAGTTTTAGAATCTCTACCTTCTGCTCCCTAATTTGAGTTAAAATCGTAGCATTCATCGGGTCATCCTCAAGGGAGGATTGTGCTGTGTTTAATCGATTTCTGGCTTGAATAAGCTGCTGGTCATTATGCCGGGCTGGTTTATTGAAATTACGCAGAGCCGGGTTGTAATCGCATAAGCTTATTCCACAAGATAAACATTGGATTTCCTATGATTAGGACGTTCCAATTATTCTTTACCAGTGCACCATATCCTTCAAAATCCATAATACAATTGTAAAATTTGAAGATTGGTTTTCTATATTGTTTGTGTACATTATCAGTACCTGTCACGAGTAATAGCGAGTGATCCGATACACTTGGAGGTAAAATATGGAGAGTAGTATCTGTAACAGCTCAATTTTTATTAATTAATTATTTATATTATTTAAATGATTTGTGGGGATTGTTTAATTGATGGATGATTAATTAAATGAAATTGGTAGATGTTTGAGAAGAGAAATATGATGGAAAGAATATAAGAGAAAGATTTATAAAGGAAAAGTGGAAAGAAAAGAGAAAGATAGAAACATAAGAGAAAAGAAGAGAAAGAAGGAGAAAGAGGAGAAAAGAGAAGGAGAAGAAGGAAAAGTTGGAAAAGCTCAAGAACAACTCTCAAGCATCGATTTAATCAAGATAAGGGTGTGAAATATCATCATCTATTCAATGTATGTGATTATGTATGGGTGGGTTTGGATTTGTTGGAGTTTCTACTTATTTTCCATTTTAGGGAAGAAATGGATTTAATCGGTAGAACCGAGTTTTTAACGGTTAAAAATGAGAATAAGTGGTAAAGTTTAGTCGAGGGATGTTATACTAAGGTTGTGGAACCGGGTTGGTGAGAATCGATCGGTTTTTAGGGTGATTAAGTGATTTTGGACTGTTAGGGATTTCTGAGTTCGCAGGTTCGCCAGGCGAAGCCCAGCGAGTGGGTAGCGAACCAAGTCAGTAGCCAAAGTTAGTCTTCACTGGCATGTTCGCCAGGCAAAGGAGTGTGGCGAAGGTTTTCCAGGCGAGTGAACCAGCGAGTGTTAGCGAACATATTCCAGTAGCTACTGACTGTCTTCGCCAGCGAGTTCGCCAGGCGAATAAGGTAGCGAGCATTCGCCAGATGCCTCGACAGGCGAAGGCCAGCGAATGTGACAGCAAATTCCATTTCTTGTGTTTTCCATCCAATGGTTATTTGTTTGGTTCAATTATGTTAATCCTTATATGATATGAATAGTTTGTGTACTATTGAGATGAGACATGCTGTGGGTAGCCTTATGGCGTGAATCCTAGATTGTGAAATCAATTGTGAATGTAGCCTTTGATATATATATATATATATATATATATATATATATATATATATATATATATATATATATATATATATATATATATATATATATATATATATATATATATATATATATATATATATATATATATATATATATATATATATATATATATATATATATATATATATATATATATATATATATATATATATATATATATATATATATATATATATATATATATATATATATATATATATATATATATATATATATATATATATATATATATATATATATATATATATATATATATATATATATATATATATATATATATATATATATATATATATATATATATATATATATATATATATATATATATATATATATATATATATATATATATATATATATATATATATATATATATATATATATATATATATATATATATATATATAATGCATTGTTTAAATTGAATACCAATGCATGATGAATTGTGATGAGGTTTGTGGCCGTTGGGTGTGATATTAGGAATGCATATGTGTTGTATGCGACTTTATGTGAATAATGCATGAGAACATATTGATGAATATGTGTGCATTGCTTGATAAATGTGATGATATAAAGTATGAATGTTTTGATTATATGAATATGTTGTGTGTGCAATCATGTTATAATTCTTGAGTGATGAATTATTTGAATGCATGAGATTAAGATGCGAGAACGGTCTTAAGTGCATTTGGTGGTTGATTGCATATGTATTATTTAGTCAAGAGGCAATGCTTACTAGTTTCGTGGAGACTAATGACTTGTCCCAAACCTATAAGAGTGGGTTTAAAAGCTTAGAGGACGGGCTTTTGGTGGTTATCGGTCTAGAAGAGTGGATCCGGTTTAATGTAAAAACCGAAAAATGATAACAAGTGTTGGTACTACATGGCATTGAATTACACTGAGTCGTGTAGAGTCACATGGCATAAATATCATTGTTGTATGAATTATGCAAGTGTATGGTTTGTTGAATTGTGAATTATGGATGTGTGCATGATGAAATGTGCTTGATTGATTATCCATATTTGTTTACACATGTTATGATGTATTTGAGGATTCTAATGAAATGTGGTGAGAAAACGTGGAATATTGTATTCATTATTCATGTGTGTGTGTGTGTGTGTGTGTGTGTGTGTGTGTGTGTGTGTGTGTGTGTATATATATATATATATATATATATATATATATATATATATATATATATATATATATATATATATATATATATATATATATATATATATATATATATATATATATATATATATATATATATATATATATATATATATATATATATATATATATATATATATATATATATATATATATATATATATATATATATATATATATATATATATATATATATATATATATATATATATATATATATATATATATATATATATATATATATATATATATATATATATATATATATATATATATATATATATATATATATATATATATATATATATATATATATATATATATATATATATATATATATATATATATATATATATATATATATATATATATATATATATATATATATATATATATATATATATATATATATATATATATATATATATATATATATATATATATATATATATATATATATATATATATATATATATATATATATATATATATATATATATATATATATATATATATATATATATATATATATATATATATATATATATATATATATATATATATATATATATATATATATATATATATATATATATATATATATAATTATATGCATTGATTATTATGGTAATATTTCTCACCCTTCTGTTGTTTTATAATGCTCTATGAGGCATTGCAGATTAGGTTGCTGGAGATTCTTTTTGTGAAGTATAGCTTCATTCTTTTGGTCTGGTCGCTCTGATATGTAGCATCGGGTAGTTAGGCTGTATAGCATTCTTTTATGATACATTGTGAATGTATCAACTGATGATGTTTTTGTATAATATGAATGATATTGTGAACCAAACTCGATTACATGTATTTATATGATAACATGTTTTAAGTGATTCAATGTTTTACCCTTCCGCTTTAATTTTAATATTGAGATGTGGGTGTAAGGACGAAGTTCCTTTATTTAAAAACTACCCCACTGTTGCATATCTCTATTTGAGCAGGTATTGTATGTTTTAAATGGTGAATTTGTGTGACATGTTCCTTTTATACTATGATTTAATATTACTTTGATGAAAATTTTGATATGTGCCTAAATGTTTCATATGCTTATTTGGGGTATAGAAAGGGGTGTTACATTAGTGGTATCAGAGCAGGTCGGCCAGTTGGCCAAGTTTTTAACTTGTTCATTTCCCCGTGTTTATCTGATTGTGTGTGTGACACTATCGATATTTGTTTGTTCTGATGGAGTTATGTTGTTGAGATTCAGAACGATGGTTGCCGGTAGGAATGACGAAGCGATTGCGGAGGCTTTGATGAGGTTGGCTGGAGCGATTGGGCAGAATCCTCAAGCCAATGTGAATGTTGGAAACAATGCTGATGATGAATTTCGTGCTTTGGGAAGGTTCCAAAGGAATAATCCACCTATTTTCAAGGGAACCCATGAGCCTGACAAAGCACAGGTTTGGCTGAAAGCAATAGAGAAGATTTTTCGAGTTATGAATTGTTCAGATGCGTAGAGGGTGCAGTTTGGCACTCATATGCTTGAAGAAGAAGCTGAGGATTGGTGGGGTAATACTCGCCAAAGGTTTGAAGAGAATGAGATGGTGATTACTTGAGATCTTTTCAGAGAGACATTTATGGAGAAGTATTTTCCAGAAGATATGCGTGGAAAGAAGGAAATTGAATTCCTTGAGCTGAAGCAGGGTAACTCAACATAGCCGAGTATGCGGCAAGATTTGAAGAATTGATTAAGTTTTGTCCTCACTATAACACTGCTAATGCTGAGAGATCTAAGTGTCTCAAATTTGTGAATGGTCTGAGGCCGGAAATTAAGCAAGTTGTTGGTTATTAGGAGGCGGTTTTCTGAGTTAGTGAACAAGAGTAGGATTTATAATGAGGATAGTAGGGCTCGGTCTAGCCACTACAAGAATTTAAGTGATAAGAAAGGAAATGGCCAATTTCGAGGGAAGCCTTATGTGACTCCTACAAATAAAGGGAAACAAAAAGCTGGTTATGGTAAGAAGCCTAGTAGGGGAGGAGCTTCCACTACGGTAAGGTGTTATAATTATGGTGAAGCGGGACATCATGCTCCTGAGTGTAAAAGTGTTGGATTGAAGTGTTTCAAGTGTGGCAAGCCAGGCCACAAAGCTCTTGAGTGCCGAAGCGGTGCGAATGTGACTTGCTACAACTGTGGTGAGCAAGGGCACATTAGTACCAAGTGTGACAAACCGAAGAAGACTCAAGGGAGCGGGAAAATGTTTGCTCTATCTGGATCGGAGACTGCTAGTGATGATCGATTGATCCGAGGTACGTGTTTCATTAATGGTATACCTTTGATCGCTATAATTGATACTGGAGCTACGCATTCTTTTATTTCTTTGGATTGTGTTAAGAAATTGAATATTGAGATGTCTGTTATGAGTGGAGGTATGGTTATTGATACTCTTGCTATGGGTTCGGTAACTATTCCGTATGTGTGTTTGAATTGTCCGCTGAGTATTTTTGGTAAAGACTTCGGAGTTGATTTAGTGTGTCTTCACTTAGACCAACTTGATGTCATTCTCGGAATGAATTGGTTGGAATTCAATCGTGTTTATATTAACTGTTTTGACAAAACGATTATTTTTCCAGAACCTGATGAGGATAGAGATTTGTTTATGAATGCTAAGCAAGTGAAGGAGTCAGTGCAAGATGGTGCTAGGGTATTTATGTTATTGGCAACATTGAGTATTGGTGAAAGTGGAGCAATTGACACTTTACCAATTGTCCGTGATTTTTCGGAAGTATTTCCTGATGAGATAAGAGATTTACCGCCGGAACGAGAAGTGGAGTTTACGATAGACTTGATTCCTGGAACTAGTCCGATATCGATGACTCCGTATCATATGTCCGCAACGGAATTGAAAGAGTTGAAGAGTCAAATTGAAGATTTGCTGGATAAGAGGTTCATTCGTCTGAGTGTGTCGCCGTTGGGTGCACCAGTGTTATTGGTTAAAAAGAAAGAAGGTTCTATGAGACTTTGTGTGAATTATAGACAACTGAACAAAGTGACCATCAAGAATAAGTATCCACTTCCGAGGATTGATGATCTAATGGATCAGTTGGTTGGTGCGAGTGTGTTCAGTAAGATAGATTTGAGATCGGGGTATTATCAGATTCGTGTGAAGGCTGAGGATATTCCGAAGACTGCCTTTAGAACGAGGTATGGACACTATGAGTATTCCGTGATGCCATTTGGTGTGACTAATGCACCGGGTGTATTTATGGAGTACATGAATAGGATTTTCCATCCTTATTTGGATAGGTTTGTGGTCGTGTTCATTGATGACATTTTGATTTATTCGAAGAGTGAAGAAGAACATGTCGAGCATCTGAGGATCATGTTATCTGTATTGAAAGAGAAGCAGCTTTATGCAAAGCTTTCTAAGTGTGAATTTTGGTTGAAGGAAGTGAGTTTCCTTGGTCATGTGATTTCGAGTAGAGGTATTGCAGTTGATCCGTCGAAGGTTGAAGCGGTATCACAATGGGAGACTCCGAAATCAGTTTTTGAGATTAGAAGTTTTCTTGGTTTGGCCGGTTATTATCGGAAGTTCATTGAAGGATTTGCCAATTTATCATTGTCGTTGACTCAGTTGACTAGGAAGGATCAAGCTTTTGTCTGGGATGCAAAGTGTGAGGAAAGTTTCCAAGAGCTTAAGAGAAGGTTGACTACAACTCCTGTTTGGATTTTACCGAATCCGGAAGAATCGTTTGTTGTGTATTGTAGTGCTTCTTTGATGGGTTTAGGAGGTGTGTTAATGCAAAATGGACAACTAGTAGCTTATGCTTTGAGGCAACTCAAAGTGCATGAGAAGAATTATCCGACGCATGACTTAGAGTTGGCCGCCGTTGTATTTGTGTTGAAGCTTTGGAGACATTATTTGTACGGTTCGAGATTTGAGGTGTTTAGTGATCATAAGAGTTTGAAGTATCTCTTTGATCAGAAAGAATTGAATGTAAGACAAAGAAGATGGTTAGAACTTCTGAAAGATTATGATTTTGGGTTGAATTACCATCCGAGAAAAGCGAATGTGGTAGCTGATGCTTTGAGTAGGAAATCGTTGCATATGTCGATGATGATGGTAAAAGAATTGGAATTAATTGAGCAATTTCGTGATTTGAGTTTGGTGTGTGGGAAGACTTCTTATGGAGTTACACTTGGTATGCTAAAGCTCACTAGTGGTATTTTGAACGAGATTCGAGAAGGACAGAAATCTGATTTGAGTTTAGTGGATCGGTTGACTTTGATCAATCAAGGTCAAAGTGGTGATTTTCGGATTGATGAGAATGGTATCATGAGGTGTCGTGATATGATTTGTATTCCTGATGTTGTTGAGCTAAAGAAAAGTATTCTTGAAGAAGGGCATCGTAGTGGATTGAGTATTCATCCGGGTGCTACTAAGATGTATCAAGATTTGAGAAAAATATTTTGGTGGTCTCGTATGAAGAAGGATATTGCCGAGTTTGTGTATTCTTGTTTGACTTGTCAGAAGTCAATGATTGAACATCAGAAACTGCTGGGTTTGATGCAGTCGTTGTTTATTCCTGAGTGGAAATGGGATAGCATTTCTATGGATTTTGTGTCTGGTTTACCGAGGACGCCGAATAACTTTGAAGCTATTTGGGTTATTGTGGATAGATTGACCAAATCTGCTCACTTTATTCCTATGCGAATGGATTACCCGTTGGAGAGGTTGGCAAAGCTGTACATTGAGAGGATTGTCAGTTTGCATGGCATTTCGTCTAGTATTGTATCAGATAGAGATCCGAGGTTTACTTCGAGATTTTGGGGAAGTTTGCAAAGTGCTTTGGGTACGAAGTTGCGGTTGAGTTCAACTTATCATCCGCAGACCGATGGTCAGACTGAGAGGACGATTCAATCACTTGAGGATCTTTTGAGAGCTTGTGTGTTGGAGAAGGGAGGAGCTTAGGATATCTACTTGCCTTTGATTGGATTCACTTACAACAACAGTGTTCATTCGAGTATTGGTATGGCACCTTTTGAGGCATTGTATGGGAGATGTTGTAGGACGCCGTTGTGTTGGTATGAGTCGGGAGAGAGTTCTGTAGTTGGACCTGAGATAGTTCAGCAGATGACTGATAAGATTAAGATGATTCAAGAGAAGATGAGGAATTCTCAGAGTCGTCAGAAGAGTTATCATGACAAGAGGAGGAAGGCACTTGAATTTCAAGAGGGAGATCACGTGTTTCTCCGGGTTACTCCTATTACTGGTATTGGTAGGGCATTGAAGTCGTGTAAGTTGACGCCGCATTTTATTGGTCCTTATCAGATTTTGCAGAGGATAGGTGAGGTAGCCTATCGTGTCGCTTTACCACCGTCGCTTGCAAATCTCCATGACGTCTTCCATGTATCTCAATTGAAGAAATACATTGCAGATCCGTCTCATGTAATCCAAGTAAATGATGTACAGGTAAGAGATAACCTGACTGTGGAGACATCACCTATGCAGATAGAGGATCGGAAGTCGAAGCAACTTCGAGGTAAAGAGATTGCTTTGGTGAAGGTCGCTTGGGGAGGACTGGCTGGTGGAAATGTGACTTGGGAACTTGAGAGCCAGATGAGGGAGTCTTATCCAGAGCTATTTGAATCAGGTAACATTTTCGAGGACGAAAATTCCTAAAGTGGGGGAGAGTTGTAACAGCCCAATTTTTATTAATTAATTATTTATATTAATTAAATGATTTGTGGGGATTGTTTAATTGATGGATGATTAATTAAATGAAATTGGTAGATGTTTGAGAAGAGAAATATGATGGAAAGAATAGAAGAGAAAGACTTATATAGGATATGTGGAAAGAAAAGAGAAAGATAGAAACATAAGAGAAAAGAAGAGAAAGAAGAAGAAAGAGGAGAAAAGAGAAGGAGAAAAAGGAAAAGATGGAAAAGCTCAAGAACAACTCTCAAGCATCGATTTAATTAAGGTAACGATGTGAAATATCATCATCTGTTCAATGTATGTGATTATGTATGGGTGGGTTTGGATTTGTTGGAGTTTATACTTATTTTCCATTTTAGGGCAGAAATGGATTTAATCGGTAGAACCAAGTTTTTAACGGTTAAAAATGAGAATAAGTGGTAAAGTTTAGTCAAGCGATGTTATACTAAGGTTGTGGAACCAGGTTGGTGAGAATCGGTCGGTTTTTGGGGTGATTGAGTGATTTTGGACAGTTAGGGATTTCTGAGTTCGCAGGTTAGCCAGGCGAGCAGGAGGGAAGCTTCGCCAGGCGAAGCCCAGCGAGTGGGTAGCGAACCAAGTCAGTAGCCAAAGTTAGTCTTCGCTGGCGTGTTCGCCAGGCGAAGGAGTGTGGTGAAGGTTTTTCAGGCGAGTGAACCAGCGAGTGTTAGCGAACACATTCTAGTAGCTACTGACTGTCTTCGCCAGCGAGTTCGCCAGGCGAATAAGGTAGCGAGAATTCTCCAGATGCCTCGCCAGGCGAAGGCCAGCGAATGTGACAGCAAATTCCATTCCTTGTATTTTCCATCCAATGGTTATTTGTTTGGTTCAATTATGTTAATCCTTATATGATATGAATAGTTTGTGTACTATTGAGATGAGACATGTTGTGGGTAGCCTTATGGCGTGAATCCTAGATTGTGAAATCAATCGTGAATGTAGCCTTATATATATATATATATATATATATATATATATATATATATATATATATATATATATATATATATATATATATATATATATATATATATATATATATATATATATATATATATATATATATATATATATATATATATATATATATATATATATATATATATATATATATATATATATATATATATATATATATATATATATATATATATATATATATATATATATATATATATATATATATATATATATATATATATATATATATATATATATATATATATATATATATATATATATATATATATATATATATATATATATATATATATATATATATATATATATATATATATATATATATATATATATATATATATATATATATATATATATATATATATATATATATATATATATATATATATATATATATATATATATATATATATATATATATATATATATATATATATATATATATATATATATATATATATATATATATATATATATATATATATATATATATATATATATAATGCATTGTTTAAATTGAATACGAATGCATGATGAATTGTGATGACGTTTGTGGCCATTGGGCGTGATATTGGGAATGCATATGTGTTGTATGCGACTTTATGTGAATAATGCATGAGAACATATTGATGAATATGTGTGCATTGCTTGATAAATGTGATGATATAAAGTATGAATATTTTGATTTTATGAATATGTTGTGTGTGCAATGTAACAACCCAATTTTTCATTAATTAATTATTTGCATTAATTAATGGGTTAATGAGAATTATTTAATTGATGGGTAATTAATTAAATGGATTAATAGATGTTGGAGAGAATTAGAAGAGAAAGACATATTAAAAAGGAGAGTGGAAAGAAAAGGAAAAGATAGAAACATAAAGGAAAGAATAGAGAAAGAAAGAGAAAGAGGAGAAAAGAAAAGAAGAAGAGGGAAGAACTTGGAATCATCAAGAACAACTCTCAAGCTTTGGATTAATCAAGGTAAGTGTGTGAAATATCATTATCTTAACAATGTATATGAATATGTATGCTTGGGTTAGAGTATTGGATGTTTTTCTACAACTACCATTTTAGGGCATAAATGGA
Organism: Lathyrus sativus; assembly: GCA_963859935.3. Classification (NCBI taxonomy): domain Eukaryota; kingdom Viridiplantae; phylum Streptophyta; class Magnoliopsida; order Fabales; family Fabaceae; genus Lathyrus; species Lathyrus sativus. The sequence continues at coordinate 140,145,679 of OZ012736.1, read as the reverse complement.
TTAATCGGTAGAATCTGAGTTTTCACGGTGGAAAATAAGAATAAGTGGTAGTATTTAGTCAGGGGATGTTAGACTAAGGTTACGGAACATGCTCGGTGAGAATCGGTTGGTTTGGAGAGTTTGCTGGCAGTTGGACAGTGAGAAATTCTGAGTTCGCAGACATTCGCTAGCGTGTTCGCTGAGCGGGCTGGTAGCGAACGTTCGCTAAGCGAGCTTGTAGCGAGCCAGTAGCGAACGGTTCCAGACTTGGACAAAATGCATTTTGTGGTGTTCGCTGGTAGCGAAGGGGGTAGCGAAGGTTCGCTAGGCCTTTTCTGAATGAGCGAGGTAGCAAACGAAGTCAGTAGCTTTTGTTTACCTTCGCGAGCTTGTTCGCTGGGCGAACAAGTAGCGAATACTCGCTAGAAGCTCGCTAAGCGAGCAGGGTAGCGAATGTAACAGATTGTATTTTCTTTAATGTTTCCATCCGAGGTCAGATTTCCGACTCAATTATGATTATTTTCCTTTGCTCGAGGCATCGATTATGCCGAGATGTATTATACTGTGGGTAGCCTTATGGCGTGAATCCTAGATTGTTGAATTAATTGAATTATGGTCTTTTGACAAATGTTATACATTGCTTACTGTGATTAAAAATGTATCGAGAATGCATGAGAACATATTGTGTATATGTGTACATTGCTTGAAAATATATTGATGATATATGTGAATATGTTGTGTGTGCAATCGTTGTTATAATTCTTGAAGAGATGAATTATTTGAATGCATGAGATTAAGATGTCGGCCTTAAGTGCATTTGATTGTTGATTGCATATGCATCATTTAGTCAAGAGGCAATGTTTGCTAGTTTCGTGGAGACAAGTAACTTGTCCCAAGCCTAGAAGAGTGGGTTTGAAAGCTTAGAGGACAGGCTTTTGGTGGTTATCGGTCTAGAAGAGTGGATCCGGTTTAATGTAAACCGAAAAAAGATAACAAGTGTTGGTACCATATGGCATGAGTTTGCATTGAGTTGTATTGAGTCACATTGCATGAATGTCATTGTTGTATGAAATATGCTTGTGTGTGGAAATCGTGGGCTATGTATAATTGCGTGTGTGCATGTTGTGATTGTATAATGAACTACAATGAATTGTGGTGAGAAAATGTGGAGTATGTACATTACATATTGTGTATGCGTATATAATTATATGCATTGATTATTATGATAATATTTCTCACCCTTCTGCTGTTTTATAATGCTCTATGAGGCATTGCAGATTAGGTTGCTGGAGGTTTCTTTTGGCGAAGTATAGTTTCATTCTTTTGAGTCGGTTGCTCAAATAATGTAACATCGGGTAGCTAGGCTTGTAGAGTATTCTTTTGTGATACATTGTATATGTATCAGCTGATGATGTTTTGTAAAACATGAATGATATTGTGAACCAAACTTAATGATGTGTATTTCTATGATATCATGTCTTAAGTAATTCAATGTTCTAGTCTTCCGTTTTAATTAAAACATTGATATGTGGGTTTTAAGAGCTATGCTTGGTTTTTAGTTGAGATTTACCCCTTTTGTTACATATCTTTATGAGCAGGTGTTGTTTATGTTTTCTTTTCGTGGATAATGTGATGCGCCTATTTTATACCATGTCATAAATATACTCTGATGAATTTTTATATATGTGAATAAGTGTTTATTTGCATTATTTTGGGGGTATAGAAGGGGGTGTTACATTAAGTGGTATCAGAGCAGGTCGGCCAGTTGGCCAAGTTGTTAACTTGTTTATTCCCTTGGTATATTTGATTGTGTGTGACACTATTGATATTGTTTGACCTTGTGAGTTCTGTTGTTGAGATACAGAATGATGGTTGTTGGTAGGAACGACGAGGCGATTGCGGAGGCTTTGACTAGGTTGGCTGGAGCGATCGAGCAAAACCCTCAAGCTAATTTGAATGTTAGGAATCATGCAGATGATGAATTCCGTGCTTTAGGAAGGTTTCAAAGGAATAATCCGCCAGTGTTCAAAGGAACCCATGAGCCTCACAAAGCACAGGTTTGGTTGAAGGCTATAGAAAAGATCTTCCGAGTTATGAATTGTTCGGATGCTCAGAAGGTGCAGTTTGGCACCCATATGCTTGAGGAGGAAGCGGAGGATTGGTGGGGTAATACTCGCCAAAGGTTTGAGGAGAATGAGATGGTGATTACTAGGGATTTTTTTAAAGAGACATTTCTGGAGAAGTATTTTCCAGAAGATGTGCGTGGGAAGAAAGAAATCGAGTTCCTTGAATTGAGGCAGGGTAACTCTACTGTGGCCGAGTATGAGGCAAGATTTGAAGAGTTGATTAAGTTCTGTCCCCACTACAACACTGTTAATGCTGAGAGATCTAAGTGTCTCAAATTTGTAAATGGTTTGAGGTCGGAGATCAAACAAGCTGTCGGATATCAGGAGATCAGGCGATTTTCTGAGTTGGTAAACAAGAGTAGGATTTATGACGAGGATAGTAGGGCTCGGTCTAGCCACTACAAGAATTTGGGTGATAAGAAAGGAAAGGGTCAATTTCGAGGGAAACCTTATGTGACTCCTGCAGATAAAGGGAAACAAAGAGTTGATTATGGTAAGAAGCCAAGTGGGGGAGGAGCCTCTACTCTGGTAAGATGTTATAATTGTGGTGAAGCGGGACATTGTGCTCCTGAATGCAAAGGTGTTGGGTTGAAGTGTTTTAAGTGTGGCAAGCCAGGACACAAAGCTATAGAGTGCAAAAGCGGTGCAAATGTGACTTGCTACAATTATGGTGAGCAAGGGCACATTAGTACCAAGTGTGATAAGCCGAAGAAGACGCAAGGGCGCGGAAAAGTGTTTGCTCTATCTGGATCAGAAACTGCTAGTGATGATCGATTGATCCGAGGTACGTGCTTCATTAATGGTATACCTTTGATCACTATAATTGATACCGGAGCTACGCATTCTTTTATTTCTTTGGATTGTGTTAAGAGATTAAGTCTTAAGTTGTCTGTTATGGGTGGCGGTATGGTTATTGGCACTCCTGCTATGGGTTCGGTAACTACCCAGTATGTGTGCTTGAATTATCCGTTGAGTATTTTTGGTAAAGATTTTGGAGTTGACTTAGTGTGTCTTCACTTAGACCGAATTGATGTCATTCTTGGAATGAATTGGTTGAGGTTCAACCGTGTTTATATTAACTGTTTTGACAAAACGGTTATTTTCCCTGAATCTGACAAAGAAGGGGATTTGTTTATGACGGCTAAGACAGTGAAGGAGTCGGTGCAAGATGGTGCAAAGGTATTTATGTTGTTGGCAACATTGATTATTGGTGAGAGTGAAGAAATTGTTGTTCTACCAATTATTCGTGATTTTCCGGAAGTTTTCCCTGATGACATAAGAGATTTACCGCCGGAACGGGAAGTGGAGTTTACGATCGATTTGGTTCCTGGAACTAGTCTGATATCGATGACCCCATATCGTATATCCGCATCGGAATTGAAAGAGTTGAAGAGTCAAATTAAAGATTTGCTTGATAAGAGGTTTATTCGTCCAAGTGTGTCGCCATGGGGTGCACCCGTGTTGTTGGTTAAGAAGAAAGAAGGTTCTATGAGACTCTGTATGGACTACAGACAGTTGAATAAGGTGACTATCAAGAATAACTATCTACTTTCGAGGATTGATGACTTGATGGATCAGTTGGTTGGTTCAAGTGTGTTCATTAAGATAGATTTGAGATCCGGATATCATCAGATTCGCGTGAAGGCTGAGGATATTCCGAAAACTGCTTTTAGAACGAGGTATGGACACTATGAGTATTTTGTGATGCCATTTGGTGTGACTAATGCACCAGGTGTGTTTATGGAGTACATGAATAGAATTTTTCATCCCTATTTGGACAAGTTTGTGGTTGTGTTCATTGACGACATTCTAGTCTATTCGAAGAATGAAGAAGAGCATGCCGAGCATCTGAAGGTCGTGTTATCTGTGTTGAAAGAAAAGCAGCTGTGTGCGAAACTTTCTAAGTGTGAGTTTTGGTTGAAGGAAGTGAGTTTCCTTGGTCATGTAATTTCATGTAGAGGTATTGCGGTTGATCCGTCTAAAGTTGAAGCGGTATCGCAATGGGAGACTCCGAAATCATTTTTTGAGATTAGAAGTTTCCTTGGGTTGGCCGGTTATTATCAGAAGTTCATTGAAGGATTTGCTAAGCTATCATCGCCGTTGACGCAGTTGACTCGGAAAGGTCAAGCTTTCGTTTGGGATGCCAAGTGTGAAGGAAGTTTCCAAGAGCTTAAGAGGAGATTGACGACGGCCCCTGTTTTGATTTTGCCAAATCCGGAAGAACTGTTTGTTGTGTATTGTGATGCTTCTTTGATGGGTTTGGGAGGTGTGTTTATGCATAATAACCAAGTTGTAGCTTATGCTTCGAGGAAAATCAAAGTACATGAGAAGAATTATCTGACACATGACTTAGAGTTGGCCGCCGTTGTATTTGTGTTGAAACTTTGGAGGCATTATTTATTTGGTTCGAGATTTGAGGTGTTTAGTGATCATAAGAGTTTGAAGTACCTCTTTGATCAGAAGGAATTGAATGCAAGACAGAGAAGATGGTTAGAATTTTTAAAAGATTATGACTTTGGTTTGAATTACCATCCTGGTAAAGCAAATGTGGTAGCAGATGCATTGAGTAGGAAATTATTGCATATGTCGATGATGATGGTGAAGGAGTTGGAATTAATCGAGCAGTTTTGTGATTTGAGTTTGGTGTGTGAAAGGACTTCTTATGGAGTGAAGCTTGGTATGTTGAAACTTACTAGTGGTATTCTGGACGAGATCCGAGAAGGACATAAATCGGATTTGAGCTTAGTTGATCGATTGACTTTGATCAATCAAGGCCAAGGTGGTGATTTTCGGATTGATGAGAATGGTATTATGCGGTATCGTGATAGAGTTTGTATTCCTGACATTGTTGAGCTGAAGAAGAGTATTCTTGAGGAAGGGCATCATAGTGAATTGAGTATTCATCCGGGTGCTACTAAGATGTATCAAGATTTGAGGAAAATATTTTGGTGGCCTCGTATGAAGAAGGATATTGCAGAGTTTGTGTATTCTTGTTTGACTTGTCAGAAGTCGAAGATTGAACATCAGAAACCATCAGGTTTGATGCAACCGTTGTTTATTCCTGAATGGAAATGGGATAGCATTTCTATGGATTTTGTGTCCGGTTTACCGAGGACGCAGAGTAATTTTGAAGCCATATGGGTTATTGTGGATAGATTGACCAAATCTGCTCATTTTATTCCTATACGCATGGACTATCCATTGGAGAAATTGGCGAAGTTGTACATTGAGAGGATTGTCATTTTGCATGGTATTCCGTCTAGCATTGTGTCAGATCGAGATCCAAGGTTCACTTTGAGATTTTGGGAGAGCCTGCAGAGTGCTTTGGGTACGAAGTTGCGTTTGAGTTCAGCTTATCATCCTTAGACAGATGGTCAGACGGAAAGAACGATTCAATCACTCGAAGATCTGTTGAGAGCTTGTGTATTGGAGAAGGGAGGAACTCGGGATAGCTACTTGCCTTTGATTGAGTTTACTTACAACAATAGTTTTTATTCGAGCATCGGTATGGCACCTTTTGAGGCCTTGTATGGTAGATGTTGCAGGACGCCATTATGTTGGTATAAGTCAGGAGAGAGTTCTGTAGTTGGACCCGAGTTAGTTCAAGATACTACTGATAAGATTAAGATGATCCAAGAGAAGATGAAGATTTCCCAGAGTCGTCAGAAGCGTTATCATGACAAGAGGAGGAAAGCAATCTAATTTCAAGAGGGAGATCATGTGTTTCTTCGAGTCACTCCTATGACTAGTGTTGGTAGGGCATTGAAGTCGCGTAAGTTGACGCCGCGTTTCATTGGTCCTTTTTAGATTTTGTAGAGGGTAGGAGAGGTAGCCTATCGTGTTGCTTTGCCGCCATCTCTTGCTAATCTTCATGATGTATTCCATGTATCTCAATTGAGGAAATACATTCCGGATCCGTCTCATGTAGTCCAAGTATATGATGTACAGGTGAGGGATAACTTGACTGTGGAGACATCACCTATGTGGATAGAGGATCGGAAGTCGAAGCAACTTCGAGGCAAAGAGATTGCTTTGGTGAAGGTCGCTTGGGGAGGACAGGCTGGTCGGAATGTAACGTGGAAGCTGGAGAGCCAGATGAGGAAATCTTATCCAGAGTTGTTCGAATCAGGTAACATTTTCGAGGACGAAAATTCCTAAAGTGGGGGAGAGTTGTAACAGCCCGATTTTTCATTAATTAATTATTTGCAATAATTAATGGGTTAATGAGAATTATTTAATTGATGGGTAATTAATTAAATGGATTAATAGATGCTGGAGAGAATTAGAAGAGAAAGACATATTAAAAAGGAGAGTGGAAAGAAAAGGAAAAGATAGAAACATAAAGGAAAGAATAGAGAAAGAAGGAGAAAGAGGAGAAAAGAGAAGAAGAAGAGGGAAGAACTTGGAATCAACAAGAACAACTCTCAAGCTTTGGATTAATCAAGGTAAGGGTGTGAAATATCATTATCTTAACAATGTATATGAATATGTATGCTTGGGTTAGAGTATTGGATGTTTTTCTACAACTTCCATTTTAGGGCATAAATGGATTAATCGGTAGAATCTGAGTTTTCACGGTGGAAAATGAGAATAAGTGGTAGTATTTAGTCGGGGGATGTTAGACTAAGGTTACGGAACTTTTCGGTGAGAATCGGTTGGTTTGGAGAGTTTGGTGGCAGTTGGACAGTGAGAAATTCTGAGTTCGCAGACATTCGCTAGCGTGTTCGTTGAGCGAGCTGGTAGCGAACGTTCGCTAAGCGAGATAGTAGCGAGACAGTAGCGAACGGTCCCAGACTTGGACATAATGCATTTTGTGGTGTTCGCTGGTAGCGAAGGGGATAACGAAGGTTCACTAGGCCTTCGCTGAGCGAGCGAGGTAGCGAACGAAGTCAGTAGCTTCTGTTTACCTTCGCGAGCTTGCTCGCTGGGCAAACAAGTAGCGAATACTCGCTAGGTGCTTGTTAAGCGAGCAGGGTAGCAAACGTAACAGATTTTGTTTTCTTTAATGTTTCCATCCGAGGTCGGATTTCCGACTCAACTATGATTATTTTCCTTTGCTCGAGGCATCGATTATGCCGAGATGTATTATACTGTGAGTAGCCTTATGGCGTGAATCCTAGATTGTTGAATTAATTGAATTATGGTCTTTTGACAAATGTTATACATTGCTTACTGTGATTAAAAATGTATTGAGAATGCATGAGAACATATTGTGTATATGTGTGCATTGCTTGAAAATATATTGATGATATATGTGAATATGTTGTGTGTGCAATCGTTGTTATAATTCTTGAAGAGATGAATTATTTGAATGCATGAGATTAAGATGTCGGTCTTAAGTGCATTTGATTGTTGATTACATATGCATCATTTAGTCAAGAGGCAATGTTTGCTAGTTTCGTGGAGACTAGTGACTTGTCCCAAGCCTAGAAGAGTGGGTTTGAAAGCTTAGAGGACGGGCTTTTGGTGGTTATCGGTCTAGAAGAATGGATCCGGTTTAATGTAAACCGAAAAAAGATAACAAGTGTTGGTACCACATGGCATGGGTTTGCATTGAGTTGTATTGAGTCACATTGCATGAATGTCATTGTTGTATGAAATATGCTTGTGCGTGGAAATCGTGGGCTATGTATAATTGCGTGTGTGCATGTTGTGATTGTATAATGAACTACAATGAATTGTGGTGAGAAAATGTGGAGTATGTACATTACGTATTGTGTATACGTATATAATTATATGCATTGATTATTATGATAATATTTCTCACCCTTCTGCTGTTTTATAATGCTCTATGAGGCATTGCAGATTAGGTTGCTGGAGGTTTCTTTTGGCGAAGTATAGTTTCATTCTTTTGAGTCGGTTGCTCAAATAATGTAACATCGGGTAGCTAGGCTTGTAGAGTATTCTTTTGTGATACATTGTATATGTATCAGCTGATGATGTTTTGTAAAACATGAATGATATTGTGAATCAAACTTGATGATGTGTATTTCTATGATATCATGTCTTAAGTAATTCAATGTTCTAGTCTTCCGTTTTAATTAAAACATTGATATGTGGGTTTTAAGAGCTATGCTTGGTTTTTAGTTGAGATTTGCCCCTTTTGTTACATGTCTCTATGAGCAGGTGTTGTTTATGTTTTCGTTTCGTGGATAATATGATGCGCCTCTTTTATATCATGTCATAAATATACTCTGATGAATTTTTATATATGTGAATAAGTGTTTATTTGCATTATTTTAGGGGTATAGAAGGGGGTGTTACATTAAGTGGTATCAGAGCAGGTCGGCCAGTTGGCCAAGTTGTTAACTTGTTTATTCCCTTGGTATATTTGATTGTGTGTGACACTATCAATATTGTTTGACCTTGTGAGTTCTGTTGTTGAGATACAGAATGATGGTGGTTGGTAGGAACGACGAGGCGATTGCGGAGGCTTTGACTAGGTTGGCTGGAGCGATCGAGCAAAACCCTCAAGCCAATTTGAATGTTAGGAATAATACAGATGATGAATTCCTTGCTTTAGGAAGGTTTCAAAGGAATAATCCGCTAGTGTTCAAAGGAACCCATGAGCCTGACAAAGCACAGGTTTGGTTGAAGTCTATAGAAAAGATCTTCCGAGTTATGAATTGTTCGGATGCTCAGAAGGTGCAGTTTGGCACCCATATGCTTGAGGAGGAAGCGGAGGATTGGTGGGGTAATACTCGCCAAAGGTTTGAGGAGAATGAGATGGTGATTACTTGGGATCTTTTTAAAGAGACATTTCTGGAGAAGTATTTTCCAGAAGATGTGCGTGGGAAGAAAGAAATCGAGTTCCTTGAATTGAGGCAGGGTAACTCTACTGTGGCCGAGTATGAGGCAAGATTTGAAGAGTTGATTAAGTTTTGTCCCCACTACAACACCGTTAATGCTGAGAGATCTAAGTGTCTCAAATTTGTAAATGGTTTGAGGCCGGAGATTAAACAAGCTGTCAGATATCAGGAGATCAGGCGATTTTCTGAGTTGGTAAACAAGAGTAGGATTTATGACGAGGATAGTAGAGCTCGGTCTAGCCACTACAAGAATTTGGGTGATAAGAAAGGAAAGGGTCAATTTCGACGGAAACCTTGTGTGACTCTTGCAGATAAAGGGAAACAAAGAGCTGATTATGGTAAGAAGCCAAGTGGGGGAGGAGCCTCTACTCCGGTAAGATGTTATAATTATGGTGAAGCGGGACATCGTGCTTCTGAATGCAAAGGTGTTGGGTTGAAGTGTTTTAAGTGTGGCAAGCTAGGCCACAAAGCTATAGAGTGCAGAAGCGGTGCAAATGTGACTTGCTACAATTGTGGTGAGCAAGGGCACATTAGTACCAAGTGTGATAAGCCGAAGAAGACGCAAGGGAGCGGAAAAGTGTTTGCTCTATCTGGATCAGAAACTGCTAGTGATGATCGATTAATATGAGGTACGTGCTTCATTAATGGTATACCTTTGATCGCTATAATTGATACCGGAGCTACGCATTCTTTTATTACTTTGGATTGTGTTAAGAGATTAAGTCTTAAGTTGTCTGTTATGGGTGGCGGTATGGTTATTGGCACTCCTGCTATGGGTTCGGTAACTACCCAGTATGTGTGCTTGAATTGTCCGTTGAGTATTTTTGGTAAAGATTTTGGAGTTGACTTAGTGTGTCTTCACTTAGACCGAATTGATGTCATTCTTGGAATGAATTGGTTGAGGTTCAACCGTGTTTATATTAACTGTTTTGACAAAACGGTTATTTTCCCTGAATCTGACAAAGAAGGGGATTTGTTTATGACGGCTAAGCAAGTGAAGGAGTCAGTGCAAGATGGTGCAAAGGTATTTATGTTGTTGGCAACTTTGAGTATTGGGTAGAGTGAAGAAATTGCCGTTTTACCAATTGTTCGTGATTTTCCGGAAGTTTTCCCTGATGAGATAAGAGATTTACTGCCGGAACGGGATGTGGAGTTTACGATCGATTTGGTTCCTGGAACTAATCCGATATCAATGACTCCATATCGTATGTCCGCATCGGAATTGAAAGAGTTGAAGAGTCAAATTGAAGATCTGCTTGATAAAAGGTTTATTCGTCCAAGTGTGTTGCCATGGGGTGCACCCGTGTTGTTGGTTAAGAAGAAAGAAGGTTCTATGAGACTCTGTGTGGACTACAGACAGTTGAATAAGATGACTATCAAGAATAAGTATCTACTTCCGAGGATTGATGACTTGATGGATAAGTTGGTTGGTGCAAGTGTGTTCATTAAGATAGATTTGAGATCCGAATATCATCAGATTCGCGTCAAGGCTGAGGATATTCCGAAAACTGCTTTTAGAATGAGGTATGGACACTATGAGTATTCTTTGATGCCATTTGGTGTGACTAATGCACCAGGTGTGTTTATGGAGTACATGAATAGAATTTTTCATCCCTATTTGGACAAGTTTGTGGTTGTGTTCATTGACGACATTCTAGTCTATTCGAAGAATGAAGAAGAGCATGCCGAGCATCTGAAGGTCGTGTTATCTGTGTTGAAAGAAAAGAAGCTGTATGCAAAACTTTCTAAGTGTGAGTTTTGGTTTAAGGAAGTGAGTTTCCTTGGGCATCTAATTTCAAGTAGAGGTATTGAGGTTGATCCGTCGAAAGTTGAAGCGGTATCGCAATGGGAGACTCCGAAATCATTTTTTGAGATTAGAAGTTTCCTTGGGTTGGCCGGTTATTATCAGAAGTTCATTGAAGGATTTGCTAAGCTATCATCGCCGTTGATGCAGTTGACTCGGAAAGGTCAAGCTTTCGTTTGGGATGCCAAGTGTGAAGGAAGTTTCCAAGAGCTTAAGAGGAGATTGACGACGGCCCCTGTTTTGATTTTGCCAAATCCGGAAGAACTGTTTGTTGTGTATTGTGATGCTTCTTTGATGGGTTTGGGAGGAGTGTTGATGCAGAATAACCGAGTTGTAGCTTATGCTTCGAGGCAAATCAAAGTACATGAGAAGAATTATCCGACACATGACTTAGAGTTGGCCTCCGTTGTATTTGTGTTGAAACTTTGGAGGCATTATTTATTTGGTTCGAGATTTGAGGTGTTTAGTGATCATAAGAGTTTGAAGTACCTCTTTGATCAGAAGGAATTGAATGCCAGACAGAGAAGATGGTTAGAATTTCTAAAAGATTATGACTTTGGTTTGAATTACCATCCCGGTAAAGCGAATGTGGTAGCAGATGCATTGAGTAGGAAATCATTGCATATGTCGATGATGATGGTGAAGGAGTTGGAATTAATCGAGCAGTTTCGTGATTTGAGTTTGGTGTGTGAAAGGACTTCTTATGGTGTGAAGCTTGGTATGTTGAAACTTACTAGTGATATTCTGGACGAGATCCGAGAAGGACATAAATCGGATTTGAGCTTAGTTGATCGATTGACTTTGATCAATCAAGGCCAAGGTGGTGATTTTCGGATTGATGAGAATGGTATTATCCGGTATCGTGATAGAGTTTGTATTCCTGACATTGTTGAGCTGAAGAAGAGTATTCTTGAGGAAGGGCATCATAGTGAAATGAGTATTCATCCGGGTGCTACTAAGATGTATCAAGATTTGAGGAAAATATTTTGGTGGCCTCGTATGAAGAAGGATATTGCAGAGTTTGTGTATTCTTGTTTGACTTGTCAGAAGTCGAAGATTGAACATCAGAAACCCTCAGGTTTGATGCAACCGTTGTTTATTCCTGAATGGAAATGGGATAGCATTTATATGGATTTTGTGTCCGGTTTACCGAGGACGCAGAGTAATTTTGAAGCGATATGGGTTATTGTGGATAGATTGACCAAATCTTCTCATTTTATTCCTATGCGCATGGACTATCCATTGGAGAAATTGGCGAAGTTGTACATTGAGAGGATTGTCATTTTGCATGGTATTCCGTCTAGCATTGTGTCAGATCGAGATCCAAGGTTCACTTTGAGATTTTGGGAGAGTCTGCAAAGTGCTTTGGGTACGAAGTTGCGTTTGAGTTCAGCTTATCATCCTCAGACAGATGGTCAGACAGAAAGAACGATTCAATCACTCGAAGATCTGTTGAGAGCTTGTGTGTTGGAGAAGGGAGGAACTCAGGATAGCTACTTGCCTTTGATTGAGTTTACTTACAACAATAGTTTTCATTCGAGCATCGGTATGGCACCTTTTGAGGCCTTGTATGGTAGACGTTGCAGGACGCCATTATGTTGGTATAAGTCAGGAGAGAATTCTGTAGTTGGACCCGAGTTAGTTCAAGATACTACCGACAAGATTAAGATGATCCAAGAGAAGATGAAGATTTCCCAGAGTCGTCAGAAGAGTTATCATGACAAGAGGAGGAAAGCAATCGAATTTCAAGAGGGAGATCATGTGTTTCTTCGAGTCACTCCTATGACTGGTGTTGGTAGGGCATTGAAGTCGCGTAAGTTGACGCCGCGTTTCATTGGTCCTTTTCAGATTTTGTAGAGGGTAGGAGAGGTAGCCTATCGTGTTGCTTTGCCGCCATCTCTTGCTAATCTTCATGATGTGTTCCATGTATCTCAATTGAGGAAATACATTCCAGATCCGTCTCATGTAGTCCAAGTATATGATGTACAGGTGAGGGATAACCTGACTGTGGAGACATCACCTATGTGGATAGAGGATCAGAAGTCGAAGCAACTTCGAGGCAAAGAGATTGCTTTGGTGAAGGTCGCTTGGGGAGGGCCGACTGGTGGGAATGTAACGTGGGAGAGTTGTAACAACCCGATTTTTCATTAATTAATTATTTGCAATAATTAATGGGTTAATGAGAATTATTTAATTGATGGGTAATTAATTAAATGGATTAATAGATGTTGGAGGGAATTAGAAGAGAAAGACATATTAAAAAAGGAGAGTGGAAAGAAAAGGAAAAGATAGAAACATAAAGGAAAGAATAGAGAAAGAAGGAGAAAGTGGAGAAAAGAGAAGAAGAAGAGCGAAGAACTTGGAATCAACAAGAACAACTCTCAAGCTTTGGATTAATCAAGGTAAGAGTGTGAAATATCATTATCTTAACAATGTATATGAATATGTATGCTTGGGTTAGAGTATTGGATGTTTTTCTACAACTTCCTATTTAGGGCATAAATGGATTAATCAGTAGAATCTGAGTTTTCAAGGTGGAAAATGAGAATAAGTGGTAGTATTTAGTCGGGGGATGTTAGACTAAGGTTACGGAACTTGTTCAGTGAGAATCGGTTGGTTTGGAGAGTTTGGTGGGAGTTGGACAATGAGAAATTCTGAGTTCGCAGACATTCGCTAGTGTGTTCGCTGAACGAGCTGGTAGCGAACGTTCGCTAAGCTAGCTAGTAGCGAGCCAGTAGCGAACGGTCCCAGACTTGGACATAATGCATTTTGTGGTGTTCGCTGGTAGCGAAGGGGGTAGCGAAGGTTCGCTAGGCCTTCGCTGAGCGAGCGAGGTAGCGAACAAAGTCAGTAGCTTCTGTTTACCTTCGCGAGCTTGTTCGCTAGGCGAACAAGTAGCGAATACTCACTAGGAGCTCGCTAAGCGAGCAGGGTAGGGAACGTAACAGATTGTGTTTTCTTTTGGCGAAGTATAGTTTCATTCTTTTGAGTCGGTTGCTCTGATAATGTAACATCGGGTAGCTAGGCTTGTACAGTATTCTTTTGTGATACATTGTATATGTATCAGCTGATGATGTTTTGTAAAACATGAATGATATTGTGAACCAAACTTGATGATGTGTATTTCTATGATATCATGTCTTAAGTAATTCAATGTTCCAGTCTTCCGTTTTAATTAAAACATTGATATGTGGGTTTTAAGAGCTATGTTTGGTTTTTAGTTGAGATTTACCCCTTTTGTTACATATCTCTATGAGCAGGTGTTGTTTATGTTTTCGTTTCGTGGCTAATGTGATGCGCCTCTTTTATACCATGTCATAAATATACTCTGATGAATTTTTATATATGTGAATAAATGTTTATTTGCATTATTTTAGGGGTATAGAAGGGGGTGTTACATTAAGTGGTATCAGAGCAGGTCGGCCAGTTGGCCAAGTTGTTAACTTGTTTATTCCCTTGGTATATTTGATTGTGTGTGACACTATTGATATTGTTTGACCTTGTGAGTTCTGTTGTTGAGATACAGAATGATGGTGGTTGGTATGAACGACGAGGCGATTGCGGAGGCTTTGACTAGGTTGGCTGGAGCGATCGAGCAAAACCCTAAAGCCAATTTGAATGTTAGGAATCATGCAGTTGATGAAATCCGTGCTTTAGAAGGTTTCAAAGGAATAATCCACCAGTGTTCAAAGGAACCCATGAGCCTGACAAAGCACAGGTTTGGTTGAAGCCTATAGAAAAGATCTTCCGAGTTATGAATTGTTCGGATGCTCAGAAGGTGCAGTTTGGCACCCATATGCTTGAGGAGGAAACGGAGGATTAGTGGGGTAATACTCGCCAAAGGTTTGAGGAGAATGAGATGGTGATTACTTGGGATCTTTTTAAAGAGACATTTCTGGAGAAGTATTTTCCAGAAGATGTGCGTGGGAAGAAAGAAATCGAGTTCCTTGAATTGAGGCAGGGTAACTCTACTATGGCCGAGTATGAGGCAAGATTCGAAGAGTTGATTAAGTTCTATCCCCACTACAACACTGTTAATGCTGAGAGATCTAAGTGTCTCAAATTTGTAAATGGTTTGAGGCCGGAGATCAAACAAGCTATCGGATATCAGGAGATCAGGCGATTTTCTGAGTTGGTAAACAAGAGTTGGATTTATGACGAGGATAGTAGGACTCGGTCTAGCCACTACAAGAATTTGGGTGATAAGAAAGGAAAGGGTCAATTTCGAGGGAAACCTTATGTGACTCCTGCAGATAAAGGGAAACAAAGAGCTGATTATGGTAAGAAGCCATGTGGGGGAGGAGCCTCTACTCCGGTAAGATGTTATAATTGTGGTGAAGCGGGACATCGTGCTCCTGAATGCAAAGGTGTTGGGTTGAAGTGTTTTAAGTGTGGCAAGCCAGGCCACAAAGCTATAGAGTGCAGAAGCGGTGCAAATGTGACTTGCTACAATTGTGGTGAGCAAGGGCACATTAGTACCAAGTGTGATAAGCCGAAGAAGACGCAAGGGAGCGGAAAAGTGTTTGCTCTATCTGGATCAGAAACTGCTAGTGATGATCGATTGATCCGAGGTACGTGCTTCATTAATGGTATACCTTTGATCGCTATAATTGATACCGGAGCTACGCATTCTTTTATTTCTTTGGATTGTGTTAAGAGATTAAGTTTTAGGTTGTCTGTTATGGGTGGCGGTATGGTTATTGACACTCCTGATATGGGTTCGGTAACTACCCAGTATGTGTGCTTGAATTGTCCGTTGAGTATTTTTGGTAAAGATTTTGGAGTTGACTTAGTGTGTCTTCACTTAGACCGAATTGATGTCATTCTTGGAATGAATTGGTTGAGGTTCAACCGTGTTTATATTAACTGTTTTGACAAAACGTTTATTTTCCCTGAATCTGACAAAGAAGGGGATTTGTTTATGACGGCTAAGCAAGTGAAGGAGTCGGTGGAAGATGGTGCAAAGGTATTTATGTTGTTGGCAACTTTGAGTATTGGTGAGAGTGAAGAAATTGTTGTTTTACCAATTGTTCGTGATTTTCTGGAAGTTTTCCCTGATGAGATAAGAGATTTACCGCCGGAACCGGAAGTGGAGTTTACGATCGATTTGGTTCCTGGAACTAGTCCGATATTGATGAATCCATATCGTATGTCCGCATCAGAATTGAAAGAGTTGAAGAGTCAAATTGAAGATCTGCTTGATAAGAGGTTTATTTGTCCAAGTGTGTCGCCATGGGGTGCACCCGTGTTGTTGGTTAAGAAGAAAGAAGGTTCTATGAGACTCTGTGTGGACTACAGACAGTTGAATAAGATGACTATCAAGAATAAGTATCTACTTCCGAGGATTGATGGATCAGTTGGTTGGTGCAAGTGTGTTCATTAAGATAGATTTGAGATCCGGATATCATCAGATTCGCATGAAGGCTGAGGATATTCTGAAAACTGCTTTTAGAACGAGGTATGGACACTATGAGTATTCTGTGATGCCATTTGGTGTGACTAATGCACCAGGTGTGTTTATGGAGTACATGAATAGAATTTTTCATCCCTATTTGGACAAGTTTGTGGATGTGTTCATTGACGACATTCTAGTCTATTCGAAGAATGAAGAAGAGCATGCCGAGCATCTGAAGGTCATGTTATCTGTGTTGAAAGAAAAGCAGCTGTATGCGAAACTTTCTAAGTGTGAGTTTTGGTTGAAGGAAGTGAGTTTCCTTGGGCATGTAATTTCAAGTAGAGGTACTGCAGTTGATCCGTCGAAAGTTGAAGCGGTATCGCAATGGAAGACTCCGAAATCAGTTTTTGAGATTAGAAGTTTTCTTGGGTTGGCCGGTTATTATCGGAAGTTCATTGAAGGATTTGCTAAGCTATCATCGCCGTTGATGCAGTTGACTCGGAAAGGTCAAGCTTTCGTTTGGGATGCCAAGTGTGAAGGAAGTTTCCAAGAGCTTAAGAGGAGATTGACGACGACCCCTGTTTTGATTTTGCCAAATCCGGAAGAACTGTTTGTTGTGTATTGTGATGCTTCTTTAATGGGTTTGGGAGGAGTGTTGATGCAGAATAACCGAGTTATAGCTTATGCTTCGAGGCAAATCAAAGTACATGAGAAGAATTATCCGACACATGACTTAGAGTTGGCCGCCGTTGTATTTGTGTTGAAACTTTGGAGGCATTATTTATTTGGTTCGAGATTTGAGGTGTTTAGTGATCATAAGAGTTTGAAGTACCTCTTTGATCAGAAGGAATTGAATGCAAGACAGAGAAGATGGTTAGAATTTCTAAAAGATTATGACTTTGGTTTGAATTACCATCCCGGTAAAGCGAATGTGGTAGCAGATGCATTGAGTAGGAAATCATTGCATATGTCGATGATGATGGTGAAGGAGTTGGAATTAATCGAGCAGTTTCGTGATTTGAGTTTGGTGTGTGAAAGGACTTCTTATAGAGTGAAGCTTGGTATGTTGAAACTTACTAGTGATATTCTGGACGAGATCCGAGAAGGACATAAATCGGATTTGAGCTTAGTTGATCGATTGACTTTGATCAATCAAGGCCAAGGTGGTGATTTTCGGATTGATGAGAATGGTATTATCCGGTATCGTGATAGAGTTTGTATTCCTGACATTGTTGAGCTGAAGAAGAGTATTCTTGAGGAAGGGCATCATAGTGAAATGAGTATTCATCCGGGTGCTACTAAGATGTATCAAGATTTGAGGAAAATATTTTGGTGGCCTCGTATGAAGAAGGATATTGCAGAGTTTGTGTATTCTTGTTTGACTTGTCAGAAGTCGAAGATTGAACATCAGAAACCCTCAGGTTTGATGCAACCGTTGTTTATTCCTGAATGGAAATGGGATAGCATTTATATGGATTTTGTGTCCGGTTTACCGAGGACGCAGAGTAATTTTGAAGTGATATGGGTTATTGTGGATAGATTGACCAAATCTGCTCATTTTATTCCTATGCGCATGGACTATCCATTGGAGAAATTGGCGAAGTTGTACATTGAGAGGATTGTCAGTTTTCATGGTATTCCGTTTAGCATTGTGTCAGATCGAGATCCAAGGTTCACTTCGAGATTTTGGGAGAGTGTGCAGAGTGCTTTGGGTACGAAGTTGCATTTGAGTTCAGCTTATTATCCTCAGACAGATGGTCAGACGAAAAGAACGATTCAATCACTCGAAGATCTGTTGAGAGCTTGTGTATTGGAGAAGGGAGGAGCTTGGGATAGCTACTTGCCTTTGATTGAGTTTACTTACAACAATAGTTTTCATTCGAGCATCGGTATGACACCCTTTGAGGCCTTGTATGGTAGACGTTGCAGGACGCCATTATGTTGGTATAAGTCGGGAGAGAGTTCTGTAGTTGGACCCGAGTTAGTTCAAGATACTACCGACAAGACTAAGATGATCCAAGAGAAGATGAGGATTTCCCAGAGTCGTCAGAAGAGTTATCATGACAAGAGGAGGAAAGCAATCGAATTTCAAGAGGGAGATCATGTGTTTCTTCGAGTCACTCCTATGACTGGTGTTGGTAGGGAATTGAAGTCGCGTAAGTTGACGCCGTGTTTCATTGGTCCTTTTCAGATTTTGCAGAGGGTAGGAGAGGTAGCCTATCGTGTTGCTTTGCCGCCATCTCTTGTTAATCTTCATGATGTGTTCCATGTATCTCAATTAAGGAAATACATTCTGGATCCGTCTCATGTAGTCCAAGTAGATGATGTACAGGTGAGGGATAACCTGACTGTGGAGACATCACCTATGCGGATAGAGGATCGGAAGTCGAAGCAACTTCGAGGCAAAGAGATTGCTTTGGTAAAGGTCGCTTGGGGAGGACTGGCTGGTGGGAATGTAACGTGGGAGCTGGAGAGCCAGATGAGGAAATCTTATCCAGAGTTGTTCGAATCAGGTAACATTTTCCAGGATGAAAATTCCTAAAGTGGGGGAGAGTTGTAACAACCCAATTTTTCATTAATTAATTATTTGCATTAATTAATGGGTTAATGAGAATTATTTAATTGATGGGTAATTAATTAAATGGATTAATAGATGTTGGAGAGAATTAGAAGAGAAAGACATATTAAAAAGGAGAGTGGAAAGAAAAGGAAAAGATAGAAACATAAAGGAAAAAATAGAGAAAGAAGGAGAAAGAGGAGAAAAGAGAAGAAGAAGAGGGAAGAACTTGGAATCATCAAGAACAAATCTCAAACTTTAGATTAATCAAGGTAAGGGTGTGAAATATCATTATCTTAACAATGTATATGAATATGTATGATTGGGTTAGAGTATTGGATGTTTTTCTACAACTTCCATTTTAGGGCATAAATGGATTAATCGGTAGATTCTGAGTTTTCACAGTGGAAAATGAGAATAAGTGGTAGTATTTAGTCGGGGGATGTTAGACTAAGGTTACGGAACTTGTTCGGTGAGAATCGGTTGGTTTGGAGAGTTTGGTGGGAGTTGGATAGTGAGAAATTCTGAGTTCGCAGACATTCGCTACCGTGTTCGCTGAGCGAGCTGGTAGCTAACGTTCACTAAGCGAGCTAGTAGCGAATGGTCCCAGACTTGGTCAGAATGCATTTTATGGTGTTCGCTGGTAGCGAAGGTTCGCTAGGCCTTCGCTGAGCGAGCGAGGTAGCGAACGAAGTCAGTAGCTTCTATTTACCTTCGCGAGCTTGTTCGCTGGGCGAACAAGTAGCGAATACTCGCTAGGAGCTCGCTAAGCGAGCAGGGTAGCGAACGTAACAGATTGTGTTTTCTTTAATGTTTCCATCCGAGGTCGGATTTCCGACTCAATTATGATTATTTTCCTTTGCTCGAGGCATCGATTATGTCGAGATGTATTATACTGTGGGTAGCCTTATGGCGTGAATCCTAGATTGTTGCATTAATTGAATTATGGTCTTTTGACAAATGTTATACATTGCTTAATGTGATTAAAAATGTATTGAGAATGCATGAGAACATATTGTGTATATGTGTGCATTGCTTGAAAATATATTGATGATATATGTGAATATGTTGTGTGTGCAATCGTTGTTATAATTCTTGAAGAGATGAATTATTTGAATGCATGAGATTAAGATGTCGGTCTTAAGTGCATTTGATTGTTGATTGCATATGCATCATTTAGTCAAGAGGCAATGTTTGCTAGTTTCGTAGAGACTAGTGACTTGTCCCAAGCCTAGAAGAGTGGGTTTGAAAGCTTAGAGGACAGGCTTTTGGTGGTTATCGGTCTAGAAGAGTGGATCCGGTTTAATGTAAACCGAAAAAAGATAACAAGTGTTGGTACCACATGGCATGAGTTTGCATTGAGTTGTATTGAGTCACATTGCGTGAATGTCATTGTTGTATGAAATATGCTTGTGTGTGGAAATCGTGGGCTATGTATAATTGCGTGTGTGCATGTTGTGATTGTATAATGAACTACAATGAATTGTGGTGAGAAAATGTGGAGTATGTACATTACGTATTGTGTATGCGTATATAATTATATGCATTGATTATTATGATAATATTTCTCACCCTTCTGCTGTTTTATAATGCTCTATGAGGCATTGCAGATTAGGTTGCTGGAGGTTTCTTTTGGCGAAGTATAGTTTCATTCTTTTGAGTCGATTGCTCTGATAATGTAACATCGGGTAGCTAGGCTTGTAGAGTATTCTTTTGTGATACATTGTATATGTATCAGCTGATGATGTTTTGTAAAACATGAATGATATTGTGAACCAAACTTGATGATGTGTATTTCTATGATATCATGTCTTAAGTAATTCAATGTTCTAGTCTTCCGTTTTAATTAAAACATTGATATGTGGGTTTTAAGAGCTATGCTTGGTTTTTAGTTGAGATTTACCCCTTTTGTTACATATCTCTATGAGCAGGTGTTGTTTATGTTTTCGTTTCGTGGATAATGTGATGCGCCTCTTTTATACCATGTCATAAATATACTCTGATGAATTTTTATATATGTGAATAAGTGTTTATTTGCATTATTCTGGGGGTATAGAAGGGGGTGTTACATGCAATCATGTTATAATTCTTGAGTGATGAATTATTTGAATGCATGAGATTAAGATGCGAGAACGGTCTTAAGTGCATTTGGTGGTTGATTGCATATGCATCATTTAATCAAGAGGCAATGCTTACTAGTTTCGTGGAGACTAATGACTTGTCCCAAACCTAGAAGAGTGGGTTTAAAAGCTTAGAGGACGGGCTTTTGGTGGTTATCGGTCTAGAAGAGTGGACCCGATTTAATGTAAAAATTGAAAAATGATAACAAGTGTTGGTACCACATGGCATTGAATTGCATTGAGTCGTGTAGAGTCACATGGCATAAATATCATTGTTGTATGAATTATGCAAGTGTATGGTTTGTTGAATTGTGAATTATGGATGTGTGCATGATGAAATGTGCTTGATTGATTATCCATATTTGTTTACACATGTTATGATGTATTTGAGGATTATAATGAAATATGGTGAGAAAACGTGGAATATTGTATTCATTATTCATGTGTGTGTGTGTGTGTGTGTGTGTGTGTGTGTGTATATATATATATATATATATATATATATATATATATATATATATATATATATATATATATATATATATATATATATATATATATATATATATATATGCATTGATTATTATGGTAATATTTCTCACCCTTCTGTTGTTTTATAATGCTCTATGAGGCATTGCAGATTAGGTTGCTGGAGATTCTTTTTGTGAAGTATAGCTTCATTCTTTTGGTCTGGTCGCTCTGATATGTAGCACTGGGTAGTTAGGCTGTATAGCATTCTTTTGTGATACATTGTGAATGTATCAACTGATGATATTTTTGTATAATATGAATGATATTGTGAACCAAACTCTATGACATGTATTTATATGATAACATGTTTTAAGTGATTCAATGTTTTACCCTTCCGCTTTAATTTAAATATTGAGATGTGGGTGTAAGGACGAAGTTCCTTTATTTAAAAACTACCCTACTGTTGCATATCTCTATTTGGGCAGGTGTTGTATGTTTTAAATGGTGAATTTGTGTGACATGTTCCTTTTATACTATGATTTAATATTACTCTGATGAAAATTTTGATATGTGCCTAAATGTTTCATATGCTTATTTGGGGTATAGAAAGGGGTGTTACAGTATCAGTATGCTGTTGGAGCCATTCAACATTAGCAAGCACATGATCAATGCGAGAATAGATTGTACCTGCAGTGTGATTATTTGACCATGTATAGTAGCTTCCCTTACTTTCCTTCTCAAATAAGCCAACATTTTCCATCATACTGCATATGTCGATATATTCCGTTTCCATCACATCATTTCCAACAATCCTGTCATTGCTATGGATAACATTGTTGAAGTCACCCATCAAAACCCAAGGGCCTTGCTGCTGTGCGTGAATGGCAGCATATCTTTCCATAATATGCGACGTTGCTCGAGACAATTCAAGGCATAAACAACAGTAAACCAAAATAAAAAATTCCCAGCCATATCATGAACACTACAGTGGATGAATTGACTAGAAGAAATAACAATTTTTACATCAACTTCATTTGAATCCCAATACAACCATACCTTGCCATTAGCATGATGTTGGTAGTTGTCTGCATAGCTGCCCTGCAACATGAGTTTATTTCGGACAGCAGCCACATTTTTCACTTTGACACGAGTTTCTAGTAACGCAAAATTTTTTGGACGAAGTTCTAGGAGACGGGAGCGAATCTTCCTAAGCTTGCCCGCGTTGTTTAGCCCCCGTACATTCCACGCTGCTAGCATGGATCACCGTCGACCAACATTTTTGAGACATTCATATCCCCCAGCAGACCAAATCCATTGGTACAATTTAATAGAACTTTATCCTTTGGGGTGCTCTTGTGTTTATCCCTTCCACTTTTAGTACTTGTAGTCCAGTTCTCAAGATTAGCATTCTTCTGTATATGTAGATTTGTGCCTTCAGTTGTTGGTGTACTACTAGGTTCAGCAGCAGCCATAGCTGGTGTCATCCGTTCTACATCATCAATTCGTACATGTTCAGCCTTCTGTTTCTGTTTTGGTTGCCATACTTTGACAGGTTTTGGAGCCTCACATATGTGACCAAACCGTTGACATTGCTCACAGAATTTTGGTTTCCACTCGTATTCAATAGGTTGAACCAATTTAGCACCATTTCTATCATTAATAATAGAAATCACTTGATCCATATCCATATGCGATTGAAATTTGAGGATGAAGTATCCTTCCTCGTGGTAGTGTATATCAGGAAGTTTGATGAAATTCCACATTCTTTCCATAAAATTCTTCACTGTATTCATACTGAGATCCCCTCCCAGCACATACATGATCAAGGAATTTTCCCAAAATTTCAGTTCTGTTGCAACATCCTCGTCTTCAATAGTAATTTGAATCTCCCCAGCAACAATTGAAGGGGGAACATATTTCATCGCCACACCTTTGGATGGATTGCGATTGTCGTTCAAAACATCAACCCAAAGCTTGCGTTGTTCCTTCGGTTATTGCGCATCTGTTGGTTCCATTGATTCTAGGGTTTTAGCTTGATCACCTGTTACAGCTTGTTCTTTTGTACCCATAAGTGCTTCCACGTGCTGTGAATGTTGCTTCGCATGTGGTTCATTGGTGTCCTGGCTTTGTTCTGGCTGAGTCGTCTGAGGAATGGTGAGCTTCGGTGGCGGTGACACCGTTTTCTTTGGCTGTCCCCGTCCCCGTGAGCTTCCCATCCGATAATTAGAATTATAATAATTTTATTAAAATTTTAAAATAGATTAATTAATATTTGTTTAAATTAAAGTTTTGGTCCCTTTATTTGACCTAATTTATGAAATTGGTTCTCTTATTTTAAATTTAAACAGTTATGGTCTCTCTATTTTGAATTTAAATAATTTTGGTCCTCTCATACTTTTACACTCAAAATTAATGATGTTTTCATTTTATAAAATATAAATTACTCGTGAAACATGACAAATTATCGTATATAAACATATTATTGAACTTTAGAGATAAAAATATAAATTAAAAAACGAATATCTCATTGATTTTTCATGTAAAAAACATGAGAAAACTAAAACTGTTTAAATTCAAAATAGGGGACCATAACTGTTTAAGTTTAAAGTAGAAGAATCAACTTCGTGAATTAGATAAAATAGTTGGACAAAAACTGTAATTTAGCCTTAATATTTTTAATAATAAATAAATAAATAGAATTTATTAAATTTGTTGTAAAAAAAATTAAATATTAATATTGTATACATTTATACAATAATGAATATTTAATATAGTAATTATACGCAATAATTATAATAATTAAAATGAGTTCATGTGTCAATTGGAAGAAAATTGAAACATTAATTATTATTTTTTTATAATTTCTTTTAATAAAAAGATAGTTGATATTTAGAAAAAATAAAAATAGAAAAAGAAAATAAAGTGTTGAAAAATTAAAAATGAATGTGAAAGAAATATGAGGGAAAAAAATGTGAAAGATTTAAAATTTAAATTTAAAAATAGAATAAAGATTAAAAAAAAAGAAAATTTAAAAATAAATAATTGAAATAATTCATGTGTCATTTTGTAACGGAGCATATTGGAAAAATCGAGACATTATCGTGACATTAACCAAACAAATTGCATGTGAAAATTTTGTAGATTAATGCAATACAGCTGTAATGCTATTTAGAAATTTTTCTTTTGAAAATTTTCATTCCTCGATTCTTTGAAAGTATATGTACATGCTATACCACAAAAGTATAATTTCTTTTATAAAAAAAGAAGACGATAATATGAAAATTTTGGACCACGGCTTTTCATTATTGTTGGAAATAATAATTTATTTCCATTAAAGTTGTTCCAAAATGACAAAGTGGGTGTTATAATAAATGCTTAGTCCCACATTGGAAGAGGAGTAAAATTAAATAGCATTTATAAGGCACTTGGAACAATGTAATTTCCAAAAGAGCCAAAAAGGATAAAGTGCCACATAGTCACATGTGGTGGTGCCAAAACTTATGTCACTTGTCTCATACAAAACACCCCTCGCCGGTGTCGCCACCGGCGACACCGGCTCCGGCTCCGGCTCCGGAACCGGAACCGGGGGCGTGGGCGTAGAGGCGCTAGTGGCGGCTTGTAGACGGCACTTGAGCACTTAGGCACGACGCATCGCCGGTGGCGCACTTATTCGCGCGCTCCGGCCTTCGGCCGGTATACTGCGAATTTAATTTTTAATTATCGCTCAGACTTATTCGCTGCCTAGAGTTTGATTTTGAATTTGAATTTGAAATACATGACACTTGACGAAGTGGTGCATGATATTTTATGTGAACCATTGCAAATGCTCATTAGAGAGTGTGTTTATGAAGAATTGCAACCTTCTGAAAAGACACATGCATGGCTATAAATATATGCTTCATAATTCGAAATCATTCACTCCAAATTCTGAAATCCTCTTCCATATAATTCCAACATTTTCCTTGCATTCGAAACTTCATCAGTCTTGTGCAGTTTCGAGAAAAAGGCTGACTTATCCTGGGTATTCAGGCCGTTCCAACTCTAAGACAATCTGAGAGTGTGCTTGAAATACTTTTAAGGAAAGTGATTTCGTTCACGATTCAGTCTGGATCCATTCGACATAGAAGAATTATCTAACAATCTTAAAAGTATTTCTATCATGGATTCCGACGCTGCTGTTTCAAGTATCAAAGTTATGAATCAGGACCTTGTCAAATTGGATCGTTTCGATGGAAACAACTTTACCAGATGGCAAGACAAGATGACGTTCCTGCTTACTGCACTCAAGGTTCACTACGTCTTGGATCCCAATCTGACACCAATTCCAGAACCAACTGCAGATGATTCTGACGAACTCAAGAAGAAGCGCATGCTGCGAAGGGAGGACGAATTACTATGCCGTGGGCATATTCTGAATACGCTATCTGACCGCCTATACGACTTATACACAGACAATCCGTCCGCTAGAGACATATGGAATTCCCTGGAGTTTAAATTCAAAGCCGAAGAAGAAGGTACGAAAAAGTTCTTAATTTCTAAATACTTTGATTTTAAATTTATAGATTCCAAGCCCATACTTCCTCAAGTGCATGAATTGCAAGTCCTGGTGAACAAAATCAAAGCGGTGAAAATAGACATTCCTGAAACCTTTCAAGTTGGTGCAATCATTGCGAAATTACCAAGTTCGTGGAAAGGCTATAAAAAGAAACTGTTGCACAGTTCTGATGACTTTTCCTTGGAGAAAATCCAGAAGCATCTTCGAATCGAGGAGGAATCGAAGGAGAGGGAAAAATCAGAATCTGCGGGTCTTTCCAAAGCCAATGCTGTGACCAGAAAGGAAAAGAAAAAACATGATGTCAAGAAAAGTCACATCGCACCAAAAAAGGAACATACCAAGTTCAAGAACTTCGGTGGTCCGAAGGGTCCGAAAAATGGATGCTTTGTATGTGGAAAACCTGGACATTATGCTCGAGATTGCAGGCATAATAAATCAAAAAAGGAGATCAATGCAGTGAATGCTAATGATGATATAATCGCTACTGTGAGCGAAATTATGGCAATCAAAGGCAAGGTCCAAGGCTGGTGGTATGATACATGTGCCACGGTTCATGTCTCATATGACAGGGCTGCATTCAAAACATATTCTGAGGCAAATGATGGACAAGAAGTACAAATGGGAAATGAAGTGCGATCCAAAGTTGTTGGAACCGGAACGGTCGAACTCAACTTCACTTCTGGAAAGAAAGTTACTCTTGTTAATGTGCTTCATGTCCCAGACATGAATAGGAATCTTGTTAGTGGGGATTTATTGGGAAAACCGGGTATTAAATCTGTGTATGAATCGGGCAAACTTATCTTGACCCGTAATGGTGTGTTTGTTGGAAAAGGATATTCCGCTGAAGGAATGATCAAACTATGTATTACTGATAACATGATTAATGAAATTTCTAATTCTGCTTACATGCTTGATTCAGTTACTTTATGGCACAATAGATTAGCACATATTGGTATTAGTTCAATGAAGAGACTAATTAAACTTGGCTTGATATCATGTAATATCAAAGATTTCAATAAATGTGAATTATGTGTTAAATCAAAAATGATTAAGAAACCTTTCAAAAGTGTTGAAAGAAATACAAATCTGCTTGATCTTGTACATTCAGATTTGTGCGAATTTAATGGCATGTTGACCCGTGGGGGAAATAGATATTTCATTACATTTATTGATGATTGCTCTAGATACACTTATGTATATATCTTAAAGCATAAAGATGAGGCTTTTAATGCCTTTAAGAGTTACAAAGCAGAAGTGGAAAATCAATTAAGTAGAAGTATAAAAGTCCTTAGGAGTGATAGGGGCGGTGAATACTTCTCCACTGAATTTGATGCATTTTGTGAAGAACATGGTATAATACATGAATGTTCGGCACCTAGAACACCACAACAAAATGGCATAGCAGAAAGAAAGAATCGAACATATCAAGAAATGATGAATGCCATGTTATTGCATTCCGAACTACCTTTCAATTTGTGGGGCGAAGCTTTATTATCCGCTTGTCACATAATAAATAGAATTCCCTTAAAGAAAAGTGGAATTTCTCCATATGAGGTATGGAAGGGCATGACACCAAATATTGGCTACTTTAAGGTGTGGGGGTGTGTGGCATATTACAAAAACATGGATCCTAAGAGAACCAAGTTGGGTCCTCGAGGGATAAGATGTGCATTTGTAGGATATGCACAAAATAGCAAAGCATATAGACTGTTAAATTTAGAGTCTAATATTATTGTTGAATCCCGGGATGTAGAATTCTTTGAAAACCTTATAACTAAGGATAAAGAATCAGAGTCGGCCATAAACAAAGAATCTTGTGAAAAGGACTCTTCTCGGATTGTAGAAATACAACCTGAAGACACATCTCGAATAAATGAACCACGACCCGAACCTAGGATAAGCAAAAGAGTCCGGAAAATAAAGAACCTAGGACCAGACGAAATTGATTCTCAATCCATTTCATTTTATCTGGTTGAAGGAAATAATACAAATTTTATTAAAAGCATTCCGGTAATTCTTCAAGTAGGGGAAGATCCTAAAACTTATAAGGAAGCAATAGCTTCAAGAGACTCCTCTTTTTGGAAAGATGCTATCCGAGATGAAATGGATTCAATTATGTCCAACCACACTTGGGAACTTGTTGATTTACCAAAGGGATCAAGACCCATTGGATGCAAGTGGGTGTTTAAAAAGAAATATCATAGTGATGGTACATTAAACACTTATAAAGCAAGATTAGTGGCAAAAGGATTTAGACAAAAGGAAGGTATAGATTATTTTGACACTTATGCACCTGTAGCGAGAACAACCACTATAAGGTTGTTGTTTGCTTTAGCATCTTTAAATGATCTGATTGTTCATCAAATGGATGTTAAAACAGCATTCCTAAACGGAGACCTCGATGAGGAAATCTACATGGAACAACCAGAAGGACACGTCCTTCCTGGAAATGAACAGAAGGTGTGCAAACTTGTCAAATCTCTATATGGCTTAAAACAAGCACCAAAACAATGGCATCAAAAGTTTGACTCTACGATAATGTCAAATGGATTTATTCCTAATTCTTGTGACAAGTGTTTATATACAAAAGTGTATAATAACACTGTAATATTTTTGTGTCTTTATGTTGATGACATGCTAATAATTAGCAATAGACTTAATGGAATTCTAGAAACAAAAAGGTTTCTAACTTCCACTTTCAAGATGAAAGATCTTGGGCTTGTTGACACAATTTTAGGAATAAAAGTTAAGCAAAATAGTGGGGGTTATGAACTTAATCAAACACATTATATTGAGAAAATGCTTGATAAGTTCAAACACCTGAAATTCAAGGAAGTAACTACTCCATTTGATCATGTAATCAAACTTGAAAAGAATGATGGAAGAGCAGTGGCTCAATTAGAATATGCAAGTGCGATCGGATGTCTTATGTACTTAATGCAATGTACTAGACCCGATATATCATTTGCAGTTAGTAAAATGAGTAGATTTACTAGTAATCCAAGTAATGAACATTGGAAGGCAATCACGAGGATATTTGGTTATTTGTTGAAAACCAAAGATCTTGGTCTTCATTATGGTAGGTTTCCTGCTATACTAGAAGGATATACCGATGCCAGTTGGATCTCTGACGTGGGAAACCACAAATCTACAACTGGGTGGATATTTACACTAGCTGGAGGAGCAATTTCCTGGAAGAGCAAGAAACAAACATGCATTACTCTTTCGACCATGGAATCAGAATTCGTGGCTCTCGCTTCCGCTAGTCAAGAGGCAGAGTGGTTGAGGGATCTTCTTTTGGAAGTTCCATTGGCTAAAGACAATGTTTCAAAGGTAATGATACACTGCGATAGTCAGGCCACTTTGGCAAGAGCATTTAGCGAAGTGTATAATGGAAAGTCCAGGCATATAGGACTTAGACATTCGTTCGTAAGAAAACTGATTAAGGATGGAATCATTTCACTTACGTATATACGAACAAGCTATAATTTGGCTGATCCGTTTACTAAGCCGCTGGCCAGAGACTTAGTAAGAACAACCTCGAGAGGTATGGGGTTGAAACTCCTTGAGTAAGAGTTCCGACAATGGCGGCAACCCAATCTTAAGTTAACAGAACATTAACGTTAAGATTTTCAATGGGTAACAACAAGTCGTTGATTTGGATAATTGTCTAACATTTCATAATTATGTTGACATTAGAAAAGAGGGTTGAGTTTTATCTTAAACTCTTAATGAAGTTCAATACCGAGGGTACGTATCTATTGGAAACAGATACTATATGAACTTCACCTATGTGAATTATGAGATGGTGCCGTCTCAAAGTGAGAGTTGGAGTTTCTCTCATGAAAAATTCATGAAACAGGATAGCACATGGCCATAAATAAGTGCTAAGCGAGTTATGCAGAGGAAGAATCTTTAAGGAGTGTGTGTAAGGTAACACCGGTCTATTCAAATGGATTCATGGTTTAAAAGCATTGCTACCTAATATTCCGATTAAACCTTGTGTTATTCTTACTAAGGTTAAGTTTAAAATCGAAAGATACTTAACTGTATTAATACTTCTTATGTCCCATTTCTGGAATTATTATTTTGTCATTATTAGAACAAGTGGGGGATTGTTGGAAATAATAATTTATTTCCATTAAAGTTGTTCCAAAATGACAAAGTGGGTGTTATAATAAATGCTTAGTCCCACATTGGAAGAGGAGTAAAATTAAATAGCATTTATAAGGCACTTGGAACAATGTAATTTCCAAAAGAGCCAAAAAGGATAAAGTGCCACATAGTCACATGTGGTGGTGCCAAAACTTATGTCACTTGTCTCATACAAAACACCCCTCGCCGGTGTCGCCACCGGCGACACCGGCTCCGGCTCCGGCTCCGGCTCCGGAACCGGAACCGGAACCGGGGGCGTGGGCGTAGAGGCGCTAGTGGCGGCTTGTAGACGGCACTTGAGCACTTAGGCACGACGCATCGGAGCAATCGGGCTATTCGCGGCGTTAATGAGGCGGCGCCGGTGGCGCTCCGGCCGCCTCCGGCGGGCGGACCGGCCTTCGGCCGGTATACTGCGAATTTAATTTTTAATTATCGCTCAGACTTATTCGCTGCCTAGAGTTTGATTTTGAATTTGAATTTGAAATACATGACACTTGACGAAGTGGTGCATGATATTTTATGTGAACCATTGCAAATGCTCATTAGAGAGTGTGTTTATGAAGAATTGCAACCTTCTGAAAAGACACATGCATGGCTATAAATATATGCTTCATAATTCGAAATCATTCACTCCAAATTCTGAAATCCTCTTCCATATAATTCCAACATTTTCCTTGCATTCGAAACTTCATCAGTCTTGTGCAGTTTCGAGAAAAAGGCTGACTTATCCTGGGTATTCAGGCCGTTCCAACTCTAAGACAATCTGAGAGTGTGCTTGAAATACTTTTAAGGAAAGTGATTTCGTTCACGATTCAGTCTGGATCCATTCGACATAGAAGAATTATCTAACAATTATTCCCCAACTGTCTGTAGCAGAGCAATAATGCCGATGCCAAACAAGATAAAAGAATTCAAAATTTACATTTACTTTTTAATTTCTATAGTAAAAAACTAGTGTAGTGGCTATCATCCATTTGCCAGATGCCTCTGGTTGGCATGTTTATTTTCGGTACCAAATGTGAGGCTGATATAACATTCATATACAGTAAAGAACAAAATTATGTTTCCAAGGTAGCGTCATTTCAAGGCACCTCTGTCATAACAAAAATCAAATGGTGTTAAATATACGAGATATCTTTGTTTTTTAATCTTTGGAGCATGAATTATTTTCCGCGGATAGTTTTTAATTTTCATAATAGATTATTATCCCCTTTTTACAAAATTATTAAGAAGTTTAATTTAATTACTAATTTTTTTATTTTCGTGTTTCTTATATTCAGATAGACAAAAAAATAGTAGTAATATAGCATAATTGAAGTTTATATATTTCTTTCATCATAAAGGCATTTTGCTTTTGTGGCAATCAGTCTCTATCCTTCATGCTCGGATTCGAGTCCTATCTTTATCTATTTTTTTCTCTCCAACTAACACATCTGTCTCAGTTCCTAAATTTAATTGGGGTAAAAATTTACTATTCAGACACGTTTCCAATAAAAAACGGGTACACCCGCCCCGCCCCTACTCGAAAAAAAATTAATTTCTTTTTAATTACAATAAAAATTAATAATTTAATTAAAAAATTATTATTTTAATAAATTAATTAATTATTTAATTAAAAATTTAATTAGTAAATAAATATTAATTTGATTAATTTAATTATTTTAATTGCAATAAAGGTATTAATAACTTAATTAAAAATGTAATTAATAAATGAATATTAAAATAAGTAAAATAAGAAAATTAAACTAAAAGACATTATTCGGGGGCAGGGTCGGGCCGGATGCGGACGGATTTTAGTGTCTCCCTGCACCCGTACCCGCATCCGTAATTAAAATTCGGGTTTTTCCCGCACCTGCACCCGTACCCTCTCAAATCGGGTTTTCCCCGCTAATTTCGGGGCGGGTCCGGGCGAGCCCCGACGGGTCCGGATTTTTTTTCCATGCATATATTCTATTAAAGATTCATTAAAAAAACATAAAAAGAAGAAATTAAATAAGGAATTTCCTCCATACAAGCCTATTTTCAAACAAATATTACTTAGACGCACATCCAAATGCTATTAATTTTTAGATTTCATCTTTACAATTTGGTTCACCCCATACATCAATAATGAGACCACCACGACTATTGTCACTAACTATAACGTGACGGAACCCCGACGATCGCCACATCAACGTACTTGATGACATAGATCGATATGGATGAGTGACATGAAAATTACATGCAATGTGATCTCTAAATCATGTGTATTTCCAATTAGTCCTACTGAAGTCTTTAGTGAGATCAAATTGAATTTTCTTAGCGTAGCGGTAAAAAATTGAAATTAAGCTATTGATCAAGTTAGTCCAGATTTTTTTGCCATGCCTATATTCTATTAAAGATTCATTAAAAAAAACATAAAAAGAAGAAATTAAATAAGGAATTTACTCCATACAAGCCTATTTTCAAACAAATATTACTTAGGCGCACATCCAAATGCTATTAATTTTTAGATTTCATCTTTACAATCTAGTCCACCCCATAAATCAATAATGGGACCACCACAACTATTGTCACTAACTATAACGTGACAGAACCCCGACGATCGCCACATCAACGTACTTGATGACATAGATCGATATGGATGAGTGACATAGAAATTACATGCAATGTGATCTCTAAATCATGTGTATTTCCAATTAGTCATACTGAAGTCTTTAGTGAGATCAAATTGAATTTTCTTAGTGTAGCGGTAAAAAATTGAAATTAAGCTATTGATCAAGTTAACTCATAAAGCAAGATTTGTCACGCTCTTTATTATTTCCAAAGGAATGAGGAAAGAATGAATAAAACCCACATAAGTTTTAAAACAAAACTAGTAAAACAAAGAGACAAGGGTACAGAGGTTGGTTATGTAAAGGAAAAATTTTAGCACCCAAAACATCTATAGTGCTCTATAGGAACCTCTTGAAAATTTGTGTGGCTTAAAAAGGGTTGTTTGCAAAATATTGCGGAGATGAGAAGAGAAATATTTTTTTATGATTTTTGTTTGACAAGACTTCCTGAGCCCCATGCGTATGTACCAACAAAGTGCAATGGAGGATCAAAATCTCATAGTTTGTGGCAACAATAACAAAAGTGTTTGTTTTGATTGATTTTAAATGAATATAAATTTTGTCATATTTGAGTGGAAACTCAACTTACTACCCACAATTAACGAGGAAGGAGCATTTGCATCATCTTAAGATGGAGGACCTTTGCTTGGATTGAAATCAACAAGTCTATCACTCAATATTTAAGTGTAAAATGTCATCACTTCCTACATTATTGTAGAAGTATAGGAGTTGCATCAGTATTAGAACACAACTAATGATTATCCTTAAGAAAAGGTTTAAAAGGAAAAGGTGTACAAAGGCACAAAAGATTTGAATGAGTTTTGTGTTTTTTAAGTCTTTTGAAATTGTTTTGATATGCTTAAGATGCCTTAGAATTTACTTAAGAAAAAGGTTTTGAAAATCACTTGTCAAAGTCAAGGTTTATTAAGAAAGTGGTTCAAGTTTGGAAACAAGAAGGTTTTGAAAAAGGAAGAAGATTTTGAAAATTTAAGAAGGGGAGAAGATGAAGAGATTATCCTAATGCATAAAATAAATAGCAAGAAATAAAAGGTATCATTGTAAGGTAGCCCAAGAGGAAGTCTTTGTATGTGCATTATAAACAAACCAGGATCTAGCCAACACTTGACAAGAGTCAAACCAATATTCTATTCCTTTAGAGTAGGCAATAAGCAACAAGTAAGACAAGCATCAGTTGAAAGAAGAACTCAAACTATAAGGTCAAAACTATATATCTTAGCCAAGTCTTCAAAGGTCAACCAAAAGTCTCAAGTATCAGATGAATCCAATAGCATAGGGAGAATTAACCAAAGTCCATAAGTCCAAAAGTTAAACTCCAAGTCAAGAAAAGGATAATGAACATTAGTCCAAATATTAGAGAACCAAGTTTATTAGGGGTTTTTCTTTTATTAATGTCTTTAAAAGAAAAAAAAAGTACAAGTGGACAAAGGAAAAAAGAAGCATAAACATAAACAATATGAAATGTAATGCTCAAAATAAAGGTATAAAAATAAATGAAAAGAAATTAAATGATAAGAAAATTAAATGGCAAGAAAAGTAAATGACATAAAGTAAAGTTAGCACAATAATAGTGTTAGTATTGATGTTAGAGTTAATGAAACGATTCAGGACAAATTTAAGCTATGTTAAGCAATCATAGCATAATCTATTACCAAGATCATACTATGGAAGGCCGGTCAATAACACTTTATGTACCATACATGTTAGAGATATGGTAGAAATCATACTTCTAAAACATGTAGCACAAGTAAAAACCAAGGAGGGATCAAGCACTAAGGCAAGGAGATTGGTATATTACATCAATCATTATTCATGATGACTTAGGATAAACTTATGCATAAATCCAAAGTATCTAAAGTGATCCATGATCAATTGGAAGGTAGATTTGAAATGATGAAAGTTCATCAAGCATCAATCCAAACTTCATGAACAAGATGGACACTAAATCATCCAATTGACCAAGAGAAAAGAAAAAGAAAAAGAAGGAGAAAGAGATGAAGAGAGAAACCAAATTGAATCATGACTTAAGATTCACCTATAATCAATTTCAATCACCTCTCTGAATGGATTAAGGTATTAAACCTATCATCAACCTAAAGAACTAAAAATGATCCAAATGATCATTTAGTATTAAGTTTGAATTGATGAAGATTCATTCAATCTCATCAACACCCAAAGTCTATTGAGATTGACGAAGATTTTGATCAATCAAGCCCTAATCCAAGTCAACAAAAGTCAAACAATATTAAAAATGCAATAATAAACAAATAAAATGCATTAAAATGATTTTAAAATGAAAATAAAAGAGAAAATGCAAATGAAGCATCTAAGCATCAAACAAAGGCTCAATAAAATCAAGATAGGTCAGAAAAAGTAAGGATCATAAGATAATTTTTGGAGATTTTTAAAATGCATAAAAGTATTTTTAAACTAATTAAAATGTATGAATAAAGAGAAAATTAATGAAAAATAGAAAATCATAAAATAAAATTGTGAAAATTACACAAGGTAGAAAATATTTTTAGAAAATTATAGAAAAAAATTGAGTGAAAAAGGTTAAGGGAGCTATTTTTTAATGATTTTTTAAGATAAATGAGAATTTTAAAACAACTAAATGAAATAAAAATGAAGCAAAATAACACAACCATTGGATCATATCAAAAGACATCCAAAGGATCTGATCAAAAGAAACACGGTAGACCTTAACTGAAATAAGTGTTGGATCAATTTTAAAATAAAACAAACTCAGGCCACCGTTGCGCACCTCCGGTCATCTTCTCCGATGAGTTACTCACCGAATTTTGGGAAATGGAAAAGTTAGATCATGAAACCTATGCCATTGTGACCGTCTCATCAGTGTGATCTCAAACATGTGCTTAATTCTCATTTATTGAAAGTGAGCATGGAGAATTTTGGAGAAAACTCAATGAAAATGAAAACACGAAAAGTAAAATTAAATGCCATTTAAGATCAACGAAGGCAAGATAAGTTATGGGAAACCATCAGAGTTTATCAGGCTACATTATGGTAACTTGTTTGAGTGAAAACGAAGCCTCTAACTACCTTGTCCAAATATGATCAGAAGAGGTTGCAAGGTTGATTTGGTTAGCACGATTCAAAGGCTCTCAAGGCTTGGGAATTGTTGCAATAGCTTCAGAAGATGTCAAAGGTGCTAATGGAACCAAGAAATGATGTTGAAATTGCTTAGAATTTGAAAACGAATTCTCAAAATTTCAGTGAAAATGTGAGCTCGAGCAGAGGTTCTAGGGGCTATCCAAGCTTGAAATTGAGTGCATAAGCTTCCTCTATTTGTAGCTGAAGTGAATGAATAAAATACGTGTGATAATTAGTTGCCAAGCATGTGAAATCATGTGCACCAAAAGTGTGATCATTCTTGGTTGTGAAGTCACCAAAATGCAGCTATATATTTCCAATTTTGGGTCGTTTTTTATCCTTAAGTATCATTTAACATCATCATGGACAAAACACATGCAAAGCTTGGCTCAATTTGGAGAAATTTATGATTTCTAAATTCTGACCATGAACAAAATTCAGTTACAAGGGGTTAACTTCAAACTAAGGGGAAATCTTTTACACTTGACCTTTAATGCTTATTCTTTTTGTAAAATGACCACATCATAACAAATAATGCAATGTAAAAATAAAGGTTTCATTTGGATGCTTGAGCAAAAAGTTATGTCCTTGTGAAGTTGGCACTATGACTTGTAATTAGAGACCCGAATAATTCTAAGTCCAAAATGACCTATAATGTTTTCAAACTTTTCATGGCTTTCCAAGCATAATTGGCCTTTGATCCTTGAAACAAACTTGTACAGGGAATAAAATATGATAATTGGAAAAAAGAACCGCCCACAATAGTTGAAAATGAGAGAGTTATAATCTCTGGAAAACACTTGAATTTAGGTAAAATTTCACCAAGTCCACAAAGTGACCTTTAATGTTTTCATGCTTTTGATGATCTACCAAGTATAATTGGCTCTTTACTTTTAAATAGAAGTTGCAAGGGATGTCAAGAAGAGTAATTTTTCCTAAAGAAGCACTAAAAAATGTTGAAGTATGAAGAAGTTATGATATTTTGAACTTGGACTTGAAATGTTGACTTTTTAGGTCAAACCTCTTTGAACAAACTTGCAACCTGGGACTTTTTCTTGCATTTCAAGGTACATTGATGATCATATGAACTCAAAATGATGTAATATTGGTTTTCCTTTGATGAAACTTGCAATGGCTTGAGGAAACTTCTTGATGAAGGCATGGAAATAAACACATGAATCTTTGAAGTTTCTTGAGAAACAAGCTATCAAACTTTGAAACATCTTTGATTAAATAAAGTTGAATGATACTTGAGACCCTATGCTTTGAGATTAGAGGTCATACTTTGATGAATAGCCTTTGAAAATCAATGGTTGACCATATTTTGACTTGAGGAACTCAAACCCTATATGAGGAGACAATTACTTGATGCTCTTGATTCCAAACCCTACCTTGCAAAAGAAACAAAAGGAACAAGACATATTTTTTTTGTATTTTGATTAATTGTTAGTGAATTATAAAGCATATAAGTACAAAAATTTAAAAGATACACAAAGAGGTTCTTAATGATCTCTACAAAGGCAAACCCAAAGATGGGAGGGTTAGGAGACAACCAAGTTTGTGATCTTGATGCATTGTAAAGATGTAAATAAGGTGGGATCTTAGAGGTAAAAATTAGGGTATGAAAGATGCCCTTATTTAAGTTTCTTTTATCCGGATATATGAAGATTGACATTTTCGTCTTGATGAAATTGAAGAGACTTAAATACAGAAGATCCAATTTTTGGCCCTAAGATACCGCAAAATGTTCATGATATGAATGCATGCACAAACTCTATGGGAAAAAGGTGCCACAAGAGAAAAACTACTGTTGGAGAAATATAGCAAAGGAGGTAAGGGAAAACAAGAAGAGACCCATATGGGAAATATAGAATTCCACAAGAAATGGGAAAATTGTGTAGATGAAACTACAACTTGAAATTGTTGGAAATAAAGATAAAATGGGAGATTCGCCAGGAAAATAAATCACAGGGGTAAGACTTGACTCGGGGATAACTATGCATGGAGATAAACTAAAACACAGTTAGAGAAGATAACAAAGTAAGATTCCACTAGGGAAAACTTAAAAATACGAGCAACAAAAAGATATACCCACTCCACAAGGGAATAAACTTGGAGAAGCAAAGGATCACTGACTTTATTGGAGAATGAAACCCTAAATAGGTAGTAGAAAAATAAAGAGGATATGGACTCCACTGGGGAAACTCAAAGGGAAAGTCATTTGCTCTACTAGGGAAGAACCTCCTAGGTAGACAATAAGAAGAAAAGAAGAATCACTACCAACTTACAGTTGAAGGTAGTAAACAAGATAATACTGACTCAAAGAATGACGGTAAACAAAGATTAACATGATAATAAGCTTCCACTATTTTTTGTATTCCACCTAGAATGGGTATCATCTTCTTCTTTAATCAAGTCTCAAACTTGAAAAGGGTAACATACAAGCTTCATAAAGGATATTCACTTGCTGGAGATAAATAATAAATCTACCGGGGATACTCGAAAGAGAGGTGAGCAGATCAGATCATACAACAAACTTCTCAAATAAAGAGACAACCATCTGTTGGGGACGAAAGATTTATTGGATCGCAACATGATTCTCAAATAAGGAGATAAACACATATTCAAATGAAGAACCAGGTTGAATTGATAACAAGCACCAACTATTAGAATAGGGCCCAACTTCTTCTTGAAAAAGGACCAAATACAAGTAGTCCCCGCTAAAGGGACTGCCACCTGCTAGGAATTAGCACAAACTTCCTAAATCTCTGGTCATCAGCCAAGAATGGGTCACAGTTTCTCTTTCAATCAAACCTTAAACTTGAAAAAGGACCAAATACAAGTTTTCTCCGCTAAAGGGACTGCCACCTGCTATGAATTAGGAATCAATAACTCTACCGGGGATCTTCAAGAGAGATATGGGCAGGTTAGATTGCACAACATACTTCCCAAATAAAGAGACATACATTTGTTGGTGATGATAAAGATTTCATAACAAACTTCTCTAACGGGAATATATCAGAGAGATGACATTTGATGGAAAAGTTGATGGAGTCGTAACATACTTCTCAAATAAAGAGATGTGACATGTACAAATAACGAATCAAGAGCTTTTCTTGATTAAATAAGGATCAAGGATTTCAGAAAAAAAACTTCTCTGCTGAGGATAAACTAGAGAGATGCCATTTAATGTGAAGATACAAATTGATATTTGAGGACATACAAGCTACTTAAATAAAGAGATTGCCACTTGAAGTCACAAAAAAGTTGAAAATAGAAAACAAGTTTCTCAAAGAGACTGCCACTTGTTACTAGGTAAGACTTATGCTGGGGATATACAAGTTTCTAAGACTTATGCTAGGGATATACAAACTTCTCGCATAAAGAGATCGCCACTTGCTGTCAGGAAAATATTTCAAGAGATTGTTATCACAACACTACTAGGGAAACAAGATCTTCATCTTTTGATAGGGAATCATAACCAGATTTCTGCTGATGAAAATAAAAAATCCTCAAAGGTGCAAAATAAATGCATTCTCATCATCTAGGCTTCACAACCAAAGTTCAATCCAGGAACAATCTAGAAAGAACTGGTCAAATAAGACTATACCCAATAAAGAAATAACTCAACTGGGGAGTGGTTCCATCCAGATAATGAGTTGGAAAGGAAAACTAAAGCAAATTGTTTCCACGAGGAATAAACTCAGTGGGGAATTAGAAAAGATATACACTTTTTGCTTAAGGTAGACACTCTAATGGAGAGAGGATACACACACTATGTGGGGAATAACAACACCAGAGAGAGTTGATAAGAAACAGCAAGAAATGCGATATAGGAATGAATCTTCATTCAGATATGCATGATGTATGTAGGAATGAATGTGTATATTGTATATGCTGACAAAACAGGTACAAAGATAAACTAGGGATGACAAAACATCAAAGTACAAATAGATACTCGACTAAATCTCAACAAGATGAAGATACCACTAGAGATTCTGCTGAAGATCCTGCTAAGGGTTCAGATGGAGATAAACAGAATCCACTGAAGGAACAAAGTCTTGCTTCAAGACTCACATCTCTAGGGAGAGGAAGATACTGCTTGGGGAGAAATCCAAAGTTCAATCTTCTAACATCAATAATCCACTGAGGGGATAACAATATGAACTTCGTTTCGAGGGAATGGAAAGATCCGCTGGGGAAACACAATAACACAAATCTTCCAAACTCTTCTTGGGGAAAAGGAAAACCATACAAAATTCGCTATGGGAAGATGAAAACTTGTTAGGGATACACACAAAGCAAAACTCTTCAGGGAAAATTAATCTCTGGGAGGGATAACACTTGTATCAAATTTGTTAAGGGAATGGAAAGACCAGTTGGGGTAAACACAACATGCATCTACCAAAACACAACCTCTAATAGGAAAAACACATCTCTATAGAAAGCTCTGTTACGGGGGAAGATGGATCTGATGAGGATCATCACCATAAAATTCTTCTAAAACCAAGAGTAAAGATTGCACAAACTCCGTTGAGGGAAATGTAAACTTGAAGAACATTAAATAAAACTCTTTGGGAATTAACAAACTTTTGAGGAAAACATCCTGGACTTGCAGGAGAAACTAAGAAGTTAACATCACAACAGAAAGTCAATCTGCAGGGGATTTTAAATCAAAACTCAACACGAGCTAAGAGAAAACCCAACAGTTAACTGCTATCTCAATGCTCTTAGTAGGAAACATTGCTCTGGATTTGCTACTTGGGTGGCACGCAAAAGCAACAAAACCATAACAGAGAAGGTAAAAACCTGCAGGGGATTATACATTAAGTCTTAACACAAAGAGAGATGGAATCCAACAATCTGAATAAAACTTCACAACTTCACATATCTGTTTGATATCAACCTGGCTAGAGAAACACACTCGGCTGAAGATATTTGAATCAAGACTTAGCTGGGAAACCCGGGTTTAGGATTCAACTGGGGAATATTGAATTTAGTATTCAGTTGGGGAACACCCGAACTAATGCTCAATTGGGGGAACTAGATCATGAAAAATCAACACATAATATCAACTTGGAGGAAATCCACTATCTGATTAACAACTGTAGGGGAAACCTGAATACATCCCCAAGAACAACTCTACTTAGGAGAACACAGAGTTCTGCACTTTGAGATTTTACCATTCTTGGAATAAATGTTGACATTCCTTTTTGTATTCACAAATCAAAAGAAAATATTTTTTATGTAACTTCCAAAAGCATGATTGTTATTTATATTTTGTTTCAAAATTTATTATAAAAAATAAATGAAATTTTGCAAAACAGAAACAAAAATAAGAATTGCAAACAAATGAGCAAAGGCTCAAGTTTTATTGATAGAATGCTAGTCCGCAAATGGAGTGACTCCATGGATCATTACAAAATTGGAAAAGGGTAAATAAAGGAAAAGGCTACATTGAAATACAATGACCACTATTCTCCCTAACAACTTTAAATTCCATTGTGCTCAAAACTTCTGTCGAGAATGATGAGAATGAGAATCCTTGATGGGCAATGTCGCTTCAAGTGACCAAGTCTGGCCGATGCAGTTCCATAATCCCTAACTTTTGCCTAGATTTCCCTTTCAGGTTTTCATTCTACCAGCATGATTGTCTTCTATTTATATCTCTAACTTTTTCCTGGACCTCCATTTCGGGTTTTCAGCCCACCGAGATGCTCATTTTTGCCTAAGCCGCCCTTTCGGATTTTGAACTTAGCGAGTTGTTCTTTTATTTTTTTAGGCGATGTATTTCTTAACTGCATCGACATTCATAGGATGAGGGATATCCTAACCATCCATAGTTGTAAAGAGTTAATGCAACGCCAAAGAAGGTTTTCATAACAACATATAGGCTTTCATAATTAGGAGTCCACTTGCCCCTAGAATCAGTGTTGGAAAACAAAATCTTTTTGAGCACAAGGTCGCCTTCTCTGAATATACGTAGGTCAAACCTTTTTATCAAATGCTTTCTTCATTATTTTCTGATATAACTTACCATGAAACAAAACGCTCATCCTCTTCTCTTCAATCAAATTCAATTGATCATATTTTCTTTGACACCATTCAGCCTCAAACAACTCGGCTTCCATCAAGACTCGCGTTGATGGAATCTCAACCTCTACGTAGAGCACTGCTTCCATGCCATACACAAGTGAGAAAGGGGTAGCCCCTGTCGAAGTGCGGACGGATGTATGATACCCATGAAAAGAAAAAGGGATCATCCCATGCTAATCTTTATATGTCATAAGTATCTCCTGAATAATCTTCTTAATATTCTTATTCGCGGCTTCAATAGCCCCATTCATGTTAGGTCTGTAAGGAGAAGAATTATGATCAATCTTGAAATTGTCACAAAGTTCTTTCATCATCTTATAATTCAAGTTTGACCCATTATCGGTAATGATCTTACTTGAAACACCATAGTGAAAAATAATCTGGTTCTTGATAAACCTAACCACAACCTGCTTGGTCACATTAGCATAAGATTTTGCTTCAACCCACTTGGTGAAGTAATCAATAGCCACTAGAATGAAACTATGTTCATTCGAAGCGTTGGGCTCAATCATACCAATCATGTCAATTCCCCACATAGAGAAAGGTCATGGAGATGAAATAACATTGAGAAGAGTCGGAGGCATATGAATCTTATCAACATAAATCTGACATTTATGGCATTTCTTCACATATTTACAACAATCATATTCCATTGTCAACCAATAGTAACTTGCCCTTAACATCTTTTTAACTATTGCATGTCCATTGACATGAGTACCAAAGGATCCTTCATGAGCTTCTTGCATTAACATGTATACTTCGTGTCAATCCATGCATATGAGCAATACCATGTCAAAGTTTCTCTTATACAACACATATTCATTCATAAAGAAACCACTAGACAATCTTCTCAAAGTCTTTTTATCTTTGTTGGATGCCCTAAGTGGGTACTTCTGACTTTGGAGGAAACATTTAATATCATGATATCAAGGCTTATCATATGTGACTTCTTCTGCCGTGAACACATGAGAAGGTCTATCAAGGTGCATAACATCGATCTTAGATGTGTCACTCCAACGATTCACTTTAAACACAGAAGACCAAGTAGCCAAAGCATCCACCATCTGGTTCTCTTCACGAGGTATATGATGAAGCTTAACTTTGTTAAAGAAAGTCAACAACCTCCTTGCATAATCTTTGTAAGGAATCAAACTAGGTTGGGTCGTCTCCTATTTTTCTTTTATATGATTAACCACCAGGGCTGAATCTCCATACACATCAAGGATTTTAATTTTTAAATCAATGGCTTCTTCAAAACCCATGATACAAGCTTCATATTCTGCCATGTTCGTATAATCAAACATCAATCTTGCAGTGAAAGGGATGTGAGAACCCTGAGGAGTAATAATGATTGCCCCAATTCGATTACCATAGGCATCAAAAATTCCACCAAACACTAAACCCCACCAGGATTCAGGATATGGTCCTTCTTTGGGCAATGGTTCATCATAATCTTTGGCTTTCGAATACATAACATCTTCATCAGGGAATTCAAACCTAATAGATTGGTAATAATCAATTGGCCGGTGAGCCAAATGATCAACCATAATACTTCCTTTAATTGCTTTCTATGTACGATACTCAATATCATATTCAGATAACAACATTTACCAACGAGTAATACTTCCAGTTAAAGCAGGCTTTTCAAAAATGTACTTGATTGGATCCATTTTGGATATCAACCAAGTGGTATGATTTATTATATACTGGCATAAACGTTTATCAGCCCAGGCCAAAGCACAACAAGTTTTTTCAAGCATAGAGTACTGATAATCAAAGTCTGTGAACATCTTACTCAAATAGTAGATGGCATACTCTTTTATACTAGATTCATCTTGATGTCCAAGTAAATAACCCCTGGACTCTTCCAACATAGTTAAATACATGATTAAAGTTATTCCTTCTACTGGAGGAGACAAGATAGGAGGTTAAAGCATATATCCTTTAATTTTATCAAAATCCTTCTGACATTCTTCTATTCAAACACAACCTTGGTCTTTACGGAGAAGCTTGAAGATTGGTCCACAAGTGGCAGTCATGTGAGATATAAATCTAGAAATGTAATTTAAATGCCCAGGGAATCCTCTGACTTGCTTTTCTATCTTGGGTGTAGGCATCTCTTGAATAGCTATGACTTTATTAAGATTTACTTCAATACCTTTCTGGATGACAATGAAACCCAAAAGCTTTCCTGAACGAATACCAAAAGTACATTTATTAGGATTCAAGAGGAGTTTAAACTTTCTCAAATGCTAAAACAACTTCAACAAATACTCAACAAGACCTTCTTCAGTATTTGACTTAGCAATCATATCATCAACATAGACTTCTATCTCTTTGTGCATCATATCATGGAAAATAGCAATCGTGGCTCTCTGGCACATTGCACTAGCATTCTTCAAACCTAAAGGCATCACTCTATAAAAAAATGTTCCCCAGGGTGTAATAAACGTTATCTTTTTCATATCCTCGGGTGCCATTTTAATTTGATTATAACTGGAAAAACCATCCATAAAGGATAAAATATTGAACTTAGCTGTATTATCTACCAACATATCAATATGCAGCAATGGAAAATCATCTTTTGGGATAACTTTGTTCAAATCTATATAATCAACACACATAAGGACTTTACCATGTTTCTTTGGAATAGGTACAATATTGGCCACCCGTTAAGGATATTTAGAGGTAACAAGGAAATTTGCATTAATTTTCTTTTGAACCTCCTCTTTGATTTTGACTGCCATATCAAGGTGAGTTATTTTCAACTTCTACTTAAATGGCGAACATTCTGGCTTTAAAGCTAATCTATTCTCCA
Organism: Lathyrus sativus; assembly: GCA_963859935.3. Classification (NCBI taxonomy): domain Eukaryota; kingdom Viridiplantae; phylum Streptophyta; class Magnoliopsida; order Fabales; family Fabaceae; genus Lathyrus; species Lathyrus sativus. The sequence continues at coordinate 140,101,068 of OZ012736.1, read as the reverse complement.
CAATGTTTGTATCAAGACCTGGCATATTCTGGTAAGACCAAGCAAACACATCCACATATTCTTTAAAAAGCTCTACCACCCTCTTCTTAAAATTTAGACTAAGCAGTACCCTAATCTTGACTTCTTTCTTGTCCTCTTCAGAACCCAGGTTGATCACTTCTGTTAGACGATGAAAATGATCTAGAAGGGGGGTTGAATAAATCACTAATTCCTAAACAGAGTCAGTGCTTAAAAGAAAATTAGTTTTTAAATTTATACGGAAGCGTCCGAGGAACTAAGGTCGTCTAAACGAATCGTTACTGAAAAGATCGGATATGTGATAAGCTAAGATGGAATATCGAATCCAATGAGAAAACAAATCAATATTTGAACACCAATCAATACAATTTGATTCACTTAAGGTTGTGCAATTTTTAATGGCTTATGAAAATAAAACTCAAATTGACAACAACTCAAATGGTCTGTGTTCGATCAATTTTTCAAACACTTGGTGTGTGAAACACCCCAAGTGAAGTTCTCTAAGTAATGGTAATGCAGAACTTTTCCAATTATAATCAAAATGATTGTAATGAGTTTTCAAAATACTTTTCAGCACTACACTATACCAAAAAATTTTATCGAGCAATTTGATTGTACACAAACGTTAACAATTCAAAAATGGAAAAATAGAGAAGGAGAGAATAACACAAAGTTTGTTGAGGCAGTTCCCCCTTTGTTCTCGCTTGGGATATGTCTGCCCTCAATTCTAAAAATAGAATTGAGATCTATATTAACTTGTTGCAAAAGTTTGTACAAGAGAAGAAATAATAATCACACACTTAAGCCTAGATGTTGATGCTGAAACTATTTCTTCCCTCCCCTTGATTTAAGTCGAATCAAGTGCCTCGAATGTATTGAATAAACCTCTGATTCCAGCTACTCGTTTGAACAACCCGATGTTGCACCCCAAAATTTTCCCAACCATTTCTTTACTTGGCTTATGTTTTCACTGCATTGTTCTAGCATTTGTTCTCTGCATTTTTGCATTTTTGCATATCATATCATTTGTTCTTGAGACAGGGGATCAAGGTTTTCCTGTGGCTCAAAGCTTTTTTTAGCGCAAAAGACTGAACATCGAGCATCGGAGGCTCCGACATTTATTTTGCCCAGCGATCGAGCAGTCAATTTTATTTTGTTTTGCAGGTTATTTTCAATGCAGGAGACATCATGCAGGCTATATCAAGCATTCTCACATTTGGAATATTCAAGAACAAGTTTCAGAAGCTTAACAGAGCTCAAAACGTTTGAAAACAGACCATTGTGCAAGTTTCCCTCCAAAAGGCGCCAAATTCAAAATTTTGAAGGTGTTAACCGATTAACCAATTGGTTAACCGATTAACCAATTGGTTAACCGATTAACCAAGTCAAAAATAGGTCAAATTCAAATATTCAAGGGTGTTAATCGATTAACCATTGGTTAACCGATTAACCAGTGCAAAGTTCTGCTCTGCACGTGAATTTTCAAGAGAATTCACTTTGGGGTCCATTTTGATCATTCTTGAAGTTGATTTTACACTAAGGGAAGGATCTAGAACCATTTCAAATTTTGTTTAACTTTAAAACCATTTCAAATTCCCTCCAAATTCCCATTCCTAATTCCATGCTGTTTTTCACAAACCACATTCCAAACCTCATTTGGATCCAAACCTAAAGGGTATTTAAATGATCTACTCTAAACCTCACATATGTAATCCTCATAATTTCATTCTCACTTCAGAATTCACTCTCATTCTCTCAATTTGATTTCAACTTCTCCATTCCTAAAACCTTCACCAAAGCTCTTCTTTGTTTGAATTCATTGATTGTCCATTGGAATCACTGATTTCTAAGAGCTAAACCTTCATCCATCATCCTCATTGGATCAATTTCTTCATCCAATTTTCGTGCAAGCTTGGATCTGAATTTTGAAGTTGCCTTGAAGGAGCTTATTTGGACTATTTTGGCTTGATTTTGGTTGATCATCACTCCTATAACAAGAACACACTTGGATCTTGAAGAATCTTCGGGTTTCTTGCTTAGATCTACTTAATTGGAGTAAAACAACACTAACCGAAGCAATTCTCTACTTCGTAGGTTGGAATTCTTGATCCGATTTTGATTTTGAGCTTATTTGCATAATTCTCATGTGGATCTTCATTTTCGATTGATTTTTCTAATTGGATTCATATGATCTGTGATCTTGCTGGTTTAATGTATTTACATGTTGATTGGATCACTGTTTGCTGGTTTAAATTCGTGCATAATTGATTATGTGATGATTCAGATTATTGCATAAGTGCTTATGTCCTGAAAATGCTGTTATCTTGCTATTTTTCTGCTTCTGGCACAGTGTTAACTGATTAACCAACACGAATTTTCAAATTTTCAGGCATTTTTCAATGGTTAATTGATTAACATTGTGCCAGTAGGCCTGCTTTGCTATTTTTCATGCTTGGTTTGATATTGTTTCACTTTGAATATTCATAGATCAATATGGTGCATTAGGAGTGAGATGTTTTAGATATATGTCGTTGTTCTTGATTGTTTAATCATGATGTTATCAACACGCGTGTCCGTTTTCCACTTGAATGCACACTTTCGTAGTTGTTGTTCAAGGTGGTGATGTGCTTGCATGTTCATGTTTGCTTGCCTTCTTGCATTTCCTTTTTTTTTTTGTTTTTGCATCTTTCATTTGCATGCTTGAGGTTGAGATGTGCTTGTGGTGGTGTTTACCCCACACTTTGTTCCTCCCTCACTTTCATTCTAATTGTGCATTACATGTTTGCTTACTTGCATTTTTCTTATGCTTCCTTCTTCTTCTTTTGTCTTTTTTGCCATGTTCCCTTAGGACCTCTAATTCTTCTTGTTTAAGATGGATTATGATAGACATTAGGATTGAAACGATGCATGATAACATTAGGTAGCATTCCCTTTTCATCCCAATCATAGGTGTATTTTGTATGAGAACATTAGGTTGAGTCTTAGTCTCCCTTTAGAGTGTCTCACTCTTCTCATCTTCAAACATCTTCAAAACACATAATAAAGGTTAAGGATTGTTGTGCGTTACGAGCCTTAAGTACTTGGGAAATGGTGATTGGGGGGCTTCCTCTCAATTATCTAGAGTGTTTAGCGTATGTCCTTTGGACGATATGCGACGCATTTGCTCCTAAGTCATAGTCTTTAGTGTAACATGAATTACAAACAATAATCAATGCACTTCTTCTCTAAAAAACACAAAAACAAACTTCAAATCATTTTATCCTTCGGGATCTTAACTTGGAAACCTTTTTCATAAAGAGAGTTTTGTTAACTCTTGGTTCTACCACAAACAGGTAACGCCTAAGTCTCCAATGGTCAAACAACATACACCTAACTGCTAGAACTAAGTTTTAACCCTACTCGGGCCTAAAACATTTTGAACCAACCAGTGTTCTTGTTAGCCCGAACTACGTTTGCTCTGATTTCTCATACCAGATGAGAATACGTAGGCACAAGACGACGATGTCTTGGCGAGCAACCTTCCCCCACTTTCACCCGTAGTTAGCCGAACTACGTTGACTCTGACTTTCCCATTGCACGAGGGAATACGTAGGTATAGAGCGAGGATGCTCTATCGAGTCTCTTTTCTTTTCTTTTGTCCTTGAGCTGTAGCTTAGATAGTAAACACCCTTTAGATAGACAACAAAGCGTGGATCCCGTCGAGCACGACGAACATGAGAGGTGCTAATACCTTCCCCTTACGTAACCGACTCCCAAACCCGAGATATGGTTGCGATGACCTGTCTTCTCTCTTTCTGTTAGGTTTTATCTAATCGTTTCCTTTCCCTCTTTTGGGATAAATAACAAATGATGGCGACTCTTATGTCCTTTCTAGACCCTTTTCGCAGCGATGCGACAGCTGGCGACTCTGCTGGGGACTCCGGTTCCCTATGCGAGTCAATCATTGCGCTTGGTTGTTTGTTTTGGATGTGTATATATATGTTGTACTTTATTTTCCTGCATTTACTTTCAGCATTGTATATATCGGTTTTGCTGTGTTGTTGGGGGGGAATGTTCCATTGAGAGATAAGCCGGACCCGAGCTTGAGTACAGACATAGCATTAGAAGTGGAAAGTAGTGGTGGATCTGTATGCTTTGTGTTGTACCCTAAAATTTGACCAACCGGGTCTCGCATCTGGCTCGATGTTTCGACGCATGACCGCATTCGCATCTGCATATCGCATACAGTGCATTTTTCATTTGTATTGATTTTATCGGGATCACAGCTCTCGTCTCGCGTCTCAGGTGTTTTTAATCAGTTCAGATAGGTAGAATCGTATTTTTGGGATTTCGGTGCCCGTTTATTTTACCGGCTATTTTGGTGCGCTCTCGCGGTGTTATTTGTCGTTCGGTGCTTATTTTGTTCCTCTGGGAATTATTGTGATTTTTTCTGGATTTTATTGGTCATTTTTAGGGTTTAAATAGATTTTTAATCATTTTTGGATAATAGGAGAATATAGTTTTTCTTGAATTGATAATAGATTTCTTTATATTTTAAATAGTTTTAATCCAACTTTAGAATATTATAGAATTTCAATAGATTTTTATCATTTTCTTAATAGGGTAATATAGTTTTGTTTTTCTTTTATTAATAAGAGGTGTTCTTTTAGATAAATAATATAGATTTTTCTTTTAGAATATTAACTGATTTTTGAATATATTTTTAAATATAGAATTTTAATAGAGTTTTTAATAGGATAATAGATTTTAATTAGTATTTTAGGACATATTGTTTTAGATATTAATAGGTTGGTTTTATAAGTATAATAAATCTTTTCTATTAGATTCAATTGGGTTTTAATTAGTTTAATCTAGGTTTAGCTGGAATATTATTTTGTTTGGATATTGATTAGTTTTATATTTTATTAGAGTATTGGTCTTAATCATTTTCCGTTAATCCTCATTAGCCCATTAATCCAAATTTTAATCATTTTGTTTCATTGCAGTTTTATTTGGGGGTTTTTATCAGTTTTTCGTGGGCCCAATCAGCAAGGCCCAGTGTGCGTTTTGTTCAGCATCTTCAAGAATCTTCCAGAACAATCCAGAGTAATCAGCCTATATATTCAATCAGCGCCACGTGTTAACGAGAGAGGATGGCCACATTTTCACACTCCCACACGCCACCTCACCCTTCAGAACTTCTCTCTCTCTGCCACGCATCACCAAACGTGGAAGCCATGCATGCCATTCCTCCACTACCTTGCCACGCGTACGCTCCACCATTCCTCGCCTGAAAACTTCTCCGGCCGGCATGCATGGTCGGCGACCTCCCTAACAAACTACCAACCGTCTCCGACCACCGCTCTCCACCGTGCATCTCGCCGGAAGCCTCAAATCCCCAGAAAATTCGTTACAACATTCATCGTCCTCCTCTCATCATCACCTTCAAACTTCATCAACCTTCAACTCCAATCATCGTCCAAATTCATCAACCTCCGATCAAAGTTCTTCCAGATTTCCAGAAACACTATGGACCAAGGACAAAATTCCAGAATCATCATCTACAATCATCAACAAGAGGAACAATCGTCAGCGAAGAACACTCAAGAACACACCGTTCAGAATCTTCAACAAACTTCATCAGATTTCTAGGAAGAAGACTTCCAAGAACTTCATAACATTCTTCGCAAGAACGTCATTCTCCCAGAATCCCTCCACAACGTCGTCTTCGTATCTCCAGATACGATTTCTCCAGAAAGTTAGCTCGCGTGTTCATCAGTACCAACTTCAGGATGCTCGATCTTCAACCAGAAGCTCAAGACCTTCACATGCATGTTCATACCTGGCCCCAGATTCTCCAGATCCTCAAGGATCTCCCCCAACAATCTTCGTCAACGATACGAGTTCTTCCTCAACGATCCGTGATCTTCTTCAACGATTCGTGTTTTCAAGAGCAATCGCCAACAACAAGAACTCCAGAAACATCATCAAGAACGAACTCCAGAAACATCATCAAGAACGGTCAACTTCAAAATCTTCAGCGAACTTCATAAAACCTTCAAGCAAATTTCTTTAAGCTTCATCTGTTGGTCTTCATAGGCGAGCTTTTGTTTTAGTTTGTTTATGGTGTTTTAGTGGTTGTGAAAAAAAGCCATGTTCGAATCTGAGGAGAGGTTCAGAGAAGGACGGACGCAAGAGGTGAGAGCAAAGGAGAGTTGGAGAAGAAAGGGAGAACGGCGCCGTTGTGGGTGGATGAACAGTGAACTGAGAGAGGAGAGGCTTCTAGGGTTTGATTGGTCTGAGTGGTACGTGGCCAGGGATTGGGCTGACCTTCTTGGGCCCAAAGCCAATCCCAGCATACACCTGCGTTTTTCCATTTTCACCCCCTCTGTGTATTCTGTGGTGAATTGGGCCTCAGGCCCAACGTGATCTTTGCTAGCAAACACCTTCCGTTCATATTCGCCCCCCCTGGGATTCTGTTGCTTTGTGAATTGTTTTGGGCTGGGCCCAGTTTGTTATTTTTTTTTTTGTTTCTGCTTACTAACACCCAGCTGGGCTATGCCCCCCATTTATCTTTTCTTTATTTTCTTATTATTCCATTTTGTTTAGTTTGTAGGAAAAAAAATAGGAAAATAATATTGAAAGAAAAAATAGAAAAATAAAAGAAATCTTGAAAAGAAAAAAAATATTGAAAGAAATAATAAAAAGAAAATGTGAAAAAATATAAAAAAAAAAGATATGGAGGAAAATATATAGAAAAATACATAGAAAAATATGGAAAAAATATTTTGAGAAAAAAGAATATATTTTGGAAAAAAAGAAAAGAAGAGAGAAAAATAGTTGGAAAAGAATAAAAAAATATTAAAGCAGACTTAATATTTTTTAGAGTGCATTTTTTCATAGAGTTTATTTTCCTTTTAGGATAGTTTAGAAGTCCACTTGGTAGGGGACTATTTTCCATTCGATTTTTCAGGATAGGATAGGATAGTATTTCCTAGGAGATTTATTTTCAGTATTCAAGCATTGTAATCATTTTTCAGAATGTTAATAAAACGAGATTTGAGCTGTGGTCCCGAAAGTAGCCGAACTACAGCTGCTCTGATTCCTCGTACCAGACGAGGATATGTAGGCATAGGATGCGATATCCTAGCGAGCACACTAACGACTAACCTGTTGTTCTCTCGCTGCTGTGCGATCGAGACTTTCCCGCTGACGACTAATTGTTACCCCTTTTCTCTCTTGCCCAAGTGCATTTGAGACCAGACCGTAGTTTTGCCCATAGGTTCCCGACCTTTGAAACCAATTTATTTTCTCACTGCTGTGTGAGAATACCCTGTTTAGCCGTAGTTAGCCCGAACTACGCGAGGCTCTGATCTTCCATGCAGTGTGGAAGTACGTAGGCACAAGACGCGAAGTCTTGGCGAGCCAATTTCCCCGTAGTCCCGAACTACGTTGACTCTGACTTTCGCTCTTGAGAATACGTAGGCATAAAGTGCGACGCTCTATCGAGTCAATTCCCTTCCGTTTAGATTTAGCAGCCGTAGATAGATTGTTTTGCATCCTGTAGACAACCCAAGCAAGCGTGGATCCCGTCGAGTACGACGGACGTGAGGGGTGCTAATACCTTCCCCTTGCGTAACCGACTCCCGAATCCAGGTTTTGGTTGCGACGACCATACCTTTCCCGTGTTGTGCGAGGTTTACTCTGAGTGTTTCCTTTCCCTCCCGTGGGATAAATAACACACGGTGGCGACTCTTCTATTCAGCCGGCGCCGATTTTCGCAGTAGCGACAACTGGAGACTCTGCTGGGGATCCAACGTCCCCTGGCTGCTAAGGACTGCAATAGTTCTTATGCATGTGGGATCCAACGTCCCCTAAGAGAGAGTCCATCCTAGTGCTTGTTTGCTTGTCTATTGGGGCTTATTTTTTGATATTATCTGTTGCTGTTGGGGTGTTACGGGTGTTCTATGATTGAGTGAGAAGCCGGACCTGGGCTTGAGTGCACCTTAGACTTAGAGTAGAGATTAGTGGGCGCGTACCGGCTTTGCTTGTACTAGTGTCCCGCGAAATCTACACTCGGACGAGGTTCTTCTGGTTGACTTCTTTTTCTACCCTTTGGGTCGAGGGGGTTGTTGGTCAGTTGGATTGTCGACTCCGGGAACCGATCATTTGGAAGTTAGCTAAGTGAGGCCTCTTCAAGACTTGATGATGCCACTCCTTCTGGGAATCGTATCGTCAGTTTTGAAAGTCTGTGACGCTGACGACCGCATAGGATGCCTTACCTTGTCAGATATAGGTCCATACCTGTGAGTGGGGGGGTTTTTGTGCAGGAAACTTGACTTCCAACCTACCCGTTATTTTGGTCTCCTCTTCAGAGCAACCGTACTCCGTCAGCAGCACAGTAGTATTCAGAGATTTGTGTGGGGGCTGTGATCCCATTGTTTGCTGCATTTTGCATATCATATGCATAGCAGTGTTGCATCATATTGCATAGCATTTCTCCAGCTAGCCAGAGTTCTGATCCAGCCTTTGTTTCCTGAAGTTGATTACCCGGAGTTTGGATGGAGCAACTGTTGATTGTCAAAAGACCGACCTAGGGGTTGAGTAGATTTGAGCAGAATCAAGCATTGAAGTCAGCTGAAGACTATTGGTAGCCATGTCTGAAGGAAATTTCCAGTCTCCTAACACCCTGACAGGGTTCACTATGGCGTCCAACCCTCTGTATGATTCTATGGAAGACTTCCCTCAAGTGAACAACATTGCTGCAGACCAAGTTGTACAGCCTTCTGTTGAGAACCGAGGTCGACATGAGCAGTTTGTTGCCCGGAATGAGCGTCCTCCTCCTGTTAACAATCAAGGTGTTGCTTTCCCTGTGATGAATTACCGAAGAGATATTCCAACGGCTGGGATGGTAGATCCAAGAGCTCTTGAGAAGGATAGAAGACTCCGAGCGTTGGAAGAGCAAATTGAAACTTTGAAAATAAAAGATGCTGTTAACCTGGATGCTGTAGGCATGTGTTTGGTTCCTGACCTGGTGTTGCCTTACAAGTTCAAAGTGCCGAAATTTGAGAAGTACACGGGAGATAGCTGTCCGAAGCAACATTTGATGATGTTCTGTCGAAGAACGAATTCGTTTGTGCGAGATGACAAATTGATGATCCATTGCTTTCAGTATAGTCTGTCTGAGGGCATCTTTGAGGTGGTATGTGCAGTTAGAGAGAAATCAGATTCAGCATGGGTGGATTTAGCCAGAGCTTTTCTGAAGCAGTACGATTACAATCTTGATGAAGCTCCTAGTCGCATGCAGTTGCAAGAATTGTCTCAAGAGAACAATGAACCTATCAAGAAGTATGCTCAGAGATGGAGAGAATTTGCTGCCAAAGTGCAACCACCACTCCTTGACCAAGAGCTGACAAGCATGTTTGTAGATTTCCTACAAGATCCGTACCTCGAAAGACTGCTCGGACTTCCGTTAAGTTTCTCTGACGTGGTAGCACTAGGAGAACGCCTTGAGTATGCCATCAGAATTGGGAGAATTCAGATTACTTCAAATGATCAAGCTGGTGAAACTGAATATCCTCGTGACTATCAGAATGAAGAAGAATTTGTGATCAATGCAGTCATGCCAAAGGTTGAATATCCTCGAAGCGAATCAGTGAATTTTGTTGGTTCTTCATCTTCTCAGAGATCAGTACCTCCTGTGGCTTGTTATGCTGGACAGACAGCGGTGCCTAGGGCACCATATCAGGAGTCTTATGTCGTTTCCATTGCAGAGCAGCAAACTCGTGGTCGAGGTTATCAGAATCAGCGTCAGAATTAGAATCGACCTCGCAACAACTTGGAACGAAGGAATGGTCCTTCTCACCCAGCGCCTATGCCGTATAGCCAGCTGCTACCATCTTTGATCCAGAGTCTTTGGTGGAGCCGAAAGCTCTTAAGCCCGTGCCAGAACCTTACCCTCCTGGGTACAATCCCCATGTTCAATGTGGTTACCATGGTGGCTCTCCAGGGCATGCAACTGAAGATTGTAAAGCGTTTCAGGCGAAGGTACAGCAGTTGATCGACAAAGGGTGCATTTCCTTTCCAGAAGGAGTTTTGTTGGTTCATGCCAACCTCTCAGCTGTCTGAGCTCGCAGATTCATTTCCAAAGGCCAGTGGTTCAAACAGGCGGGCGCCTCGGCATTGGCAGTCCTCAGACTCTTATATCATTTGCATTTGTAGTTTCTTTTCCGTTAGTTACTACTTGCTTTTAAATATTGATTGTTTCGAATGGTGATATTAATAAGGTGACTATGCATGTTTCTGAATTAATCATGTCGCTGTCGCTCATTTACTGCATTGCACTGACACTTGCATTTTTATTCACTCCACTTTATCACTGTGACTAGCAAAGATTGGAGGGAGGATGACGAAACTGAAACTCGTAACCAATGATCGTATGCTTTCAGATAAGACCGTACCGATGACGTACAAGGCATTGTTTCAAATCCCCTAAACACCAGAGAGATAAGGAAGAGAATCCCTTGTTAACCACTTCGAGCCGAGAAGTAGGAGTTTCTTTCGGATTTTTAAACCCTCACATCTTAACCCGGGGCAGGGTAGTTGTCAGTTAGCTTGACCGAGCATTCAAGTCTTACAGAGGCGTGTTGTCTTTTGAGGACCCATCAGTTTACGCCTTTCAAGAGGTCGTAATTCGTCAACCACAGTGGTTAAACCTCACCAATCAGGAGTAAGGCAGTTACAATCCCTTCGGAGCAATCAAGACAACCAGTGTCATACGACTTTGTTCCAAAAGAAAAAAAGAAGAAAGCCCGCTAAGTAAAAAGAAAAGAAAAAGCTGGAAGGCTAATACTTAGGCAAAAATTAGGGCGTCCCGCTGGACTTCAAAAGAAATCGAAAAGAACTCAAAAGGAGTCAGTCCAGGCAAAAATTAGGGAATCAAAAGAACGAAAAGAAAGGATATCAAAGGAAGAATCCTCGAACAAGGACAAGGTCGTATGGATACAGACACCGAAAACGAAAAAGGAGTAAATGTCACTCCGAAAACCTTGTGAGTTTTCCTTAGCCATGGTCCTTACCATTCAACATACCTCTCGAAGAGGCGAGCGCTCGAGCCAGGTTAATTGAACTTTAGGATCGGAGATCATCACGTAGAAGGGGTGGGTACAAAGCAAAATTTGAGCCAAATATCCTTTGTTTCACGAACCGTGAACCCGACCACGATACAACCCTTAAAAGACCTAATTGAGGCAAGGTTTATTCTGAAGGCGCATTACGGTAAGGTTGAGTAACCTGACTCCCTCTTGATTTGCTAGTCATATCCTTGTTGTATTTTTCACTGATCACATCAGCACTACGTTTGAACTTTGGTTCATTCGTCACTCACAATCATAGCATGTAAATGAGTGACAGCTCAAAATTTTTTCAAAATCTGCATGAACGCTGCATTAAAATCGCCATTCGGGATTGAACAATTTTACTTGCAGGTCAGTAGTTGACATGAAAGAAATTCCAACAGGGAATAATCGAACAGGATTGAATAATTCAACAGTCTGGATCAGAATGGTGTATGTTACGAAACCCTGTAAATCTGGGGCATTGACTTCCAGAGAGTTCGGAATCAATTAGTCTGAGGAAAAGTCCCGAAGCATCAGTTGATTATGGGGCAGAAGTTGATCAGAAGCGAATCTTCTCGAGAGCCAATCAGGGGCAGTTATCCAGAGTGCTATATCAGAACAGGTTAAGTCGCTCAACGCTCGTTCAGGGGCAAGTCACGATGTGGATAGTTGTTGAATTAAGGGAAACACTGAGGTAAGCCACCGCGAGGTCGTATTATAGCAAGGTGCTTTCGGTTCAGAGTAAGTTCTTTCCGAGAACCAGATTGAGGCAAAGTCATTACAGACAGGGGCATGCCATCCCAAGAGTGCAGAGATTATTCTTAATTAGAGAGGCGTTCGATTCGAGGTATCTCGCGGAAGTTCAGAATGCTGGGGCAGTTCATATTAAACCGCCAGGGTACAGATTTTCAGACTATCCCACAGAGTTTCCTGCAGGCCGGGGCATAGCAAAGGCGAAAAAGTTATTCTTCTCAGTGTCATCAGCGTATTCAGAGCTACTTGAGCAGATCCAACCGATCTCCAAGTTTGAGACAAATATCGGGAAATTATGACCCTTCTACTAGAAGTTGTGAATTTAGACTGGATGTTGTCCAGCATCAGACGTGTATGACCCACCACGAATGTACAGAAGTCCAGCCTACTCGACACTCGTTTATCCCCCAGCAAAGTCATACATTCAAGAGGCAGTTAATCTGGGGCAATTAGGTCGAGATTTGGCAAATCTCTTGCGGCTATGGGCACTGCTCCACGAACCAGTCGATCAGGGGCAAAAGATTATCACAAGACCGGGGCAGAACACCCTAAAAACAAAAGATGTTGTTGGGACATTCTTTTGGGGTTTGACGTGCAAAAACAGTTCAGATCCAACCGTCAGGGTACAGAGATCGAAGAGTCCTCATCAGAAGGTTGGTGCCGATTCAGGGGCAAGGTATTGTGAGTAGCACTATGGCTAGCCTTTCTTTTCCAGACAAAATGCTCGGACTGGGGCATGTTGGTATTTGTGGGGAAAATTTCCGAGAAGGAATAGAGTTCATTTCGCCCTGACCAGAGGCACTTTGGTGAAAGACTTGATCGTTACGTGAAGTGAACCCCCATGCAGGAAGCGCTTTTGAGATAGCAATATTCCTTACTGAAGAAGGATCGAATTCCCCAGCTAGTCGTGGCTTATTCGAAGGATATTCTCCAGCGAAGTCGTTCATCCTCAACAGAGTTTGGCGATTCCAAGATTATAAGGCTGTATTCAGACAGTGTATCTCAAGCCGAGTTGGTTTAGTCGCAGAAGATCAATATTTGTGAGCTGTATTCAGGCAAGTTCACCTTTCCCCGCAGGGTCAGTTTACATCTCCCCCAGCGGAGTCAGTTGGTTTCCCCAAGAGAATCATCCCATCCCCAGTGGAGTTCTCTTTTCAGCAAATATTTCCATTCCTCCCAGTGGAATTCAAAGATTAAGACTCTCCCCGGAAGAGTTGGTGCGGGTCTTGGCATTTATTTTGTCGGAATACCGTGTGATATTCGTTCACTCTCCAGCAGAAGTTCAATCATACCAGGCGCATCTGCTATCTCCCCAGCAGAGTTATATTCCCCAGCAGGGTGTTACTTCGATGAGGTGCTTGGTTTAAGTTCCCAATTTCCCAGCTGAGTCGACTTCCTTCTCCCAGCATTTATTTTGCTGGGATAGTTATGTAGCATCTGGCTATCCCCAGCGGAGTCGGCATTATCTTCAGCATTTATTTTGCTGAAGCAGTTCCTGTATCTCGACAGTTCGAGTCTGCATTGGCATCGGCATATAGTGTTATACTTGCATCCACCGAGTAAAAACGCATAATATTTCCATGTCGAATGGAACATTGCATCATTGTCAAACATACACATTGTTGAAATATAAACTAGGTTGGCTAACCGTTTGGTTTCAAGTATTTGTTTCTCTTGCAGGTGGGAGGAGTCCTTGCTCCAATAAATCAATGAACATTCGAAGTCTCGGCATGAGATATTCAACGAAGTGTCAGTTGTGGCACTACTCCCCACAGAGTCAGCAGGATAAGTTTCTCTTTGTCCTTAAGCAGAGTTACTTATTTCCCCGCCAGGGTTCTTGTTGAAGTTTCTCTAGTCCGACCAGCGGATCGTTTCCTTCAAAGTTGTTGTTACGTCAGCATTAAAAGGTTTCATGAACCAGAATTTCAGAGGCTACCGCCGGTTATCAGAGCAGGCATCCAGTGGTTTGGTTTCCAGATATCCCCAGTAGAGTCAGTCTCAAAGTTGCTGTAACGTCAGTGATAAGAAGTTTGCGGACCAATGGAAGGATGAGTCCTAACGTGGATAGTTTTATGGATAGGTTTTCCTCATGCTAGAGGAGTGGGTGTCCTAACGTGGATAATTTTATTTCCCCGGGCTGATGGGAGGTGCTAGTCCTAACGTGGGCAGGTTTGATTTCTCAGAATTGTTGGAATGTGGAGTCCTAACGTGGACATTTCTTCCAGGTGACGATATGTGTTAGTCCTAACGTGGACAGATTCGAGTTCTCGGTATTGATTGAGTGTGGAGTCCTGACGTGGACAAAGTTGGTTACTCTTCGTGTGGGTGTCCTGACGTGGACCATTTATTTTCAGCAAATAGCTTTATTCATAATGGTGAAAGGGGTGTCCTGACGTGGACAAGTTTGCAGTTCTTTGTGATGACAAGATGCGAGAGTCCTGACGCGGACAAATTTATCCTTCTTCGTGTTGTTGGCAAAGTATGAGTCCTAACGTGGACAAGTCTCATTTCCCCAGCAAGTCGAAGACGCGCGAGTCCTGACGTGGACAGGTTCTATTACTTCCGCAGGTTGAGCTATGGGTCCTAACGTGGACAAGTTTCATTTCCTCAGCAAGTCAAGAGGCGAGTCCTGACGTGGACAAATCAAGACGAAACGTGAGTCCTGACGTGGACAGGTTTATTCCTTACGTGGAAAGAGAAGTTTTAGTTCCTTACGTGGAAAAAATTGAATTCCTTACGTGGAAAGATGGAGTCCTTACGTGGACATATCAAGATTGTGTTCCTAACGTGGAAAAATGATTCCTTACGTGGAAAGTTCGTATTCCTTACGTGGAAGAAGAGATGTTCTCCTTACGTGGAAAGAAGATGGTTTCCTTACGTGGAAAGAGATTGATTCCTTACGTGGAAAGTTTAGTCCTGACGCGGACAGATTGAGAAAAGAGATTGTGATTCCTTACGTGGAGCGAAAGTTATTCCTTACGTGGAAAGTGTGGTCCTGACGCGGACAGATCCAGAAGAAATTTATTCCTTACGTGGAAAGAGGGAGTCCTTACGTGGACCGATCAAGACGAGTTGGTTTCCTTACGTGGAAAGATTGTGATTCCTTACGTGGAAAGATTGAGTCCTTACGTGGACATATCAAGTTGGAGTCCTGACGTGGACAGATCGAGGTTATGTTTCCTTACGCGGAAAGATTGGAGTCCTGACGTGGACAAACTAAGATAAGATTGTGTTTCCTTACGTGGAAAGAAAAGAAGTTTGTTTCCTTACGTGGAAGAAGATAGCATTCCTGACATGGAAAGATTGATTCCTTACGTGGAAGAGCGATGTATTCCTTACGTGGAAAGTTTAGTCCTGACGTGGACAGATTCATAAAAAGAAGCTTCAGTTCCTTACGTGGAAAAGCAAGTTTAGTCCTGACGTGGACAGATTCAGAAGAGAAGTTGTTTCCTTACGTGGAAAAGTTTAGTCCTGACGTGGATAGATCAAAGTTTGATTCCTTACAGGGAAAGATTGAGTCCTTACATGGACATATCAAGATGAGATTCCTTACGTGGAAAAAAGATGTAGTCCTTACATGGACAGATCAAGAAAGATTTGATTCCTAACGTGGAAAAGATGGAGATTCCTTACGTGGAAAGTTGTAGTCCTAACGTGGAAAAAGAGGTGTTCCTTACGTGGAAAGAAGATGGCATTCCTAACGTGGAAAGAAAGATTGATATAGTATTCCATACGTGGAAAGAAGATTGGAGTCCTTACGTGGACAGATTGAGATTGTATTCCTTACGTGGAAAGATTGGGGTCCTTACGTGGACAGATTCAAATCGAGATTGTATTCCTTACATGGAAAGATAGTATTCCTTACGTGGAAAGAGGCTTGTATTCCTGACGTGGAAAGAAAGAGTGTATTCCTGACGTGGAAGGGGTTTAGTCCTGACGTGGACAGATTCAAAAGAAGACGTATTCCTTACGTGGAAGAGTTTGACGAGGTATCCCCAGCGAAGTTGTCGAGATTTTTTCCTAACATGGACGAGTTTTGGTTGAGATTTCTTTGTGTTGACGAAGCAGGCGTCCTGACATGGACAATGTTCTATCCCTGCAATGATAAATGTCTTTTTCGGGCTGATGAAAATAATCCCCAGCACCGTCGTTAATGGATCAGTGGGTTGTCGTAACAACCAGATTCAGTTGGTGAAGGTCATTCCCCAAGCAGTGGTGCAGTTTATTTCTGCGGTTGGCAAATTTCAGGGTTCCATTTGTATTCAACCATCTTCTACCTTTGAATGATCAAAGGCTGGGCGCTCTTCGACCATTCAGGTCCAAGCTGCTTGAATAGGGGCAGCTGTTGCACCCTAAAATTTGACCAACCGGGTCTCGCATCTGGCTCGATGTTTCGACGCATGACCGCATTCGCATCTGCATATCGCATACAGTGCATTTTTCATTTGTATTGATTTTATCGGGATCACAGCTCTCGTCTCGCGTCTCAGGTGTTTTTAATCAGTTCAGATAGGTAGAATCGTATTTTTGGAATTTCGGTGCCCGTTTATTTTACCGGCTATTTTGGTGCGCTCTCGCGGTGTTATTTGTCGTTCGGTGCTTATTTTGTTCCTCTGGGAATTATTGTGATTTTTTCTGGATTTTATTGGCCATTTTTAGGGTTTAAATAGATTTTTAATCATTTTTGGATAATAGGAGAATATAGTTTTTCTTGAATTGATAATAGATTTCTTTATATTTTAAATAGTTTTAATCCAATTTTAGAATATTATAGAATTTCAATAGATTTTTATCATTTTCTTAATAGGGTAATATAGTTTTGTTTTTCTTTTATTAATAAGAGGTGTTCTTTTAGATAAATAATATAGATTTTTCTTTTAGAATATTAACTGATTTTTGAATATATTTTTAAATATAGAATTTTAATAGAGTTTTTAATAGGATAATAGATTTTAATTAGTATTTTAGGACATATTGTTTTAGATATTAATAGGTTGGTTTTATAAGTATAATAAATCTTTTCTATTAGATTCAATTGGGTTTTAATTAGTTTAATCTAGGTTTAGCTGGAATATTATTTTGTTTGGATATTGATTAGTTTTAGATTTTATTAGAGTATTGGTCTTAATCATTTTCTGTTAATCCTCATTAGCCCATTAATCCAAATTTTAATCATTTTGTTTCATTGCAGTTTTATTTGGGGGTTTTTATCAGTTTTTCGTGGGCCCAATCAGCAAGGCCCAGTGTGCGTTTTGTTCAGCATCTTCAAGAATCTTCCAGAACAATCCAGAGTAATCAGCCTATATATTCAATCAGCGCCACGTGTTAACGAGAGAGGATGGCCACATTTTCACACTCCCACACGCCACCTCACCCTTCAGAACTTCTCTCTCTCTGCCACGCATCACCAAACGTGGAAGCCATGCATGCCATTCCTCCACTACCTTGCCACGCGTACGCTCCACCATTCCTCGCATGAAAACTTCTCCGGCCGGCATGCATGGCCGGCGACCTCCCTAACAAACTACCAACCGTCTCCGATCACCGCTCTCCACCGTGCATCTCGCCGGAAACCTCAAATCCCCAGAAAATTCGTTACAACATTCATCGTCCTCCTCTCATCATCACCTTCAAACTTCATCAACCTTCAACTCCGATCATCGTCCAAATTCATCAACCTCCGATCAAAGTTCTTCCAGATTTCCAGAAACACTATGGACCAAGGACAAAATTCCAGAATCATCATCTACAATCATCAACAAGAGGAACAATCGTCAGCGAAGAACACTCAAGAACACACCGTTCAGAATCTTCAACAAACTTCATCAGATTTCCAGGAAGAAGACTTCCAAGAACTTCATAACATTCTTCGCAAGAACGTCATTCTCCCAGAATCCCTCCACAACGTCGTCTTCGTATCTCCAGATACGATTTCTCCAGAAAGTTAGCTCGCGTGTTCATCAGTACCAACTTCAGGATGCTCGATCTTCAACCAGAAGCTCAAGACCTTCACATGCATGTTCATACCTGGCCCCAGATTCTCCAGATCCTCAAGGATCTCCCCCAACAATCTTCGTCAACGATACGAGTTCTTCCTCAACGATCCGTGATCTTCTTCAACGATTCGTGTTTTCAAGAGCAATCGCCAACAACAAGAACTCCAGAAACATCATCAAGAATGAACTCCAGAAACATCATCAAGAACGGTCAACTTCAAAATCTTCAGCGAACTTCATAAAACCTTCAAGCAAATTTCTTTAAGCTTCATCTGTTGGTCTTCATAGGCGAGCTTTTGTTTTAGTTTGTTTATGGTGTTTTAGTGGTTGTGAAAAAAAAGCCATGTTCGAATCTGAGGAGAGGTTCAGAGAAGGACAGACGCAAGAGGTGAGAGCAAAGGAGAGTTGGAGAAGAAAGGGAGAACGGCGCCGTTGTGGGTGGATGAACAGTGAACTGAGAGAGGAGAGGCTTCTAGGGTTTGATTGGTCTGAGTGGTACGTGGCCAGGGATTGGGCTGACCTTCTTGGGCCCAAAGCCAATCCCAGCATACACCTGCGTTTTTCCATTTTCACCCCCTCTGTGTATTCTGTGGTGAATTGGGCCTCAGGCCCAACGTGATCTTTGCTAGCAAACACCTTCCGTTCATATTCGCCCCCCCTGGGATTCTGTTGCTTTGTGAATTGTTTTGGGTTGGGCCCAGTTTGTTATTTTTTTTTGTTTCTGCTTACTAACACCCAGCTGGGCTATGCCCCCCATTTATCTTTTCTTTATTTTCTTATTATTCCATTTTGTTTAGTTTGTAGGAAAAAAAATAGGAAAATAATATTGAAAGAAAAAATAGAAAAAGAAAAGAAATCTTGAAAAGAAAAAAAATATTGAAAGAAATAATAAAAAGAAAATGTGAAAAAATATAAAAAAAAAAGATATGGAGGAAAATATATAGAAAAAAACATAGAAAAATGTGGAAAAAATATATTGAGAAAAAAGAATATATTTTGGAAAAAAAGAAAAGAAGAGAGAAAAATAGTTGGAAAAGAATAAAAAAATATTAAAGTAGACTTAATATTTTTTAGAGTGCATTTTTTCATAGAGTTTATTTTCCTTTTAGGATAGTTTAGAAGTCCACTTGGTAGGGGACTATTTTCCATTCGATTTTTCAGGATAGGATAGGATAGTATTTCCTAGGAGATTTATTTTCAGTATTCAAGCATTGTAATCATTTTTCAGAATGTTAATAAAACGAGATTTGAGCTGTGGTCCCGAAAGTAGCCGAACTACAGCTGCTTTGATTCCTCGTACCAGACGAGGATATGTAGGCATAGGATGCGATATCCTAGCGAGCACACTAACGACTAACCTGTTGTTCTCTCGCTACTGTGCGATCGAGACTTTCCCGCTGACGACTAATTGTTACCCTTTTTCTCTTTTGCCCAAGTGCATTTGAGACCAGACCGTAGTTTTGCCCATAGGTTCCCGACCTTTGAAACCAGTTTATTTTCTCACTGCTGTGTGAGAATACCCTGTTTAGCCGTAGTTAGCCCGAACTACGCGAGGCTCTGATCTTCCATGCAGTGTGGAAGTACGTAGGCACAAGACGCGAAGTCTTGGCGAGCCAATTTCCCCGTAGTCCCGAACTACGTTGACTCTGACTTTCGCTCTTGAGAATACGTAGGCATAGAGTGCGACGCTCTATCGAGTCAATTCCCTTCCGTTTAGATTTAGCAGCCGTAGATAGATTGTTTTGCATCCTGTAGACAACCCAAGCAAGCGTGGATCCCGTCGAGTACGACAGACGTGAGGGGTGCTAATACCTTCCCCTTGCATAACCGACTCCCGAATCCAGGTTTTGGTTGCGACGACCATACCTTTCCCGTGTTGTGCGAGGTTTACTCTGAGCGTTTCCTTTCCCTCCCGTGGGATAAATAACGCACAGTGGCGACTCTTCTGTTCAGCCGGCGCCGATTTTCGCAGTAGTGACACTTTGCATGCACAAGTTCCCATGAAATTCGTGCTCAGACGAGATCCTCTTTGATGATTTCTTTTCTGGCCCTTTGGGCTCGAGGGGATTTTTGATCTGAAGATTATCGACTCTGGGTACTGATCATTTGTGATTAAGCTAAGTGAGGCCGCTTTGGGAGATTATGATGCCAAACCAGAAATAGTGAACGTATCATCGTTTCTTGAAAGTCTGTGACGCTGATGAACGCGTACGATGCCGAACCTTGTCAGTGATAGGTCCATACCTATGAGAGAGATTGGGTTATGCAGGAAACCTTGACTTCCAGACTACCTGGTTTTCTTTACAGTGTGAATCTGTGTTCTTGATACAAGGGGTTCCTATCAATGACAGTGATATGTTCTTATCAAAGCGGAGCGCTGGTTCTTCTCAATCAACAGCACATCGATCTTGATCCCCTGTTTGCATTTGCATGTGCATTTTTCATCTGCATTTTCATTAACATGTATTTATGTTGCAGGTGCATATTTCCTACTCGATTCTAGTGATCTTGTTACCTTACTTCTGATATGGAGCCCTTGAAGAAGACAGTGGCATATAAGCTCCCAATTCCTGATGTTGGATCTTTATTAAGCTTGATCTCTGTGGCCGACAGGAAAGTGATGGAAGACTTCAAGGAATCCTATGGGAAACTTCTAAGTGTCGTCTGTGTCGCTACTGCGAAAAAAAGGTGTCGTCAAAGACAGAAGAGTCACCACCTATCGTTCTTTATCCCAAAGGAGGGAAAGGAAACGATCAGGAATAAACCTAACGAAAAGGAAAAGACAAGGTCATCGCAACCAAGTCTCTGGGTTCGGGAGTCGGTTACGCAAGGGGAAGGTATTAGCACCCCTCACGTCCGTTGTACTCAACGGGATCCACGCTTGTTTGTTTATCTGACGGGTTGTTTATCTATCTACCTACGAGGCTGGTTCACAAGAAAAGAAAGGAGAAAAATAACTCGATAGAGCGTCGCTGCTCTAGGCCTACGTACTCCCTCGTGCAATGGGAAAGTCAGAGTCAACATAGTTCGGCTAACTACGGGTGAAGGGGAAAGGTTTGCTCGCCAAGACCTCGCGTCTTGTGCCTATGTACTTTCATCTGGTATGAAAGATCAGAGCGAACGTAGTTCGGGATAAAACGGAACACAAGTTCGCTCAAGTATTTTTACCCGAGTAGGGTTAACAAACAGTTCCAGCAGTTTGGTGTATGCAGCTCGCTTGTTGGAGACTTACGCGTTACCGTTTGCGGTAGAACTGAGAGTTAACGACACTCTTTTTCTGAAAACGATTTTCCTGATTAAAGGAGCCCCAAAGGGAAAAAGGAGGGTTGAGGTTTGTTTTTGTCTTTTACGAAAGAAGTGTTTTTTTATGAATATTTGTAATTCACACTGCACTAGAGACTATGACTTAAGAGCGAATGTGTCGCATATCGTCCTAAGGACATATGCTAACACTCTAGATAATTGAGAGGCAACCACCCAATCATCATTTCCCAAGTGGCTTAACGCTCGTAACGCACAATAAGGACTTGCCTTTATTAAATGTTTTATTTTTGTTTGAAGAGAGAAGAGAAGGACTCTACTAAAGGGAGACTAACTCAATCCTAAAAGTTGTCATGCAAAGTGGACTTAGAGTTGGGATACAAAAGGGAATCTATCCTAGATGTTGTCATACATGGATTAAACCTAATGTCTATCATCACTCCTTAAACAAGGAAGTAAGAATCCTAAGGGAACATGCAAAGGGAACAAAACAAAGCTAAAATCATTAAGCAGATGAGATAAGAATATAAACAGGTGCATATGCAATGCAACAGTACAAGCAAGGGAGACAAACTTAACCTTAGATGCAAACAGAGATGCACAGAGAAAGCACACAAGCAAAGGGAGGCAACCCTCAACCAATAATGCAATCAAGCAAAGGCAAGTATGAAAGCAGATAAACAATCAAGCAAAGGGAGACACACTCAACCTTTATGCAAGTATGAACCTAAACAAAAGTATTCTACTCATGCAATTCTATCCTAATGCAACAGTAAATAAGTCAATCAAACATGGGAAAGAGAGGTAAACAAGATGAGCAACAAGGAAATTATCCCAAGGCTACATCAGATTCAGATGTGTGTTAGCACAAGAGTCCATTTGGGGCTCAGACCTCTCATGGAATGCACAGAGTTCTTCCACAGGAAGAGCTAGGCTCTCACAAGAAGGATCCCTGGAATTTAGGACAAATGAGAATGGTGGAACCTAGATGTTAATCTAAGGTATCTTATTAATGTGTATCAACACATGAGTCCTAAGGGCTCAGACCTCTCATGGAATACACAGAGTTCTTCCACAAGAAGAACTAGGCTCTCACAAGAGGGATCCCTAAGTCATAGGACTGGGAAGGGAAAAGGAGAAACATAATGAAAACCAAAGGGAATTCACCATGTTCAATGTGCTTCAGCACAAGAGTCCATCATAGGCTCAAACTTCTCATGGAATGCACAGAGTTCTTCCACAGGAAGAACTAGGCTCTCACAAGAAGGATCCTGAGAATGCAGGACAAGAAGGAGAAATTGTGTACAAAGTACTTGAGTCCTCAAGGCTCAACTCCTTATGGAATGCACAAAGTTCTTCCACAGGAAGAACTAGGCTCTCACAAGGAGGATCTAGGTCATAGGACTAGGAAACAAAAGGGGGAGGATGAGGATGGGAAGCAAGGTAAACTCCACAGGAGTTTACCAAGGCACTCAACCAATCTCAACACATTCAAAGAGTGGCCCTCAGTGGCTCAACTTCTTCATGGAATGCGCAAAGTCCCTCCACAGGAGGAACTAGGCTCTCACTAGAAGGATCCACAGGTCCTAGATTGTTGAAATGGAAATGACAAGTCAAAGCCAAGCAAAGAAGCCAAACCAGGGAGAAAAATCATCACACAAACTTCTAAGAAAACCTAATATCTAAGCACTAAAGGATATCTATCCTAAGGGAGCTTAATGGCATGCTAGAGACTTGAAAATGAACCTATAAAGGTGTCAACCTATGTACTAAGGGATCAAACCAAGATTGGGTGCTTAAGGTTTTCTAAAAGTTCATTTATGAGGCCAAACTATGAGAAGGTGCAATTAGGAACACACAAACTTAGTCAGAAAGCAAAATCTAAGAAAAATAGGAAATCACATCCTAAAATCCTAATAAAATTTCTGAAGTATCCTAAGGGTGTTATAAACCTATGGTAGAAATTTCAGAATCAAACTCTAAATTTAAAGGCACTATCTAAATGCCAAACCTAAAGGTGTGTTATGGGAAGTTCAAATGGGGAAGGCTCTAAAGATGTGCTCTAAAACCTATTCAAATGGAATATAAAAAATGCAAGAAAAATATTACAATATTCTACAATGTATCAACATTCATCATACAAAAAATAAGAGATTAAATCCAAGCATTGATATGGAAAGAAAAATCTAGAAGTTAACATGCTATTATTTCTACTTATTGAAAAGCATATAAAAGCAAAATACAGAATTAATTGAAAAAGGAATTAAAATTGCAATTAAAAAATGTGCAAAATTAAAGAACATCTTAAACCGCACTCATGATTTTTTCTAGGATTTATGTGATTTATTTGCTATTTAAAATGAATTAAAAGTGAAACAAAAAATAAAAAGTGAAATAAGAAAAATAAAATTGAAATAAAAGGGCCAGGGGTGCATTTAGTTAGGCTATCATGTTATAATTGTTTGGACCAGCGCAAGAGGGGGTGGGAAGAGCAACGTTGGCCCAAGTCCAATATGCCTAAGGTGTGAATCTGGTGATCACGTGGTTCTGGTCAAAGTAGGCCTACCGTGCGTCTTAATCCATACCATACGTTCATCTAGTATGCTAATCCAACGCGTATTACCTTGCCACGTAATAAAAGAGTCAAAACCCTAAATGAAACTCACTCTCGCACGTTGGATGAGCTTACTGAGTCAAGCAAGTCTTGATATCTAACGACCACGATTAAGATTGGACATTTCAAATGGAGAAAGGGGGGAACGACCAGGCAGTGGCCGTTAACGGTGGTTTTCGGTTGTAGTTGGCTTTGTTGATGTATTTCCGGCGGTTTTCGTGACGGTTAAATGCTTGGATGTGGCGGATTTTTGATTGGCCAATGATATTTAAACCGAGGCTTCGTGGCTTTCGGATTCGCGGATGAGGATGGGTTTGACGATTTACGGATCTGGGGATGATGTTTCGTCTGTTTTCGTTCCCCTTTTTTAGGGTTTTTTTGGTCGCCCTTTTGTGATGCTGTCGAGATGCGTTTTATACTGTTTGATTTTCATCTTTTTCGTTCTTATTTTGGGCTTGGATGATGATATGATCTGATTGCCATTGATGTTGGCTAGATTTGATTTGATCGATGAATCCAGATTTTTCGCTGATATTTCCGGATCTGATTTTGTTCAGAAAATGATTTTTGGATCTGATTATGATTTTTGCTATTAATTTCCTATTTCATTTTTAGATCCATGATTCTGGATAATGAGATTCGGATTTGGTTTGTTAGATTATTTTTTGTTCTGGATTTTGGATTAAGAACCCGTTTGGCTGAAAAATCATTTTTCACAAAAAAACTCTTTCTCTCTCTCTCTCTCTCTCTCTCTCTCTCTCTCTCTCTCTCTCTCTCTCTCTCTCTCTCTCTCTCTCTCTCTCTCTCTCTCTCTCTCTCTCTCTCTCTCTCTCTCTCTCGGAAATTTTGAACAGATATTGCCGGGTTTTTTTTTGCCTGAGGTCGGAAATGGGGGGTTCGATAGCAACTTCTGCTGCCCCTCCCGGACCCGATGATGACAGCGTTTCTGAGGGTCCGAAATAAATTAAAAACCTTTCTGTAAATAAAAACAAATTAAATCCCATTGAAAAATCTTGGTTATTAATCTTGCAGGTTTCGTGGAGATTCTGGAAATGAAGAACTCGGAAGCCGAAGACTAGACTTGGAAGTTTAGGAAAACCTTAGGATTTTAGGAATTGACATGTAATTCTGTAAAATCCGGATCCTTGTTGTAATTTGAAATTTGCAAGGAATTAGCCTTGAATAAAATAAATAAACCCAATTTTGTAGCAAAAAATGAATTTTATTTCTCCGCGTTTAAATTCCAAGTCGTATCTTGAATAAACCTGACTTTTGTAACCTGAATTGAATCCACTGGTACTTGCGACTAAACTAAACTGATGTCCACTATAAATCCGATGCAAACCAATAATTCCACTTCGCCTCTAAAAATTTAACTCGTAACCAGTAGAGAAATAAAATGAATACGGTTCGAACTTGCTTAGCTAACTTCCTTAAAACAATCCTCACACTGATTCAAATCCCAATCCGTCAGACTTTACAACCTCGAATCAAATAAATCAAATCAATTAATAACCCATATTTCCTATGACGGATAGCATTCCGATTCTCGACTTTGGATGAACTGTATCGAGGAATCTGACGTTTATACTGTCATAGATATCCAACCCATCTTCAAACCAGAGTCGCATAATTTGGGGACAGAAAACCCTAATTGCTTGAGGACCCTCTTACAATGACCTGGCTTTGTAATCTTCAAAAGACTGTGAACTAATAGCGCATCCGCACTCACACGAATTAAAAGGGCACACAAGATTATTTTCTAATTTTTTCAACACATATGCAAAAACGAATAAACTCGGCCACTGGTTAGCGGTTAGTAAAAAATGACAAATGAACTAAAATGAAACGCTAAATGAATCTAAGGGTAAAATTTGGGATATGACATTTACTACACAAAATTTCAAAGGGGCCCTACCTCACATGACTTGGCCAGAATGATATAATAACATCTTTTTTGCCAAACCAAAATTATGCAATCCACGTACCACACAACCTGCAGTCTCACAAACCAGCCTTTCAACACAGAACCTGCCATAAGGATAAAAAAAAAAGAGAAACGATTTAATGAATATACAGAATTCAAAGTTGCTTCAAAACAAACCAATTTTTACTTCAGAAGAAATTCTAAGGAAAAAGAACATTGAACCATCATGTGAAAAAATCCAAATGTATTACATAATATTGAAGCAACTCAAAATAAACTTCATTTATCTCATTTCATCAAAATTTCAAAGTGAGGAAAATTAATACGATTCAGATACCAGGAGGGTCCACAAAAGTGATGGAAATTGACAATAAGACAAAACAGAAAGCACAAAATCAAATCCCTCAGCAGAGAGAATGTTCGTACAACCTCACAATGAATTCATTTTTTCAAATGCTAGCTCACCTAATTTCCCTATCAGAATTCACACAATCACAATTCTTCACACGTACCCGAAAGCCCTATATATTGTACTACTCTTTATTTTAGAAAGGGGACCCAAAAGAGGACCAGGGCGTCCGCTTGATTCAAAACCTTAAAATTGATTTTAAACAACAACATCAAGGCAACGACAACAATACAAGATTGTCAGAGTGAGGATTGAAGAAAGGGAAGAAGGAAATCAAGGAAGCAGAAGCGTAAGAAGAAGAAAAGGATCAAAGTTAAGGCGAAGTCATACCTGAGCAATATTTTGCACCGTTGTAGGTAAAAATTCTTGCTCATTTTATTTCTGTTGCTTCGCCGTGTTCGTATTTATCCTTGATTCGAGGTTATGGGTGAGTATTTGTTAGAAACTGAACAGGAATTAGAATAGAGCATAGAAAACTAAGTTGTTTGATGTAGGTTGTGTGTAGGTTGGACTCCGACGCTGCCGATGTAAAGCCACGGTGTGGCGGATTGTATGTTTCTGACTATTGTTATGAGAGCGACGCTGGGAGAGAAATGAGAAGCAAGAGAGTTTGTTGGCTTGTTAAGTTAATACAAAGTTATGCATGGATCGGGATCTTTGGTCCCATCATATTTGTTTTGGAGTTTTATCTTGGCTTTTGTGATTTGATCTTGTTAACCTTATGGAATTTAATTTTGTTTATTGTTCTTGATTGTTTTGATTACTTGTTGTCACAATTAATTTGGATTAAATTTTATCGTTAATGGTGATTAGCTCTTGATTATTGTTGTTTAATTTTTTATTATTATTAATGGTGAGTTCTCTATTTTTCTAATTGTGATTTAGTCTTGATGCTGAACTGTTGAGTTCTTAATGCTAACTTGAGATTATTTTTTATAATTACTTTTTTTAGACACTAGTTTTGTTTATTTGGAGTTTTTCATACCTTAGTTTCAATCATACAAAGATGAATTACAGCTTAGTGTGAATCTTGATTCAATCTCTATTTGGTGTTTGATACCTTTCTTTGATTAAGTCTTAGCCTTGGTCCTAATTTAGTGGTTATGATTAAATGCTATTTGGAAACTTATGAGGCGTATCTTGATTCCTACTTTATGATTCTTTTGACTTCCATTTTCGTTTGACCTTGAGTGGTCATGCTTATGCGTCTTTGATTCCATGATTCATTTTGTATATACATGCTCTGATTTTTACCTTGTGCATCTTATATATTTCAACCTTACTCTTCATACACTAACTCTTGTGCTTTGTTTTATGAGGTATCATTTGAGGAACTTTACACATTTGGGCATTTAGAACTTTTAATCTTGTATTTTTACTTTTACGGTTTGCTTCTATTCGTGCCTTAGATTAGGTTTCCCCCTTTTGTGGGTTTGTCATACTTCACTTCCCCCATCATAATGTAATAGATTAGTTATTATTGTCTCTCATCATTGCTTGCTTGCTAAGAAAGATAAATGAGATAGGTTAGAAAAAAATTTCAAAACAAAGGGACAAATAAGACTTGATCCAATGTCAAGTTGTTTTCAAACTTATTTAACTTGGTTTGTATCTTAGGATTCCACCTCTTCTCATCTCTCATTTCTTGGTATTAACCCATCCTAACCTTGTATGGATTCCACCTTTGTAAGTCGATTGCTACGTGCGTCGCCATCAACTTATCTTGATCTATTCACCACCTTTTCTTTTCAAAACCTTTTTCTTTTGTCCCCTTGAGTCTAAAAAACTTGGTCTTGTACCAAGTGTATTTTCAAACTCTTTTCTTAATAAACTTGTATGGTTGTGGAGTGGTTATGTGAAGGCTTTGTCCTATCCCGAGTGCTTGACATTACCTTTAGAGTGCGTGGTCTTGATACTCGTCTTTCAATACGAAGATGTGACTATATTCGCCACACCATTTTTACAATAAATCTTTTGAGATAAATAATTGGGTACTACCTGCAAGGGGTTACTATCTGAGGACTTATTTCACCCTTAAAAATAACTTTCATAAATCAAATGCGACATTTTTCCTTAATGGAAAAAACTATTTCTTTTCAAAAAAGGACATGTTACGTCCCTTCTATCGCAAACAGGTAACACCTAAGATTCTACAAGCGAGCTGCAATACACTTAACTGCTAGAATGCGCGCATTGACATCGTCTATAAAAAGCACCAACAAACCATAGTCCGAACTACAAACGCTCCACTTCTTTTAAGTGAAGATACGTAGGCACAAGGGCCCAAATCCTTGGAGATCACCCTTCCATATTTTCACCCGTAGTCCTCCAAACTACGTCGAATTTGACTTTCTCATACCTGTTAAGAATACGCAGGAATAGGACCGCGCGGTCCTACCGAGTCTCCTCCCCCTTTTCACCTTCTCTTTTCTCTCAATCTTTGTCTCTAACTCTTCTCTCTCTCCCTTTATAACACTCTTCATGGAAATATCCTTTAGCAACATCCTTACACATATAGACAAGCAAATGGTTCCCATCGAGTACGATGAATGTGAGGGGTGCTAATACCTTCCCTTTGCATAATTGGCTTCCGAGCCCTTTCTCTTGGTTGTGAGACCATCTTATCCATTTTTCTTCTTGGGGTTTTCTCGATGTTTTCCCTTCCCCTTTTGGGATAAACAAAGTTCGATGGCGACTCTTCTATTTTCCACTTTCGCCTCTCCGTCGTTGCATTTTTTCGAGTAGCGACAACTTGGCAACTTCACTGGGGACTTTGGTTCACCCTAGCAAGCCAAACCTAGTTTGTTTGTCGTATGTGTGTTTTATTTGCTTTTTTTTTCTTTATTATATTGTGTTCTCTTATCTGGTGGGTTTATTGGGGATGGTTTGTGAGGAGAAAGACTTTCTACCCGACCTTTTACAATATACACTAAGCTAGGAGGTGGTTGCTTTCGGATTTGCGAGACTTAGGACTCGTTAAGTTGGTTTGACTT
Source organism: Lathyrus sativus (assembly GCA_963859935.3). Lineage (NCBI taxonomy): Eukaryota > Viridiplantae > Streptophyta > Magnoliopsida > Fabales > Fabaceae > Lathyrus > Lathyrus sativus. Next base: position 140,072,001 of record OZ012736.1, on the reverse strand, counting down.
CCACCGCTTAGATGAGGCCCCTTTGGGGATGATCATGTCTTACGAGTAGTCGTAATGGCGTCTTCATTTTCGACCTGGGAGTCCATGATTCTGAGGACCTTTTATAGAACCCTATTCCAAAGGTTACTAAAACATAACTCTGTGCTCAATCTTTGAGGGGATTACCATCTTATGAATCGTCGTTATGATGGATAACTTTCAAGGGTTAATGCATGGGACTTTGTTTAAAGCTCTTTGGATGCCCTGTTATAACCTAATAGATTGCCTACTCGAGGAGAGAGATACCTTGTTATGTTGTCCTGCAGATTCTGTGACCTTGATCCCTGTCTTACGAACCTGTTCTGGTGTGCATTCATAATTATCACATTGCATAACATTTTTGCATATCAAGGGACATAAGATGCTATGATTATCTCAGGTATTGCTGAAAAAATAACTGATCAAAGGAAGAGAAGCACTAACTCCTTGAAGTTTAGAGAGCCAAAATTAGAAGTCATCCAAGACCTTCTGATTGACGTGCCAAAAGCTACCAAAATCAACTTTCAAGGAGAACATGAGAAGTTACTTGACCTTCTTTATTCTGGTGTAGACACTTGGGCTCTGTTTGCTATGGCACAATTTTATGATGCCCCACTCAGGTGTTTCACCTTCTAGGATTATCTGTTGGCTCCCACTCTTGAGGAATATTCCCAACTGTTGAATATCAAGATCAAGGACCAGCCCGTCTACACCGGTTTAGAGGAAGAACCAAATGTTAGAACAGAGATTGGTGTTTAAATATATTTCATTGTTTTGATGATAACACTAATGAAATTTTGTATTAAGAAAATATATACTCTAATTTTGTTCAAGTGTTTTTGTTTTAGATATTAAAATTGAATATTCTGATAAAGGAAAAAATATATCTGAACATTCTCTACGCAAGGCTCTGAAGCATCAGAAGCAACTCATCAGAAGATTCTGAGCGCTGCCAGAAGACTCTGAAGCAGAAGCTGCAGAAGACTCTGAAGCAGAAGCTGCATTAGACTCTGAAACAAAAGCTGCAGAAGACTCTGAAGCAGAAGCTACAAAAGCATCTGAAGCGTAGCTAAAGATTTTGTATGAAGAGTTTCAAGCATTGTTTCAGAAGACTCTGAATGTACTTTACGCTGCAAGTACAGAGGCTCTGAATAACAAGTATGCTCTGATCAGATCACTCACGCTAAAGCACTATTGCTACAACTCTGATTTCATTGAATCTGATATGAAGAACCAGAAGCACATCAGAGGATCTGATGTTGTTTACATTTGAAAAGATGTCAGCACGTGAATAGACTTGGTACTATTCTCAACATCCTCTCCAACGGAACTATTCCTTATTTTGTGATAGACACAAGGATTTAAGCAAAAGGCATTTCTATGAACATTCTACTTGTGAGAAAGGAAAAGTCATGTGAAGACAAAAGGCTACAGCTACTCTACTTGCATAGTCTTCAAGCTTTGGACTCTTAGCATTATAAAAGGACGTTCTCTTTATCTCTCCAACACTAACGATCTATTGAAAAACTCATTGAAATTATTCTCAACTCTTATACAATCATTCAAAGCTGAATAAGTTTATTTGTTCTTAAACTTAAGTGTAAAAATCACAGTTTATGATATAGCTTTTTAGAAGCATCAAACACACTTGTTAGTTTACATTTATTTGTAAAGGTTCCTTAAGAAGACCAAGTCGTGGTCAGTAGTTCTTGAGAAGACTAAGACAGTTGTTCTTAGTGGTTGATATTGTAATCTGTTTGATTATAGTGGATTAAGTCCTTGAGGAGAAAGACAAATAACTCTTGATAGGGTGGACTGGATTAGTTGAGTTCAACGAACCAGGATAAAAATCATTGTATTTTATTGCCATAATATTTTCTAAACCCTTATTCAACCCCCCCCCCCCCCCCCTCTAAGTGTTTTCTCACCTTCAGTTGGCATCAGAGCTCCGGTTCTGTTAGTGCTATCACTTCACCGTGAACAAAAAAGATCCAGTTGAGAAAACTCTTGATATATTTTGGTTGATACATTATGGCTGAAGCTTCAACATCCAACAACAACAGATATGAGGACAGAGATAGAATCAGCACTAAACCCCCTATGTTTGATGGGAAAAGTTTGACTACTGGAAAGACAGGATTGAAAGTTTCTTTCTAGGATATGATGCTGAACTTTGGGATTTAGTTATTGATGGCTATGTTCACCCCACTGATGGGGATGGAAAAAAGATAGACAGAAAATCTATGACTGAAGCTCAGAAGAAAGAATTCAGGAATCATCATAAAGCTAGAACTATACTTCTAAATGCTATATCTCATACTGAGTATGAGAAGATTACTAACAGAGAAACAACATTTGGTATGTTTGAATCTTTGAAGATGACTCATGAAGGGAATTCTCAAGTCAAGGAGACTAAGGCTCTGGCGCTGATCCAGAAATATGAAGCCTTCAAAATGGAGGAATCATAATCTATAGAAGTTTTGTTCTCTAGATTCCAGATTCTCACAGCTGGCTTGAAAGTTCTGGACAAGGGTTACTCCACTGCAGATCATGTTAAGAAGATCATCAGAAGTTTGCCAATCAGATGGAGACCAATGGTCACTGCTCTGAAGCTAGCTAAGGATCTAAACAAGATCACATTGGAGGAACTGATCAGCTCTCTGAGGAGTCATGAGATTGAATTAGAGGAAGACGAACCCCAGAAAAAAAGGTAAGTCTATTGCTTTAAAGTCTAACAAATCTGCCAAAGCTTTGCAGGTTTTAGAAGAAAGTTCTGAAGAATCTTCTTCTGAAGAAGAAGATGAACTATCCCTGCTGTCCAGAAGGATCAACAAACTCTGGAAGCATAAACAGAGGAAGTTCAAGAAACCAAATCAACGCAAAGAGTCTTCTAGACATAGAAGATCTGGAAAGAAAGAGGTTGTCTGCTATGAATGCAAGGAACCTAGGCATTACAAGAATGAATGCCCAAAGCTTCAGAAGGAGAAGCCAAGAAGGAAGCCTGAGCATAAAAAGAAAGTTCTGATGGCAACCTGGGATGATTCAGAAGATTCTGAATCCTCACCAGAGTCAGAAGAAGAATGTGAAAACGTGGCACTGATGGCAGACGTAGAAGATAATGATGAAGGAACGTCTGGATCTGAATCTGAATCTGATTCAAAAGAGGTATTTTCTGAACTCACTAGATCTGAACATGCTGAGAGTTTATCAGAAGTCGTTGAAAACTATAGCAAAATTAAAATCAAATACAAGAAGCTTTTAAAGCATATTGCATTTGAGAGTAATAAGCTTGAATATGAAATGGCTAAGCTTAAAGCAGAAAATTTTAAATTGAAAAATGATTTTGAAAAAGCTCAACAAGATTCTGAATCTGAAATTAAGTCAAAATCTAAAAACATTTTAGAAGAATATGACTATAGTTTTCAGAAGTTTCTGTCAAGAAGCATAGATAGAAGCAAGATGGCTTCAATGATCTATGGTGTTAGCAGAAACAATAGGAAGGGAATTGGATATGAATCTTCCTCTGGAAAGGATTTAAATCCAACACCTGTTGATAAACTCATCATTAAGCATACTCCTTTATATACTCATTTTAAGTTTGGTCACCTTAATGATATTAAACACACTAGTTCTGATCAGAACATTCCTGCGTTTAAACCTAAAGTACGTCAGAAAAAACCTGTTGTAAAAAGACAGAAGTTCAGACAAAACTTTAAGGCAACTAACACAAAAGGACCCAAAAAAGATCTGGGTACCTAAGGACAAAATAATATCTGTTGCAGACATCTTTAGCAGCACAGTCAAGACACCAATCATGGTACCTGGACTCTGGCTGCTCACATCACATGACGGGAGAAAGGTCTATGTTCCAAATCCTGGAACTTAGATCAGGAGGAGACGTCATGTTTGGAGGGAATCAGAAAGGCAAGATAATTGGCTATGGTACTATTGGCAATGGTAACCTTCCCTTTATATCTAATGTTTTACTTGTAGAAGGATTAAAACATAATCTATTGTCCATAAGTCAATTAAGTGACAATGGTTATGACATAATCTTTAATAAAAAATGTTGCAAAGCTGTATGTCAAAAGGATGGCTCTATCCTATTTAATGGAAAGAGGAAGAACAACATTTATAAAATCAATCTTTCAGAACTTAAGGTTCAAAACGTAAAATGCCTTCTGTCTGTTAATGATGAGCAATGGGTCTGGCACAGAAGATTGGGACATATTAGTATGAGACGTATATCTCAGATTAATAAACTCAATCTGGTCAGAGGACTTCCTCAGTTGAAGTTCAACTCAGATGCTCTATGTGAAGCATGTCAAAAAGGAAAATTTTCAAAATCTTCTTTTAAAACTAAAAATGTTGTTTCAACCTCAAGACCATTAGAATTACTTCATATTGATCTGTTTGGACCAGTGAAAACTGCATCCATCAGAGGCAAGAAGTATGGATTAGTCATTGTTGATGACTACAGCAGATGGACGTGGGTGAAATTCCTAAAACACAAGGATGAGTCACATTCTGTGTTCTTTGACTTCGGCAAACAAGTCCAGAATGAAAAAGATTTTAAAATTGTTAAAGTCAGAAGTGATCATGGTGGCGAATTTGAAAACAAATATTTTGAAAAATATTTTAATGAAAATGGCATTGCTCATGATTTCTCCTCCCCTAGAACTCCACAACAGAATGGAGTTGTAGAGAGGAAAAATAGAACATTGCAAGAAATGGCCAGAACCATGATCAACGAGACTAATATGGCAAAGCATTTTTGGGCAGAAGCAATAAACACAACTTGTTATATTCAGAACAGAGTGTCTGTAAGACCTCTTCTCGAGAAGACTCTCTATGAATTGTGGAGGAACAAAAAGCCCAACATTTCTTATTTCCATCCTTTTGGATGTGTATGTTTTATGTTGAATACTAAAGAGAATCTGAACAAGTTTGATTCTAAAGCACAAAAGTGTTTCATGCTTGGGTATTCTGAACGCTCTAAAGGCTACAGAGTATACAATACTGAGACACAGATTGTGGAGGAATCTATACATGTTAGATTTGATGATAAGCTTGGCAATCAAAAGCTAAAGCAGCTTGATAATTCTGCAGATAGAGAAGTCATTCTCACAGACTCTGAAGTCTCAGAGGCAGAAAAGGCTCAAGTGAAAGAACCAGAAGCAACTCCATTGGCTGCTCAGATGAACAACTTGAATATTTCTGAAGAACCTAATGTTAAAGGATCATCTTCCAGAATCAAGGTCTCTCACCCAGAGGATGTGATAATTGGGAAGAAGGATGACCCTATCAGAACAAGGTCTTTCCTCAGATCATATACAACGTCACTTTTTAGGTTGGTGTCTATCATTGAACCAACTTCTGTTGATGAAGCTCTGAATGATAATGAGTGGATACTTGCTATGCAAGAAGAGCTAAATCAATTCACCAGAAATGATGTTTGGGATCTGGTACCAAGACCAAAAGGATTCAATATTATTGGAACCAAATGGGTCTTCAGAAACAAATTGAATGAGCAAGGAGAAGTTGTAAGGAACAAAGCAAAGCTAGTTGCTCAAGGGTATAGTCAGCAAGAAGGAATTGACTACATAGAGACTTATGCTCCTGTGGCAAGGTTAGAGTCTATACGTTTACTCATTTCTTTTGCTGCACAAAATAACATCACTCTTTATCAGATGGATGTTAAGAGTGCCTTCTTAAATGGTATTATAGAAGAGGAAGTTTATGTTCACCAACCTCCTGGTTTTGAAAATGATAAATTTCCAGAACATGTTTTCAAACTTAAAAAATCACTCTATGGTCTAAACCAAGCTCCCAGAGCTTGGTATGAGAGATTGAGTAATTTTCTTCTGGAAAAGAATTTTATCAGAGGAAAAGTGGACACAACTCTCTTCTGTAAATCATTTAAGAAAGATTTTCTAATTTGTCAAATTTACATGGATGATATTATATTTGGATCTACCAATATTACGCTGGGAAAGGAGTTTTTCTATTTCTATGTAGGATGAATTTGAGATGAGCATAATGGGAGAACTTAGATTCTTTCTGGGAATTCAAGTCAACCAAATTCCAGAATGCACTTACATTCATCAAACTAAATATGTAAAATAACTTCTGAAGAAGTTCAACATAACTGATAGTAAGTTGGCAAAGACTCCAATGCATCCAACAAGCACTCTGGGTAAGGGAGAGGTAAGTAAAAAAGTTGATCAGAAACTCTACAGAGGTATGATTGGCTCTCTTCTGTACTTAACTGCTTCTAGACTTGACATTCTATTCAGTGTATGCTTGTGTGCAAGATTCCAATCAGATCCTAGAGAATCACACTTAACAGCTGTTAAGAGGATTCTAAGGTATCTGAAAGGTACTTCTAATATGGGTTTGTGTTACAGAAAATCTGATGAATTTTAATTAGTTGGATTCTGTGATGCTGATTACGCTGGAGACAAAGTTGAAAGAAAGAGTACTTCTGGAAGCTGTCAGTTTCTGGGAAGAAATTTAATCTCCTGGTACATCAAGAAGCAACCTACAATTGCGCTGTCAACCACAGAAACAGAATACATTGCTGCTGCTGGATGTAGCACACAGATGCTCTGGATGAAAAGTCAGCTAGAAGACTATCAGATCTTTGAGAGTAATATTTCTATATTCTGTGATAATACTTCTGCTATATGCTTGTCTAAAAATACTATTTTACACTCTAAAGCTAAGCATATAGAAATTAAACATCACTTCATTAGAGACTATATTCAGAAGGGAATGTTAAGCTTAAGCTTTGTTGATACAGATCATCAATGGGCTGATATTTTCACAAAACCCCTTGCGTAAGATAGGTTTAAGTTCATTCTGAAAAATATTGGCATGGAATTCTGTCCAGAATAATATTTATCAGAAGCAACTTTCTCAGATGCAAAATGTTTAAACTCTGAAGTATTTCATATGTCATTTATTTAATTTCTTGAATTATTATTTCTGTGTGTATCTGAACTAACAAGTCTCAGAGGATCTGAATGTTGGCTAATGTTTCATTTCTCAAAGAGTTTTCAGAAGCACATGCAAGCAAACACGTGTAACTCAGAATCTGAAAAGATGGAGTGCACAATACTGAAAAGACGTTTGAGGTACTGTTTGAATATTTGGTTTCTCGTTTTCCCCCCAAATTGTCAGAATCATTAATGCTTGAAATGATTATATTCTTTTTATTAAATGCAATTAAATGCTAAGTGTAAACGTGCTGATCACATGACCTATTTGTGCCCTAATTTTTTTTCTATAAATGCCACAACTAAACACATTTCACATTTTTCACTCTCACGAACACTTGTTTATGCATTTCGATTTGCTGCATTCGTTCATCTTCTCCTCCAAACCCAAACATTTCAGTAACCCTAAATCTTCAAGAACTTCCATGGCTACTTCTTCATCAATGTCTGCTCAGTTCCAATCTATAATGGCTGCTATGTCATCTTCCAAAATGGGTGTTGTCCCATTCAAGGAACCAGTTAGAACACTTCTCACACCAGTTAAAGAACTTGAAGTATTGTGTGAATCTATGGTGGACTTTGAGTCCATGGCTGACAATGGTTTTGATTTAAGGTCTATTGTTGATGCCCAAGGATGAACGAAATACTTTGATAGATTGGGTGGACCAGTTTATCCCCAATTGATAAAAGAATTTTGGATTCATGCTTCTGTTTGCCCCAAGTTCGTAATCTCTTCTATTCTAGGTAAAGAAATTATCATCACTGAGGATCTGATTAGGAAGCTGACTGGATATGAATAAACTGATGGAGTTTCTCATCTGCCAGCTGGGCGTGTTGACATGGAAGAAGTGTATGAGGAAGTGATGTCATCTGGACAAGATTCTAACAAGTTCAAAGATTTGAAGCCAAATTACAAGGTCTGGGCTAAAATATTCATGGGTTGCATCCATCACAGGAAGTTCACAAACTCTCCTGACTACGCCAACAACGAACAAATGTACTTTATGTTCTGTCTAAGTCATAGCATAAAAGTGGATCTGCCTCTTCTGCTCTTCTATCATCTGTGGAACCACATCAAGATGTCTAGATAAGACATGAAGACTAAACACAACAAAGTTAGAAATTGGATTCCTTATGGAAGATTAGTCTCAGACATTCTGACTGAGAGTGGCCTGGTGGCACATCTGCATGAAGCTGGTGTAACAGAAGAACTTGATTCTGTCATAGGTAAACCTCTGAACAGCAAAAGTCTCCAGAGGATGAAAGTCATAGATGAACTTACTTATGTACCTGCCAAGATCAATACAACAGAAGTAAGCCAACAAAGAATTCCTCTAAAAGATTTTCCAAACTTCTTTGCTGAAGAACCAAAGGAAGTTCTGATCAAGTTTGTTGGTTCATGTCTGGAGCAAGGAATTCTATTTCCAGAAGGTTTTCTACAACGTCAACCTATGCCAGATCTCTATGAGGAACATAAGAGGCAAAGAAAATAAGCTTCAGAAGAAGAAGCTACAGGCATACAGAAGAAGCGGAAAACTTCTGAAGAACTACAACAGAAGAAGATCCAGAAAAGAAAAGCTTCTGGAGAAGCACCTTCTGTCATAGTTAAGAAAGTAAAGAAATCAGGTAATTCTACAACTTTACCTCTTATTTTTGAATCAGTACTAGTAGTATCAACGTTTAACTCTGAACCGTTACCTACTTCACAAACTTGCTCTGAACCACAATCATAAAATAATGAATCTGTTCCCACACCACAACCTTCACCACAAACCTCTCATCAAGAAGAATAAATACCAGATGAACCTACACACTCTGAACCACATCCTTCTGTAACTCAAACAGAAGAATCTATTCCTATTAACCCAGAACCAGAATAACCAGAAATCCCTCAACCAGAACCCACTCAACCATCTGAATCAAATAATGCTGAATCAGATATTCTGAACATTCAACCTCTGAAAACTGTGTTTACAATTTCTTCCACATCCGTTCACACCACAGATTCTAGTGATTCCACTGAATCTGATACCACCTCTTCATCTGAAACACAGTCCATTTCATCTGAACCTCTTCACTCACAAAACACTATATTCACTCCATATGATCCCAAAACTTTTGATATTGTTACCTCTAACATCAGAATTAAACATTATTTATTTCCCAGAAAACCTTCACCTACACTTACCACTTCATCTGATCCACATCCTTCCCCAACTTATCCTCGTCCTTTGTTTATTATCCCCACTTTCACCATTCCTTCAAAACCTTCTACATCAGCCAACCCTGAATCTTCTCTAAAAACATTTTTAGAAAAATTGTTTAAACCTAAACCTAGATTAAACGTTGGCACTCTGCTTGCTGGTTTTGAAACTGAGTTAAAAATATGGATATCATCTGTTGAGAAGGAATGTCTCACTGGCCTTGACTCAGATGCTTCTGAAGCTATTTGGACAAGATTCAAAAACAGATTCAACTCTGTAGCTGATAATCTCCAGAACATCTGTGTTGAAGATGCCATGATCAGAATATCTGAAGTTGTCATACTTTCTCGTCTGAATGATCTTCTGAGTGCTCCCAGAACTTCAACTCTGCTTCTGGATCCTCCACCAGCAAAACCTGTTGTTCCTGTCGCTCCAGAAGACTCTGCAGCTCTGATAGACAATCCCTCTGCCCTGATGATTTTAGACAAACCATCTGCATCTGTGCCTCCAAAATCTGCATCTGCAATGGTTATTGACTCTGCTCCTACTCTTGCATCTGACTCTGCTCCTTCTGCCTCTTCTGAAGTTAAGAAAGAGAATCCGGAATGTCGCTACCGCAAAAATAAGGTGCCGGCAAAACAGAAGAGTCGCCACCTTTCGTTATTCATCCCTCAGAACGGGAAAGAAAACGATCGGAAAAACCTAACGAAAAGGTATAAGACAAGGTCATCGCAACAATTGTCTGGGTTCGGGAGTCGGTTACGCAAGGGGAAGGTGTTAGCACCCCTCACATCCATTGTACTTGATGGGATCCACGCTTGTTGTGTTTATCTGACGGGTTGGTTTTATCTATCTACCTATCAAGGCTGGTCTAAAAAGAAAAGAAAATGACTCGGCAAAGTGTCGCACTTTATGCCTACGTATTCTCATCAGAGAATGAGAAATCAGAGTCAACGTAGTTCGGCTAACTACGGGTTACGGGGATTCAGATTCATCTGTTTTATCGAGTAGGGTTAACAAACAGTTCCAGCAGTTTGGTGGACGCAGCTCGACCCTTGGAGACTTAGGCGTTACCGTTTGCGGTAGAACTAGGAGTTAACGACACTCTTTTCTTCAGAAAAGCTTCCTTTGAATTATGGGCCCACGGGGCAAAAAGGTTTGAAGTTTATTTTCTGTCTTTTACGAAAGAACTGTTTTTTATGGATGTTTGCAACCAATATCGCCCTAGAGACTATGACATGAGAGTGAATGCATCGTATGTCACCCAAAGGGTACCATACTAAACATCCAAGCTGTCGAAAAGAACTCTCCGACAACCCTTTCTCAGATAGCTTAAGGCTCGTAACGTACGACGTCAGTTAACCTTTATTACTGTATTTTAATTTGTTTTGAGATGAGAAGAGAGAACGAGCTGGTTCAACTAAGGGGAGACTATCAAGTCCTACTGTTGTCATGCCAAGGATTCATCCTATGGTTAAGGTTTGAAACAAGGAACTCCTAGAAGTTATCATGCATAGGTTTCAACCTAAAGTTCTAATCATCACTTCCTTATCAAAGGAAGTGAGATCCCTAGGGGATCATGCCGATGATAAACAGAAACAAACAAAGCATCAACTTAAACAGTAAATAGTAAACAACTGTAAAATGCATGCAATGCAAGTGAGGGAGGAAATGTGTGTGGGGAATCAGCCTCCACAAGCTCATCTCAACCTCAAGCCAGATATGAATAACTGCAATCATACAGAGGAAAGACCATGCTATCAAGCAAAATATAATAACTGCAATCATACAGAGGAAAGACCATGCTATCAAGCAAAATATAATAACTACAATCATACAGAGGAAAGAGCATGCTATCAAGCAAACACAAACCACATAGGCAAGGGAGCTGGGCTCTACCGAATACCCGCAAGCAAAGCCATACAGTAACAATACAAGCAGAGGGAGCAACTAAACCTCTAGTGCAATCATGCTCCTAGCTTAAAACAATCTAAACATGAACTTATTCTAATGCATCAAGCAAATCACACAAGTCACATCAATACAGCTGCACAGAAAGCAAACAGACAGAAAAGAAAGCAAATCAACCACTCCACAGCTTCACAGCAAAGCAATCTTCTGACAGTAGTTCAGTCCTCAGTCTGTAACTGCCCTTCAAGGCTTTCCTCTTCAATAGCAAATATCAACATGCTTCTCTAAGCTTCCAACACATCAACATAAGTATCAACTTATCCTTCTTCTTCAAGCTTTAGCTCCAAAGTAAGTATCAACTTGTTCCTTCAGGCTCTCAAAGTATCAACACACAAGTATCAACTTGTTCTCTTCCTCAAGCTTCAGCTCTTTCTTTAATCTCAATTTGATCTTCTTCACAAGTATCAACTTGCTCTTCCTGATCTTCAAGCTTCAGCTTCAATGGTAGTCTTCAAACACAGGGAAAGCAACAACTTCTAGCATCTTCAATCTTCTAGCAAGGAACCCCATCCTCTAGCAAGGGAGAAAGATTCATCTAACAAGAGCAGGGTTTGGATAATAGACAGCAGAGTGAAGACCAAGGGTCACCACTAAGCACTCCATCATCAAAGAAAGGAACCCTCAAAGGTTCTACCAGCTTGGGAAGAGCCACACATCCTACCAAAGAAGGGATAAGGCTTTCACAAGGGGACCTTGCATCATAGGGCAGAATGGAAGTGATCAACACCTTCCATGTTTATGAAAGAAAAGAATCTATCTAGAAGTTCTGCCTACAGACCCTAATCTTAACACCTAAACAACACTCAAACCAAAAGAAAGGAAATCTTCACATCCAAGCTTCTTCAAGCATTCCTCAGCAACCCAAGCTTGTCTTCAACACTATCCAAGAGCAAGCAAAGCAAAACCCTAATCTAAGGGAACTAAAGAAATCAATCTAGTGGAATTAGCAAGTTAGGATCACCTAACACTTAGTACTAAAGTTAGTCCTAACTAAAATACTAAACCCAATTGTAAAATCCTACAAAAATAACTATGGGAACTTAATTCAATCATGAATCTACCATACAAAATCCAGGGGTTGAATCATCCACCAAGTCCTAGAAATAAAACCTAAATCATGAAGTACTAAGGCTAAACCCTAAAACTAGAGCACCTAAAGTTTCAACTTAAAACTATCCCTAAACTTATTCACAAAAATGGGAGAAAATTACTATGGGAACATGCATATCTATTCTACCTACAGCCAAAAACTCAAGGCAAGAATCATCACCAAATTCTCAAACAAAATTCAACAAAACAAGGTATCAACCATGACCATTTTAATATCAATTAATATTCAAAAAATGCAAATAAAATCAAAAATGCACGAATTCCTAATATTTTTAATCTACAAAATTCTAGATTCAACCATGAATCAGGGGAAAAAAGTTTGGAATTAATTGAGTTAATTTCCTATTTTTTATGAATTAATCTCTAGGTCATATGAAATAATGAAAAATAAAAGAAAATAAAAGAAATTAACAAACAGCGCGTGGTAAATAGCAACTATTAACAATTCATTTCAAAGAATTGGGCCAAAAGGGGGTATGGATAACAATCTGAGTCCTAAGCCCAAAACAATTCAATTAATGAAATGGTGCGTTTCATTGGGAAATCTCTCTTCAGAGTTTGAGGGCCAATCGTGGCCATTCATCCACTGCCTGAGTCAAATGCCCACTCCTCATCTGATGGTCCATGTTCATCGTCCCCAAGTTTGAACTGAAATGGAGGGAGTTCTCAGACGGTGGCCTGAGCTATAGCGCCACCGTCTTCTCCGGTGAGTCATCTTCCACAGGTCATCCAAAGTCACAAAACCATACCTCATCTCACTCAAAATCACACGCTGATCATGAATCTGGCCTCATAATTTTCTAATTCCTTCTCTAACTCAAAACACGATAACATTTTCAGAATTCATCCAAATCTTGAATCTCACCATTCTCCAAATTAAAGGTACTAATGTAACCCTCACCCTTCACTGATCAATTTCCACTATCCCATCGTGATTATTCCTTCAAGAATCTTGAGATATCAGCCTCAACAGAAAATGATCACACACCTATTTTGTCTCTAATTCACCAATTTCTGATCCTAAATCCAACTACATGTTGCAAGGATCCTAACCACATATAGAATGCTAACTATCTCCTCCTAAATCATGCATAAGAGTGAAATGTACCAACCTGAGTTCAGAGAGGTAACAGAGATGGTTTTTGATCACTTCAACTTCCAAGATGATGCAGACACACTCCAAATTCACTCCTAAAGCCTTTGCACACCTTGATTTGGCTTGATTCTTCCTTGAACTCAAAACCCGATTCTCACTTGCACCTCTGAAAATTCAATGGCTCTCTCTGCAACCAGCTTCAAATCCTTCCAAAAAATGAACTGAATTCACTCAATGACTTATATAGAAGTGATTGGGACTGTCTAGAACTTTCTGGAATCATCCAAATGAGATTTTGGATTTTCAAAATCTCTTCAAAATCTCATCCATGGCAGTCACTATTCTGGCTCCTTTTGGGCATGGCTATGCTTGTAATCAACTTCTCATGAGATATTGAATGAGTTTAGTGTGTTATTTTCCTTGTTTGCAAGCCAAAGGTGTGAGTTGGATATGTTACTTCATCATGAAGAAATGAAATGGAATGGTATGCAAATGACCTCAAATCAAAATTATAACATTGCAATTGTTTCTAAAATCATTTTTCCAATCAATTTGACCTATAATTTTGCTTCATTTGGTCACAAAATGAATTATTTGAATTTTTGGCCATTAAATCCTTTTAATTCTTTCTTTTTTCAAAATTTCTTGAACCAAGTCTCTCCTTGAGCCATTTCAATGCCTCCTTGATGCATGGTTAAGGTTAAAACCCCATTTTGAGCAACTTTCTAGTTGAACAAAATTTCATTTGAGGCCTCTAAGTTGGTGAAAATGGCCTATGATCACAAATGACCTATAATCACCAAATGTCCAAAATACCCTTGACTTGTCAAAGCCATAAGTTGAGTTCCACAAATCCTATCAAGGACTTTTAGTACTCTCTAGAAAGCTAAGTGAATAAGGAATAACACTCATGTTGACCAAAAGTTCATAGGACTCATCCTTCTAGGGCAAAAGTGTCATGCAAGTTGGGTAACTTTCAAGCTCCAAATTCACATACCTTAGATGACTTGTAACTTGTCAAAGCCATAACTTGAGTTCTACAAATCCTATCAAAGACTTCTAGTACTAAAATTAAATATAAGATCATGATCTACAACAATCATGTTGGGGGCAAGATGATATGACAATCACATCTTGAGCTAAATTGCCTTGAAGATAGGGGTCAAACTAGGGGATTTTACACTGTCAAGTCTTAGAAACCCTAGCCTGAAAATTCTCAAACTCTTCAATCATGATGAGTTAGCCTTGGAATCATCCTTAGAACATATAAATGTATCGATACATGATCCCATGGATCTTGGATTAGGCCTCAACCTTCTTCAAATCATCAGTTGACTTAGGGTTGACCCAGTCAAACCCTAGCTGCACCACTCATGGTTGAGCCTTCTTAATCTTGCATAATGACCTGTCTAGGCCTCAAAGTGATCTTCAAACCTTATCATGAGCTCTCTCAAGACCTCAAGTCCATCTCCAAGGCTTCAGAGTCATCTGATGGCTTTCCACAACTTTCAAGTTAGGAGACACACACTCTTGGTTTCAACCACCCTCTCTGAGGCTCTTTTAACTCCTTTGACAAGGATATCAACCCTTGAACCCTTGAATAAGCTTCATAGTCTTGTGTAGCTCTTAATTGGTAATCATACCTCTTGATCTCCTGCATACATGTCAATGAAATGCAAATGATAATGCTAATGTGAATGAAATGAAACACAAGCTAGGTGAAGAAATGTTGGTCAAATTTTGGGGTGCAACACGGAACTCGAAGACAAGATTGCTGTGCTGGAAGCTGGTCAATCTGAAATTAAATCTTGGATGGTAAAACAAGATGAGAAAATTGACAACATACAGAAGTGGATGGCTAAGAAAGAACAGTCATCATCTGAAATTACCAACCTTCTGAAGATGCTTTTATCTCGACCATCTTAGATCCTGTTTTCTTATCTGATGTTTGTGCACATGATCATGTTATGTCTGATGTTTTGGTTTTCTGAATGTACTTTGAATATCTTTTATAAATGGATCTTTTATTTCCATATCTGTTTATACCTTTTCTTCTGTTATTCCTTTATGTCTTTAAAAGTTTTCTTTTTGATTATGACAAAAAGGGGGAGAAAAAGAAATTCTGAATGTTCAAATAAACAGTTACTAAAATGGAATTCAGACATAATGATTATAACTAACATTGAATTTTAGTATTTCAGAACTTCAATCTTTCATCTGACAAAATTCATTGAAGGTATCCTGAGAATCCCCAAATCAGAACTAATTCAACCAGACTCTGTTTCTGAAACATTAATTCTAATCAGGCTCTGATTTTAAAATGTTTAATCAGACTCTGACTCTAAAAAGTTTATCCAAACCAGACTCTGAATCTGACAAGAATACTTATGCAAAAAGGGAAGTTTTCTATTCCATTAGAGTATTCATTTCAGGGGGAGATTCTGTATCTCAGGGGGAGTTATATATTTATTTCCATTTATTGAACAAAATTTCCTATGTTTTTGTCATCATAAAAAAGGGGGAGATTGTTCAAACACAAATTGGTGTTTAAATATATTTCATTATTTTGATGATAACACTAATGAAATTTTGTATTAAGAAAATATATACTCTAATTTTGTTCAAGTATTTTTGTTTTAGATATTAAAATTGAATTTTCTGATAAAGGCAAAAATACATCTGAACATTCTCTACTCAAGGCTCTGAAGCATCAGAAGCAACTCATCAGAAGATTCTGGGTGCTGCCAGAAGACTCTGAAGCAGAAGCTGCAGAAGACTCTGAAGCAGAAGATGTAGAAGAGTCTGAAGCAGAAGATGCAGAAGACTTTGAAGCAGAAGCTGCAGAAGACTCTGAAGCAGAAGCTGCAGAAGCATCTGAAGCGTAGGTGAAGATTTTGTATGAAGAGTTTTAAGCATTGTTTCAGAAGACTCTGAATGTACTTTACGCTGCAAGTACAGAGGCTCTGAATAACCAGTATGCTCTGATCAGATCACTCACGCTAAAGCACTATTGTTGCAACTCTGTTTCATTGAATCTGATCTGAAGAACCAGAAGCACATCAGAGGATCTAATGTTGTTTACATTTGAAAAGATGTCAGCACGTGAATAAACTTGGTACTATTCTCAACATCCTCTCCAACGAAACTATTCCTTATTTGTGATAGACATAAGGATTTAGGAAAAAGGCATTTCTCTGAACATTCTACTTGTGAGAAAGGAAAAGTCATGTGAAGACAAAAGGCTACAACTACTCTACTTGCACAGTCTTCAAGCTTTGGACTCTCAGCACTATAAAAAGACGTTTTCTTCATCTCTTCAACACTAAAGATCTATTGAAAAACTCATTGAAATTATTCTCAACTCTTATACAATCATTCAAAGCTGAATAAGTTTATTTGTTCTTAAACTTAAGTGTAAAAATCACAGTTTGTGATATAGCTTTTTAGAAGCATCAAACACACTTGTTAGTTTACATTTATTTGTAAAGGTTCCTTAAGAAGACCAAGTTGTGGTCAATAGTTCTTGAGAAGACTAAGACAGTTGTTCTTAGTGGTTGGCATTGTAATCTGTTTGATTATAGTGGATTAAGTCTTTGAGGAGAAAGGCAAATCACTCTTGATAGGGTGGACTGGATTAGTTGAGTTCAACGAACCAGGATAAAAACCATTGTGTTTTATTGCCATAATATTTTCTAAACCCTTATTCAACCCCCCTCTAAGTGTTTTCTCACCTTCACCAAATCTCCTGTTATTGCTCTTGCCCTCCACATGACTAAAGAAGAGGTTGATGCTGGTTTGGCCAACAAAGGAGGTACTAATGGGTTCCCTCTAAAGTTTCTGCTTGACAAGGTTGTTCATTATAAGACTAATGAAGATTGGGAAAGGTTTGGTATCTCTCTTACTTTGATAATCTATGGGATTGTTCTCTTTCTGAACATAGACAATTTCAAAGACATTGCTGCTATTACTCTCTTCATTCAGAAAAATCCTATTCCCACGCTTCTTGCTGACACTTACCATTCCATTCATTGGAGGAGTGAGAAGAAAACAAGAATGGTTCAATGTTGTTCTCGTCTGTTATTCAAGTGGTATGTTTCTCATTTGCCAAAGGAGGGACCATTTATGGAGAACAAGGAGAAACTGAAGCGGTCTAGGCGCATCATGTCTTTGGTAGCAGACGACATTGCTTGGTACTCCCATGAGTACTATGATGGGGAAATTACTTTCAGTTGTGGGGAATTTTGTAATGTACCTCTAATTGGAAGAGCAGGTTGTATTAACTATAACCCAATCATGGAATTACGTTAATTGGGTTATGCTATGGAGGATGTGCCCGACGGAGAGAAGATCCAAAGCTTTTTCTTGCTCAACAAAGCAGAGGATCCTGGATTTGTCAGAAAAATTGCTAAGGCATGAACCAAGATCCATACAAAAGGAAGAAAGGAGTTGAAATTGAAAAATTACATGGCTAAATAACCATACAATAAATGGTTGTTGGCTAGACTGGCAGAAAGGTTGTTACCATTTTCTCCTGAACCTCCCATGCAAGTGAAGCCTCTTGTACCGACTCATGTGTCCATGGAAGAATATGAGAAGCTGAAGTTGGTAGTGGAAAAGTTGACTAAGGAAAACCAAGATCTCCAAGCTAAAATCCACCAAGCTGGTGTGGAAAATGGTCAATTCAAAAGAAAGGTGGAGGTTGAACAAGACCAAGTAGCCGAAAGTATCAAGAAGTTGAAGTTAGAAACAGATTTAAGGATCATGTATCAAAATGATTTTTGAGGGGATGATACGTCAGTGAAGACTCTTCGACAGTGCTTGAAAGAGGCTAAATAATCTTGTGAAAGAGCATGACATTTTTATGAAATAGCTTCTGCTGCAAAGAAGAGGACTAGGGAAAAACTTGAAGCTGATATTGATGGTCTTGAAGAAAAACTAAGAGGTGCCTTGACTTTAGCTGAAGATGAGCGTCAGCTCAAAGAAGAAGCAATAAGAGTTTAATATATCACTCCTGATATGTGGTAAGGTAAGTGCTTAGATTTGGAAACTGTTCAAGGAACGACCACTCATTGGAAGGACCACTTTGAAGCTTTGAAAAGGGATAGCTCACAATGGCTCAAGAGGGAGGCTCAACTCAAGAAATTGTTAGACACTCATGTGGAGTCCCTCAGACTTTGTCAGCCAACTTTAGACATGTATCGTGCTAGGTATAATGATCTGATAGAGTATTTCAATCTCATGATTTATGACGTCCCATGGAGGTTGGAAAGTGCAATTCAAGATTTGGATGGAAACAATGTTCCCCCTTCAGTCCACCACTTCATTCAGCTCTATGATCAGATGGTTGGTAGATTCGTGTTTGAGTCGAAGAAAATTGAGGAACGCCTCCAAAAGAAGACCTTCTAATTATTGATTAGTCCTTTATTTTGTTCCAAAAACTCTTGTATTTAGCTTATTGAATAATGATTAGTCATTTGTATTTGATCTTCCCTGGAATTAATGAAGAGCTGCTTTTGGTTTCAAAACTGTGCATTGTACTGTTTATTCACATTTCTATAATACCTATGATAATCACAAGGTCTCGAGAGTCTTTTGTGCATTCATAAACATTGCATGTTCATACGCATCATTTTGCATTCCATGAAACCCAATCTCATAACCACTTACCCTTCTGCAGTAGGACAAGCTGACTTCCCGATACTCCTATAACATAAGAAACAATCAAAGAAGGAACACAGACCAGTTAGAGTAAAATCAAGCTGCCATAAGAGAAGAGATGCAGAATATGAGGACCCATATCACTCAGCTGAAGGAGGTGATTCAAAATATGGCTAGAGGGCAAGAGGAAATGAGGCAAGCTGCGGAGAGAAATGTTATTAACCCTTATATTGCTATTGGTGTAGTCCTGACCCCAGATGGTGCAATCCCAGTTCCTGTTGGCGAAATTCCGATCCCAGGTGGTGCAATCCCCATTCTTGCTGGCGCAGTTCCTCCACCCAGTGGCGCAGTTCATCCTCCTGGCGGTACACTTCCACCCCTAATTCACTATGATGACCATGAAGACTTCTACAGTCCCTGTGATGATTCGGTTGTGGATGCTTTTGGACCACCAAATAATGACTTGAAGAAGAAGTTCAACGCTTTGCAAGAAATTGTTAGAGCAATGCAAGGTTCTGATGTCCTAGGGTTGGACGCTGCTGAGATCTGCCTTGTGCCTGGAGTCAAAATACCTCCGAAATTCACCATCCTGACTTTTGAGAAATACAAGGGTAATAGCTATCCTAAGACCCATATCAGGTCTTATTGTAGGAAAATGGCTGCTTACTCAGATGATGAGAAGCTTTTGATCCATTTCTTCCAAGACAGTCTGACAGAAGCCTCCCTAGAGTGGTATATGCAACTTGAACCCTCTCACGTTATGAATTGGAAAGAGTTGGTGGACGCTTTTGTAAAGCACTACCAGTATAACACTGATATGGCTCCGAACCGCATGCAATTGCAAAATCTGACTCAGAAGCCTAATGAATCCTTCAAAAACTTCGCACAAAGATGGAGAGGTTTAGCTGCAAGGGTGAAACAACCATTGCTTGAAAGAGAATTAAATGGTATCTTCATGGGAACTTTGCAAGGTCCGATCCTTGAACGCTTTGCATCTACCACCTCTACAGTATTTTCAGAACTTGTTATGGCCGGTGAAAGATTGGAGAGCCTGATGAAGGTTGGGAAAATTCAAATCGCTAGTGGGTCCTCGAGCGGACCTAAAAACCCGTATCAAGGGTTTATAAAGAAGAAAAAAAGGAGAAGCCAATGTCGCTTCTATAGGAAAAGGAAAAGCTCATCAAAGTTACCACCTTGTCGCTGCTATTACTCCTCATTAACAATCACTTGATATCCCTGCTAGCCAACCTGTAGCTCAGTAACAAGTTCGACAACAACAACCATATCAACCACGTCAGAACCAATACCAATGCCAACAGAGATAGCAAAGGCTAGAAAAATGATTTGACCCAATCTCGTCAACGTATGCCAGGTTACTTCCATACCTTTTGAAAGTTGGATTAATGAAATTAAGGGACATGATGGACCCTCCAGCTGTCCTTCCCCCTGAATACGATGCCAATGCACACTGCGAGTTCCATTATGGCGCTCCAGGTCACAACATCAAAAATTGCAAAACCATGAAGTATGTTGTTCAAGACCTCATTGACTCGAAAGCAATTAATTTTACCAGAAATACTCCCAACATCAAGACAAATCCCATGCCTTCTCATAATCATTCCACAAATATGATTGAGGACTCTAGAGGGATTCAATTAGTTTCCAACATTGACAAAATGAAGACATCTTTTTCTATTGTTAAGGAACAACTCTTGTTGAAGAACATTATCCCGGTTTTTCGGCAGATTGTCACATTTGTTTGATTAATCCTCAAGATTATATTGAGCTGAAGAATGGAATCCAAGGTTTGATTGATCAAGGTGTGTTTGTGATAGGAAAAATCTCAAAAACTAAAGAAGTTGCCATCCTTGATATTCCTTTTGATGCGCTGGATATACCATACGATGATGGAGTTGAACCATGGGATCTCCCTAATAACTCGGCTTGTGCTCCATTGGCAATTCCTTGTGATGAGGAAGACTGGGATAATTTGTATGGTCAGAACCATGTTCCTTTACAGATCCCATGTGATGAATAATTCGTGCTTCCCTATGGTCAAGGCAGAAGGCCTCTGGATACACCTTACAATCCGATTGAAATACCCATGTCTCCACCTTTGATGAACCAACTAGTTATTTCAACTCCTGCTCCGTTTCTGTACGAGAGCACAAAAGGTGTTCCTTGGGTATACGACCAAGCTGTCTTTCTTAATGGGCAAAAGATTTGGGAAGAAGATGTCATATAAGAGAAGAAGGCAGTAGAAAACATTGTTGGGACTGGTGGCATCACCAGGAGTGGTAGAGTTTTTGCGCCAACACCACCGCCCATTAACAACCATGGTACTGCTAGTAAAGATGTCTGGAAATAAGTTAACGCTAAAAAGTGGCAATCTTCCAAGAAAAAGGTTGTTTCTAATGAAGAAGTGGAGGAGTTTCTGAGGATTATACAGAATAGAGATTATAAAGTGGTTGACCAGCTCAACCAAACTCCCTTAAAGATCTCTATGTTATCACTGTTGATGTGCTCAAAAGCTTACCAAGAGGCATTGTTGAAGTTCTTGAAGGCCGCTCATATGCCTTAAGAAATATCTGTGGTGCAATTTGAAGAGGTAGTAGGAAACATAGCTTCCGGCCATATTCTAAGTTTCAATGGTGGAGAATTACCCCCTGAGGGTAAGAATCATAATAAGGCCTTACACATCTCTGTGGAGTGTGTTGATATTGTCTTGTCTCGAGTTTTAGTTGATATTGGATCATCACTGTATGTGTTACCTAAGAATTTGCTATGCAAGTTGTCAATAGAAGGACTTACGATGAAACCTAGTCAGACGATTGTGAAGGCTTTCGACAGAGCCATGCAAACTGTCATTGGTTAGGTTGACCTCCCAATTAAGATTGGACCACACACGTTTATTATCACATTCTATGTGATGAACATATATCCTGCTTACAGTTGCCTTCTCGGCCGACCATGGATCCATGCGGCTAGTGTCGTGACGTCAACCCTTCATCAAAGGCTTAAATTCATGACCAACAACCAAATGGTTATCATTGAGGGGGAAGAAGACGTTCTCGTAAGCTATTTAGCTTCTTTCCGATATGTTGAGGTGGGAGGAGAAGTGCACGAAACTCCATTCCAAGCTTTTGAAGTTATTAATGTTGAGATGATTCATGAAAAACCTGCGTCTTCGATCGTGACATGGAAGGATGGGAAAACAGTTATTGAAGAAGGGCACCCTCAGGGATGGGGCAGAGTGTTGGAACTGCCAGTAAACAAAAATGGTGCCGGTCTAGGCTATACTAGCAAGAAGAAAGCGCAAGAGACAAACACCTTTGACTTGCAACTCCACTGGGTTTTACTAGTGGAGGCCATCTCGATGATGGTCAAGTCACATTTCTGGAAACTAGAGACAGTGTTCCTGAAGAGCTATGTATGGTGTACCCAAGAACACCCAATCAAACGCTAAACAACTAGAGCATTATGGAAATCCCTGAAGTGACTCTTTTGGAAGAGTAATTCCCTGTTTTTTCTGTTTTCCCGAAATCCCATGCTCTACCCAAAGCATATGGATCATGTTGTAGGGCCCTTTAACTTTAAAAGCATGAATTTATTATCAATAAATAACTTTTGCATTCAATTGCGCTCTCTGTCTTTCATTTTTTTATTTTAGCATATAAAATAAAAAGGCAATGTTTGTTTTAGCATTTTTATTTTTCATTTTTCTTAAAATAAAAGCATGAAATCATCCATCGTGCAGATCCTCACTGTAACAACCCAAATTTCATTAAATAATTAATTATAGTAATTAATTGATTTAGTGGGGTTTTTATTAATGTTGGAATTAATTTTTATTAATTGGTATGGATAGAAAATTAAGAAAGAATTGGAGAGGAAGGAAAATGAAGGAAATATATAAGAGAGAAAGAAAAGAAAAGAAAGATAGAAAACATTTGGAAAGAAAGAGGAAAGAAGAAGAAAGGAGAGAAAGAGAAGAGAAGAAGAGGAAAAGTGGAAATCATCAAGAACCAACATCAAAGCTCCGATTAATCGAGGTAAGGGTGAGAAATGTTTCTATTTGATCATTGCATGATGTTATGTATGTTGGGTTGGGGTTTTGGTAGAGTTTTCATCACTTTCCATTTTAGGGCAAAAGTTGGATTAATCGGTAGATCGAGGATTTAATCGGTTAGAAACTGAATGTAATGCCGTAGAATAGTCGGGTAACATGTGTTGATGCTGTTTGTACTGATTTTGTTGTGTGAGAAGTTGGTTGATGGTGGATTGAGAAGGAGAAGACGGAATGAAATTCTGTTATGCGCAGGTTCGCTGGCTTTCGCCAGGCGAATGGAAGCGAGGCTTCGCCAGGCGAAGCCTAGCGAATGCTGGCGAGTAATTATGATTAAGTCCCAGTGGACTTCGCTGGCGAGTTCGCCAAGCGAAGTTGGATAGCGAAGGTTCGCCCAACGAAGGTGCTGGCGAGTGGTGGCGAATGAAGTCAGTAGCTACTGACTTGGGCTCGCTGGGAAGTCTCGCCAGGCGAAGCCTAGCGAGTGTTCGCTGAGAGAGTTCGCCAGGCGAAGGCCAGGCGAAGGTTCGCTGCGAGGGTTCGCCAGGCGAATGAAGGTGAATGTGACAACATTTTTCTTTTGCTGTGTTGCTCATGTGGTGATGGTTTGGTTGCTTCTCATAGGTTAATACCTCTATGATATGATATAGATATGATCTATTGTGATGATGTGTGCTGTGGGTAGCCTCCGGGCGTGAATCCTAGTTGATGTGCGATGCGTATTAATTATGATAAATAGAAATACATGTGAATACAATGATGAATGTATGTGTATTGTCTAATGAACTTGCGAATGCTTAATGAGTATACAATTATGTGATGAGTATGCATGAGAACATTGTGGATATGTGTGCATGACTTATAATTGTATAAATGGTATTGTGATGTGAATACCTTGATTGTGTGATATATGTTGTATGTGCAATCATTGTGTAATTCTTGAAGAGATGAATTATGTAAATGCATGAGATTAAGATGTCGGTCTTAAGTGCATTTGTTGTGGTTGATTGTACATGCATCATTTAGTCAAGAGGCAATGTCTGTTAGTTTCGTGGAAACTAGTGGCTTGTCCCAAACCTAGAAGTGTGGGTTTGAAGGCTTAGAGGACGGGCCTTTGTGGTTATCGGTCTAGAAGTGTGGACCCGGTTTAATGTAAAAACCGAAAAAAGATAACGAGAGTCGGTACCGCATTGCATGAGTTGCATTGAGTTGTTGAGTCACATTGATATATGACATATGCATGAAGAGATGCTTATGTGTGAATGATGAGATTGTGGAAATTGTAAGTGTATGCATAATGTGGGAATGCTTTGTGAATATCCATGTTTGTCTATATATGTGTGGTAAATATATATGACTAAGAGAATGAAGTGTGGTGAGAAACGTGAATATGTGTTATATGACTACCTATATATATATATATATATATATATATATATATATATATATATATATATATATATATATATATATATATATATATATATATATAATCTTATGCTTTGATTATTATGGTTATATTTCTCACCCTTCTGCTGTTTTATAATGCTCTATGAGGCATTGCAGATTAGGATGCAGGAGTCCTTTGTGAAGTTAGTCTTCATTCTTTTGAGTCGGCTGCTCTGATATGTAACACCGGGTAGTTAGACTAGTATAGTCATTCTTTTGTGATACATTGCGATGTATCAGCTGAGGTGGTTTTGTAATCTAACTGATATGATGTATTAATCTGGATGACTTATGTGCATTTGAATTAATATTTTGGAACTGATTAAATGATGTTATCTTCCGCTTAAATTAAATGTTGAAATGTGATTTCTAAAACTACGAAAATGTTACATATTTTATGGAGCAAAAATGTTAAAGAGTTTTGTTGGTGAAACTGTGACATTCTTCCTTTATACCTTATTATAAAACCTTTTTACTCTGATAATTTGTATGTGCTTAATTGTTTTATATGCATTTATTTGGGGTATAGAAGGGGGTGTTACAATAGTGGTATCAGAGCAGGTCGGTCCGTCCGGCCAAGTTGTTAGAGTGTTTTTTTTTCCTGTGTGTTATTGATATGCGTGTGTTGCATTATCAATATTGGTTGTTCTTACGTGGTTCTGTTGCTGGAATTAGTAAGATGGTTGCAGGGAGGAACGACGAAGCGATTGCGGAGGCATTGACGAGATTGGCGGGGGCAATTGGGCAGAATCCTCCGGCAAATGTGAATGTGAGGAATCATGCTGATGATGGATTCCGTGCTTTGGGGAAATTCCAAAAGAATAACCCTCCGGTCTTCAAGGGAACTCATGAACCGGACAAGGCACAAATTTGGTTGAAAGCTGTGGAAAAGATTTTTCGAGTTATGAATTGCTCGGATGCACAGAAGGTGCAGATTGGGACTCATATGCTCGAAGAAGAAGCTGAAGATTGGTGGGGTAATATTCGCCAAAGATTTGAGGAAGATGATATTGTGATTACGTGGGATTTGTTTAGAGAAACTTTTTTGGAGAAGTATTTTCCAGAGGATGTGCGGGGGAAGAAAGAGATCGAATTTCTTGAGTTGAAGCAAGGTAATTCGACGGTTGCTGAGTATGCGGCGAAATTTGAGGAGTTGATCAAATTTTGTCCTCACTATAATACTGGTAATGCTGAGAGGTCTAAGTGCCTCAAGTTTGTGAACGGTTTGAGACCCGAGATTAGACAAGCTATTGGGTACCAGGAAATCAGACGGTTTTCTGAGTTGGTTAACAAGAGCAGAATCTATGACGAAGACAGTAGGGCTAGGTCTAGCCACTACAAGAGCCTAAGTGATAAGAAAGGAAAAGGACAATTCAGAGGAAAACCTTACGTAACTCCTGCCGATAAGGGGAAACAAAAGGTTGGTTTTGGCAAGAAGCCAAGTGGGGGAGTTTCTACCCCGGTCAGGTGTTACACTTGTGGTGAAGCGGGGCATCGTGCTCCGGAGTGCAAAAGTGTTGAACAAAAGTGTTTTAAGTGTGGCAAGCCAGGCCACAAGGCTCTAGAGTGTAGAAGCGGTGCGGGTGTTACTTGCTATAACTGTGGTGAGCGAGGGCACATCAGTACCAAGTGCGATAAGCCGAAGAAGAATCAAGGGAGCGGGAAAGTGTTTGCTCTATCTGGATCTGAGACTGCTAGCGACGATCGATTGATCCGAGGTACGTGCTTCATTAATGGTACACCTTTGATCGCTATAATTGATACCGGAGCTACGCATTCTTTTATTTCTTTGGATTGTGTTAGAAGGTTGAATCTTGAGTTGTCTGTGATTGGTGGCGGTATGGTTATTGATACTCCTGCTATGGGTTCGGTAACTACACCGTATGTTTGCTTAAATTGCTCGTTGAGTGTTTTCGGTAGAGACTTTAGGATTGATCTAGTGTGTCTTCATTTGGATCAACTGGATGTCATTCTTGGAATGAATTGGTTAAAATTTAATCGTGTTTATATTAACTGTTTTGACAAAACGGTTATTTTTCCCGATTCGGATGTTGAAAGGGATTTGTTTATGACGAGGAAACAAGTGAAGGAATCGGTGCAAGATGGGGCTAAGGTATTTATGCTTATGGCAACTTTGAGGACAAGTGAAAGTGAAGAGATTGATGCTTTGCCCATTGTTAGAGATTTTCCGGAAGTATTCCCTGAAGAGATAAAGGATTTACCGCCGGAGCGAGAAGTGGAGTTTTCGATAGATTTGATTCCTGGAACTAGTCCGATATCGATGGCTCCATATCGTATGTCGGCCTCGGAGTTAAAAGAGTTGAAGAGTCAACTTGAGGATTTGCTTGAAAAGAGGTTTATTCGCCCGAGCGTGTCACCGTGGGGTGCACCGGTGTTGTTGGTTAAGAAGAAAGAGGGTTCTATGAGGCTCTGTGTAGATTACAGACAGTTGAACAAGGTGACTATCAAGAATAAGTATCCACTTCCGAGGATTGATGATCTAATGGATCAGTTGGTTGGTGCAAGTGTGTTCAGCAAGATTGATTTGAGATCTGGGTATCATCAGATTCGTGTGAAAGCTGAGGATATTCAGAAGACGGCCTTTCGGACGAGGTATGGACACTATGAGTATTCCGTGATGCCATTTGGTGTGACTAATGCACCAGGTGTATTTATGGAGTACATGAATAGGATTTTCCATCCTTATTTGGATAAGTTTGTGGTTGTGTTTATCGACGACATCTTGGTTTATTCGAAGAGCGAAGAAGAGCATGCCGAGCATCTAAAGATTGTGTTATCTGTGTTGAGGGAGGAGCAGTTGTTTGTGAAGCTTTCTAAGTGTGAATTTTTGTTGAAGGAAGTTAGTTTCCTTGGTCATGTGATTTCTAGTAGTGGTATTGCGGTCGATCCGTCGAAGGTTGAAGCGGTATCGCAATGGGAGACTCCGAAGTCAATTTTTGAGATAAGAAGTTTTCTTGGTTTAGCCGGTTATTATCGGAAGTTTATTGAAGGATTTGCTCAGTTATCGTTGCCGTTGACGCAGTTGACTAGGAAGGGTCAAGCCTTTGTTTGGGACGCCAAGTGTGAAGCGAGTTTTCAAGAACTTAAGCGAAGGTTGACGACAACTCCTATTTTGATTCTTCCAAATCCAGAAGAACCATTCGTTGTGTATTGTGATGCTTCTTTGATGGGTTTAGGAGGTGTGTTGATGCAAAATAACCAAGTTGTGGCTTATGCTTCGAGGCAACTCAAAGTGCATGAGAAGAATTATCCAACGCATGACTTAGAGTTGGCCGTCGTTGTGTTCGTGTTGAAACTCTGGAGGCATTATTTATTTGGCGCAAGATTTGAAGTGTTTAGTGACCACAAGAGTTTGAGATATCTTTTTGATCAAAAGGAATTGAATGCGAGACAAAGAAGATGGCTTGAACTTTTGAAGGATTTTGATTTTGGCTTGAACTACCATCCGGGTAAAGCGAATGTAGTAGCGGATGCATTGAGTCGGAAATCATTGCATATGTCGGCGTTGATGGTGAAAGAGTTAGAATTAGTCGAGCAATTTCGAGATTTGAGTTTGGTATGTGAGAGAACTTCTTTTGGATTTAAGTTGGGTATGTTAAAGCTTACAAGTGGTATTTTGGATGAAATTCGAGAAGGACAAAAATCGGATTTGAGCTTAGCTGATCGGTTGACTTTAATCAACCAAGGGCAAGGTGGTGATTTTCGGATTGATGAGAATGGTATTATGAGATGTCGGGATCGAGTTTGTGTTCCGAACATGGTTGAGCTTAAGAAGAGCATCCTTGAGGAAGGACATCGTAGCGGATTGAGTATTCATCCGGGTGCTACTAAGATGTATCAGGATTTGAGGAGAGTATTTTGGTGGCCTAGTATGAAGAAGGATATCGCGGAATTTGTATATTCTTGTTTGACTTGCCAGAAGACAAAGATTGAGCATCAGAAGCCATCGGGTTTGATGAAGCCGTTGTTTATTCCTGAGTGGAAATGGGATAGTATCTCCATGGATTTTGTATCGGGTTTGCCGAGGACGCCGAGTAATTTTGAGGCTATTTGGGTTATCGTGGATAGGTTGACTAAATCTGCTCACTTTATCCATATGCGTATGGATTACCCTTTGGAGAAGTTGGCTAAGTTGTATATTGAGAGGATTGTGTGTCTGCATGGTATTCCGTTAAGTATTGTTTCGGATAGAGATCCGCGGTTTACTTCGAGATTCTGGGAGAGCCTGCAGAGTGTTTTGGGTACTAAGTTGCGTTTGAGTTCAGCGTATCATCCTCAGACTGATGGTCAGACGGAGAGGACGATTCAGTCGCTTGAAGATCTTTTGTGAGCTTGTGTATTGGAAAAAGGAGGAGCTTGGGATAGCTACTTGCCTTTGATTGAGTTTACCTACAACAACAGTTTCCATTCGAGTATTGGTATGGCACCATTTGAGGCGTTGTATGGTAGGCGGTGTAGGACACCATTGTGTTGGTTAGAGTCCGGAGAGAGTTCTGTTGTTGGACCTGAGTTAGTTCAACAGACTACTGATAAGATCAAGATGATTCAAGAGAAGATGAGAATTACTCAGAGTCGTCAGAAGAGTTATTATGACAAGAGGAGGAAGGCACTTGAATTTCAAGAGGGAGATCATGTGTTTCTTCGAGTCACTCCGATGACAGGTGTTGGTAGGGCACTGAAGTCGCGCAAGTTGTCACCGCGTTTCATTGGTCCTTATCAGATTTTGCAAAGGATAGGAGAAGTGGCCTATCGTGTGGCTTTACCACCGTTGCTTGCTAATCTTCACGACGTATTCCATGTATCTCAGTTGAGGAAATACATTGCGGATCCGTCTCATGTAGTCCAAATAGATGATGTGAAGGTGAGAGATAACCTGACTGTTGAGACATCACCTATGCGGATTGAGGATCGGAAATTGAAGCAGCTTCGAGGTAAAGAGATTGCCTTAGTGAAGGTCGCTTGGGGAGGACCGGCTGGTGGAAATGTTACTTGGGAGCTTGAGAGTCGGATGAAAGAGTCTTATCCAGAGCTGTTTTAATCAAGTAACATTTTCGAGGACAAAAATTCCTAAGTGGGGGAGAGTTGTAACAACCCAAATTTCATTAAATAATTAATTATAGTAATTAATTGATTTAGTGTGGTTTTTATTAATGTTGGAATTAATTTTTATTAATTGGTATGGATAGAAAATTAAGAAAGAATTGGAGAGGAAGGAAAATGAAGGAAATATATAAGAGAGAAAGAAAAGAAAAGAAAGATAGAAAACATTTGGAATGAAAGAGGAAAGAAGAAGAAAGGAGAGAAAGAGAAGAGAAGAAGAGGAAAAGTGGAAATCATCAAGAACCAACATCAAAGCTCCGATTAATCGAGGTAAGGGTGAGAAATGTTTCTATTTGATCATTGCATGATGTTATGTATGTTGGGTTGGGGTTTTGGTAGAGTTTTCATCACTTTCCATTTTAGGGCAAAAGTTGGATTAATCGGTAGATCGAGGATTTAATCGGTTAGAAACTGAATGTAATGCCGTAGAATAGTCGGGTAACATGTGTTGATGCTGTTTGTACTGATTTTGTTGTGTGAGAAGTTGGTTGATGGTGGATTGAGAAGGAGAAGACGGAATGAAATTCTGTTATGCGCAGGTTCGCTGGCTTTCGCCAGGCGAATGGAAGCGAGGCTTCGCCAGGCGAAGCCTAGCGAATGCTGGCGAGTAATTATGATTAAGTCCCAGTGGACTTTGCTGGCGAGTTCGCCAAGCGAAGTTGGATAGCGAAGGTTCGCCCAGCGAAGGTGCTGGCGAGTGGTGGCGAATGAAGTCAGTAGCTACTGACTTGGGCTCGCTGGGAAGTCTCGCCAGGCGAAGCCTAGCGAGTGTTCGCTGAGAGAGTTCGCCAGGCGAAGGCCAGGCAAAGGTTTGCTGCGAGGGTTCGCCAGGCGAATGAAGGCGAATGTGACAACATTTTTCTTTTGCTGTGTTGCTCATGTGGTGATGGTTTGGTTGCTTCTCATAGGTTAATACCTCTATGATATGATATAGATATGATCTATTGTGATGATGTGTGCTGTGGGTAGCCTCCGGGCGTGAATCCTAGTTGATGTGCGATGCGTATTAATTATGATAAATAGAAATACATGTGAATACAATGATGAATGTATGTGTATTGTCTAATGAACTTGCGAATGCTTAATGGGTATACAATTATGTGATGAGTATGCATGAGAACACTGTGGATATGTGTGCATGACTTATAATTGTATAAATGGTATTGTGATGTGAATACCTTGATTGTGTGATATATGTTGTATGTGCAATCATTGTGTAATTCTTGAAGAGATGAATTATGTAAATGCATGAGATTAAGATGTCGGTCTTAAGTGCATTTGTTGTGGTTGATTGTACATGCATCATTTAGTCAAGAGGCAATGTCTGTTAGTTTCGTGGAAACTAGTGGCTTGTCCCAAACCTAGAAGTGTGGGTTTGAAGGCTTAGAGGACGGGCCTTTGTGGTTATCGGTCTAGAAGTGTGGACCCAGTTTAATGTAAAAACCGAAAAAAGATAACGGGTTATCGGTCTAGAAGTGTGGACCCGGTTTAATGTAAAAACCGAAAAAAGATAACGAGAGTCGGTACCGCATTGCATGAGTTGCATTGAGTTGTTGAGTCACATTGATATATGACATATGCATGAAGAGATGCTTATGTGTGAATGATGAGATTGTGGAAATTGTAAGTGTATGCATAATGTGGGAATGCTTTGTGAATATCCATGTTTGTCTATATATGTGTGGTAAATATATATGACTAAGAGAATGAAGTGTGGTGAGAAATGTGAATATGTGTTATATGACTACCTATATATATATATATATATATATATATATATATATATATATATATATATATATATATATATATATATATATATATATATATATATATAATCTTATGCTTTGATTATTATGGTTATATTTCTCACCCTTCTGCTGTTTTATAATGCTCTATGAGGCATTGCAGATTAGGATGCTGGAGTCCTTTGTGAAGTTAGTCTTCATTCTTTTGAGTCGGCTGCTCTGATATGTAACACCGGGTAGTTAGACTAGTATAGTCATTCTTTTGTGATACATTGCAATGTATCAGCTGAGGTGGTTTTGTAATCTAACTGATATGATGTATTAATCTGGATGACTTATGTGCATTTGAATTAATATTTTGGAACTGATTAAATGATGTTATCTTCCGCTTAAATTAAATGTTGAAATGTGATTTCTAAAACTACGAAAATGTTACATATTTTATGGAGCAAAAATGTTAAAGAGTTTTGTTGGTGAAACTGTGACATTCTTCCTTTATACCTTATTATAAAACCTTTTTACTCTGATAATTTGTATGTGCTTAATTGTTTTATATGCATTTATTTGGGGTATAGAAGGGGGTGTTACACTCACCTGTTCCTGTTGATAACGACTCTGCTATGGTCCCATATGACTTTGATAATCCTATCTACCAAGCTGGCGAAGACTGCGAGGAAGATTGTGATCTCCTAGAAGAGTTGGCAAGACTACTAAAACAAGAGTCGAAGGTCATTCAACCATACCAAGAAGAGATTGAAGTCATAAACATCGGAACTGAAGATGACTCTAAAGAAATCAAGATAGGTGCCACCTTAGAAGCAGAGATGAAGAAAAAGTTGGTCGAGTTGTTGCGAGAGTATGATGATGTGTTTGCTTGGTTCTACAAGGATATGCCCGATCTGGATGAAGACATTGTAGTGCACAAATTTCCCCTCAAGGAAGGCTGCCCACCGGTGAAGTAGAAATTAAGGAGAACAAATCCACATATGTCCTTTAAGATCAAAGAGGAAGTCCAAAAGCAGCTAGACGCTAGTTTCTTGGCAGTGTCCAGTTACCCATAATGGGTAGAAAATATTATTCCCATGCCAAAGAAAGATGGGAAGGTACGAATGTGCGTTGACTATAGAGATCTCAATAGAGCGAATCCAAAAGACGATTTTCCTCTGCCGCACATTGACGTACTAGTAGATAACGCAACCCAATTATCTGTCTTTTCATCCATGGATGGGTTTTCCAGCTATAATCAAATCAAAATGGCTCTCGAAGATATGGAAAAGAAAACTTTCATCACCCAATGGGGAACTTTCTGATACAAATTTATTTCGTTCGGACTTAAAAACGCAGGTGCGACATATCAATCAGCTATGGTTACTCTCTTTCATGACATAATACATAAAGAGATTGAATGCTATGTAGACGATATGATCGCAAAGTCCCAAACTTAGGAAGAACACCTCATTCATCTGGAAAAGCTTTTTGCAAGACTAAGAAAATTCACTTTTGGTGTGAGATCTGGCAAGCTGCTAGGATTTATTGTAAGCCAAAAGGGGATTGAAGTCGACCGAGATAAGGTCAAAACTATTCAAGACATGCCTGCGCCTAAAATTGAAAAAGAAGTATGAGGTTTCCTTGGGAGATTAAATTACATTGCAAGATTCATATCTCATCTGACGGCCACTTGTGAACCCATCTTCAAATTACTCAGAAAAGATCAAGCTGTTGTGTGGAATGACAATTATCAGAGAGCTTTAGAGAAAATAAAAGACTATCTGCAAGAACAACTGATCTTGATGCCTCTAGTTCCAGAACGACCTCTGATCATGTACCTAACAATGCTAGAAGGATCCATGGGATGTGTATTGGGTCAGCATGATGAAACTGGTAGGAAAGAACATGCAATCTACTACCTCAGCAAGAAATTCAATGACTGTGAAATGAGATATTCAATGCTCGATAAAACCTGTTGTGCATTAGCTTGGGCTGCGAAGTGCCTAAGGCAATACATGCTAACCCATACAACTCTGCTGATTTCTAAGATGGATCCCATCAAATACATATTTGAGAAGCCAGCTCTCACCGGACGAGTAGCTCGTTAGCAAATGGTACTGACAAAGTACGGCATGCAGTATGTCACACAGAAGGCCATCAAAGGAAGTGTGCTATCTGACTATCTTGCCCATCAACCCGTGGACGATTACCAATCTATGCGCTTCGATTTTCCTGACGAAGACGTCATGTTTTCCAGAGACTATACAACGCCCAACCCAAATGATGGAACCGAACTAGGATCGCAATGGATGCTCGTGTTCAATGGTGCCGCAAATGCTAAAGTTTGTGGAATTGGGGCAATAATTACTTCCCCAAACTGGATTTCATCTACCGTTCACTGCCAGATTATGCTTCAAATGTAATAATAACATGGCTAAGTATGTGTTGCGGTAAGAATCGTGATACCAAGCTATTGAATTAACTTGAATCTTTAATTCTTAAATTCACAACTGGACTTTAATTTATCCAAGAAAGGAAAGGTTTAAAGAAAGAAAAACCTATAAAAATGCAAAGCAAAAAAGAAAGGCTTAAAGCTAAGCAAAAAGAGATCTAAAGGTTCGGGGGTTGGTTATGCCTAGGGTAGGTATTTCACATCCTAAACATCTGTAGTACTCTACAGGAACCTCTTGTTAATATTTGTGTTTGCTAGAGTTTGCTTGCTAAAGGGAAATGTGCTAAGGGTAAAGATATAAAGGTTGAAACGAAGGAAAAAAGAAAAGGTTTGTCGCCAAGGATCGAGGCCTTGTGCCTACGTATTCTCAAAAGGAATTTTGAGAAATCAGAGTGTTCGTAGTTCCCCTGGTTAGGGGTAAAGAACTCTTGACTGTGGTCAAGGTTCCAAAGGGATGTAAGTATTTATAAGGAAGTACTTACAGGGAGTGCGGCGACTCCTATTCTAAATTGAGATTGTCGTGATAAAGGGTGTCCGTGGCGGGACAGTAAAAGCGAGCACGACGACTCGAATCCTAAGGCTAGGATAAAGAGTTAAAGGTTGTCCACGGCGGGACGGTTAAAAGTGAGCACGGAGACTTGAATCCTAAGGATAGGATCAAGGGAGGGATGTCCACGACGGGACACTAAAAGTGAGCACGGCGAATCTAATCCTAAGGTTAGGAATAAAGGGTAAAGGTGAAAATTGACCAAAAGCATTTCCAGGCAGATTTTAAAGGTAACTTCCACTGGTGGAAGTTTAGTGTAAAAAATGACAAAATCATTTTCATACAGTTTTTAAAGTAACTTCCACTGGTGGAAGTTTAGTGTAAAAAGTGACAAAAATCATTTTCATACAGTTTTTAAACATGATATCAACATACAAGACATAGATTGGATGTTAAAGTGGTGGCAACATGGCATGAGTGAAATGCATGATGGTGTTCAAAACAGGCTTGGAGTATAAGTAGATCAATCAAGTTGTGCACACAAACTTTAAACATGTTGATGGATGATTTCAAATACATAGATCAGTCACAAAATAGTTGGAATGAGAATGACCTATTAGATGCAAAATGACATATTGAGATGCAAGTTGAAGATCAAAATAGGTTCTATACATATTTAGACCAATCAAACACAACACACAAACTATATACATGGTTCATCCATTGCAATTTGGCATGTTGAAATGCATAAGGGAGTTCAAAGCAAATTCTGAGCATATTCACAGCAAACGCTCATTGCACACAAGTTATAAACAAGCTTATTGATGTTTCTACAATTCACAATTTGGCATAAACTGAGCAAAGCAGAATTTGACCTGTTTGATGGTTATGCAAAAGCTGTTTTGAAAGTGCAGCAGGTGTTTTTTTTTCCAAAATGAATGAGATTCATGCTAACCAATGATGCACACATACCATATTCATGCCACAACAATGACACACACACACCACATATATGCTAAAGGATGTTTCTATGCTAAAAATGCAGACTCAATGCTTCCAAATCAGAAAGTGACATAGTGATGGCATCTTGATGCAAATGATACACATTGAACATGAAAAACCACAACAGGTATAAACAACTTAAACAAAACATCCACACACCTCATAAACATGGTAATAAGGGTGCTCAAACCAAGAAAGCAAGCAAACTTCAAATAATGCAAAGTTTGACATAATGGCTGCTATGCAAAACAATTTTGAGGTAGAATGCAAGTACAGCAGGGGTGTTTTTCAAAATGGTGAAGTTTAAGCCAAAATAATGATGCACACTCATCATATATGCAATAACAATTGGTTTCATGCTCATAATTCAAACACCTTTTCCTCAAAATTCTGACTGTCATGTTAATGGCATATTGAATGAAAGACGCAAAAATGATTCAAGATTTTGAATGCAACCATAGCTCATACTGAGTGAAAATGAGTAGTAACAATTTGAAGTAAATAAGAAATGACAAGTCTAAAACCATAGCAAAACAGCTGCAAATCAACAAACAAGTTTATGTCAAAACCCTTAATGCTACCCTTATGGTCACTTTCTCAAAACACATTTTTAACAATAAAGAGAAAAATCTTGATGGTATATCATCAACACACCTCAGAAGCATTATGCTTTTGACAAAAAGCAACAAAATTGCAATGAACACAAACTCTTTACAAAAAGCAATTTGGGACAACATGACTATATTCTCACAACAAGCATTTCAAAATCGTGAAACATGACAATGCATGAATACTGAAGAGGTTGAGCATTACATACCTCTTGTAGCCAATCTTGAACAGGCAAAAGAGCCAAGAAAACCAGAGAAACTTCAAGCACCACCTAGCTTTGAAACTTTTCTTCCTTTTGAAGCAAGATGCAATTTTTGTGACAGTTGGTGTAAACACAATTCCAGTTGATCTTTTATGCTTTCGACAGTTGCAACATGATATATATGAGGTGTATGAGTGATTAAAACAGCAAGAAAAAGGCTAGACAAGCATTTGGCAGATTTTGAGCATAGTGGTCAAAGTAACTTGGTGTGAAAGTTGACTTTTGGGAGAATGGTGTTTTTGAGTGGTTTAAAGGCTTGGACACCTTCTATACCATATTTATGGATTGTGTGGATGGTTTTTGGTGAGTTTGAATGTGTGGAAATGAGTTTAGGGGGCTGGACTGTCAAGACAACTTTTTGGTGTTTTTGTTATTTTTGAGATTTTATGAATTTGAAGTAAAGAGTGAAAGAGGGAGAGCTTATGATTTCTCTGGTTTTGAGAGTGGCTCTCGTGTCTGTAATGCAATGAGATGAAGCCTCTACTTATAGCCCATGAAGAGGTTTGGGGCAGATTTGAGGTTTTGGTTTTGGAGGGAGTTTTGGAAAAGGA
Organism: Lathyrus sativus; assembly: GCA_963859935.3. Classification (NCBI taxonomy): domain Eukaryota; kingdom Viridiplantae; phylum Streptophyta; class Magnoliopsida; order Fabales; family Fabaceae; genus Lathyrus; species Lathyrus sativus. The sequence continues at coordinate 140,035,211 of OZ012736.1, read as the reverse complement.
AACCCTTGGCTTGGGGTTTGGTACAGCTGCAAGGTTCAAAGCTTTGCCTCAGCTGATGAATTGCTCAAGTTGTATGGATGACATAATGGTGATTAGAGTGGCTATAAGGCTAGGGGTATGGCAGCTGCAGATTTCCTCTTTCCACCTTTTGGATTTTTGAATATTTTAATGCAAGTTGCATTTGCAACTTGCAATGCTACTTGTCGTGGCTTCCAATTCTCATTCTCTCTGCATTTCCTTTGCATTTCCACACATCTAAGATCCTACATATCAGAATAAACAAGATCCAAGGGCTGAGAAAGGTCCAAGTGATCAAATAATGAGTTTATGAAAAATTGCCTCAATATACCCGCACGGGTATATTTCAATCTAAAACCCCAATATACCCGCACGGGTATATTTCATTCTAAAACCTCAATATACCCGCACAGGTATATTTCATTCCAAAACCCCAATATACCAGCATGGGTATATTTCATTCTTCTTAATTTTTTTTTATGATTCCCTTGATATTCTTGATCAAATTTCACCATTTGTCACATTGAACTTAAGAATTATGATCTTGACCTCAAAAAGTCATGAGTTGACTTTTTCACTATACAGTTGACTTTTTCCCAAATCTCTTGATTTTCCATTGACTGATCAATTGAAGTTCTTCTGATTAAAATTGGTGGTCAACCTCTCATCCTCAAACATTTTAAGACATATGGAAGACCATGGAAACAAGTCTTGCCCCAAGAAATACATTTATCTTGATCAGAATCAAAAACCCTATTTTGGATTCATGCTTGACCCCATGTAGTATTCTTGATTGTTTAGAGACTTGTTTCATGGAGAAACAATCCAATGCATTGACTGATTGAACTGTCAAACCCTTGATTTCCGACTGTACGAAACCCTGATTCACCTGTAACTTAACAGAGACAAACTTGAAAATGGTTATAGCTAGATAATCAAGTGAGTATACTCCTAGAATGATGATAAGGATCTAAGGGGTCAAAATTTAGGGTGCAACAGTATGAAGCCTGTATCTTTGGGATTCAAGCTGCAATTGATAATAGAATCAAGATTCTAGAGGTCTATGGAGATTATACTCTTTTCATATGCTAAATCAAAGGGGAATATGAAACACTTGATATCAAGCTGATCCCTTACAGAGATCATGTCTTGAAGATAATCCCATACTTTGATGAAATCACTTTTCACCATATTCCCAGAGTAGACAATCAATTGGCAGATGCTCTAGCAACATTAGCATCCATGTTCCAAGTCAAGTGGAAGAATGAGGCACCAACCATTCGTTTAGAGTACCTTGACGAACCTGCTTATTGCCTGGAAACTGACGCCACAGAGCTTAAAGTTGATGATCATCCTTGGTTCTATGGATCAGGCGGTATATAGAAACACAAGAATATCCAGAAGCCATCACCATCACTGACAAGAAATATCTTAGGAAGCTTTCATCAAAGTTTTTTCTCAGCGGTGATGTGTTATACAAGAGGAACTATGATTAGGTTCTGCTCAGTGTGTGGATATACAAGAAGCAGAACGTATCATAGACGAAGTGCATGAAGGACCTTTTGGGACACATGCCAGTGGTCACACTATGGTTAAGAAGATCTTGAGGGCAGGATACTACTGGATGACAATGGAAACAGACTGTTATCGTCATGTCCAGACATGTCACAAATGCCAAATCTATGCAGACAAAGTACATGCTTCACCACTTCCTTTGAATGTGTTGACGTCGCCTTGGCCTTTTTCCATGTGGGGCATAGATGTAATCGGGCGTATCGATCCAACTTCCTCTAGCAGACACCGTTTAATCTTAGTGTCCATTATTTATTTCACCAAATCGGTGGAAGCCATATCTTACGCCAATGTCACTAAGCAAGTGGTGGCCCGTTTCATTAAGAAAGAGATTATTTGCCGATATGGAGTTCTGAATAAAATCATTACTGATAATGGTTCGAACCTCAATAATAAAATGATGAAGGAGTTGTGCGAAATCTTCAAGATCGAACACCATAAATTGACGCCATATCGCCCAAAGATGATTGAAGCTGTTGAGGCGGCGAATAAAAACATCAAAAAGATCGTCCTGAAGATGGTGAAAACATATAAATACTGGCACGAGATGTTTCCATTTGCCTTGCATGGCTACCACACATCACTGCATACTTCTACTGGGGTAACCTCGTTCTCTCTCGTGTATGGAATGGAAGCAGTGCTGCGCATTGAAGTAGAGATTCCTTCCTTAAGGATTTTAGCAGACGTCAAGCTAGACGAAGCTGAATGGGTGCAAGCAAGACTCGACCAGCTTAATCTCATCGATGAGAAGCGCATGACGGCCATCTGTCATGGTCAATTATACCAGAAGAGGTTGAAGAGAGCCTTTGACAAGAAAGTTCGCCGGTGACACATTGAAGCAGGAGATCTGGTCTTGAGGAAAATTCAGTCAACTCACACTGATCCAAGGGGCAAGTGGACACCAAACTATGAGGGTCCATATGTGGTGAAAAATGTTTTCTATGGTAGAGCCTTGATTTTCTTGACCATGGACGGTGATGATCTTCCAACCCTTGTGAATTCAGATGCAGTTAAAAAATATTATGCCTGAAAGGTAGACTCGGTGGACCAAAAATAAAATCCATGCAAAAAATGGGCGTCCTGGTGGACCATGTAAAAAGAAGAAGGTCTGGGCAAAAATTAGAGACTAAAAACAAAAGAAATAACCTGCTAAGCTAAAAACCCGTAAAGGTAACTTAGGCAAAAAATGGTATCCCGGTAGGCTGAAAACCCGAAAAGGGCGGTCTAGGCAAAAGTTAGGGATTCAAAAGGCAAAAACGACATTTTGAGAGGACATGTAATTTTCCTCCTTGATCATTAAACTCTAATTGGGAAGGATCAATTCAATCGTTTCACTCAAAAGCAAGACATAAAGGGTCTTTAGAGATATATGGGTCATAGCAGAATTGAAACTCGACGAAAATTGATTTTAACATTTCCTTAGCTATTGTTTATCCATTTTATTTCAAAGCAATTACCTCTTTTAGGAATTTCCTCCTCTTGTAATTTTCCTGTTTATGGGTCTTCATGAGTAAAGATAATTTTCATCAAAAAGTTTTATATTCTAATTCTTACCATGTGATTGCAAAACTTGTTTTACCGGTGATAAGCATTGCTTTAAAATTTTAGGGATGATAACATTGTGGTGGAAAGAAAGTGTGAGATTACTTCTCCTCTCAGGGTGTCTATAGGGTGACCATGACCCCAAGCAACATGCAGAAACACCATTGAAACCACAGAGTGACTTGGCCGAGACAAGGATCGTCTAGCCCAGGGGAAACTGGCACAAGAGTTGGGAGTCCTAACATCTCCAAAACTTGATTACATCATGAAGAAATGGTATCAGGAAGTCAAGCTCGTTCCCCATCCAACCCAAAGCCCGATCATACATGGCACCTTTTTGTTGTAAAGCCACTTTCGGTTGGCACTTCCTTGAGAAACCACCTCAGACTTATACTTTTCACTTTACATATCTCTTTTCCCTTGTAAGCCTAGCTACATTTGGCACGATTATTACCCACTCCAGACTCTCATATCCCTAGCACTTTTTCATACATTTTGCATCATTTACACACTTGTTTAGTCAGTTCCTATAGAGGGTAGAGCATTCATGTGGACATTATCTTTTTGACGATTGCTATTTGTAACTCCTTCCGTGCCTTTTTGCACAGTTTCTTTTCACCTTACCTTTTGTAAGACCTTCACTGCCTTTCACATGAAATTTATCCCTCCGCTTTCCTTTTGTAAGCGTCTTTGCTGTCTTTTACACGCGGAAAAACTTTGTGTTAGGTATCATTGATCATTTTGAACGCTTGATGCCTATGCGGCCAAGATCTGAATGGTCACTACACAAAGAATGTCATTTCCGTTGTTGTTCCTGTAAGGTTAACGATATTTTGATACCTTATACAGGGGTAGTTATTTCCCACAACTTACCTTTTGTGAGTCTTGTTCATGTCGTCATCGTAAGACTTTTGACTTGTACATTTTTCACCTCTCTGTACTCGACTGTGCCTATCCTCAGTAGTTCGTCTTTGCGTAATACGTTTTTCTCCCCATAGAATATCCTACCTTTTGTTGACCTTTTACTTCGAACCTTTTGTTCTAATGTTTTTTCTCTACCTTTCGTAGAAGAAATTTGTCTCCCCAAACCTTTTGTTCTGGTGTCTTACTCTACCTTTCATAGAAGAAATTTGTTTCCCCGAACCTTTTGTTCTGGTGTCTTTCTCTACCTTTCGTAGAAGAAATTTGTCTCCTCAAACCTTTTGTTCTAGTGTCTTTCTCTACCTTTCTTAGAAGAAATCTGTTTCCCCGAACCTTTTGTTCTGGTGTCTTTCTCTACCTTTCATAGAAGAAATCTGTTTCCCCGAACCTTTTGTTCTGGAGTCCTCACTACCTTTTGTAGGAGGAGTTTTCTGCTAGCTTTTGCTCAGGAGTCTCTTATGCTTATTGTAGGAATTTTCACGATCATTGCTTCCCCAACAGAATATCCTTTACTTGTTATAGTAGGGACCGTTTTCTCCAAACCTTTAGTTCTTGGGTTCTTTCTACCTTTCGTAGAAGGAAGTTGCCTCCAAGCCTTTTGTTCTAGAGTCCTCGCTACCTTTTGTAGGAGGACTCATTCTCCTAACCTTTTGTTCAGGAGTCTTTTCTGCTTTTGCAAAAATTTATTTGATCGTTTTCTCCAGAAGGGAGTTCCTCTATGTGATGTAGAAGGAATTTATCTTTTCTCCAGGCCTTTTGTTCTAGAGTCTTTTTCTCCTTTCGCGTAAGGAATCTTTTCTCCAAACCTTTTGTTCTAGGGTCTTCTCTACTATTGGTAGGAGGAGTATCTCACTCTTTGATTGTTAAGATCTCTACCTTTGGTAAGAGTTATATCCTCTGAGTCCTTGATACCTTTCGTGGAAGGAATACCTCACCGTATACAGCCTGAGTCCTCCTTGCCTTTCAAAGGAGGAATATCTCTTAAACCGTAATTATCATCTATTACTGCAGGGATGCTTCCCCTTTCAAGACTAGCAAAGCACTTGTTGTTCTTTAGCATCACATCTCAAGCATATCATCATATATCCCTCATAACCAACCAATTCATCAAGCTACCATTTATTTTTTGACAGATGCCTTTTCCAAAGCCATCATGTTTTTCCATCCTGATACACTTCACACTGGTTGGCTGAAAACTTTGGGTATTCTTGTATTTAATTTCCTTGTACCTTGACTTTGAGAAAGCCCATGCCACTCTCACCTTCAAGTCTAAGAAGATTAAATAGGGGCATATGTCACACCCTTATTTTTACCCTAACCATAGCCTTGCATACCTTATCATTTTCATCATCTTTGCATCTTCCATTAGGTCATAATTTTGCATTAATTCATTTGCATTGAGCTCATAAGGCATGGGATCAGGAGGTTCTTTGGATCAGGGTTCCTATTTTCTTTGAGGCACTTTCATTCAGGTGTGAAGCAAGGGTTAATTTCTAGTATCAAGTTTATCTACTTTTGGATTTCTCAAGAGGCATCAAGTGATTAAGGTTTCATCATGGTTCTAGTGGAGAATGAGGAACTAGGGTTTTGTTGGCTGTCGATATTTCAGGCCGTTTTCTTCATCAGTGTGCATTACCTTCATCTTCAGGAATGAGTGCAGTATGTGTTGAAGTTCATCTGGAGGTGACCTAATCTTGGTTGGGCAAGAATTGATTTCATAATAAAGGCCAGGGTGCATAATTTGGGTGATGTGTGTCTGAGGTTTCAGTTAGGATTTCCGTGCTAATTCAGGTTATTTGTATATGGGTCAGATTATCAATTTGTAATAAGACAAGTGTTTTAATGATTGAGGATCATCAATGATTGATTTATTTTGATTATGGTTTTATGCCATGTATTGAGATCCATGTGATTATTCATTATCTTCTGATTCAACATTTGGTTAATCATGAAGGGCTTGTTAATTGGTGTTCAAGTGGATAGGACAAAGTTGGTCCATTTGTGGTTAATTCATGTTCAATCTCATTTCTCAACAGCTGAATCAACCACTTAATTCATTTCAAATTCTCAAGATTTATTCAACATCTTCATATGATTATTTTCTAGAAAAATTCAAATGCAAATGGTATGGAAGAATGATCATGCACAGTCACTTGTGTAGCACCCCAAAATTTTCCCTTTCTTTTTAACTGTTGCCGCTACCGCGAAAATAAGGTGCCGGCAAAACAGAAGATTCGCCACCTTTCGTTATTTATCCCTCAGAAAGGGAAAGGAAACGATCGGAAAAAACCTGAAGAAAAGGTATAAGACAAGGTCATCGCAATCAATGTCTGGATTCGAGAGTCGGTTACGCAAGGGGAAGGTATTAGCACCCCTCACGTCCATCGTACTTGATGGGATCCATGCTTGTTGTGTTTATCTGACGGGTTAATTAATCTATCTATGCTAAAACCTAGTCTGAAAAGAAAGAAAATGACTCGGCAGAACACAGCATTTCTATGCCTACGTATTCCCGTCTGGTACGAGAAATCAGAGTCAACGTAGTTCGCCTAACTACGGGTTACCGGGGGGAAGGTTGCTCTCCGAGATATCGCATCTCGTGCCTACGTACTTTCACATAGTGTGAAAGATCAGAGCAAACATAGTTCGGGATAACGAGAGACACAAGTTTGTCTTTTTTATCCGAGTAGGGTTAACAGACGGTTCCAACAGTTGGTGTATGCAACTCGCTCGACGGAGACTTAGGCGTTTACCGTTTGCGGTAGAACCGGGAGTTAACAGAACTCTCCTTTTGAAAAGGGGTTTCCAAGGATTAAAGGTCCAAGAGGACAAAAAGATGTTTGATCTTTGTTTTCTGTTTTTTAAAGAAGTATCTTTTTATGGATGTTTACAACCAATATCGCACTAGAGACTATGACCTGAGAGTGAATGCGTCGCATGTCACCCAAAGGGTGCCATACTCAACATCCAAGGTGTTGGAAAGAAACTCTCCAACAACCCTTTCTCATGTATCTTAAGGCTCGTAGCGTACGACATCAATTAACCTTTATTACTGTATCTTGATTTGTTTGAAGATGAGAAGAGAAAGGACGCACTAAAGGGGAACTAATCCAATCCTAAAGTTGTCATGAAAAGTTGATCCTATGATTGAGGTTAGGAGGGAACTGCCTAATGTTATCATGCATGGTTAGAACCCTAATGTCTGTCATAACTTCTCTTGAACAACAGAAGTCAGAGTTCCTAGGGGAACATGGCAAAGGAAAGTAATAACAAAAGAAAAAACTGTAAAGAAACAACTGTAAATAAAATGCATGCAATGCAACAAACAAGCAGAAGGAGCCAAGCTCAACTTCTAGAGCAAACAAGCCAGAGGCAACACACAACATAGGCAAGGGAGACTACACTCAACCTTAAACCAGCAAGCAAAGCCAAACAATAACAGTAAAGCAGAGGGAGACAGACTCAACCTCTAATGCAGACAAGCAAAGGGAGAAACTCACCCTTTAGGATGCTCTTAGGCCTAAAAACATCTAGATTAGCCCTAGTCTAATGCAACACACCAAACAGTCACACAAGCAACAGCAAAGCAATCAGAAAAAATAGCAAACAAAACAGCAGACAAGCAGCTCAACAACAAAGCAGATAAACAGTAAAACAATCAACAGTCTGCAGACAACTTCAAGTCCAAGCCATCTTCAAGAGAAGGAAATGAAAGCTCCAACCTCAAGCTCCAACAAGAGAGAAGAGAGTTAACATCAAGATGATTGTATGATGATGGGAAGCATGATGGAAACCAAGGGAATCCATCATGGCACTCAACCATACATCTGAGATAGACATCCTCAAAGGTTCTACCTCTTGTGATATGCCACACATCCTTCCAAAGGAGGGATGAGGCCTCCACATAGGGACCTTGAATCATGGGATGAGGATGGAAAGCAATCAAAGCAATCCATGTTTATTTGAAGAAAGAGAAATCAAACTAAGCTCTTCCTAAACCCTAATTGATTAAGCTCAAAGAAAGCTACCAAAAGAAGGTCTAAACACCAAAACCAAGCACCACAATCAAGCAAACAGAAGCCTCTATATGTCTAAAGCACCATCAAAGAAGATTAGCAAACCTATTATGAACCAAAGGCCACCATTGGAGTTCAACTAATGCAAGTGTTATGTTGAAAGCATCTTAAAACTAGCCTAAGTATTAAATCTACTTAAAATACAAAATCATCTCCTAAAATCCTATAAAATTTTCTAAGGGAACCTACATGTGTTAGGAACCTAGGGTAAAAGGATCAGGGCCTAAATCAATGGGGAAAGTCACTAAAGAATCCTACATCACAAGGTATCAAAGGGAAACCCTAAAATGGAAGGTCATGGGAACCTAATCCAAAGCAGAACCTAAATTATCTAAAAAATCATGGAATAATTCCTAAGGGATCATGCATCTCTATGCTAATAGCCAGCCAAAAATCTCACTCAAATTCAATACCAAATGATCATACAAAAATCAGCAAGAAAATGAAGAATTATGCCAAATTCAAGGAATTAAACAAAATGCAGAAAATCAAATTAAATTGAAAATTGCATGAAAATAAAATCTAACAGCACCAGAAAATCAGAAATTAAATCTAGATCATCGACATATTTTTATTTTATTTTTCTGATCAAAATTGAATTTACTATGAATTTAAAATGAATAAAGCAATTAAAATAAAAAGAAAATGAATTAAAGAATAAAAAGGCTGGAATTAAATCAGGGGCGTAGGATCAATGGACCAAGTCAGCTCATCTAAGGATCCTGATGCCGCCAGCGCATTAATGAAACACACGCGTTTTGGCCTGATCAAAGTCAATCTCAGAATTAGATCTCACTCGTTGGATCTGATTACGAAGTCCTCGGTTCAACTTCATCCAATGGCTGAGGGATTGTCTTCCTCGTTCAAACTGGAATTAGAGGGAATCTGTTCAGATGAACCAAACGGTGGCTCCGGTGGCTGAGCCACCGTCTTCTCCGGCGAGCCAAAACTTGCAGGTTATGAAACCAACACCAAAATGAACCAAACTTACATCAATCTTCTTATTTTTTCCTCCTGAACTCAAATCCAATGTCCTTTTCTTCTAATTCTCACTAGAATTCAAAACATGATAGCAACCAAAAAATATGCCAAATCTTCAAGTGTCACCAAACCTCAATCCAAAGCCATAGATCTTCTCCTTACACTTCATAGATCATCCTAAACTATTCCATTCATGCTAAAACCTTAAGATCAAAGAGCTTCGAAGCCAAACAGAAAATTGATCACATCCTAATTTGTCTCTAAACTCCACAATTTTGATCTAGAATCCATCTATAATCTCTCCTAAACCTTAACCTCATGCTAAAATATGCTAGATCATCATGAATCTACAGCAATTTTGAAAGTTGCATACCTGAGTTGCAGCTTCAAATTGGAGCAGTTAGGGCGCGATCCTTGGCTTCAAACTGTGCAGATACACTCTATGATTGATGCTGAAGATGATTGAATCCTCAATTTTCCTTGAATTACTCTTGAAATGAAAACATGATTTGCACTTGCTCCCTTGAAATTCACTTTGCACTCTCTGGTTCTAGCACGAAATCACCACCAACGTTGATCCAAATCACTTTCTGAACTTAAATAGAAATGATTTTGGTGATTTGGAGGCCCATTGGATGCCCAACCAGTGAGATCCAATTTCCACTTTTTCTTCAAAATTTCAACAATGGTGTACACGAATTTGAACCAATTCCTTCTCCAAGAAGCTTCAATTGCATTGCTTATTGACTGTGGAGAGTGTATGGACAGGATTAAACCCTTGTTTGTATCCTATGGCCAAGATTGGATGTGTTTCTTCATCATGAAGCAACAAAGTAAAACACAATGAATTAGGCCTCAAATGAAATTTCTAATATTTCCATTGTGCTCCAAATGATTTTTCTGATCAAAATGAGCAGTCATTTTCATTGGTTTGAACACATATGAATTAATTTGAGTTTTTTTCACATAAATGCCTTTAAATTCCCCTTTTGTCAAATTTCTCAAACCAAGTCTCACTCTAAGCCAAATCAATAGATCCTTGATACATGGTTAACCTAAAAAATGCCATTTTGAGCAAGTTTTGTGTTGGACAAAACTTCATTTGAACTGTGCAAGATAGTGAAAATGACCTATAATGCCAAATGACCTATAATCTTACTTTCCCAAAATACCCCTGAGTTGTAAACCTCATAACTTGAGTTCTACAAATCCGATGGAAAACTTATAGTACAATTTGGAAAGCTAAGATCAAGATCTACAACCTTCATGTTGGCCAAAAGTTGAGGAGAAACAACCTTCTAGGTCAAACGTACCTTGGAAGTTGGTTGACTTTTGCAGATAAATTTCACATTCATCTGATGACTTTTAACTTGTCTGGATCATAACTTGAGTTCTATAAATCCAATGGAGGACTTCTAGTACTCAAATTAAAGCTAAGAACATGCTCTACAGGTTTCGTGTTGGACAAAAGTTGATATGAAACTTGTATCTTGAGATAAGTGGTCTTGAAGTCAGGCATTAAATAGGGGATTTTACCTTGGGAACCCTAGTTTAGCAACTCCTCACACTTGGAATTCTTCTTGAATTGATCTTGGAATATCACCTCATGTATCTCAACACAACTTTCCATGATCATAAAGACTTAGAAATAGGTTTTGATCCTCTTCAATTGCACAGTTGACTCAAGGTTACTCAAATGAAAACCCTAATTGCAACACCTTCAACTGTGGCTCTTCACAATTAGCATAATGACTTGACAGAGCTCCACCATGACCCTCAAGGCACTCCATGGTCTCTATCAACACTCTGTCCATGATCAAGGCTTCACAATCCACTGATGGTCTTCAATTGGTCCTCAGGTTAGGAGATGAACCCTACACAAGCAACCAAACTTCTCAAGGACACAACCCACTTCCTGGTGACTTCTCAAGCTTGGACAAAACCTCTAGATAGGCTCCTCTTGATATAAACCACACTTGATACCCTGCTATATAAACAATGCTATGCTATGCAAATGCTAGATTAATGATATGCTAATGCAATGAAACATAAACCAAGTGAGAAAAAGGTTAGACAAACTTTGGGGTGCAACAACTGTAACTGGCTTATGTTTCTTTGCATTTTCACATTTCTGCATATGATAGCATTGGTTCCTGAGACATGGGATCAAGGTATTTCTTTGGCTCAGGGTTCCCTTTTATTTCAAGAGTCTAAATAGCGAGTGTCAGAGGCTCTGGCATTTATTTTGCCTAGCAATCGAGCGGTCAATTTTATTTTATTCAGTAGGTTATTTTCAGCCCAGGAGACAATGCGCACGTTATCTCAGGCGTTCTCACAGTTACCATATTCAAGAGCAAGTTTCAGAGGCTTAGTAGAGCTCAAAATAGGTGGCAACGGGTGATCATGCACGATTCCCTTCATTTGGCGCCAAAAGTGGCATTTTTGAACAGGGTAACCAATTACCTTATATGGAGTAATCGGTTACTTCAAGCGCAGTTTGCCAAAATATTTGAATTTTCATCATGTGCAATTTTCCAATCATTCTCCACCATTGATTTCACTTGATCATATTTGGAAGGATCTAGAATTGTTCAACTTTCACCATTTCCCTCCAAATTTCAAACATTCCACTCCTAATTTCCATTCCAAATGCTAATCCTTATTCCAAACCACATTTTGATTCCAAACCAAGAGCTTATTTAAGTGAATTTTCTTCAAACCTCAAATAATAACCCTTCATTTTCAGATTTCACAGTCATCCTTGAGAATTTGCTCTCAATTTTCTCTCCACTTTTTCACTCCTAAAACCTCCATTAAAGCTTTTTCACTTGATTTATTTGATTCTTCCTTGGAATCATAGAATTCTAGAGCTAAACCTCCATCATTCATCTCCATTATCTTCAATTCACCATTCAATTTTAGTTTGGTTTTGGATCTGAATTTGGAAGCTAGATTGGAAGTGATTTTTCTGGATTATTTTGCTTGATCTTGCTTGATCTTCACTTCTTCCACAAGGAAGCTCTTGGATCTTGAAGAATCTCTGGATTCCTTGCTTGGATCTGCTAATTTCAATTGAATCAACACTCACCAAAGGAAATCTCAGCTTTGAAGGTTGGAAATTCTAGATCTAATTCTGTTTTGAGCTTATTTGGATATTTGCAATGTAGATCCATGGTTTTTGCTGCTTTTCGATCCATCTTGATGATTCGGATCTTGTTGATTTGTGATTTTCAATGCTTGATTATGTTTACATGATGATGGATCACTGTTTCTTGATGATAATTTCGTGCTTGATTGATATCATGTTCATATGATTGATTGGATAAGCTGTTGGTTGCAGAAAACTGATTTTTAAAGCTGTTTTTCTGCTTCTGTTTCAGTGGTAACCGGTTACCTTACACAGAGTAACTGGTTACTCAGTGTAAATTTCACATTATTCAGCTTTTTTCAATAGAGTAACCGGTTACCCTATATTGAGTAACCGATTACCAATGAGCTAGAATGTAATTTTCTTGAATTTTCTAGCTTGTTTGATATCCTTTCCACATGTAAACTTCATGGATTTATATGATGTATTTATGTGGATTGTTTTTGACATGTTTCACCATTTTTGAATGTTTGATCTCAATTCTTTGACGCGCAACCTTTGGTTTTCATTTTGAATGTTTAACATGTTGTGTTGCTTGATTGATGAGTGATCATTTGCTTTGCTTGCTTGTGGCGTGACTATATGATTATCATTGAAGGCTTATTGCTGAATATTGTGATGCATGATTGCATTTGTTTCCGATTCCAATTTGATGCGTGTTCGTTTGATCGTTTGATCGTCCATTTTTGAGATGCATATTTGATCTTGTCATTTCTTGTTGATGCATTGTTGTTGATTATTTATGGTTGTTTGTCAAAGCATGTTCATACTTGTATGATGTCAATCCATGATTGTTGTTTTCATTTTGTCTAATTGCATTCAAACATGCTTGCTGCCCAGTTTTCCACAACTGTTCTTGCTTTGAACTTTGCATGTTGTCTTTGCTTGCTTGCTTGCTGCCTGACTTTTCACACTTGTTTTTGTATTGAATCATGTGCTGTTATATGTTGTCTAGCTTGTGTGTTGGATATTTTTGCTATTTTATGTAGGAGACGCTGTTGTAGCTGCTCTTTTAGTCTTGTTTTCTTGCTTTCTTGGTTTTCCTTTGCATTTTCCCTTATGGTTCTGATTCCAACTTAATTTTCGATTGAATTTAGAGTAGGATAAACACTAAGAGGGTAATCCAACCATGGTAACAAGTAGGATAGTCCCTTTTAAACTCAACCTTAGGTCCATCTTTTGCATGCTAACATTAGGATAGAATCTCCTTTTGCATCTCGACTTTAGGACCACTTTGCATGACAACGTTATGGCCGAGTTTCCCTTAGACCTTCCGTGCATCTTTCTTCTCATCTCAAAACCATTCTAACTCATCTAATAAATACGATGAACATTGTACGCTACGAGCCTTAAGTACGTGGGAAATGATGAGTGGGGGGTTTCTCCTCACTTGTCTAGAGTGTTTAGTGTATGCCCTTTGGGCGATATGCGACACATTCACTTCTACGTCATAGTTTTTAGTGCAATGTGAATCACAAAGCAAACTAATTCACTTTAATAAAACTCACAAACAAAACCCAAACCTTTTATCCTTCTGGATTCGTGTTTCAAACTTCATTTTCAGAAAAGAGTACGTTACTTTTCCGTTCTATCGTAAACATGCATCGACCCTAACTGCTGGAATGGGAACTTAACGTCGCTCATAAAAAACACTTAACCAACCTGTAGTTTCATTTACCCGAACTACGTTTGCTCTGATTTCTCATACCAGATGAGGATACGTAGGCATAAGACGATGATGTCTTGGCGAGCAACCTTCCCCCTATCACCCGTAGTTTTCCGAAATACGTTGACTCTGACTTTCTCATTGCACGAGGGAGTACACAGGCATAGGGCGACAATGTCCTATCGAGTCTCTTTCTTTTTCTTTTGTTCTCGTTTTCGTTTAGCAGTAGCTTATAGATAAACACACCCTTTGATTAGACTCTATGCGTGGATCCCGTTGAGTACAACGAACGTGAGGGGTGCTAATACCTTCCCCTTGCATAACCGACTCCCGAACCTAAGATATGGTTGCGATGAATTTGTCTTTTCCTATTCTTCAGGTTTTTTTCGATCTTTTCCTTTCCTTCTCTTTGGGATAAATAACGTTCGGTGGCGACTCTTCTGTTTTTCGCCAGGTGTTTTTCGCAGTTGCGACAACTGACGACTCTACTGGGGAGCCAAATGTTTCCCTGTGCGAGTCAATCCTAGCACTTGTTTGTTTGGTTTCTCTTGGTGTTTACATTTGTGCAGTTATTTGCTTTATGTACATTATCTATTGTATATTATTGCATTTGCATTTTATTATTGTTATATTATGTTGTTGTTGTTGTGCTGTTGGGTGGGTTGTTCCATTGAGAGATAAGCCTAATACCCAGGCTTGAGTATACACCTAGTATTAGTGTGGAGAGTAGTGCAGGCTTGCATGTTTGGCATGCAAGAGCCCTCATGAAATTCGCGTCCAGACAAGGTATTCTTTGAAGACATCCTTTCCTACGCATTTAGGGCAGTTGAGGGCGTGTTGAATTAGAAAACTAACGACTCTGAAGACCATTCATTGGGAAGTTAGTTGACACCTCCTCGATTGACCATGATGCCAAACCAGAAATGGTGAACGTATAATTGTTTCTCGACCTGAGAGTTCGTGATACTAGTGACTTGCATAGGATGTCGTACCATTTCAACACTAGAACCTGCATGTGAGAGGGAATAGGTTTTGCAGAAAACTTTGACCTCCAACCAACCCGGTTTTCTGGTTTTCTAGTCAGAGCGGACCTTTTTCCTTGGATATTATGGTTTGATGTCAAAATTTCTGGGTTTCCTTATCAGAGCGGAGTCCTAATTCAGTCAACAGCACAACAATAAGTTTGAGCATTGGATACTTTGATCCCATGTTTGCATCTGCATAATCATCTTTCATTTAACATTGCATGTCTATGTGTTTTACAGGTTCTCGTTTTTCCCTTAATTTTGGTCTTGGTTTTTTATAGAGATGGAAGCTGAGAAAAAGAAGACGACTTTGTACAAATTTCCGACGCCTGAGTTAGGACCTTTATTTGGTTTGATTTCCATGGTTGATCTTGGAGTTCTTGAGGTATTCAGGAAGGATTATGGGAGGATCTTGAGCCTCCTCTGGAAGGTCACGAGCTACGAGCAGGGAGCCATTCTCACTCTATTGCAGTTCTATGATCCTCCGTTGCGCCGTTTCACCTTCCCGGATTATGTGTTGGTTCCGACTTTGGAGGTGTTCATTTTCATCTTAGGTGTTCCGATCCGAGATGAGGTGTCATTCTATTGTTCAGGGGAAGAACCCGATTTCGAGAAGTTAGCCACTGCTCTTTATTTGAGCGCATCTGCGTTGGTTGATCGTGTTGTCAGCAGGAATGGAGTTTCTAGCTTTACTTTATCTTTCTTGGTAGATAAAGCTCGGAAGTATGCTGAAGAAGGTTGTTGGGTGGTTTTCAGTGCTATCTTGGCTCTGTGCATTTACGACATCGTGATGTTTCCGAACATACCGAACTTTGTTGATTTGGATGCTTTTTGTATTTTCTCTTCCAGGAACCCCGTACCTGCTCTCCTAGGAAATTTATTTCATTCAGTACATTACAAGAAGAGAGGAGAAGAGGGAAGATCGTTTCTTGTTGCATACTGCTTTTTCACAAGTGGTTTGTATATCATCTTCCTTGCTCTGGAGCTTTTGTGGATTCAAGAAATTCGTCTGAATGGTCAAAGAGGCTTATGGGTTTAGCAGGAAATGATATCGCCTGGTTTAACCGAGATCTACTTGGTCGTGAGCTCATCTTTAGCTGTGGTAGTTTCCTTAATGTGCCTTTGATGGGGAGGAAATTCGGTATCAACTATAATCCTTCTCTTGCTGTCAGACAATTTGGTTATGCTTTGAGGGGACCTCCAAAGGAAGAAGAAGTGCAGGAATCTCTATACTTCATTGGTGTAGCTGATCCTTGTCTTCTGGCTAGATTTGTTGATGCATGGAGTAAAATCCATAAGAAGGGAAAGCTTTCTTTGGGCAAAGGTGATTGTAGAGCCTATGACCCCTACTTGGATTGATTTAGAATAGAGTTGAAAGGGTACTGTTGTCATATCCTATTGAAGAACCATTGTATCCCTTAGTCGTTAAGCAACCTACGACGATTGACATCCTGAGATATAATAAGCTTTGGGAAGAGAAGGAAGAGCCGCGCAAAGATAATTTAGAATTAAAACAGGAGATCAGTCAGCTGAAGCATGATAAAGGTGAAGCTGTCTACTTAGCCAAGACAAAGTCTGAATCATTGACCAAGCTGGAGAAAGAGCTAGCTGAGCAGATCAGGGTACGAGAGCGGATCGGTCAGGATTTAAAAAGCACATACAGCCTTTTGAAACACAAGAAGGAGGATTTAGACATAACGTATATGGAGATATCCAAATTCAATGAGCAATGTAATGCTACTTTGACCGCCAACAAGAATAGGAAGGGCCAACTTTGTACCCAGATTGATAAGCTGAAGGCGCAACTCAAGGTCAAGGAGAAATAAGTATTAGTGGAATGGACCCATAGATACACGATTGAGCAGAAATACCATGAGACTTTATTAGTGCTTTAAGAGCTCAAGATTCGAGTAGGTGTGAAGAAACCTAGGTTGGAAGATGCCTTTGGCGAAGATGCTTGGGAAGATTATTGTTATTGTCCCCGGGATGTGATATGCAGAAGGGACATCCTCATCAGAGAGTTGGTTGTCAAACCAGACCACCCAGATACGAAGATGATGCTTAAGGAGGCTCAGGCCTGGGGCAAAGAGAATGATTGCTAGGGAGGTTTATCTCCTGATATGTCACATTATTTTCTTTGCTTTTGTATCTTGATCATCACCAGATTTGTTGGATGAGATCAGTACCTTTTTGTATTCAGATCTTTCTCATTTATTGTTATGTACTGTTTCAGCTTTGCTTGATATGAGAAGATTTTGGTGGTATTCTTGTCCATCTCTTCCGTTCTTGTTTATTGAAACTAGAATCAAGGGGGAGATTTCTGATCGGGAAAATAGCAAGTGTACTATTTTTTACCGATTGTAGTAATAAGGGAAAAAGTCCCAAGTATCGATCTCGAGGACTGCCTAGTAATTAACAGAAGTTTTAGTATTCAAAGGAACAAAAATGCCTTAGGGGTTGTTTGGTAGCAAAGTATCAAAGCGAGTAAATAATGACTTTTAGATTAATCTAAGAACAATGTTAGGGAAGTGGACAAATTGCGAGTAAAGACCATGTAGGATTATTCTGAGATAATTGTTTTTAACCTTAATAACATTAGTTTTCAAAATCAGTTCTCCTTAATTCCTTAATGAAAAACCCTTTGATGAATTTCATGCACACTAATTCCTCAGCGCCCATGAAAAGCATCAAGCAATAGCTCTGACATAAAACACGTGCTACGGGATATCCCCATTCCTAAGCAATATCAACCGTAATGTTATTTTGCAAAAGCATTAGGTTGACTTTCCAGACCAAAACCTAATCGTAAATCAAATTCTATTTTCCAATATGAATAAGCACTAAGATCATTGCAAAATAAAAGATATAAGGTGAATAAAAATAACTCTCATAGAATAATCCAAACAAATGTCAATACAACGCAATTTAGGACCACCCCCTAACAAATGGGGTTTTAGCCACTCATGTTCTTAATCAAAACAAATGCACTTAGAAATAAAAGGGAAAAGATCATTACAATTGAAACCGGTTCACTTGGATCATCAATTGCTTCCGCTTTTGATCGATCCTTCGTTCTCCGGAAATCTCCTTCTTCAGCTGTGTAAATTCTATTCCAATCCAAAAGTGTCAAGTCTTAGCCAAAAAGCGGCTCATATATCTAAATTCAAATTACATCACAAAATGTCTAAAATGCCCTTCGAAACAGGTCCGATAGCACAAAAATCAGAAAAACGACAAATTCGCTATCAGTGGCCCTGACACGGGCCGTGTCACGGGACACGGGTGGCCGTGTCAGGCTGCTGCATCAAGAGGCACATTTTTCATCTTCAGGGGCTGCAACACGGGCCGTGTTGTGTGACACGGGCACCCGTGTTTCTCTTTTGTTTTCCATTTTCCTCTTCTCATATTGGCAGTATCCTTCCAACCGTGTCCTTCCTGACACGGGCCGTGTTGTGCAACACGGGTACCCGTGTCAGGCCTCTGATTTCCACTTTTTCGGCTTTTCTTTGCCTCCGAAACGGTACGGATGTCGGGCCACCAATCCCTGCCAAAAACACACTAAAAGCAACCAAATCAAATGTACCAGCGGCAAAAGTAATACAAACCTCAAAATAAGTCTTACACAAAAACGACTGCAAATAACTAAGACAACATAAACCAAAGATTCTAAAACGGATAAAAACAGTGCAAAACCAATGACAAACACAGTTTGAAAAACACAAGTAAACTCCACCTATCAAACTCCCCCGAACTTGAACTTTTGCTTGACCTTAAGCAAAAAGCTCGCCAAACAGAACTATATATATATATATATATATATATATATATATATATATATATATATATATATATATATATATATATATATATATATATATATATATATATATATATATATATATATATATATATATATATATATATATATATATATATATATATATATATATATATATATATATATATATATATATATATATATATATATATATATATATATATATATATATATATATATATATATATATATATATATATATATATATATATATATATATATATATATATATATATATATATATATATATATATATATATATATATATATATATATATATATATATATATATATATATATATATATATATATATATATATATATATATATATATATATATATATATATATATATATATATATATATATATATATATATATATATATATATATATATATATATATATATATATATATATATATATCTTTTCGCACAACTGAACCGTCCATAGAACTGCGAGTTACGGTAATGATACTCATACGTGAGTTTCTCGTTCCAAGTCCCATGAGGATTAATCTCGGCTTACTCCGTTAAAATATGTAACACAGAAACACTAGACCGCGACAAAACCACATACCTCAATCTCCTTATTGGTAACCTCTCCGACTATGCTTTGTACTTAAGTCTTCTTTTTCGAATTTCATCCCTTACATTCAGACAATCACTATAAAGGCTTTTATGATTTTTCCTCGCGTGCACAAGATTGATCAACGATTTTTTTTCTTTTTATGGCACTGTTATTATTTTTGAATGGCTTTCCGGTTCGACCGCCGTTGGGCTGAATAACCGGGTGAGGGTTACCCAACTTAGAAGGATTAGTCGTCTAATTGCCCTCTTTTTTTTTTTCTCTGTGCCTTTTCTCAATTTTTTTTCCGATCAACCTTGCACACACGATTCTTATTGATTAAACTTGATTGTCAAAATAAACTACTAGGGGTACTTCTCAAATCAAAGCACTATGGTACAAATCTACACGTTGGACTCGTTCCTATTCGGGAAACCCAGGGTGTTTACGTTTTACCTGCCTCTCAAGATTATTCCGATTTCCTCCTCACGGTTCTTTTTCCGAGCATTCTATATACTTTCTTATCACCTCACTCGCGGACATCTCAACCAAGCAGTTCTCAGACCAATTTTTTTTCGCTCAATACCAGGGGGTTTTCACTGTGGAACTTCCATCATGCTTTCAAACTTACCCTTAAAATAAATAACAACATAAAGAAAAACAAAAACACACAAATAAAAAATAAACACACAAATAAATACCCCCACACTTGAATTCAACAGTGTCCCCACTGTTGAAACACTAGTAGAAGGGGACTCACAGAGTTCATGGTTGAGGAGGTCGGTCCCGCAACATCATCTACCGCATCCATTCGTGCATTTCACCTATCATTCTTCCTTGGCGGATTTGCTCGTTACCTTGCCTCGTTTTTTCCTCTCGTTGCCTTGTCTGTTCGCTCCGGAGGTAACATACCTCATTCTCCATCCAATCCCACTCTTTCTGTGACAAGCTCCAAGAGCCGGAGCCGGACTCCTGATGGAGAGAGACTCAAGTAGTCGGTATAGGGGCTTCTTCCGCCTGATCTCCTTCCTCATCAAAAAAATATGTACCTGTACCATCATAGAATTGGTCGTCTTCGTCCTGCATTATGTTCTCATACAACCAGTTATTCATATTTTGAATACTAATAAAGTCAGGTGCAGGTAAAGCTAGGAGATGACTGTTTCGGCTTACCAAGGAGTAGTAATTATCAAAGACATGAATCATACCTTGGGCGGTGAGGGTGGCTAGGTCTATCTTTGTCTTACCTGCGACCGTGGGTTCCTCCATCAGGAGAGGACCGTGACCAAAGTGATTGGCGATTTGAGTTATCATCCCACCGACACTTATTTCGCCTGAAGGCGTGTTAGCAACCCGCTTCAGATGGTCAGCCGCAAAGGCAGCTATATTGATAAGCTCTTGATTCGCCATGCCATACAATAAGTACAGCTCCCTCTAAGTCGCCACTTCCGTGTTGTCACCCCTGCCAAAAAGTGTGTATGCCATCCCTTTTTGTGCATACCTGAAACACGGGTTATGAATGCAAGAGGCTTTTGCCGCTTTCGCGACATAATCAGTTTTACCTGTAATGGCCTTCCAAAAGTCACCTGCACTGAAATTACCCGGAGGCGCTCCGGGTCCAAAACTGGGGAGCTTCAGAATATCTCCCAATTCCACTACCGTCAGACTGTGATCGATATCGAACAGACGGAATTTCAGCGTACCATAATATTCCTCCTCCGTACCTGTCCATCGATGCTTGAGCTGAAATTCTAAAGTACTCAGAAATTCAAGAGTTATGCGCTCATAAGTCGGCGCTTCGAATTGCATAAATTCCAACATACCAAGAATGTGAAACATTCTATGTACTTCTATTCTCAACCCTAAATTATCAAGCGTATTGTTGCAGATATAATCTTACGTTTTACCATGATTGAATACTTCCTCTGGTGTGTCGGCTCTTCAAACAGTATGTTATGAGGATTCGCCATTCGGTGTGCTCTTTTTTTAGGGCGCGAAGTTTCGGCCACAGCTTTACCGGTGTCTCTACGAGGCGACATGCTTTATCCTGCAAAACAACAAAAAAACACAGAAAATTTGAAGTTACCGTTAGAGAAAAACCTCACCGTAGAATTGACCACCAGGATGAGGGGAACGTTTTTTGTGAAGAGAGGAAGTGCTTTTGATGAGTGGGTGTTGTGGAAATTTAAGCTTTTGCGGAGAGGAGGCAATGGGGTTTTAGGTTTTGTGAGGGGGAAGAAGGTAGGAGATGAATGTGATAAGGTAAAATGAGGTAAATGATGGGTTATAAGAGATAAGTGGGATGTAAAGAGGTGGGCCCCACATGGGTAAAAATAAATTTTCACTGCGCGCCTTGCAACACGGGCTGTGTCACACAACACGGGCACCCGTGTTGCGCCCCCTGTAGCTTAATGCAATTCAACTGATCTCTGTGACACGGGCCGTGTCACACGACACGGGCACCCGTGTCACGCCACTGAATTCACACATTTTGGCCCAGTTTTTGTTTCAGCCTGACACGACCCGTGTTGTGCAACACGGCCACCCGTGTCAGGGTACTGATTTTTCAAATTTTTCGCCCTCTTCTGGTTTCCGACAACCTTCTTTCACCGATGAACTGCGAGTCAACCAAAACCTGTCAAAACAAGAAACAAAATGAAAACGTTAGTATAAAATGTGTGGGTTGCCTCCCACGAAGCACTTCGTTTTACGTCGCATGGCTCGACGGTCCTTCATCTTATCCTGTGAGATGAACGACATCATTTCGATCCTTCTGCTGCCCCTCGTAGTAAGGTTTCAATCACTGACCATTGACTTTAAAAATGTCTCCGTTTGCTTGATTTTTCAGCTTTATTGCTCCGTGCGGAAACACCTTATGTACGATAAATGGTCCTGACCATTTTGATTTAAGCTTTCCCGGAAAGAGTTTCAGCCGGGAGTTGTACAACAACACTAACTGTCCTTCCCAAAATTCCTTTTTCTGAATTCTTTGATCATGCCATTTCTTTGTTTGATCTTTGTAAATTTTGGCATTCTCATACGCCCGATTCCGGAATTCCTCTAGCTCATGGAGTTGGAGAGTTCTAGACTCTCCTACTTTGGTGAGGTCTAGGTTGAGGACTTTTGATGCCCATAACGCCTTGTGTTCCAACTCTAGAGGCAGATGACAAGCTTTACCATAGACTAGCTGGTAAGGGGACATACCGATGGGTGTTTTGTACGCAGTGCGGTACGCCCAAAGAGCATCATCCAGCTTTACTGCCCAATCCTTACGGGAGGCACACACTGTCTTCTCTAATATTTGTTTGAGTTGTCTATTCGACACCTCAACTTGCCCATTGGTTTGAGGATGGTAAGGGGTAGCTATTTTGTACTTCACATTATACTTAAGGAGTAACCTTTCCATGAGATGATTCAAGAAGTGAGTTCCTTCATCACTTATAAGAGCCCTCGGTACTCCAAACCGAGAAAATATGTTCTCCTTCAGGAACCTGACCACTACCTTCGCATCATTAGTTGGTAGTGCTACTGCTTCTACCCACTTTGAAACATAGTCAATTGCCACCAGTATATAGTTTTTTCCAAAGGATGGTGGGAATGGCCCCATAAAGTCAATCCCCCAAACATCAAATAATTCTACTTCCAACATGGAATTTTGCGGCATCTGGTTTATTTTGGAGATATTTCCAGTCCGTTGACATCTACCGCATTCCTTCACTACTTCCTGGGCATCCTTGAACAAAGACGGCCAATATAACCCCGATTGGAGGACTTTGGCCGTGGTGCAGTCACCACTGAAATGCCCTCCATAATCTGAATTATGACATGCTTCGAGCACCTTCCTCTGCTCAGTTTCAGGAACACATCTTCTGACCAGTCCATCCACCCCTCTTTTGTAAAGAAACGGATCATCCCATAAGTAAAACCTGCAGTCATGAACAAACTTTTTTTCTTGTTAGAATCAAAGTCGTCAAGTATTATACCCCCGACCAAATAATTTGCGTAATCAGCAAACCACAGAACACCATTAATAACTAGGATGTGTTCATCAGCAAACTCATCCTTTATCGGGCGTTTGTCCTCGTTTTCTTCAATCGGAGACATCCGCGAGAGGTGATCAGCTACAGTATTTTCACACCCTCTCTTATCACGAATCTCCACGTTGAATTCTGGGAGAAATAGGATCCATCTCAGGAGCCTGGGCTTTGATTCCTGCTTAGCAAAAAGATATTTTAAGGCAGCATGGTCAATATAAACAATCACTTTGGAACCCAATAGATATTGCCTAAATTTGTCAAAGGCGTACACCACAACTAACAACTCCTTCTCGGTCATTACGTAATTCATCTGTGCAGGGTTCAAAACTTGACTAGCATAGTAAATAACATGCAACAACTTCTCTCTCCGCTGCCCCAACACAGCCCCCACGACGATGTCACTGGCATCACACATGATCTCAAACGGCAGAGACCAATCAGGGGCAATCACAATCGATGCTGACACTAACTTATTTTTCAGGTTTTCGAACGCGTCAGCACACTCCTCATTAAACACAAACACTTTGTCCTTGACTAACAAGGAAGTCAACGGTTTAGTTATCTTGGAGAAATCTCTTATAAACCTGCGGTAGAAACCCGCGTGACCTAAGAAACTTTGAATACCTTTCTCGTTCACAGGTGGTGGTAACTTAGATATCACCTCCACTCTTGCTTGATCGACTTCGATCCCCTTGTGTGAGATTTTGTGACCAAGGACAATGCCCTCTCGTACCATAAAATGGCATTTCTCCCAATTTAGGATCAAGTTACTTTCCTGACATCTCTGCAAAACAAGTGAAAGGTTAGTCAAATAATCATCAAACGATGAACCAAAAATAGAAAAGTCATCCATAAAGACTTCCATATGCTTCTCAAGCATATCAGCAAAAATAGAAGTCATGCATCTTTGAAATGTCGCTGGGGCATTACATAACCCGAATGGCATCCTCCTGTAAGCAAAAATCCCATACGGGCATGTGAAAGCCGTCTTCTCTTGATCCTCCGGCGCAACCGCAATTTGGTTGTAACCAGAGTACCCATCCAGAAAACAATAGTAGTCATGCCCAGCTAATCTCTCTAACATCTGGTCAATGAATGGCAACGGAAAGTGATCTTTTCTCATGGCTAAATTAAGTGTCCTATAATCAATACACACCCTCCAACCAGTGACCGTACGCGTAGGAATCAATTTATTCTTTTCATTGGTCACCACAGTTGTACCTCCTTTCTTGGGCACCACGTGCACAGGGCTCACCTATGAACTGTCTGATATAGGATAGATAATTCCCGCATCCGACAACTTCATGACTTCCTTTATTACTATCTCCTTCATAACGGGGTTCAGTCTCCTTTGGGGCTGCACGACCGGTTTGTGATCTTCTTCCATAAGAATTTTGTGCATGCAAACTGTAGGACTTATACCCTTGAGGTCTTCGATTTTCCACACAATAGCACTCTTAAATCTTTTTAAAACTCCAATCAATTTTTCCTCTGGGACATTTTTCAAACTAGAGCTAATAATAGCGGGACATTTTTCTTCAGTGTCGAGAAATACATATTTGAGATTCTCAGGCAGTTGTTTCAATTCTGAACCTTTAGGCTTTTCTTCATTTCCTTCCAACTCTATAGGTTGCCTTAAGTCTTCCCATCGGCGTGGTCGGGATCCTCTTTGAAGTTGTTGAGTCTCCAACATTTCAACCACTTCCATGTCATTCTCATCCACTTCTTTATCTTCTTTAAAAATTGACAGGCTTAACACTCTCTCAAGGGGCAGTTGGGTCACACTCTCCAAATGTTCACTCTCTACAACTTGTTCTAGAACTTGTATGTTGCCACTCGTGCAAAAATCCTATTTATGCTTCATGGTATTCCGAACATCAATTTTTAACTCCTCGTCATAAACCTTCAAGGTAAGGGTACCCCCTTCCATATCTATCATGACTCTCCCGGTTTCCAAGAATGGCCGGCACATAATTAAAGGAATTTCTTCATCTTCCGGCATCTCAAGTATCACAAAATCAACCGGAAACACAAATTTATCTACCTTAACCAGAACATCTTGAACCACTCCATAAGGTCGCTTAACCGAATGATCCACAAATTGGAGAGTCATCCGAGTGTCTTGAACATCACCAATACCCAACTTTTTGTAAATGGACAATGGCATGAGACTAATACTTGCTCCCAAATCTATTAAAGCTCTCTTTAATGACCTATCACCAATAGTGCATGGAATAGTAACAGCTCCACTGTCTTTCTTCTTCACCGGAATCTTCAGACCCTGCAGAATAGCACTACAAGTTTCAGTTAGAATAACAGGTTCAGACTCACTAGTCCGCTTCTTAGTGATGATGTCCTTCATGAATTTAGCATAGGTGGGCATTTGTTCTAGTGCCTCCAACAACGGAATGTTCAGCTCTAACTTTTTAAACAATTCAAGGAACTTCTCGAAATTCTTCTCTTGCTGTCCCTTCTTTTTATTTCTTGATGGATAAGGTAGCTTGATCACCGGTTTCGGTTCTACAACTTTTTCTTTAGCTACCGGTGCTGGTGTTGCCATTTCTTCTTCAACCGCGTCATTTTCTTTTATTTCCAGTTCCACTTCAATCATATAATCATTTAGCTCAGTTTCCTCTTCCTCCACTTCCTTGGACTTCCCACTTCTTGTTACTACCGCCTTAACTTGGTGGTGATCTTTCGGATTATGTACTATAGCACTTGAAAGTGTACCCGGCGCTTGCGAACTTGCTAGTTGTTGAGCAATTTGACTCATCTGTACTTCCATATTTTTAATGGATGCACCAGTATTCCTTAAGTTGCTCCTTGTCTCTTCTTGAAATTGAGAACTTTGGGCAGCCATTTTCTCAATGGCGATCTCCCAATCAGCTTTCCTAGGAGCTTGTTGTTGCGGTTGTTGATATTGAGGTTGGTACGGTGGCTGTTGGTATTGTTGCTGCTGAGGTTGATACGGTTGTTGGCCTTGAACCGGTTTTTGTACATTTCTTTGCTGATCTTTCCATGAAAAATTTGGGTGATTTTTCCAACCCGGATTATATGTGTTGGCATAAGGATTGTTCTGCCTCAACATATTAATATGTTCCACCTGCTCTTGAGTTGCTACACAATGCACGGTAAAGTGCGGTCCACCGCATATTTTACAAGGTGGTGCTTGAACTGGTTCGACTTGGGCCACTGTCTGAGTTCCAATATTCATCTTCTTTAACCTTCTCTCTACCTCGACGGTAATTTGGTCCTCCATTTTAACAAACTGCTCAGCTAACTTCAAATCAATCTTACCCTCCGGTTGGTTCACAGTGCGATC
This sequence comes from Lathyrus sativus, assembly GCA_963859935.3. Classification (NCBI taxonomy): domain Eukaryota; kingdom Viridiplantae; phylum Streptophyta; class Magnoliopsida; order Fabales; family Fabaceae; genus Lathyrus; species Lathyrus sativus. The sequence goes on along the minus strand of OZ012736.1, from coordinate 140,008,500 downwards.
ATACAACTCAAGATGCTCGTTGGCTGCAATTGCTTCTATGATCCTTTTGATACCAGTGGCTGTTGAGAAGTTGGTTGAGCCACCGGCCGCTGTGTCAATAAGCTGTTTTGTTTTGAGTCGTAATCCATTCACAAAATTCCGCATCTGCTCGGTGGCGTCCATGTTATGAGTAGGACATGCCGTCAGACACCTCTTAAACCACTTATATGCATCCCCTAAAGATTCTCCTTCTTTTTGCTTGAAGTTGACAATGTCATATCTTTTTCGGATAAACACTGAAGTAGGGAAATACTCACTAAGGAATGCAGTTTCCATCTCTTGCCATGTTGTGATACTCCCAGCTGGAAGCGAGTAAAACCATTCTTCCGCATCATCAGTGAGTGTGAACGGGAACATAACCAATCTCTTGGCATCTTCGGAAGGACCTTCTATCTTCAAAGATGTGGTAGTCGTAAGGAATCTCTGAAGATGCTTGTTTGCATCTTGGTTGATTCTTCCAGCGAACGGCTTGCTCTCCAACTGGCGGATGGTGGAAGGGTGTAGCTGAAAATGTGAAACATTCACCGGTTGGTTCACAATGGTCATCCAGTTTGGTTGAGCATTGGCCCCTCCGTAGTCTCCTAACAGTCTTTCAGGCTGAGGTGGATTCCCAGCCATTTGAACAGTTTTAGGTGTTGTCTCTCTCTCTCTCTCTCTCTCTGCTTCGGAGTCACTATGCACATATATAATTTCCTCTATTTCTGCCAGCCTTTTAACTTTAGCTTTTCTCCGTCTTTCGTGTAATGCTCGTTCTAGTTCTGTATCAAAAGAATATTTAGCTGAGGCCTGACCTCGCATACACAATTAGACAAACGTTAGATAATACAAGCACAGAGAGAATGCAACGAATAATAAAAATTTTAGCGCAGAGCAACAAAATTTCTTTTGGATCCTAAAAAGAACATTAATTTGGCAGTCCCCGGCAACAGCGCCAAAAACTTGATCAGGAAAATAGCAAGTGTACTATTTTTACCGATTGTAGTAATAAGGGAAAAAGTCCCAAGTATCGATCTCGAGGACTGCTTAGTAATTAACAGGAGTTTTAGTATTCAAAGGAACAAAAATGCCTTGGGGGTTGTTTGGTAGCAAAGTATCAAAGCGAGTAAATAATGACTTTTAGATTAATCTAAGAACAAAGTTAGGGAAGTGGACAAATTGCGAGTAAAGACCATGTAGGATTATTTTGAGATAATTGTTTTTAACCTTAATACATCAGTTTTCAAAATCAGTTCTCCTTAATTCCTAAATGAAAAACCCTTTGATGAATTTCATGCACACTAATTCCTCAGTGCCCATGAAAAGCATCAAGCAATAGCTCTGACATAAAATACGTGCTACGGGATATCCCTATTCCTAAGCAATATCTACTGTAATATTATTTTGCAAAAGCATTAGATTGACTTTTCTGACCAAAACCTAATCGTAAATCAAATTCTATTTTCCAATACGAATAAGCACTAAGATCGTTGCAAAATAAAAGATATAAGGTGAATAAAAATAACTCTCATAGAATAATCCAAACAAATGTCAATACAACGCAATTTAGGACCACCCCCTAACAAATGGGGTTTTAGCCACTCATGTTCTTAATCAAAACAAATGCACTTAGAAATAAAAGGGAAAAAATCATTACAATTGAAACTGGTTCACTTGGATCATCAATTGCTTCCGCTTTTGATCGATCCTTCGTTCTCCGGAAATCTCCTTCTTCAGTTGTGTAAATTCTATTCCAATCCAAAAGTGTCAAGTCTTAGCCAAAAAGCGGCTCATATATCTAAATTCAAATTACATCACAAAATGTCTAAAATGCCCTTTCGAAACAGGTCCGATAGCATAAAAATCAGAAAAACGACAAATTCGTTATCAGTGGCCCTAACACGGGTCGTGTCATCGGACACGGGTGGCCGTGTCAGGCTGCTGCATCAAGAGGCGCATTTTTCATCTTCAGGGGCTGCAACACGGGTCGTGTTGTGTGACACGGGCACCCGTGTTGCTCTTCTGTTTTCCATTTTCCTCTTCTCATCTTGGCCGTGTCCTTCCAACCGTGTTCTTCCTGACAAGGGCCGTGTTATGCAACACGGGTACCCGTGTCAGGCCTCTGATTTCCACTTTTTCAGCTTTTCTTTGCCTCCGAAACGGTACGGATGTCGGGCCACCAATCCCTGCCAAAAACACACTAAAAGCAACCAAATCAAACGCACCAGCGGCAAAAGTAATACAAACCTCAAAATAAGACTTACACAAAAACGACTGCAAATAACTAAGACAACATAAACCAAAGATTCTAAAACGGATAAAAACAGTGCAAAACCAATGACAAACACAGTTTGAAAAACACAAGTAAACTCCACCGATCAAACTCCCTGTAAAAATGTAGACATGTTTGCATTTTACATCTTGCATTTTCATTTGCATCACAGGTGTTCTCAGTGGCCTTTTGTTCTTATCTTTGCTTGGTTTTCTTTAGTGACAGGATTGAGGAGTTCAGTTTCCATAGATATCCAACTCGAGGGAATCAAGAAAAAGTAATGGACCAGGTTCAGGCTGAATTGCAGGAAGTGAGAGCTTGCATGGCCTAGTTCATGGAGCTGACGCAGAATGTTGCCAGCGGGTAGGAATAATTAAGAACTATGGTCCAGCCATTGATAGCACGTGTCGACGAAGAGGGCATTTTTCATGGAGGATCTGGTGTTATTCCTCCACTGATTGGAGGGTCCGTTCCACAGGGTATTCCTACTGTTGCCATACCTCCGGGCGAAGGTGCTGTGAATGAAAATGATAATGTTGCTGGTGGAAGTGTGTACGCTGTGCACGGGGCTGCTGGCCCTCACTGGAAAGATCACCAGGATGATGTCTTTTCCATGAAAGATGCGGAAGGTGGTTTGCCAACTGAAGCTGACAGAAGGTTTATACTGATCGAGGACAAGATGAAGTCTTTCGAGAATCAGAACTCTTTGGGGCTTGATATGTCAGATCTTGGTCTAGTTCCTGAGGTCAAGATTCTCCCCAAATTTAAGGTACTAGATTTCGACAAGTACAAAGGGACAACCTATCCTAGAGTACACATCCGAGTGTATTTTAGAAAAATGTCTGCATACTCCGATGATGAAAAGCTGTTAATGCATTTTTTCCAAGATAGTCTGGCAGGAGCGTCTTTGGAATGGTATATGGGGCTTGAGAGAACTCATATCGGCAGCTGGAGAGAATTGGCCGAGGCTTTCGTTCGTCACTATCAGTATAATAGTGACCTAGCATCGAACAAGGTACAATTGCAGAGTTTGTCACAAAAGAATACTGAGAGCTTCAAAGACTACGCCCAGAGATGGCGAGATTTAGCTGCGAGGGTGCAACCTCCTATGGTGGAAAGAGAACTGATCGACATGTTCATGGCTTCATTACCTGGTGTGTATTTTGAGAAGTTGATAGGCTGCATGTCTGCGGGATTTTCTGATCTGATAATGGCTGGTGAAAGAGTTGAAAGTGAGATTAAGTCTGGGAAGATTCCAAATGGTGGTGGATCCTCTTCGGGAGGAGCAAAGAAACCATATTCAACAAACCCTAAGAGGAGGGAAGGGGATGAAAATTCTATTTCTCACAAGGGTAAATGTAGAGCGCATTCTTGTTATCATCAACAAGTTGCTACTGTAGCTATTCTGGCTGCACCTCAGCAACGAGTTAACACCCCACGACCTTACGCTGCTAGACATAAAAAGACTGATAGGCAGTTTGAGACTCCTCCAATGTCGTATTCTCAGTTGTTACAACATCTGTTGCAGTTGCAACTGATTCAAAAGAGGCATTTGGCTCCTCTCACTAGTACACTGCCTCCTGGTTATGATGCAAATGCCAGGTGTGATTTTCATTTAGGCGCCCCAGGCCATAATATTGACAAATGCAAAGCCTTCAAGCACAAAGTTTAGGACTTGCTTGACTCAAAGCCTATCAACTTCACCAACGAGGGGCCTAATGTGAATCAGAACCCGATGCCGAATCATGGGGTGGCAAGAGCTAATTCCGTTATAGAGGGAGAAAAGTTGAATCTGATAACTGGTGTTGGGGATTTGAAGACTCCGTTGAGTTTTATGAAGACTAGTTTGTTGAAGAAGGGAGTGTTTCCAGGATGTTCTACTGACTGCTCAGAATGTGAAGCGCAACCCGAGGGCTATGATCTTTTGAAGAAGGGCCTTCAGAGAATGATTAATGAGGGTTGTTTACAATTTGACAAGGTTGTAAAAGAAGACGTTGAGGATAAGGTGAGTAAAGATGGAAATGAAGTTGCTACAATCTCTATTCCATTCTGGAAAATCAATATTTCAGCGCCTGCTAGGCCAGCGCCGGTTATCATTATTGTAGTTGGACTTGTGTCGTACGAGAGAACTAAAGCCATCCCATGGAACTATAGGGCAGAGGTGTTCTGTAATGGGCAGAGACAAGAATTGACAGGACCTTCATACGAAAGTTCTTCAGTTGAGAATATAGTGGGTGCTGACGGTATCACTAGAAGTGGCAGGATCATTTCCCCACCGAAGGTTAATACTGATAGAAATGACAAATGGAATGGTAAGTAAGTGATTGAGGAGAATGTCCAACAACAGGTTGATAATGATGTTTTTTCGAAAGACGCAGAGGAATTTATGAGACTCATTTGGAAAAATGACTACAAGATTGTGGATCACTTAAATCAAACTCCTTCGAAGATTTTCATTTTGTCATTATTGTTGTGTTCGGAGGCACATTGCAACGCTTTATTGAAAATTTTGAATTCACCATATGTACCCCAAGAGATTTCTGTTAATCATTTGGAGGGGGTAGTACCTCATGTAAATGCCGGTAATGGTTTGGGTTTTATTGATTTAGATTTGACTCCTGCCCGGAGAAACCATAACCATGCTTTACACATATCAATGGAATGTAGAGGGTCCCTTCTGTCGCATGTCCTGGTTGATACAGGATCATCCCTTAATGTGCTGCCGAAGAAGGCATTGATGAAATTAGATACTCAAGGTTTTATATGCACGCCAAGTGATTTGTTTGTGATGGATTTCAATGGATCTAAGAGATTGGTGTTCGAGGAGATTACAATGCCTATTCAGGTAGGGCCGGAGATCTTCGATGCAAATTTTTATATTATGGATATCCAGCCAGCATACAGTTTTTTGCTTGGCCGACCTTGGATAAACACTGCGGGAGTAGTTACTTTAATGTTGCATCAAAAGCTAAAATATATGATGGAAGGGAAATTTGTTACAGTATGCGGTGAAGAGGATATCATGGTTAGCCATTTGTCATCCTTCAGGTATGTGGAAGTGGATGGGGAGATCCACGAAACACTTTTCCAGGCATTTGAAACAGTTCAGATTAAGGAGAAGTCTCTTGTAGAAGCCAAAAGCCCAGAGGTTTCCATGTCATTGTTCAAGCAAGCCCGTGCTATCGTAGAATCTGGTTCATCACAGAAGTGGGGCCAAGTTCTTAATGTTCCCATCAAGCAGGACACGTTCGACATGGGATACAGACCCTCTAATTCTTCTCAAGAGATTCCGAGGTACAAGGGACCTGTTTAATTCACTAGCGACGGTGTGGTATTTGACAGGATTAATTTCGTTGGATATGACGAAGGTGACAGTGATTGCGATATGGATGCCTAGATTCGTCCATGTGCTCCTGGCTTGAGGCTGTGCAACTTGATTACTGAAGAAGTCATTCATGTTACTATTGCAGAGTGTCATACCCCAAATTTTGACCCCTTAGATCTTCATCATCATTTTAAGAGCATGTTCACATGTTTATCTAACCTTAACCCTTTTCAAGTGGTCTTTGTCAAGTTACAGGAGGATCAGGGTTTTGTACAGCCGAAATCGAGATTTCGAGAGTTGACCAGTCAATGTTTTGGATTGGTTTTATTTCAGATTGGTTCTCCACATCATCAAGAGTATTCTATTGGATCAAGCATGAATCCAATTTGAGGTTGTTACCCAGGAATCAAAAGCAGTGAAGTTCAGGATACCCGATTAGGGTTTTCGAGTAGGAAAAGTCAACTGTGGTTTGACTTTTGATTTAAAAGGTGTTACAATGGTGGGATCATGGTCCATTCAGTTCATATAGCTTAATAAAGTCCATTCAAGAAGTGTCAATATCTCAGGAGGTCCAGAGTGTCAACAGGAGACTCGGTAGTCACTGATCGATCGTACGCTTGACCGAAAAGTCAACTCTTCAAATTTAAGGAATTGGACTTCAAGGTGTGAATCAAAAATGTTCCTTATGTCATATTTCACTTGCCTATAAATTTTCATGACCATTGGATCAAGAATGAGGAAGTAATCGAAAAATCGGGAAATTAGGGTTTCGAAAGGGGCTACACCCTAACTCCTTAACCACACATCCAAATGAGTTGGTTCAAAGCTCATTAGAAAGCTCTTGACAAGTCCTAAAAAAGTCCCACAGTGGTCCACCATCAGAAAATGCATATTTTTGGAGTTAGAAGCAAATTCATTACAAGAGGGGATAATAACTTGAGAGGGATTTTTGAACACCATCAAAATTCATTACAAGAGGGGATATTTTTGGAGTTATTTCACTTTAAAAGCTTATTTTCAGCCAACTTTGGAGGGATTTTTGACCTAGTTCCAATTGGAGTTAGAATTTCTGGAAAACATGAATGTTTTAGATCTAAATGAGGGCTTTCCAAAAAGTATTAGGAGTCCTCAAAAGGATTTGTGAGCTGAAAGTTATGGGTTTGGCAAGTTGGTGTTTTCACACTTGAGTCCCACATTGTCAAAGTTTCAAAAATTCATTCTTTCATCAAGGGGTCCAATCTCAGCCCTTGGATATTTTTATTTCTGATATGTAGAGGCTATGAAGCATTGAAATGTGAAGAATATGCAGAGGAAATGGATTTGCCACATTTGCAAGTGGACTTGCAAGTTTCCTTGCAACTTGCACTTAAAGTGTAATAACAAGCAAGAGGTGGAAAATGAATTCTGAACCAGCCATGAACCTATACCTTCTAGCCTGATTTTAGCCACTCTAAACTCATCATGATGCTTGACTTCAATCTTACCTCCAAGCCAAGAAAGCCCTTTTTGGAGATTTGATTCAAAAATACAAAACCTTTCCTTCTTAGGAAGGAAACCTCAAATCTGCCCACTACCCTTGCTTTGCCTATAAATAGAGGCCTCCTTCACCTCATTTGATGCACAAGAAATCTTCTAAAAACCATAGAAAGTTCAAGCTCTCACTCTTTCACACTTTGCTCCATTTTCACCAAAATCACATTTTCACCAAAACTCCTCAAAATCTGCCTTGGTAGAACATCTGCCATATCCATTTCTATACACTCAAACTCACCCACAATCATCCAAACAATCTCTAAATATGGTATATAAGGTATCCAAGCCCTTAGACCACTCAAAAACCTGACCATTCAAAAAGTCAACTTCCATACCAAGTTACTTTGACCATAATGCATAAAATCTGCCAAAACTTGTTCTAGACATTTGCTTGAGGTTCTAATCACGCAAACACCTCATATATATCATATCTCAACTTTCTAAAGCATTGAGGATCATTGGTATAGCTTATTTCTCCAACTGTCCTAAGGATGGCATTCTTGCTTCACAAGGAAGAAAAGTCCAAAGCTAGGTGCATTTGAAGTTCCTCTGGGTTTCCTGGTGTTCTAATCTGCTCAACATAGTCTACAAGAGGTATGTAGACAGTCCACTCCCTACTTTACATCATGATCTCATGTTTGTCATTTTTGAGTTTATTATGTTGAAAAAGTGTCATGAGCATATCATATGTCAAAATCTTGTTACGGCTGAAATATAGCTGTTTGTTGAATTGGATCACACTTAAAATCATGATTATGATGGATATGTATGATTGGTGTGAGCTGTTTTCATATGATTTGTTTAGACATTCTCAAAATGCCTTGTCTTGCATATTGTTGCCATGAACGTATCAATTTTGGTTACAGGCCAGAAGTGGTTTAAATTTGAGTTCAAAATCATCCATTTGTATATTTGTAACATGTATGTATGATTTGCTTGACTTGTTTTCACATGATTTGATCCATGCCATCAAAGTGCATTTTCAGCTAGAATGAGCTACCACCATAGCAGTTTGGTTCCACTGATTTTAGGACTCATTGGTATGTTTGAAGATCACTTATCTGCCTATTTATAATACGTTTGAAATGCTGGTTTGATCAGTTTGTGCATACAACATGTTTTGAATTTCATCTTGCATTGTTAGGGTCATTCTTGCCATGAAGGGTTCATTTCTATTTCCATTCAGTTTGAGGCCCATCTTGGTGTTCAAAATCATATGTCAACATGTTTTTAAGGTGTACATGTAGCTTGCTTGGTCTGATTGGGCTTAGAATACTGAGCTGCATTTTTTCATGTTTCATCCAAATTGCAGCATGATCTTCCTTTTGCATCACAACCTGTTTTGAAACCAACTTTGCGTTTGCACTTGTTTATTAATATGTATGAAAGGTGTGTGCACAGTTTATTTGATCCTAATGTGCCTTAAACATAAACTGAACATTCTTGTGCATCATACTTGCCAATATTGCAACTAGAAAGCCACTTTTTATCATAGACCATTTTGAACTATTCTTGGTGCTTAAATTCACTCAATAACATGTATGTGACTTGTGTGTATGATTTATTTGACTTGTATGTGCCTAGAACTTGAACTGAGCATCACTATGCATCATATTCATGACACTTTGCAACTTGAGTACCATTTCTCATGATAGTCCTTTTTTAACTTCAATTTGTGTTTGAATTCACTCAATACCATGTATGTGTAGTGTGTATATGATTAATTTGGTCTAAAAATGTTTGGAATTGAAATTGGACATCATCATGCATTTCACAAGCACAAATTGCAACTTGACAGTCAGTTTTCACCACAGCTTATTTTTAACTACATTTTGTGCTCACACTCATTCAATAACATATTTGTAGTGTGTGTATGATTGCTTTGATTTAAAACTGGCTGGAATTGGATCTACATTTCAAAATGCACCTTACACAATCACACAACATGTGCTATCGGGTTTTGATTTGTAGGGGGTATCTCAAAAAACTAATATTGACATCTTATTCCTCATGAAATTCTATGCAATCTAGACCTAAATTTTGTTTGAATCCATGAAGAATTAAGGAAGTTATGAACAAAATGCAATCCTGATTTTTGTGTGTTTTTGCCCAGCCTGCCATGAAAGTTATCCTTATGTATTTATGGGGGTGGCTTCATCAATGGATGTACAGCCACCCCAGTGGTAACCAACTTGTCACCAAAAGCGCCTTGTACCATGCTAGCCTGGGTTCGACCCCTGAGGAGGGCAACCCTTTTGTTATTTTTCACTATTTTTCACCCAAACTTCCAAAAATCATATCTCCCTCTTTTTTTTTAAAATCATTTTTCACCCATTCTTTTTTGCATTGTGTTTATTTTTATGTCTCTTTTTATGCAGTATTTTAAAATTCCATGTTTGTTTAAATTTTCACCCCTTTTGACCACTTGCAAGTTAGTTGCGTTTTGTGATCGTTATCGCATGTACTGTTGAATTTCTCTCTTGTCATACTTGTGTATGTTGTGATATTTGCTTATACTCATTTCCTCAATGATAGTCAACATTCTAGGATTTTATCTTTAGGTTGTTACCATGTTTATTTTGTCCCCTCTGAGGAATGTACTTAAGCTCGATCTGTCGTCACATTTCCTGCTTGATCAGTTGCTTTGATTGTCATCAATGCATATCTTGTGTTTATCTTTAACATGTTCGTTTAATGGGTGTCACCAGGCTTTTATCTTCACCATGTTGTTACTTTGATTAATATTTTCTTTCCCCAAGTGATGAAGCTTGTTAGCTCTCATCCTAGTTGCCTCCCCTCTCTCCTTCCAAAGGAAAAGTCTTTCCATTGACCCCTTGTATCATGGATAGCTCATAACCATTCTATTGACTTTGTTAAGTCATCTTTAACCTTAGCTTAGAAGCCATTAGAATTTTCTTTGAGTCTAAAGAAACCCTCCTTTACTAGGAGTGTTCTTCAACTAGAACCCTAGGATAGAGTTTGTCAACTCTGCGTAAGAATCATCGTCATGAATTCTTACTTCCCCCTCTTGAGTGTCTCAATTTAGATTAGGGAGTTTTGTCAAGCTTCACACAAACATTTTCATGTTTGTTCCCCCTTGAACCTTGATCATAATCAAGTGTTCTTCATCCCTTGTGAGGTGAACTACGATTGCTCTGATTCTATCTTAGTTAGGATACGTAGGCAGAAGACGCGACGTCTTTGCGAGCAAACTTAGTGTATATATCTTTAGGTTTTAACCTAAACCTTTTTTCCCAATCCTTAACAAATCCATAGCAAACATTTACCAACTTAGCATGCAATCAAACAAAAGGTTCCTGTAGGGTACTACAGATGCTTAGGGTGCTAACACCTTCCCTAGGTATAACCAACCCTCGATCCCCGAATCTCTTAGCGTTGTTGTTACATCGCGAAAAGGGTTTTTCTTTCTTTAGACCTTTCCTTTGGATAAATTAAAGTTCGGTTGTAAAAGAATTAAGATTCAAGTTAATATAATAGCTTGATATCCAATTTTCACTGCAACAGAAATGGCGACTTCACTGGGGATAATGTTGAACTTGAGGGTTTATCCTATTTTGTTTGTTTATGTGCCATATTTGTGAATATTTGCTTTACATGTATATTTGTGTATATTTGTTTGATTGTTAGATCTTGGGAACTTTGAGTGGTGAGACAACACTATACCCGTGCTTGAGCGTACTTATGATAGGTTGGTGGTATATTCAAGAAGGCTTATAGGGAGTTGATTCCCGACCAAGCTAACTTGAGAAAACCACCGCTCAGTGGAGGCCCTTTTGAGAGTTAATATTGTTGATCGAGTATTCGTGAAAAACAATGTTACTTTCTATATGGGAGCCCGTGACACTGAAGACCTTTAGATTACCTTTTCCCCTACTTTGGCTTTATTAGGACGTAGTGCGATGACTATAAGGGAGTAATTCCGAAATAGTTGATACGCGATACTACACTTGGACGAGACTCTCTTGAGAATATTATCGATTACCAAGTAATTTGGGAAATTGATAATATCCGAAAGATGGTTTGATGACTCTGAGAACCATTTAGAACCCTGCTCTACAGGTTTGAAATCCCTATTACACACCTTTTTGGGGATGGGTAGACCTTGGATCCACGCTCGTCCTTTAAACCTAGGCTTGTGTTTGTGCATATGTGATCTTTGCATTTTCCTGTGTTTGTGCATTTTTGCATTCAAAAACATCATATCATAAAGTTTCATGGAACTCAGACTTTTGTTTGTAAACATCAAGGTTGTTATGAACAGTAAAAGAAAGAAACTTTGAAGTACACTTACAAGAGTTTTAACTTGGATGACCTAAAGAGGTTGGGTACCTTGGTGACAGATCCAGAGGGATTCAAAAATATATGGGAAACTGTTGTTATTGTTGAAGATAAAGGTGGATAATGGACTCCTCTCCATGCTTCTCCAGTTCTATGGTCCAGTCTATCATCGTTTCACTTTTCCGACTATCAACTAATACCCACTAAAGGAAAACTCTTATTTGGTTGGATTGCTCGTTCTTGACGAATCTCCTTTTCCAATCATGGGGAAAGACCACATGGAGAAAGATATTGTTAAGGCTACACGTTTGGGAGTCGCTTTGAGTAAAGCACAACAAACAGAGAAGCATGGGAGCACAAGCATCAAATGGTTGTCGAAAAAATGCAGAATTTCAGAAACAACTACGGTTGAAGAATAAGGAAGTTCTCTCTTGTAAGAAGAGAAAAGTATTAGATGATTTATCTTCACTTAGTCCTCAGTTGACTCCGTAGAAGCTAATTGTGGAGAAGCTTATCCTCGAGAAAGCCCAGATGGAAAAGGAGATTGAGAAGCTCAACTTGAAGCTGTCCAGAGAACCTCTTTAGGACTTTTGTTAGCTTTTATTTAGCTCTCTGTTTAAGACTCTTGTAAGAAGTACTGACATGTTGCAATTCAAATTGATGGTTAATGAAATAAATTTTTGGTTTATCTTGATGTTTGTAAATATTTTGAGTTCCATAAAACTTTTTGCATTGCATGAGCATGTTGTCACATTTGCATTTGCATTTGCATTTCTCAGCCTTGAGTCTCATGTTCCTTTTCTTGTCTCTAGAGGGATACCTAGCACGCATCCTGGACCAATGGAAATGATGAAAGAGCTTTTGAAAGGTCAAGAGGCCTTGAAGGAGGAAATCATGGTCCTCAAAGATCAGATGAATTGGGTTTTGGAGACTTTGCAGAATTTGATGAAAAATGAAGGGTATTCTCCCACTATTGTGCCTAAAGAGGTCGTAAGTCCATCACTTTCGGTGACTCTCTCAGCTCAAGGACCTCCTGAGCTTCAACGGTCAGACTATCGTCAACCAGCATTTGGGCCTGCGCCAAAACGTCATCCTTGTCAGGTGGTTACCGAAAGAGCATCTCAGCATTCATTGACTGTTTCCCCTCAAAGTTCTCGAAGCCAGAACATGAATAAGAAGAATTTTCTCAAGAGGAACAAGGCATGCTACATGACAGTTCCTGTGCCGCTAAGTAAGCTTTATCCGCTACTAATTCAGAATTCGTTGGTTAACCTTATGCCAGGACCATGGCATAATGCAAACTTGACTTGTGAGTTTCACAAAGGGGCTGAAGGACATGAACTAGACACTTGTTTGGCGTTAGGATTTGTGGTGCAAGAGCTAGTCTATGACAAAAAACTGATCTTTGAAGAAGATCACCTAAAAGTTGAATGCAAGTACCATACTGGGACAATGGGGCATTTGGTAGAAGAGTGCAAAGGTTTTGGGTGGAAGGTGCAAAGCTTGTTGGAGCTGTTAAAACCTCAAGAAGGTAAACCAAGTATCAGTGTCTCAGCTCTCGAAGCAAAAGACAAAGGACCTACGAGGCCTCTCAAGGTTCTATACCACAAGGAGCAAGTAATCAGTGATAGAGGTGTTCCCCCATTTGGGCCTGAAACCTGAAGTTGTTAAGTTAATTCTCCTAAGCTGGCTGTATTCTGTTTGTTTCAGTATTTTCAGTTGTATTTCCCTTATTGTTTAATTTGAATTGCTTGTAAGCTGTTGTTCATTTTGAATTGGCAATATTAATGAAATGTTTGTGCATCTTTTGATTAAGTCCATTCGTTTCACTCTTTCTTTTTCCTTTCATTGTTATGAAATACAAAAATGAAAAAAATTTCTTTACTAAAACTGTTGTTTAAAGCAAAGATTAAGGAGGATGATGAGAACTATATCCATAACTGTTGTTGATATACTTTCAATTTAACTTTGCCGATGATGTAAGGCATTGTTTCAAATCCCTAAACACTGGAAAAATAAGGAAGATAATCCCTCGTTAACCCCTTCGAGCCTAGAAGTAGGAGTTTTCTTTCTCTACAAAAACAAACCTTAAATCTCAAACCTGGGGCGGGTAGTTCTCAGTTAACTCGGAGATATATGCATACAAGACACTTTAAAAGTGGTGCATTCAGGTTTTCCTTTGCACATAACAAACAAGTGTCGAAGTTCAAAAGATGATGATGGTTCGTCGTAGCCATTAAACTAGGTAGTCACCTCCTTTCTCAAAAAAGAAAAAGAAGAAGAAGAAAAAAGAAAAATTAAAAAGCCCGCTAAGTCAAAAACCTATGAAGGGGACTTAGGCAAAAATGGGGCATCCCGCTGACTGTATATCCAAAAGAAAACAGTTCAGGAAAAAAGTAAGGGATAATAAAAAGAGGAAACCTTTAAAACTTTCACTTTGAAATCCTCAACTAGCAAAAAGCTATCAAATACTGTAAGGGAGTTGTGACTACCCTAGATTTGTGAATCATCACCAACATCAGTTCAATTCTTAAAGCCTATGGGAACCTGAATGTATAGTTTGAGTTAACCGAGCCTAGGATTGAAGTTCATCATGGAGAATGGGTGGGACAAATAACTTTGAGCCTTTATCCTTTGTTTCATGAGCCGTGAGCCAAACAACGTTACAACCCTTAAAAGACCTAATTGAGGTAAGGTTGTTTTGAAAGTATATTACAGCAAGGTTGGATAACCTGACTCCTAAATGATCTTTGATGTTTGTGTGTGTTCATCACTTTATCCATCATCCGTAAAATGATTGGATCACTTTCACTTTGATCGTTTGATCACTCCGCCGCGTGTGTTTCATCAAAATTGTTTTCAAAAGATTGCATGAATTTTACATTGAAAATTGCCAATTTTTAATGAACAATATTGTTTGCCAGACGATCCAATGTCAAAAGGAATCCAAACAAATGTTGTCAGCTAGGGAGTTGGATTTGATAAAGGAAGCTCGACCTGGGGAAACTAATTTGAAGGATTGGTTAATCATTCGTCACAATGTTTAGTTAATCAAAGTCGGCCAAGTCGAGATTAGATTAATCTCTCAAAGACCGTTGAACTGAGGCAGTTACGTCGAGGTTCATGAACCTCTCCAAGAGTTTGAATAGATTGAGGCATCTTATATGTCAATTCTTCTGTAAAACCCTCTTGGTGATTTCTTCTTGCAAACCATGTATTCTCGGGAACATCGTTTGGGGTCTTATAAGCAAGTTGCTTCTTAGCTCTTTTCAAGGCCAGCTACTCTAGATCAGTTAATCAGAAGCAATCAAGTCAAGATGAGATTAATCTCTCGAAGGCAGTTGAATTGGGGAAGTTATGTCGAGATTCATGAATCTCTCCAAGAGTTTTAAGATATTGAGGCATCTTGGTATGTCAATTCTTCTGTAAAATCCTCTTGATGATTCCTTCTTGTGGACCATGTAATCTGGGGAAGAAAAGTTGGAAGACTGTTTGTCGCAAGATCCGTTGATCACTTGGAGAGGTTGGTTATACTATCGAGGGGAAGAAGTATTTGGTTCTCATGATACCCTTTAGTCAGCTCTCTGATTAAGTTGTTACTCCATTTGATTTTGGAAATTCCTTTGGTGATTTTTCCTTCGACAAAGAATTCGAGCTCATGATGGCAATCCGAGTGCAGTCATGATGTTGTGAATTAATCTCTCCCAGAGAAGGTTATAACTTTGAAATGGAATTGTCAATCTTTATGATCATCCCCAGTGATGGTCCATCTGGTAAAGTTGGCTAGGTATCCGTGTCGAGATGTTTATTTCATCTCCTGTTTTGTTTTGTCTGTTTTGTCAGCATAAACACAAGCATGGCATAAAGCATACGCATAGCATCCATGCATTTTTTGCTATCTCTGGTTATTACCTATTATGGGTTCACTTTGGTGTTTTTCACCAAATGATTGGGTTTGTCTCTTCTCTCCAATAGAGTTGTCAGCCTTTAGGCATAAAATGCCCGCCAATTCTAATTTCCCCACCGAGTTCAATCCTCGTGGATGATGGTTGTTTCAGTTATCTTTCCCACGCCTGGATAAGATAAATTCCCATTTGAGTTCAACCCTCAATGGTTGGAGTCTTGTTTGACCGTTTCTTTCTAGCTCTTTCCTAGATTGAACTTTGATCCCTGGGAAGTGGCTTCCAAATCTATGTTGGGTGTACACTTATCGCACGCTGTACCCCCAGGAAGAATCTTTTACAGATCCTATTCGAAGAAAAATCCTTCTCCAGTAGTGTTGTGGTAACGACCTCTCTTTGGATTTTATGCTTAAATGCAATATCCTTGAGGAGTTGAGGAATTTCTGTTGGTTATTTTTCCTTGTTTGAGAAAATTTGGCTTGTAAAGCATTTGTCCCACATCTTTTGGTGAGATCCCCGGTAAGTCCAGTGGTAACTGGCAGTTTTCTTTTAAAGTCCAGTGGTGACTGACAACTTTCATTTAAAGTCCAGTGGTGACTGGCAGCGTTCATTTAAAGTCCAGTGGTGACTGGCAGCTTTCATTTAAAGTCCAGTGGTGACTGGCAGCTTTCATTTAAAGTCCAGTGGTAACTGGCAGCTTTCTTTTAAAAGTCCAGTGGTGAGTGGCGTTTTCTTTTAAAAGTCTAGTGGTGACTGGCGTTTTCTGTTTAAAGTCCAGTGGTGACTGACAGCTTTCATTTAAAAGTCCAGTGGTAACTGGCAGCTTTCTTTTAAAAGTCCAGTGGTGACTGACGCTTTCTTTTAAAAGTCCAGTGGTGACTGGCGTTTTCTGTTAAAGTCCAGTGGTGACTGGCAACGTTCATTTAAAGTTCAGTGGTGACTGGCAGCTTTCATTTAAAGTCCAGTGGTAACTGGAAGCTTTCTTTTAAAATTCCAGTGGTGACTGGCATTTTCTGTTAAAGTTCAGTGGTGACTGGCGTTTTCTGTTAAAGTCCAGTGGTGACTAGCATTGCTTGAAAGTCCAATTGTCTTTGGCGATCTTGTGCCATTTTGCTATCACTATGCAAAGTCTGTTTTTCTGTTTTTACTAAAGATCCCGTTCGAACTCTTCGTTATAGGAAATGCCTCATTTGATTATCTCCAGTGAGGTTTGCGTCTCTTTTCTTTCATTTCCCCGGTGGAGAATTGCCTTTTTTTCCCAGCGGAGTGTCACATCCTTTTCCCCATTGAAGTTTTGTCTTTCCTATTGAAGTTGGTGTCCCCTGTGTGGAAGATTCCCCTGAGAAGCGTCTTTGGTCGTTTGAACTATTTTTGTTTGCTTTTCCTTGGATATTTCCCCAATGTGCGAGTCCTCCGTGAGTAGTTACTCGTTGTATTGCCGTTCTTTTATCTTTCCTCGCGTGTCTGCATTTGTCTTGCATTCAAACATCATAAAGCATCATCTAGATTCATAGCATATCCATATTTGTCCTTTTGCATACCATTGGATCCAAGGGACAAAATTTTTGGTTTGCTATATTTAAATACCTTTCACTACGATTTCGCGAGGATTGTCATCTTTCGCCACCATCCAGTGAAAGATATTTAAATAGGGGAAACTTTCATACCCCAAATTTTGACCCCTTAGAACTTCATCATCATTTTAAGAGCATGTTCACATGTTTATCTAACCTTAACCCTTTTCAAGTGGTCTTTGTCAAGTTACAGGAGGATCAGGGTTTTGTACAGTCGAAATCGAGATTTCGAGAGTTGACCAGTCAATGTTTTGGATTGGTTTCCTTTGAGATTGGGTCTCCACATCATTAAGACTATTCTATTGGATCAAGCATGAATCCAATTTGAGATTGTTACCCAGGAATCAAAAGCAGTGAAGTTCAGGATACCCGATTAGGGTTTTCGAGTAGGAAAAGTCAATTGTGGTTTGACTTTTGATTTAAAAGGTTTTACAATGGTGGGATCATGGTCCATTAAGTTCATATAGCTTAATAAAGTCTATTCAAGAAGTGTCAAAATCTCAGGAGGTCCAGAGTGTCAACAGGCGACTCGGTAGTCACCGATTGATCGTACGGTTGACCGAAAAGTCAACTCTTCAAATTTAAGGGATTGGAATTCAAGGTGTGAATAAAAAATTTTCCTTATGTAATATTGAACTTGCCTATAAATTTTCATGACCATTGGATCAAGGATGAGGAAGTAATCGAAAAATCGGGAAATTAGGGTTTTGAAAGGGGCTAAACCCTAACTCCTTAACCACACATCCAAATGAGTTGTTTCAAAACTCATTGGAAAGCTCTTGGCAAGTCCTACAAAAGTCCCACAGTGGTCCACAATCAGAAAATGCATATTTTTGGAGTTAGAAGCAAATTCATTACAAGAGGGGAAAATAACTTAGAAACATTCTAAGTTATTTCACTTTAAAAGCTTATTTTCAGCCAACTTTAGAGGGATTTTTGACCTAGTTCCAATCGGAGTTAGAATTTCTAGAAAACATGAATGTTTTAGAGCTACATGAGGACTTTCCAAAAAGTATTAGGAGTCCTCAAAAGGATTTGTGAGCTGAAAGTTATGGGTTTGGCAAGTTGGTGTTTTCACACTTGAGTCCCACATTGTCAAAGTTTCAAAAATTCATTCTTTCATCAAGGGGTCCAATCTCAGCCCTTGGATGTTTTTATTTATGATATGTAGAGGCTATGAAGCATTGAAATGTGAAGAATATGCAGAGGAAATGGATTTGCCACATTTGCAAGTGGACTTGCAAGTTGTCTTGCAACTTGCACTTAAAGTGTAATAACAAGCAAGAGGTGGAAAGTGAATTTTGAACCAGCCATGAACCTATACCTTCTAGCCTGATTTTAGCCACTATAAACTCATCATGATGCTTGACTTCACGCTTACCTCCAAGCCAAGAAAGCCCTTTTTGGAGATTTGATTCAGAAATACAAAACCTTTCCTTCTTAGGAAGGAAACCTCAAATCTTCCCACTACCCTTGCTTTCCCTATAAATAGAGGCCCCTTCACCTCATTTGATACACAATAACTCTTCTAAAGAACAGAGAAAGTTCAAGCTCTCACTCTTTCACACTTTGCTTCATTTTCACCAAAATCACATTTTCACCAAAACACCTCAAAATCTGCCTTGGTAGAACAACTGCCATATCCATTTCTCTACATTCAAACTCACCCATAATCATCCACACAATCTCTAAATATGGTATAGAAGGTGTCCAAGCCCTTAGACCACTCAAAAACCTCACCATTCAAAAAGTTAACTTCCATACCAAGTTACTTTGACCATAATGCATAAAATCTGCCAAAACTTGTTCTAGACATTTGCTTGAGGTTCTAATCACTCAAACACCACATATATGTCATATCTCAACTGTCCAAAGCATTGAGGATCATTGGTATAACTTATTTCTCCAACTGTCCTAAGGATTGCATTCTTGCTTTACAAGGAAGAAAAGTCCAAAGCTAGGTGCATTTGAAGTTCCTCTGGGTTTCCTGGTTTTCTAATCTGCTCAACATAGTCTACAAGAGGTATGTAGACAGTCCACTCCCTAGTTTACATCATAATCTCATGTTTGTCATTTTTGAGTTCATTATGTTGAAAAAGTGTCATGAGCATGTCATATGTCAAAATCATGTTATGATTGAAATATAGCTGTTTGTTGAATTGGATCACACATAAAATCATGATTATGGTGGATATGTATGATTGGTGTGAGCTGTTTTCATCTAATTTGTTTAGATATTCTCAAAATGCCTTGTCTTGCATATTGTTGCCATGAACATATCAGTTTTGGTTACAGGCCAGAAGTGGTTTAAATTTGAGTTCAAAATCATCCATTTGTATATTTGTAACATGTATGTATGATTTGCTTGACCTGTTTTCACATGATTTGATCCATTGCCCTCAAAGTGCATTTTCAGCTAGAATGAGCTACCACCATAGCAGTTTGGTTCCACTAATTTTAGGACTCATTGGTATGTTTGAAGATCACTTGTTTGCCTATTTATAATACGTTTGAAATGCTGGTTTGATCAGTTTGTGCATACAGCATGTTTTGAATTTCATCTTGCATTGTTAGGGTCATTCTTGCCATGAAGGGTTCATTTCTATTTCCATTCAGTTTGAGGCCCATCTTGGTGTTCAAAATCATATGTCCACATGTTTTTAAGGTGTACATGTAGCTTGCTTGGTCTGATTGTGCTTAGAATACTGAGCTGCATTTTTTCATGTTTCATCCAAATTACAGCATGATCTTCCTTTTGCATCACATCCTGTTTTGAAACCAACTTTGTGTTTGCACTTGTTTATTAACATGTATGAAAGGTGTGTGCACAATTTATTTGATCCTAATGTGCTTTAAACATAAACTGAACATTCTTATGCATTATACTTGCCAATATTGCAACTGGAAAGCCACTTTTCATCACAGACCATTTTGAACTATTCTTGGTGCTTAAATTCACTCAATAACATGTATGTGACTTGTGTGTATGATTTATTTGACTTGTATGTGCCTAGAACTTGAACTGAGCATCACTATGCATCATATTCATGACACTTTGCAACTTGAGTACCATTTCCCATGACAGTCCTTTTTTAACTTCAATTTGTGTTTGAATTCACTCAATACCATGTATGTGTGGTGTGTATATGATTAATTTGGTCTAAAAATGTTTGGAATTGAAATTGGACATCATCATGCATTTCACAAGCATAAATTGCAACTTGATAGTTAGTTTTCACCACAACTTATTTTTAACTACATTTTATGCTCACACTCATTTAATAACATATTTGTAGTGTGTGTGTATGATTGCTTTGATTTAAAACTGGTTGGATTTTGGATCTACATTTCAAAATGCACCTTACGCAATCACACAACATGTGCTATCAGGTTTTGATTTGTAGGGGGTATCTCAAAAAACTAATAATGCCATTTTATTCCTCATGAAATGCTATGCAATCTAGACCTAAATTTTGTTTGAATCCATGAAGAATTAAGGAAGTTATGAACAAAATGCAATCCAGATTTTTGTGTGTTTTTGCCCAGCCTGCCATGAAAGTTATCCTTATGTATTTATGGGGGTGGCTTCATCAATGGATGTACAGCCACCCCAGTGGTAACCAACTTGTCACCAAAAGCGCCTTGTACCATGCTAGCCTAGGTTCGACCCCTGAGGAGGGCAACCCTTTTGTTATTTTTCACTATTTTTCACCCAAACTTCCAAAAATCATATCTCCCTCTTTCTTTTATCATTTTGCACCCATTCTTTTTATGTCTATTTTTATGTAGTATTTTAAAATTCCACGTTTGTTTAAATTTTCACCCCTTTTGACCACTTGCAAGTTAGTTGCGTTTTATGATCGTTATCGCATGTACTGTTGAATTTCTCTCTTGTCATACTTGTGTATGTTGTGATATTTGCTTACACTCATTTCCTCAATGATAGTCAAAATGCTAGGATTTTATCTTTAGGTTGTTACCATGTTTATTTTGTCCCCTCTGAGGAATGTACTTAACCTCGATCTGTTGTCACATTTCCTGCTTGATCAGTTGCTTTGATTGTCATCAATGCATATCTTGTGTTTATCTTTAACATGTTTGTTTAATGGTTGTCACCATGCTTTTATCTTCACAATGTTGTTACTTTGATTAATATTTTCTTTCCCCAAGTGATGAAGCTTGTTAGCTCTCATCCTAGTTGCCTCCCCTCTCTCCTTCCAAAGGAAAAGTCTTTCCATTGACCCGTTGTGTCATGGATAGCTCATAACCATTCTCTTGAATTTGTTAAGTCATCTTTAACCTTAGCTTAGAAGCCATTAGACTTTGCTTTGAGTCTAAAGAAACCCACCTTTACTAGGAGTGTTCTTCAACTAGAACCCTAGGATAGAGTTTGTCAACTCTGCGTAAGAATCATCGTCATGAATTCTTACTTCCCCCTCTTGAGTGTCTCAACTTAGATTAGGGAGTTTTGGCAAGCTCCACACAAACATTTTCATGTTTGTTCCCCCTTGAACCTTGATCATAATCAAGTTTTCTTCATCCCTTGTGAGGTGAACTACGATTGCTCTGATTCTATCCTAGTTAGGATACGTAGGCAGAAGACGCGACGTCTTTGCGAGCAAACTTAGTGTATATATCTTTAGGTTTTAACCTACACCTTTTTTCCCAATCCTTAACAAATCCATAGAAAACATTTACCAACTTAGCATGCAAGCAAACAAAAGGTTCCTATAGGGTACTACAGATGCTTAGGGTGCTAACACCTTCCCTAGGTATAACCAACCCCCGATCCCCGAATCTCTTAGCGTTGTTGTTACATCGCGAAAAGGGTTTTTCTTTCTTTAGACCTTTCCTTTGTATAAATTAAAGTTCGGTTGTAAAAGAATTAAGATTCAAGTTAATATAATAGCTTGATATCCCATTTTTTCCGGAACACGGAGTAATGTTCATTGTTTTGATTATGTTCAGTTCTACGTTCTGTCCAAGGCGCAGTGACCCAATCTGTGGGGCCTTCTTGTTGTTTGCACTTTCTTACAAATAAATGACGTTTTCGCATTCAAATATTGTGATCCATGTTTTTCTTGTTTTTGTTTTTGCATAATATTAAACAGAAAAATGGCAATGTGTTTTGTTTGTTGCATCGCATAATAAACATAAACATCACCATATAGGTCTTTTCTATCAGATACCAACGATTCAAATTCAGCTATGGCTTCATATGACTTTGATAATCCCATTTATCAAGCTGAAGAAGAGATTGATGAAGACTGTGAACTACCCGAAGAGTTAGCCAGACTTCTCAAGCAGTAGGAAAGGGTCATTATGCCTCATCAAGAGGATATTGAAGTTATCAATCTGGGTACCGAAGATGACAAGAAAGAGGTTAGAGTTGGGGCTGTATTGGAAGACAGTATCAAGAGAAGATTGGTTGAAATGCTCCGTGAGTATAAGGATATCTTCGCTTGGTCTTACCAAGACATGCCTGGGCTGGATACAGATATTGTGGTACACCGGTTGCCTCTCCGAGAAGAATTTCCGCCAGTCAAACTAAAGTTGAGACGGACGAGACCTGAAATGGTAGTCAAGATTAAAGAAGAGGTTCAGAAGTAATTGAATGTGGGTTTTCTTGCTGTCACGAATTACCCTCCGTGGGTCGCTAATATTGTTCCTGTTCCTAAGAAAGATGGAAAGGTTAGGATGTGTATTGACTACAGATATCTAAATAAAGCGAGCCCGAAAGATGATTTCCCGCTCCCCCACATTGATGTGTTGGTTGATAACACCGCTGAATATTCCGTGTTTTCCTTCATGGATGGCTTCTCTGGGTACAACCAAATTAAGATGGCCCTAGAGGACTGGAGAAAACTACTTTCATTACACCGTGGGGGACTTTTTGCTATAAGGTGATGCCCTTTGGATTGAAGAATGCTGGGCCAACCTATCAGCGGGCAATGGCGACTCTCTTTTATGATATGATTCATCATGAGATCGAGGTATATGTTGATGACATAATTAAGAAGTCACAGACGGAGGAAGGACATCTGGTCAATCTTTTGAAATTGTTTCAAAGGTTAAGGAAGTTCAAGATGAGGCTGAATCTTAACAAGTGCACCTTCGGGGTGAGATCTGGAAAGCTACTGGGGTTCATTGTCAGTGAAAGGGGTATTGAGGTAGATCCTGCCAAAATAAAAGCTATACAAGAAATGCCTGAGCCGAGAACGGAAAAAGAGGTTCGTGGTTTCCTAGGGAGATTGAAATACAATGCAAGGTTCATATCTCATCTTACAGCCACTTGTGAACCAATATTCAAATTGCTAAGAAAAGATCAAACGGTCAGGTGGAATGAAAATTTCCAGAAGGAATTTGAAAGAATAAAAGAGTATCTGCAGGAACCTCCAATACTCATGCCTCCAGTTGCAGGGAGACCTCTGATCATGTATCTCACGGTTCTTGAGAATTCAATGGGTTGTGTGCTCGGTCAACAAGACGAGTCAGATAGAAAAGAGCATGTTATCTACTACCTGAGCAAATAGTTCACTGATTGTGAGTCGAAATCCTCAATGCTGGATAAAATGTGTTGTACACTCGCTTGGGCTGCTAAGCGTTTGAGGCAGTACATGTTAAACCACACAACCCTATTGATTTCGAAGATGGATCTGATCGAGTACGTCTTTTAAAAACAAGCACTCTCTAGAAGGATTTCCTGATGGCAAATGGTTTTAACAGAATATGATATTCAGTATGTTTCCCAGAAAGCCATTAAGGGAAGCATTCTGTCAGAATATCTCACTCAACAGCCGATTGAGGATTATCAGCCGATGAAGTTTAAATTTCCAGATGAAGACGTCATGTTTTTGAAGATGAAAGACTGTGACGAGCCTTACCTGACGAGGGTCTTGAGATTGGATCTCAGTGGAAATTGGTTTTCGACGGAGCTGTTAATTCATATGGTAATGGAATCGGTGCAATTATTACAACTCCTCACGGTTCTCACATACCGTTCACTGCCTGATTGACATTTGCCTGCACCAATAATGAATCCGAATACGAAGCGTGCATTATGGGCTTAGAAGAGGCCATAGATTTGAGGATCAAGAATCTAGATGCGTATGGTGATTCAGCGCTAGTCATCAATCAAATCAAAGGAGCATGGGAAACTCGTTAGGCCAACCTGATGCCTTATAAGAATTATTCAACTAGACTGTTGCCATTATTTGATAGAATTGAGTTCTATCATGTGCCAAGAGCTGAGAATTAGATGGCAGATGTCTTGGCCACGTTATCATCGAAGTATAAAGTGAATTACTGGAATTAAGCTCTAGCTATCACCATCATACGTCTTGATAGACCCGCTTTTGTGTTTGCAATTGAGAAGGCATCAGATGGAAAGCCTTGGTATTTTGATATCAAGAATTTTATCAAGACTCAAGAGTACCCATCTGGGGCATCCAGCAAAGAAAAGAAGACTCTGAGGAGGTTAGCTGGTAATTTCTATCTGAGCAAGGATGAGGTGCTATACAGGAGAAACTTTGACATGGTCTTGCTGCACTGTGTTGACGAACATGAAGCAAACCTGTTGATGGAGGAAGTCCACGAGGGTTCTTTCGGTACTCATCCCGGTGGACATGAAATGGCTAGAAAACTGTTGAGAGTTGGGTATTATTGGATGACTATGGAATCCAATTGCTTCAAAAACGCTAGAAAATGCCATAAATGCCAGATTTATGCTGATAAGGTGCATGTTCCAGCGACCCCTCTAAATGTGTTAACATCTACTTGGCCCTTTTCTATGTGGGGCATTGATATGATCAGAAAGATTGAGCTGACTGCTTCCAATGGTCATCGCTTCATTCTGGTTGCGATTGATTACTTTACAAAGTGGGTAAAAGCAGCTTCCTTTGCCAATGTCATGAACAGGTGGTTTCCTGATTCATGAAGAAGGACATCATTTGTCATTATGGAATTTCGGAGAGAATCATTACTAATAATGATTCAAATTTGAATAACAAGATGATGAAGGAACTGTGATAGAGTTTTAAGATTGAGCATCACAACTCTTCTCCACATCGTCCAAAGATGAATGGCGCTGTTGAGGCAGCTAACAAGAATATCAAGAAGATTGTGTAGAAGATGGTTGTAACCTATAAATATTGGCACAAGATGTTTCCCTTTGCTCTTCACGATTATTGTACTTAGGTGTGTACATCGACCGGTGTCGCTACTCGAAAATTGCAACGGCGGAGAGGCGAGAATGGAAAGACAGAAGAGTCTCCATCGAACTTTATTTATCCCATGAGGGGAAGGGAAAACATTGAGAAAACCCTAAGAAAGAAACAGATAAGATGGTCTTGAACCAAAAAAATGGGTTCGGAAGCTGGTTATGCGAAGGCAAGGTATTAGCATCCCTCGCATCCATCGTACTCGGTGGGAACCATTTGTTTGTCTACGTGTGAAGGTATTTGCTAAAAAATTTCTTTCTAAGAGTGTTCCAAGGGATGAATAGAAGGGTTAGAAACAGGGAAAGGAGAGATAAAGGGGAAGAAGAGAGACTCGTTAGGACTTCGCAGTCCTAGGCCTACGTATTTGTCGCAACTGCGAAAAACACCCGGCGGAAAACAGAAGAGTCGCCACCTTTCGTTATTTATCCCAAAAAGAGGGAAAGGAAACGATCAGAAAAACCTGGCGAAAAAGGGAAAAGACAAGGTCATCGCAACGAAGTCCTGGATTCGGGAGTTGGTTACGCAAGGGGAAGGTATTAGCACCCCTCACGTCCGTCGTACTCGACGAGATCCATGCTTTGCTGTCTATCTAAAAGGGTGATTAAAAATATCTACACTAAAGGTCAAGGGAAAAAAGAAAAAAAGAAAGGATTCGACAGAGCATCGCCGCTCTGTGCCTACGTATTCCCTCGTGCAATGGGAAACTCATTGTCAACGTAGTTTGGCTAACTACGGGCGAAAAGGGGGGGAACGTTGCTCACCGAGACATCGCTGTCTCGTGCCTACGTACTCTCAACAGGTATGAGAGGTCAGAGCAAATGTAGTTCGGGCTAACAAGAACACCGGTTGGTTCAAAATATTTTTTAGGCCCGAGTAGGGTTAGACCTCTGTTCCAGCAATTAGGGATGATGTCTGTTTGCGGTAGAACCGAAGCTTAACAACACTCTTTTCTTGCGAAAATGAAAGTTTGAATAATCCCGAAGGAAAAAAAAGTTTGATCTTTGTTTTGTGTTTTTTAGTGAAGTGTTTTGATTATTGAGTGTTTATAATGTATGTTGTACTAAAGTCTAAAACCTAGGAGCGAATGCGTCACATATCGTCCTAAGGACGTATACTAAACACTCTAGGCAATTGAGAGGTAGCCCCCCAATCACCATTTCCCAAGTACAAGGCTCATGGCACAACATCCATTATCTTTTATTAAGTTTTGAAAGTGTTTGAAGATGAGACGAGAAAGGACACACTAAAAGGAGACTAACTCAATCCTAAAAGTTGTCATGCAAAGTGGACTTAGAGTTGGGATACAAAAGGGGAATACATAATGTTATCATGCATGGTTTGATTCTAATGTCTATCATAACCTCTCTTGAAGAAGAGAAGTTAGAGATCCTAAGGGAAGAAAGACAAAAGAAGAAGGGAAAGAAAGAACATGTAAATGCAATTATGCAAACATAGAATGCACAAATAGGATGAAAGTGAGGGAGGAAATATGTGTGGGGCAGTAGCCTCCACAAGCTCATCTCAACCCCAAGCATGCATATGAAAATGCAAAAGAATAAGAGAGAAGGAAATGCACAAGAGGAGATCACACAACAAGAAGAAAATCACACAAAATGCACCAAAAGTGGGATGAAATGGCCTAAACCAAACAACAACAACCATAATGCCATAAAGCAAAACAAATGAAAGGAAATCCTAAAACAAAGTGAGGATGGGAGGCTATATGAGGACAGCATGGAACTCATAATATGCCCTAAACCATAAGCATCACAAACAAAGTACAAAAGAAAGCACAAAGAAGTCCTCAAGGGTTCATCATTTTAAGTATGCTTCAAGTATCTCCTAAGGAGGGACTAAGCAACCTTAAATGAGACTCCAAGGTCATAGGACAGAAGGGAGGATGAGAAAAGAGTGCTCAAAAGCAAAGGCAATCTCATAAAAAAAAATACAAGCACATACACAAAAGAATGCACACATGCCACATATGAAAACCCTAAATGGAAACTCCAAAAGGAACACAAGTTTGAACAAGCAAAACACAATGTCATGACCTAAAATTGAGCAACCAACAACCTTAACGTGTTAGCAACATGAATCAAAAGGAATTGAAGGCTCAAAGGATCCATCAAAGTCATTTCCAAGACAAACTAGGTCAATGTGTATGTATGAACCTCCCTTTGGGGTAACTTGACTTGCAAGTTACCTCAAAATTAGGAAAATGATTCAAAAAGGGCCAAATAAAATGCCAAAAGTACTTCAAAGTGTTGGCAAACAGAGGCCAGGAAATCATAACCAAAGTCATCTCAAATCATCATCAAAGAAATTGATTCACATGGATGCACAAATTTGAGAGACGGTTATCGAGGGTCAACAAAAGCAAGGTCAAATTCAAACCAAAACTCAACCAAACAGGGGCAAAATGGTCCTCAAAAATCACTCAACTCATCATTAGTATGAGGATGGATTTTCAGTCATTGGATCAAAAAGAAACAATAAAAACAAATCAAGAACAAAACAATGTCAAGAATTAAGTCAAATAAAACATCTCCAATTGATAATTCCTTTTTTAAATGAGAAATAATTAAAAAAAATAAAAATAAAAATTCTAAAAAATAAAAGACATCTCAAAGTGTCCAGAAAATATTTTTGGGGAGTTTTATCAATTGGGGAAGTATTTTTCATTGAATTAATTCTAAAAGGGCCACGCACAAAAGGGGGTACGAAAAGCAATCAAAGCCCAATCCACATGAGCGTTTAATGAAACGCTGCGTATAACAAAGGATCTAGTGTGGTTGGTCAAATGAAGCACACTGTGAGGCATGTTCTAGGCAGTTGGATCATGTGGTCATCAAATCAAACGGATCAGGCAACAACACATGGCTCAGGCAAGGTTCAAACATGGATAAAAGAGGGAGAAAACCAGGTGGCTGGAGCACGGTGGCTCCGGTCATCTTCTCCGGTGACTTAAAAAAACAGGTGGAACTCAACTTCACTAAAACGCGCAAATGAATAGTCAAAACTCATCTACAAGTCACGTAGATCTCAAATCCATGGTTAAAATTCAATAATCATGCATAAATAAGCCAAATCAAAGAAAATAAGAATTGAGCTCAAAACAGAAAATGCAACAAACAAGCACAACAATGATCCAACATTTGCCTACATGAGTAGGACTTCAGAATGAACCAAAAATGGAGTGAAATAGGTACATATTAAGAGAGAAATTTGGATATGAAGTTTACCTAACGGAATAGCTCCGTTGGATCTTCTCAGTGGCTCAAGCTTAAAGAAAATGGTCCAGACACGTTCCAATTCACTTGAGGAAGAAGAAGGAAGCTTCAATTCTACTTGAAATTGCTCAATTCAGGATTCACGATTTGGAAATTTTGCTTGCTTGTTCAAAAAGTTCTCTTCTTAATTCACCATGAAAATGATCAAAATGAAAGCTCAGAAATGATTTACGCATTATATATGATGGGTTAGGATCAGTTTGGAGGCCCAAATGCAGCTCAATTGTGTGAATTTCCAAATTGCCCAATTTCAAATGGTGAAGCTCATGCACACGTGAAACAGTCCCAATCTTCCTTGTTTTTCAATCAAATTTGCTGTTGAGACTTCACTTTGATCATGTGGATGAGATTTGTGCCTTGGTTTGATCAAATGGTGCAAATTTGATTATGAAACTTCACCATGAAGTAACATGAAAATCCATATGAAAATGACCTCAAAACTTGCTTCTAATTTTAGCATTGCAATTGGTACACTCAAGGCAATCAAAAAATGCACAAATTTGACATTTTATGGTTCAAAATGAATTTAATCCAAATTATCCCTTTTAAGCATCCTTTCATGGAATTTTCTTCACCATTCCTCACATATGAGACATATCCATGACAAGTGATTGTTTGGTTATGTAAAAGACCTCATTTAGTGCAAGTTTGATGTTGGGAAAAGTTTCAATTGAGGTGTGTAAAGTGGTGAAATGGACCTATAATAAAAATGACTTGTAATCTTACTTTCCCAAAATACCCCTGCCTTGCAAGCTTCATATCTTGAGCTCTACAATTCAGATGAAAGACTTCGAGTACTCTTTGGAAAATTAAGATCATGAGGAACAAATTTCATGTTTGGGTCAAAGTGAGGAGAAACATCCTTCTGGGTCAAAAATGTCTTGGAAGTTGGTTGACTTTTGTTGACCAAAATCAAATTCATCTAATGACCTGTAACTTGTCAGCATCATAACTTGAGTTCTAGAAATCAGATGAAAGACTTCTAGTACTCAAAAGAAATCTAGAAACATGCTCTACAAGTTTCATGTTAGGGTCAAGATGAGATGAGACTTGTATCTTGAGATATGTGGTCTTGAAGTTGGACACTAAATAGGGGATTTTACACGGACAAGCTTAGAAACCCTAACCTAGCAACTTCTCACACTCTTGATTCTTGATGAATTGATCTTGAAATGATATATCATACATCTCAACACAACATTCCATGATAAAAAAGACTTGGAATTGAGTCTTAATCATCTTCAATTTCACAGTTGACTTAGGGTTGACTAGATGAAAACCCTAACTGCACCACCTTTGGCTGTGTCTCCTTATACTTGACATAACAACTTGAATAAACTCCAACATGGATCTCAAAGCATTCAATGAGCTTTCTCAACATCCCACATCCAACATCATGAATTCACAACCTTCTGATGATCCTCAATTGGCCTCCAAGTTAGGAGTTAATCCACATACACCCATCAACTCTTGCAAAGAGCATTGACAACCTCTTGATGACTTTGATGAGCATTCATTCTTAAGTAGACCTCTTTGCTTAGGATCAAGACTCTTGGTAACCTTCTCTTGTTGTGCACAACCTCTTGATCCCCTGCTAAATGAAAAAATGCTATGCAATGCAAATGCTA
This sequence comes from Lathyrus sativus, assembly GCA_963859935.3. Taxonomy (NCBI): domain Eukaryota; kingdom Viridiplantae; phylum Streptophyta; class Magnoliopsida; order Fabales; family Fabaceae; genus Lathyrus; species Lathyrus sativus. The sequence goes on along the minus strand of OZ012736.1, from coordinate 139,978,443 downwards.
AAAGAAAATGAAATGAAACATAAACCAAGTTAAGAAAAAGGTTGGGAAAATTTTGGGGTACAACAGCTGCCCCTATTCAAGCGACTTCGACCTGACTGGATGGAAAGCGAACGACTTTCAAACAATAAGGGTAAAAGACGGTTGAATACCAACAAACTCGGAAATTTTCCAACCGCAGAAATCTTTGGAGATAACTGAATCTGATATACAACAATAATACGTAGTCTGAAGAACACATGACCTCACCTTCGGGCATTAACATTAAGTTGGTAAACGTCTGGCATCGCCACCACTCATCCATATTAAGTCGAAAAGATCATCTAATATCACACAGTAGATGATGAACCTCTGACTTTGCCGTCAGGCCTTCTGCACTACTTTGGAAAAACACCTGACCTCACCGTCAAGCACCAACATCAATTTGAAAGAAAATTTTCCTGACTTCGCTGTCAAGCGCCTGACCTCGCTGTCAAGCGTCAACATCGATTCGGTAAATCTATGGCTTTGCCGCAAGTTTAGAGAAACATTTGACCTCGCCGTCAGTAACCAAATCATCTGACATCGCTGCCGAAAAACCAAATCATCTTACATCGCTGTCGGAAAACCAAATCATCTGACATCGCCATTAGAAAACCAAAACATCTGACATGGCCGCTGGAACACCAAATCATATGACATCGCCGTCGGAATACCAAATCATCTGACATCGCCACCAGAAAACCAACACATCCGACATCGCCGCCGGAAAACCAAATCATCCGACATCGCCGTCGAAAAACCAAACCATCCAACCTCGCCGTCGGAAAACCAAATCATCTGACATCGCCACCAAAAAACAAACACATCCGACATCACCGTCGAAAAACCAAATCATCTGACATCGCCGGCAGAAAACCAACACATCCGACATCACCGCCGGAAAACCAAATCATCTGACATCGCTGCCGGAAAATCAACACATCCGACATCGCCGCCGGAAAACCAAATCATCCGACATCGCCGCTGGAAAACCAAACCATACGACATCGTCACCGAAAAAAAAAATCATCTGACATTGCCGCCAGAAAACCAACACATTCGACATCTTCGCCGGAAAACCAAATCATCTGACATCGCCGCCAGAAAACCAACACATCCGACATCGCCGCCGGAAAACCAAATCATCTGAAGTCGCCGCCAGAAAACCATCACATCTGACATCGCCGCCGGAAAACCAAATCATATGACATTGCAGCCAGAAAACCAACACATTTGACATCGCCGCCGAAAAACCAAATCATCTGACATCACAGCCGGAAAACTAAACCATCTGACATCTCCGCTTGAAAACCAAATAGTCTAACATCGCCGCCAGAAAACCAACACATCCGACATCGCCGTCGGAAAGCCAAATCATCTAACATCGCCGCCAGAACACCAACACATCCGACATCGCCACTGGAAAACTAAATCATCTATCATTGCCGCCAGAAAACCAAAACATCTGACATCGCCGCCGGAAAACTAAATCATCTGACATCGCCTCCAGAAAACCAACACATCCGACTTCGCCGTCGGAAAACCAAATCATTCGCATCGCCGCCGAAAAACCAAATCATCTGACATCGCCGCCAGAAAACCAAATCATCTAACATCGCCGCCGGAAAACCAAAACATCCGACATCGCCACCGGAAAACTAAATCATCTGACATCGCCACCAGAAAACCAACACACCCGACATCACCGCCAGAAAACCAAATCATCTAACATCGCCGCCAGAAAACGAAAACATCCGACATCGCCGCCGAAAAACCCAATCAACTGACATCATCCCAGAAAACCAAGACATCCGACATCGCCGCTTGAAAACCAAATCATCTAAAACCACTACCAGAAAACCAAAACATCCGACATCATCGCCGAAAAACCAAATCATCTGACATCTCCGCCTGAAAACCAACACATCCGACATCGCCGCCGGAAAACCAAATCATTTGACATTGCCGCTAGAAAACCAAAACATCCGACATCGCCGCCGGAAAACCAAATCATCTGACATCGCCCCCAGAAAACCAACACATCAAACATCGTTGCCGGAAAACCAAATCGTTCGACATCGCCGCCGGAAAACCAAATCATTTGACATCGCCGCCAGAAAACCAAATCATCTAACATCGCCGCTGGAAAACCAAAACATCCGACATCACCGTCGGAAAACTAAATCATCTGACATCACCACCAGAAAACTAACGCATCCGACATCACTGTTGGAAAACCAAATCATCTAACATCGCCGCCAGAAAACGAAAACATCCGACATCGCCGCCGAAAAACCAAATCAACTGACATCACCCCAGAAAACCAAGACATCCGACATCGCCGCCGGAAAACCAAATCATCTAAAACTGCTACCAGAAAACCAAAACATCCGACATCGTCGCCGAAAAACCAAATCATCTGACATCACCGCCAAAAAACCAACACATCCGACATCGCCGCTGGAAAACCAAATCATCCGACATCGCCGCCAGAAATCCAAACCATCCGACATCGCCGCCGGAATACTAAATCGTCTGACATCGCCACCAGAAAATCATCACATCCGACATCGCCGCCAGAAAACCAAATCATCTGACATCGCCACCAAAAAACCAATACATCTGACATCACCGCCGGAAAACCAAATAATCTGACATCACCGCCAGATAACCAACACATCCGACATCGCCGCCGGAAAAGCAAATCATCTGACGTCGCTGCCAGATAACCAAAACATCCGACATCGTCGTCGGAAAACCAAATCATATGACATCGCAGCCAGAAAACCAACACATCTGACATCGCCACCGGAAAACCAACATATCCCACATCGTCACCAGAAAACTAACACATCCGACATCAACGCTGGAAAACCAAATCATCTAACATTGCCGCCAGAAAACCAACACATCCGACATCGCCGATGGAAAACCAATTCATCCGACATAGCCGCCAGATAACCAAATCATCTGACATCGCCGTCGGAAAACCAAAACATTCGACATCGCCGCCGAAAAACCAAATCATCTGACATCCCCGCCAGAAAACCAAAACATTCGACATCGCCGCCGGAAAACCAAATCATCTGACATTGCCGCTAGAAAACCAAAACATCTGACATCGCCGCCAGAAAACCAAATCATATGACATCAACCCAGAAAACCAAGTCATCCGACATCGCTGCCGGAAAACCAAATCATATGACATCAACCCAGAAAACCAAGTCATCCGACATCGCCGCCGGAAAACCAAATCATCTAAAACCGCTGCTACAAAACCAAAACATCCGACATCGCCTCCGGAAAACCAAATCATCTGACATCGTCGCCGAAAAACCAAAATATTCGACATTGCCGCCGAAAAACCAAATCATCTGACATCGCCGCCAAAAAACCAACACATCCGACATCGGCGCCGGAAAATCAAATCATCCGACATCGCCGCCGAAAAACCAAACCATCCGACCTCGCCGCCGGAAAACCAAATCATCTGACATCGCCACTAAAAAACGAACACATCCGATATCACCGCCGGAAAACCAAATCATCTGACGTCGCCGGCAGAAAACCAACACATTCGACATCGCCGCTGGAAAACCAAAGCCGGAAAACCAAATCATCTGACATCGCCGCCAGAAAACCAACACATCCGACATCGCCGCCGGAAAACCAAATCATCCGACATCGCCACCGGAAAACCAAACCATTCGACATTGACGCCAGAAAACCAAATCATATAACATCGCTGCCAGAAAACCAACACATCCGACATCGCCGCCAGAAAACCAAATCATCTGATATCGCCGCCGAAAATCCAAACCATCCGACCTTGCCGCCGGAAAACCAAATCATATGACATCGCCACCAAAAAACCAACACATCCGACATCACCGTCGGAAAACCAAATAATCTGACATCGCCGGCAGAAAACAAACATATCCGACATTGCGCTGGAAAACCAAATCATCTGACATCGCAGCCAGAAAACTAACACATCCGACATCGCCGTCGGAAAACCAAATCATCAAACATCACCGCCAGAAAACCAACACATCCGATATCGCCACCGGAAAACCAAATCATCCGACATCGCCACCGGTAAACCAAATCATCCGACATCGCCGCCGGAAAACCAAACCATCCGACATCGCCGCCGGAAAACAAAATCTTCTGACATCGCCGCCAGAAAACCAACACATTCGACATCTCCGCTGGAAAACCAAATCATCTGACATCGCCACTAGAAAACCAACACATCCGACATCACCGCCGGAAAACCAAATCATCTGACGTCGCTGCCAGATAACCAAAACATCCGACATCGCCGCCGGAAAACAAAATCATATGGCATCGCAACCAGAAAACCAACACATCTGAGATCGCCACCGGAAAACCAACACATCCGACATCGCCACCAGAAAACCAACACATCCGACAACGCCGCCGGAAAACCAAATCATCTGACATTGTCGCCAGAAAACCAACACATCCGACATCGCTGCTGGAAAACCAATTCATCCGACATAGCCGCCGGATAACCAAATCATCTGACATCGCCGTCGGAAAACCAAAATATTCGACATCGCCGCCGGAAAAGCAAATCATCTGACATCGCCGCCAAAAAACCAACACATCCGACATCGCCGCCGAAAAACCAAATCATCTGACATCGCCGCCAGAAAACCAAAACATCCGACATCGCCGCCGGAAAACCAAATCATCTGACATTGCCGCCAGAAAACCAAAACATCCGACATCGCCGCCAGAAAACCAAATCATATGACATCAACCCAGAAAACCAAGTCATCCGACATCGCCGCCGGAAAACCAAATCATCTAAAACCGCTGCTAGAAAACCAAAACATCCGACGTCGCTGCCGAAAAACCAAATCATCTGACATCGGCGCCAGAAAACCAAACCATTCGATATTGCCGCCGGAAAACCAAATCATCTGACATCGCCGCCAAAAAACCAACACATCCGACATCGTCGCCGAGAAACCAAATCATCCGACATCGCCGCCGAAAAACCAAACCATCCGACCTCGCCGCCGGAAAACCAAATCATCTGACATCTCGGCTGGAAAATCAACACATCCGACATCGCTGCCGGAAAACCAAATCATCTGACGTCGCCGTCGGAAAACCAAACCATCCGACATCGCCGCTGGAAAACAAAATCCACCGTCTTCGCCGCCAGAAAACCAACACATCAGACATCTCCGCCGGAAAACCAAATCATCTGACATCGCCGCCAAAAAACCAACACATCCGACATCACCGCCGGAAAACTAAACCATCCGACATCGCTGCCGGAAAACCAAATAATTTTACATCGCCGCCAGAAAACCAACACATCCGACATCGCCGCCAGAAAGCCAAATCATCTGACATCGCCGCCAGAAAACCAACACATCCGACATCGCCGCCGGAAAACCAAATCCTCTAACATTGCCGCTAGAAAACCAAAACATCCAACATCCAACATCGACGCCGGAAAACTAAGTCATCTGACATCACCTCCAGAGAACCAACACATCCGACATCGCCACTGGAAAACCAAATCATCCGACATTGCCGCCGAAAAACCGAATCATCTAACATCACCGCCAGAAAACCAAATCATCTAACATCACCGCCGGAAAACCTAGACATCCGACATCGCCGCCGGAAAACTAAATCATCTGACATTTGTCGCTACTGCGAAAATCGGCGCTAGCTCTGACATAAGAGTCGCCACCGTGGGTTATTTAACCCACAAGAGGGAAAGGAAACGCTCAGAGTAAACCTAACGTGAAGGTATTAGCATCCCTCACGTCCTTCGTACTCGACGGGATCCACACTTGTTTTCTGGTACCGATTGTATTCTATCTACACTAGAGGTCAAGGATGAAAGAAAATAAAATGACTCGGCAAAGTATCGCACTTTATGCCTACGTATTCCCGTCTGGAATGAGAAATCAGAGTCAACGTAGTTCGCCTACCTACGGGAAAGGAGGGGAAGGTTGCTCGCTAGGATACAGCATCCTATGCCTACGTACTTTCGTACAACATGAAAGATCAGAGCAAACGTAGTTCGGGCTACGGAAGACACAAGCTTGTCTGACTGTTTTTTACCTTATGAAAGGGTTTTTTCTTGATTAAGAGTCCAAGTGGACAAAAATGACACTTTGATGTTTGTTTTGAATCTTTTACGAAAGAAGTGTTTTTTTAGTGTGTTTGCAATCTCTGACGCACTAGAGACTATGATTTGAGAGTGACTACATCGTATGTCACCCTAAGGGTAACACACTAAGCAATCAGATTACTGAAGAGTGACCCTCCAGCAACCTTTTCTCAAATAGCTTAAGGCTCGTAGCGTACGACATCGATTATCCTTATTACTGTGTTTTGAATTGTTTTGAGATAGAAGAGAAAGAAGCTCTAAAAAAAACCTAGGGTTGAAAGGGGAATCAAAACTACCCTAAAGTTGTCATGCATGGATAAAAACCTATTGTCTGTCATATTTCTCTCTTGCACAGAGAGAAACAGAGATCCTAGGGGATAAACAGAAAAGAAAGCAAGCAAATACAGTAAAATGCATGCAATGCAGTAATACAAGCGAGGCAAGGGAGTCCCACTCTACCTCGAACCTGGGAAAACAACAAGCAAAGTGAAACAGTATTCACTTCAAACCTTGGGGGAAAGCTGTACAAACCAACAAACAATACAGAAAAGCAAAAAGCACCAACACCAGCTCTAACAGCAACAATCAAGCTCTTACAGTAAGCAACACAAGCAGCAACAGCTCTGACAGCTACAGTTGATTAACAGCAAATGGGAATGACAGTAACAACTTCTTCAAGCAAGACCCCATCATCAATATTCAACAATCTTCAAACTTTAAATAAGCTCCTATCTTCAAGCTCCATTTCCAAGAGAAAATCAATTAACAGATTAAGTTAAAATGTTAAGAAGCTTAATGACAACCCAAGGAAATCACTAAGCACTTAACATTGCAAATGAAAGGTATCCTCAAGGTTCTACCCAACCAAAGCATGCTCTACATCCCTCCTAATGAGAGATGGAACTTATTTGGGGGACCTTGTATCATGGGATTGAGTAGAGGCACAAGAAGCTCTCTATGTTTGAAAGAAGAAACTAGACTACTCTAATCCTAACTCCTAAGTCTCTGACAAGCACTCCAACAGATGAGAAATCTTCAACTCCAAGCTTCTTCAAAGCATCCAAACCAACTTCATTTGATATTCAAGTCATCCAAGCAAAGCCCAAGCCAAAAGCACCCCAAAATAGCCCCACACAAGTATAACCAAACCAAATATCCAATGGAGAAACCCACAATCACCACACAACTTGCAAAAATCAAATAAAATGCTAAAACTCATCACAAAATCCTAATTAAATTTCTAAGGGGACCTAAGCCTATACCCAATACCCCATATAAAGCCCAAAACCTATATCAATCATTAAGTCCCCAAACTATGTTCTAAACTACAACTAGTTGTTCTGAAACCCTAATTCTAGCACTCCTTATGTTCACCACTCAAACAAACCTAAATTTTATTCACAAAATTATGATAAAATTCTTAAGGGTACATGCTTCACTAATCTAATCAGTCCAGTAAGAATCATCTCAAAATCATTCACCAACCAGTCACAATAAAATCCACAAAATCATGTAACAAATATACAAAATTAAAGAAAATAATAAAATGGAGAAAATCAAATTAAATTGAAAAATGAATGAAAATGAGATTTCTTGATTTCATAAAATCACAAATAAATCCAAGATCATGGAGGTATTTTTAAAATATTTTTTGGATCAATATTGGATTTATTATGAATTTTAGAAATCAAATGGATTAAAAATAAAAAGAAAAACAAATAAAAGAAATTAAAATGCTGAATTAAATGGGAGCCATTAGATCAATTGACTAGTAAGCGAATCTAAAGCTCCAGAACGTGTCCACGTGGAGGGTCCAGTCACCAGCTGACTGGATAAATGAAACGCATCATTTTTTGGTCATAGAGGGAAACCTGAAGATTAAACATGAGCCATTGGATGATCATCTGAGTCAACCGGTCAATGCAATCTGAGGGCTGGAACTTCATCTTCTCCAAAAGCTCAGGCGACCTGAGACTATCCTCAGGTGGTGGTTCATGGTGGTTTCCACCGTCTTCTCCGGTGGAGTGGTGGTTGCAGGTGACCAAATCAAAAACTTCTTATACCAAACTTGATCAGAAAACCATAAGGATCATGAATATCACCTCTATTTCAACCAACTCTCAATGGATTTTAGAATTCAAATCAAAGTTTAGAATATACCAAAATCTCAATCATCACCATTCTCAAAATTGAAACCATAGAAATGATCCTCAGGTTACACTGGTCATTCCAAGCTATCACACCCATGATAATTCCTCAAGATTACATGTAACTGAATCCAAACAAAAATTGGTGCACTCTCTCGATCATCACCAAACGATGCCAAACCAATCCTAAATCGTTCTATCAATCAAAGGGAACCTAACCACATGCACATTTCTACCTAATTCAGCCTAGATAAATGGGAAATCCAAGAGTTACATACCTTAAGAAATTGGATGAACAGAGGGATCAAATGCTCAATTCAAGCTCCAAGATTCTTCAAACACAATCAAGAATGCAAGACAAAGCTTCTTCAACCCTTAATTTGACTTGAATAGACTCGCAACTCCAAAACCGATTCTGATTTGAAGCTCTTGAAACTCAACTTCAATCTTCCTCTCCTCCACAAATTCTGCACCAAAATGAGTCTGAACTCACTCCTCTCAATATATAGAAACTCTCTGGGCTTTTGAGCCCAGTTTGAAGCCCAATTCAGTGATCCATCATTTCTGATTTTTCTCTTGAAAATGCAATGCACTAGTCACCATTCTGAGCTTCCAGCTTGCTCTAGAATGTTCTATTCATCTGCAAATTGGTTTGTGAGTGTGAATGGATAGATAGATTGGCCTGAAATGCTTTGATTCTTGTTTTGGCATTGCAACTTGTAATGTAAGTAAGCACTTTACAAAGCAAGTCATGAAATTAAGCCTCAATTCAAAAATGTGGAAATGTCATTATGTTTAGAATCCAATTTCTGGTCAAAATGACTACTCGTATGCCATGTGTAGGTCTCATAATTCAAAAATCCCAATTTCCCTCCTTTGAATCATTTGAAAAATCCCTCTTTTTAGGCCATTTTGGATCATTTTGTGAAGCAAGCCAATTCAATCACCCATGACTTCTTATCTGACCTAAAAACATCATTTTAAACCCATTTCATGGTGGAAACGTTTTCATTTGAGGAGTGGAAGATAGAGATTTTGACCTATGTTGAAAAATGACCTATAATTCAACTTTCCCAAAATACCCCTGGATTGCCAAGATCATAACTTGAGCTCCACAAATCTTCTTGAGGACATTTGGTACTCAAATTAAAGGTAAGATCAAGCCCTACAGTTCTTGTGTTGTCCAAGAATCCATTTGAAAACTCCTTGATGGGAAAAAGTTACTTGGAAGTCAAGTAACTTTCATAGATAAATTTCAGTGTCCTCTGGTGACCTGTAACTTGCAAGAACCATAACTTGAGTTCCAAAAATCTTCTTGAATACTTCTAGTACTCAAATTAAAGCTATTGAGAAGCTCTACAAGTTTCATGTTGGCCAAGAATCTATTTGAAACTTTCATTTTAACTTATGTGGCTTGGAAGTCCAGTGCTATACAGGGGATTTTACCCCAGGAACCCTGTCTCAAAAACCTCCAACCACTCATGATTCTCTTGAAATTGATCTTGACTCATCCATACACATGCCTTAACAAATCAAACCATGAATTACATGACCTAGAGCTAGGTCTTGATGCCCTTTCTTTGCTCTTCTTGACCTAGGGTTACCCAGATGAAACCCTACTTGTACACACCTCAACCATGGTTCTTGAACTTGATACAAAGACTTGTCTAAGTTTCAATATGGCCTTCTAGGCATCCCATGAGCTTTGTACACACTCCATATCCTCAATTCATGCTTCATACTCCATTGATAACCTCCAATACACCTCAAGTTAGGAAAGAAATCCACTTGTTGATACTCAAATCTCCTCAAAGCTTCAACCCATTCCTTGATGACTTGGATGGTCTTAAGCTTGAATAAGGCCCCTTGATGTGCTTCCTTAAATAAGAATGGCACTTGATCCCTTGTTAGATGACTTGCTATGTTATGATATGCAAATGATGGGACTATGTACATGATGTAACTATGCAAATGATAATGCAATTAAAACATAAACCAGGTAAAATAGGTTGAGCAAATTTTAGGGTGCAACAGCTGCCCCTATTCAAACGGCTTGGACTCGACTGGGTGAAGAGCGAACGGCCTTAAAAAAATCGAGGTACGAGACGGTTGAATACCAAGAACCCAGAAATTTGCCAACCGCATAAATAAACAGCACAAACTGCTTGGAGAACAACATCCACCAACTGAATCTGGTTGTTACGGCAACCAACTGATCAATCATCTAATATCAAAATCTGATTTCAATGTCGACCGCCTGCGTAACGCCCCAGGCTTGGAACTCCATCTTATCAAAACACCCCGCCTTTTGGCCACGTTAAAACTCCGCCATCTGTTAATATGGAGAAAACAAATTAGCGACCATGTTGGGGATCATTTTCATCAACCCGAAAAAGATTCTATCACCGCGGGGATAGAACTTTGTCCACGTTAGGACGCTATATTCCGTCAACACAGAAAAATCTCGATGACTTCGCTGGGGAAACATTTCTGTCTAATCACAGGGGACCTTGCTTATCTCAGCATTAGCTAACTCCGTTGGGCCCAACCCACAAACGACTTCGAGGAGGACTCTAATGGGGATAGGAATATTTTGTCAACACGAGGAAATCATGGCGACTTCCTTGGGGAAAATACTTTTGTCAAATATCTGGACACAACTCACATACTCTGTCCATCACGGGAGAATCATCTATCTGGATACCAGAAAGTTCATCTGTCTGCTTCATATGGGAAAACACATCTGCCTGGTTCATATAGGAAAAAGTCATCCGCCTGCTTCATGCGGGAAAATCCATCTGCCTGATTCTTATAGGAAAGTTCGTCTGCCTGCTTCATACGGGAAAACACATCTGCCTGGTTCTTACAGGAACATTCATCCGCCTGCTTCATACGGGAAAACACATCTACCTGATTCTTATAGGAAAGTTCATCCGCCTGCTTCATACGAGAAAACACATCTGCCTGGTTCTTACAGGAACATTCATCCGCCTGCTTCATACGGGAAAACACATCTACCTGATTCTTATAGGAAAGTTCATCCGCCTGCTTCATACGGGAAAACACATCAGCCTGGTTCTTACAGGAACATTCATCCGCCTGCTTCATACGAGAAAACACATCTACCTGATTCTTATAGGAAAGTTCATCCGCCTGCTTCATATGGGAAAATACATCTGCCTGGTTCTTACAGGAACATTCATCCGCCTGCTTCATACGGGAAAACACATCTACCTGATTCTTATAGGAAAGTTCATCCGCCTGCTTCATACGGGAAAACACATCTACCTGATTCTTATAGGAAAGTTTATCCGCCTGCTTCATACGGGAAAACACATCTACCTGATTCTTATAGGAAAGTTCATCCGCCTGCTTCATACGGGAAAACACATCTTGGATATAGCTTCCTTGCCTATTCTTAGTAGTAGCTAACTCCACTGGGGATATTCTGAAAATAAATGCCCGACACCCGTTTCGACAACAAGTGACCACTTCTGAAATTTTGATTTATGAAACCCTGTAATGCTGCCGCGACAGCAAACCTGAAGAAAAACACTCCGCTGGTCGGATAAGAGAAACTTCAACCAATAATTCTGTGGGGATAATAACAAGAACTGTATCATCACATGTCTCACAGCGAGACTTCGATCGTCTGGTACTAGATCCGAGATAGAACTCCATACTCCTGTTGAGAAACACACCTGAAAGCAAAAAGTTAACCAACCTGATTTATGTTCAAAATATGTATGTTTGACAATGGCGTAATGCTCCATACGGCATGGAAATGCTACGCGTTTCTGGGTAGATGCGAACATGATAATAAATGCAAATGCACATACAGGTTCAGGCTGCTGGGGGAGGCTCTGGCAAGCCTACTTCAACACGGCTGCTGAGGACAAATACAACTCTTTTGGGGATGAACGAGTATCACAAAGTATTCTGGCAAAATAAATGCCAGAAATACAACCAACTCTGTCGGGGAGAGATTACACATCGATTTCCACTGGCAGGAACGGACAAACACCCTGTTGGTGAACAAACTTAGCTGGGGAAGAAGCGATACTTCGGGGCAAAGCATACTGTCTGGGCACAATTTACATACTCGGAGCTACCACTCTGCTGGGGATAACCATCCTGACAAAGGCATGACAGCCTGTGGGGAGAAAGAAAACCATCCTTGGTGGGGATAATCCTTCTGAACCTACTATCTTGGTTATGCGTCGCAGAAATCCTCCCAGCTGGGGATTGAATGTGCACCTACTCGACTCTCTGGGGAGTATAACCTTTGCATGGGACACTGATCTTGTCTTGCTGGGGATATCTTGTGGACAAATTCCATGAGGATACTCTTCTGGGGAAAATAATCCCTCCTTCGATAAGGGATAACATCATCTCAACCTCTGGGGATGAGATGCGACCTGCTGGGCACTAGCGTCATAAGGTCAAGTCCTTCATTCAGAGCCTATGGCTGGGGGATACAATTTTCCGACTGTCTGCTCCAAGGGTGAGAACCCTGTAAAACACAAACGAGACAAAATAAATCTATACAACCAAATCTATTTGGGTTAATATCCATGACATCCCCTCAGTCAATTCGAAGTTTTATCAATCATTGGCAAGTGCCAACAAAGTTATGCACATGCGAGTTTATCAAAACATCGGCGTTTTCCACATACAAAACAGTAAAGCACAAACATCAAATACTGAATAACATGTTTTATTGATTGAGCCTATAAATAGGCAAAGCTTTGTACATCGGATGCAACTCCTGAAAAGAGGAAATTACGCACAAAAAATATACAAACATGCACAAGAAGCATTAATACCAATACAAATTAACTTTATACATATGTCGGCAACGTGGTGCAGACAAACATCATGAGCTGATCCTCCTATGACTCGCCTGGCTCTGGCGCTTTCCCGGTATTCAATTTTCGGAAGAGGTTGTGTTAGATAAACGAAACCCAGGTACTCCCAAACCACTAAGCAATGTAGTATCCAATTCGGAATGCAGTCATTTGCTTTTTCAATCCCTAACTTTTGCGTGAACCGCCCTTTGCGGGTTTTCAATTCACCGGGATACCCTTTTTTGCCGAAGTTGCCCTTTGCAGGTTTTCGACTTCGCGGGTGTACATCTTTTCAATTTTATCCCTAAATTTTGCCCGAACCTTTTATTCATTTTTCTTTGGTTCGCCGGGATGCCCCATTTTTGCCTGGGCTCTCTTTTTTCTGTCCAGCGGGTCAATTTCAAGCAAAGTATTTTTTAACTGCGTCCGAATTCACAGGCGACGTAAAGTCTTCACCGTCCATGGTGGACAACAACAAAGCTCCTCCGGAAAAGACTTTTCTAACAACGTATGGACCTTCGTAGTTCGGCGTCCATTTTCCCCTGTGATCTGTTTGTGGCGGGAGCATCCTTTTCAGCACAAGGTCGCCCGTCTGAAAGCTTCGCGGACATATCTTCTTATCGTACGCTTTCTTCATCCGGCTCTGATACAACCGACCGTATGCTAGAGAAGCTAGCCTCTTCTCATCCATTAAACTGAGCTGATTCAGTCTATCCTTAACCCATTCTGCCTCGTCGAGTTGGACATCTCGTAAAACCCTCAAGGAAGGAATCTCAACCTCCAACGGTAGCACTGCCTCTATTCCGTATACCAACGAAAAAGGGGTTGCCCCGGTTGATGTGCGTACCGTCGTACTATAACCGTGCAAAGCGAAAGGTAGCATCTCGTGCCAGTCCTTGTAGGTCACAACCATCTTCTGAAAAATCTTCTTTATGTTCTTATTGGCCGCTTGAACAGCGCCATTCATCTTGGGTCAGTAAGGAGAAGAGTTGTGATGTTCAATCTTAAAATTCTGACACAGCTCTTTCATCATTTTGTTATTCAAATTCGAACCGTTGTCGGTGATAATACGCTCAGGGATTCCATATCTGCAGATAATATCTCGTTTGATAAATCTGGCTACCACTTGTTTAGTCACATTAGCGTATGATGCTGCTTCCACCCATTTGGTGAAGTAATCAATTGCCACCAAGATGAACCGGTGTCCATTGGATGCCGTAGGCTCGATCTTACCAATCATATCAATTCCCCACATCGAGAATGGCCACGGTGACGACATCACATTCAGAGGACTTGGAGGCACATGGACCTTGTCCGCATAAATTTGGCATTTATGACACCTCTTTGCAAACTTAAAATAGTCTATTTCCATAGTAAGCGAAAAATAACCTGCCCGCAACAGTTTCCTCGTCATAGCATGCCCACCAGCATGTGTACCAAAGGTACCCTCATGTATCTCTTCCATGAGTAACTTCGCCTCTTTCTCGTCTACACAGCGTAGTAACACCAAGTCGTGGTTTCTTTTGTACAGGACACCATCCGGGTTCAAATAGAAATTGCCAGCCAACCTCCTGAGAGTCTTCTGATCTCGACTGGATGCCCCAGCTGGATACTCCTTGTTCCTCAGGAAATTGTGGATGTCAAAGTACCAGGGTTGACCATCGGGAGCCTCATCGATGGCAAATATGAATGCAGGCCTATCAAGCCGAGAGATAACAATCCGGGGAGCTTCGTTCCAGAAGTTAACTTTATACATTGAAGACAGTGTTGCCAGGGCATCAGCCATTTGATTTTTTGCTCGCGGCACATGATGCAATTCCACCTTGGCAAAGAAAGGCAATAATCTCGTTGCATAATTCATATATGGTATTAAATGGGGCTGACGTGTCTCCCATTCTCCTTTAATCTGATTCACCACTAGAGCTGAGTCTCCGTATACATCCAGATGTTTGATTCGCAAATCAATGGCTTCTTCCAGACCCATGATGCAAGCCTCGTATTCAGCCTCGTTATTGGTAACGGGAAAAGTCAATCGGGCAGTAAATGGGATGTGCGACCCATGAAGAGTAGTGATAATTGCACCTATTCCACTACCATAGGAATTTACAGCTCCGTCAAATATCAACTGCCATTTGGAACCCAGCTCTGGTCCTTCTTCCGGCAACGGTTCTTCGCAATCTTTCATTTTCAGGTACATGATATCCTCGTCAGGAAAATCAAACCTCATCGATTGGTAGTCCTCAACAGGCTGCTCCGCAAGGTACTCAGACAGAACGCTACCTTTAATAGCCTTCTGTGAGACATATTGGATATCGTATTCTGTTAACACCATCTGCCATCGGGCAATTCTTCCGGAGAGTGCTTGCTTCTCAAACACATATTTGATTGGATCCATTTTTGAAATTAGCATGGTTGTATGATTCAACATGTATTGCCTCAAACGTTTGGCGGCCTAGGCTAGCACGCAACACGTCTTCTCGAGCATTGAGTATCTGGACTCACAGTCGGTAAACTTCTTACTCAAATAGTAGATCACATGCTCTTTACGTCCGGTCTCGTCGTGTTGACCGAGAACACAACCCATACTTTCCTCAAGAACCGTCACATACATAATCAAAGGTCTCCCGGCCACTGGGGGTATCAAAACAGGAGGTTCCTGCAAGTATTCTTTTATCTTGTCGAACGCCCTTTGACAATTTTCATTCCAGGTCAATACCTGATCCTTTTTCAACAACTTGAATAACGACTCACATGTCGCAGTTAGGTGAGATATGAACCGGGCGATATAGTTCAACCTCCCTAAAAACCCACACACTTCTTTTTCTGTTTTAGGCGTCGGCATTTCTTGTATTGCTTTTATTTTCGCAGGATCAACCTCTATCCCCTTTTCGCTCACAATAAATCCCAGGAATTTACCCGATCTCACCCCGAAGGTGCACTTATTAGGGTTTAGTCTCAACCTGAACTTCTTAAGCCTTTTGAACAGTTTCAGCAGATTAACCAAATGCTCCTCTTCTGTCTGGGATTTGGCAATCATATCATCAACATAAACCTCGATCTCTTTGTGCATCATGTCATGAAAGAGAGTCGTCATAGCATGTTGATATGTTGCCCCAGCATTCTTCAATCCGAAGGGCATCACTTTATAACAAAATGTTCCCCAGGGAGTAATGAAAGTAGTCTTTTCCATATCTTCTGGCGCCATTTTAATCTGATTATAGCCTAAGAAGCCATCCATGAAGGAGAATACGGAGAACTGAGCAGTGTTATCAACCAACACATCGATGTGAGGAAGTGGAAAGTCATCTTTCGGGCTCGCTTTGTTCAAATCACGGTAGTCTACACACATTCGCACTTTACCGTCTTTCTTCGGCACTGGCACAATATTAGCGACCCATGAAGGATATTTTGTAACGGCTAGGAAACTAGCATCCCACTGTTTTTGAACTTCCTCCTTGATCTTTACAGCCATATCCGGTCTAGTTCTTCGGAGTTTCTGCTTAATAGGCGGACATTCTTCTCGTAATGGCAACCAGTGAACAACCATATCCGTATCCAACCCAAGCATATCCTCGTACGACCAAGCAAATATATCACTGTACTCTTTAAGCATCTCAACCAACCTTTGCTTGATGTCGCTCTGCAGCGCAGCCCCTATACGGATGTTTCTCACAACCTCTTCCGACCCCAAATTGATAATCTCAATGACTTCCTCGTGAGGCAGAATGATTCTTTCTTCTTGTTTCAATAACCAGGTCAACTCTTCTGGCACGTCGCCATCTTCGACAACCTCTTCCTCAGCCTGAAATACCGGGTGCTCAAAGTCGGAGTCATAGGCGGTTCATAGATGTCATCTGAAATAGTAATCCTGCAAAGGAAATGGTTAAATGCTTCAAAACACAGACAAAGCAAATAACCACATTGCCATTTTATTGTTAAAAACAAAAACAGGAAAAACAGGGGTCACAATATTTGTATATGAAAAACGCCTTTATTTCATGATTAAACAATGTAATGTACATAACCAAATGGCCCTAAGAAAAATCACTATGCCCCGGGTAGGACACAGGATTATTCAACAATTAAGAAAACAAACCATTACTGTTTAGTTGTCACAGGAACAGTTTCCCGGATAGACCAATTGCAGAGACTTTGTCCTGGCACGCTTGGCTTGATCCACGCGTCCATATCACAGTCGCTATCTCCGTCTTTAGCATCGTAAATAACATTGATAGTCTCATGGCATACTCCATTTGGTGTAATTGTTATCGGCCCTCTGAACTTGGGCGTTCCTAAAGAGGATGCTGATGACGAAGGATGATATCCAAGCCCGAATCTATCCATTTTTACCGGAATCTCCACCACTTGCCCCCAGCCTTTAGTCTCACCTGTCCGCACCAAAGCTTGAGCTTCCTTATAAGATGACACGACCACATCTGGCACTTTACTTGGTGTTGCACCCCAAAATTTGACCAACCGATTCTCCTATCTGACTCGTGGTTTAAATTCATATTCGCAAATCAGACGTATGATATTTGTGCACAGACAGAGGATATCAGAGTTTACAGCTTGATTTTCGTCTATCAGATATGGCAGATCCAGTCCAGATCACCAGGGTTTATTTTCGGGAAAATTGTGCGCTCCTCGGTGATTTTCAGCTTGCACAGTAATTTTGGAGATATTCTGATGCCCGGGGTTCTCTGTTCAGTTCGATCTGGTCTCGTGCGCTCTTTTATGGGGGTCATTTGCATTCATCTGCATTTTTAGGGTTTAATAGACTTTTGTGAATTTTAGATAGGCTTTATAGATTTTTCTGGAATTTAAATAGAGTTTTTGTATTTTTTTAATAGTTTAATTCTCTTTTTAGAAGTTTATAGGATTTTTAAAATAGGTTTAATTGTTTTTTTTATCAATTTTAGAATTTTATATAGATTTTAAAATAGGTTTAATAGTTTAATTCTCTTTTTTAGAATTTTATATAGACTTTTGAATAGGGTTAATTGTTTTAATCTTTTTCTTAGAGTATAGAAGAATTTAAATAAGTTTTAATTGTTTCTTAGATAATATAGAAAATAATATAGTTTTTTCTTTTATTAATGATAGATTTTAATAGATATTAAGTAATATTAGAATTTTAATAGAAAATTAGTAGAAGTTTAGAGTCAATTAGATCTTAATCTTTTTTTAGATTTAATTAGGTTGATATAGAGTAATTAGAGTTTTAATCCTTCTTTTTAGAGTTTAATTAGGTTAATCATTTTCTTAGATTTAATTAGGATTAAGATAGTTAATTTTTGATTTAGTCAGTTAATTAGGCTTTAATGATCATTTAGCTTTAAGTAAGTTTTAATTCAGTTTTTTTTTTTTTACAGTT
Organism: Lathyrus sativus; assembly: GCA_963859935.3. Lineage (NCBI taxonomy): Eukaryota > Viridiplantae > Streptophyta > Magnoliopsida > Fabales > Fabaceae > Lathyrus > Lathyrus sativus. Next base: position 139,959,891 of record OZ012736.1, on the reverse strand, counting down.
TTTTGGTTATTTTCGTTTGGGCTTTAGGGTAGCCCAATGCAGTTTTTGTTCAGTTTGGGTCCAGAAAAAAGTCCAGAAAAAGTCCAATTCGTCCAGTTCCTCCCAGCAACTTCCAGCGCCTTCTAGAAAGTTCCAGGCTTTATCAGTGTCTTAAATACAGAGCCACGTGTTGGCTCAAGGGAGGCCCCACGCGTTTCGCAGTAATCACAACACCTCACACACTCAGAAACCCCCAGACTCTCCCACGTGTCCCAAACGCTCACTCTCTCTCTCTCTGCTGCCACCGGTCCTCACACGTGTCTCCTCCCTGCACCATTCCCTCTACCACTTGTCAGCACTACACGCGACGCCGGAGAAGCCACTGGCCGGCATGCAAATTCCGTCCGGCCGCCATTAACGCCACCAGCCTCGCCGGAATCTGCAAAAATTGCAGAATCTTCCAAACACCTCCGATCTCCATCTTGTTCCTCCGTCAACACTCATCATCACCTCGCCGGAAAAACTAACCATCGCCGGAAAATTCATCATCAATATCCATCGTTCTTCAACGCCATCAAACCTCCATTGTTCTTCATGAAGTTTCCCAGAAAAAGCTTTAGAACTCCGTAGTTCTTCAACCCTTCCCCAGAACATCGTCGTTCTTCAACATTGATCGTCAAGAGTTTCGTGGATTCATCAGGAACCTTCATCCTTCGATTCGTTTTCCAAAATATCTTTCTGAGCTTCATCCTTCTTCAACAAACTCAAGAACACCGTCGTCCGCTAAGAGTTCTCCCCCCAGGTTTTCCAGATCGTGAACATCTCCAAAACGCTCAGGAACGTCCAAGAAACTCCATCGATCCTCGTCAAGTTCCAGAAGCTTCAAGGATTCAATTGCGCTCCATAAACCAGGTAAACGTCCTTGATTCGGTTGGGTTTTCTTGTTGATAGCTGTGAAGTTTTAATTACGTCTTAGGTTCAGATTAGGTGAGTGGATTTGAGTGGAGTAAGGGTTTCAGTTTGAGATTCGTGGAGAGTTTGAGTAGTTGTTGTGGGAGGTTTTCTCAGAGAGGGTGAGGGAGAGAAGAGAAGATGACGGCTAGGATAGTGAGAGTGAACAGTGTTCAGGATTTGGGGAGGGAATTAGGTTTTGTGGATTAGGGTTTTCTGGTTAGAGTATTGGGCTTAGGCCCAAACGTGTTCTGCTGAACACTACCCTCATTTCACTCAATTCCCCCCCCCCCCCCCCCCCCCCGTTTGAGAGACCAGAATGAATTGATATGGGCCTTAGGCCCTAATTGCTGTCCACACCCCCCTGGGCATAAGCCCAGCGAATAATAACTGAAAAAAATCTGCTAGCTGCACCCCCATACGTTTTTTTTTCTGTTTGTTTGATTTCTGAGACTGGGCCCTGCGCCCTAATGCTGTTAGCACCCCCACCTTCAGGGCCCAATGATTAATAACTGAATTCCTTGCTGTTTAAACCCCCCTCCAGTTTTACTTCATTTTTATTTTCTTTAATTTCTTTTATTTCTTTGCATGTTATAAAATTCATAATAAAATGAAAATAAATGTTTTTAATTTTTCTTTTTTTCTACCATTTCATCATAATTCCTAGAAAATTAAATAAAAATAAAAGTGTCATTTTATTTTTGTTTACTATTTTTGGTATATTTTCCATTTTAATTGATTTCTTTTAATATTTTTAGTGCATACATGTCATTAGAAAATTAATAAAAAATAGCAGATTCAGTCAAATAATTCCGTTCTTTTTTCTGTAGACTCGTAATTCAATGTAGAATTTTATAGTGCAAAAACATTAGCTTAATCATGCATTTTCATTTTAATTGCATTTTTTCATTGTTATTGATGTTGAATAAATTGGTTTGTGGATATGTCTGTGTTGTTGATTTTAGTTCTTTCATCTGGTGTTGAATTTTGTTCTGATTTTTCAGTATGTTGTCTTAGAGCCATGTAGGTCTCCCATTAGATTTTTGATAGATTTTTGTAGGGTGTCCTGATGTGATTTGTCTGAGCCTGAAGATAGGAGAAGTCTTGGTGACTTCTGACTTTGAAGTTCAACTGTGGTTGAACTTCAGAGATAGTCTCTTGTGGTTTTTTGGCCTGTGGGTTCTTCTTGAAGGTGGGAGCTGATTGAGGTCCTGTTGGAGCTTGCAAGGATGCAGTGGATTGGGGCTTAGTCTAGGAGCTTGTTGTCTGTTTGTGAGGTTCGAGATCCTGAGGTTTGAAGGGAGTTTATGGTACTTTCCTGAGGAAGGCACTATGAAGGACTTTCATTCTTTCTTCTCACCTCTTTCGTAAGTATCCAATGATGTCGGAGCCGACTTATGAGTTTAATTTCTCCTGAGGAGGAATGTAAACTGATCACATGTTGTTGAGCCACATGGGATACGATTCCTAAGTGGAAGCCTCCTAGTACTTTCCTGAGGAAGGTCCTATGGGTCTATTCACTTAGTTCCATTAGTTTATCTAGGATTTCTCAAGTATCCAGTGATGTTGGAGCCAACTTGTGAGTTTAATTTCTCCTGAGGAGGAATGTAAACTGATCACAGTTGTTGAGCCACGTAGGATACAATTCCTAAGTGTCAGCCTCCTAGCACTTTCCTGAGGAATGTCCTATGAGTCTGTTCACTTAGTTCCCTTAGTGCATATAGGTTTTCTCAAATATCCAGTGATGCCGGAGCCTTCATGTGAGTTTAGTTTCTCCTGAGGAGGAATGTAAACTGATCACAGTTGTCGAGCCGCATAGGATATGACTCCTGAGTAGTAACCTCCTGGTACTTTCCTGAGGAAGGCACTATGAGCTTGTCTGCTTAGCTTCCTTTCTCTGGTAAGCTTGTTCTGAAGCTTGGAGGCTGGGATTGATTCCTCTTGCTTAGAGTTTTTGCTTAGATCTTTGCTTAGGGTATTATAGAGTTTTGTTTAGAGATAGATTAGGAGATTGTTTCAGGTTTGTTAGGGGCCTTGCCCAGGAGTAGCTTCTTGTTTTGTGGATCGAGGCTTGTCAGGTTAGCTTGCCTTCTCTTTGGATTGTTTGACTTGTGTGATGTTATGATGCATTAGACTTAGGTGTTCATCTAGATAGTTCTGAATAGGTTCATCTTAGGAGTAGACTTTGTGTGCATGAGAAGTTGAGGTGGTCCTCCTTCTGCTTGTTTGTTATTGCGTGGCTTTGCTTGTTGGTATTTGGTAGAGCCGAGCTCCCTTGCCTCTGTGGTTTGTGGCCTTCGCGCCTTGTTTGTTTAGTTGTTGCATTCATGCATATTTTCAGTATTCCTTTACTTTGCAGTTTCTTGTTTGTAGTTTAGTCCTGTTGCCATGATCCCTTAGGAGCTCTGACTTCTCCGCTGCGGAGTTGTTATGATAGACATTAGGATGGTCAACCAGGCATGATAGCAGTAGGTAGATTCCCCTTTCTCAGCTATAGTTCTAGGGTTTCCCTTTCCTTCCAGTAGGAGCGTTTGAGCAACTTGACCCGTAGTTAGCCGAACTACAGCTGCTCTGATTCTTCGTACCAGACGAAGATATGTAGGCATAGGATGCGATATCCTAGCGAGCACATTAACGACTAACTTTAGTTCTCTCGCGGCTGTGCGATCGAGACTTGCCCGCTAACGACTAATTGTTTCCCTTTCCCTCGCCCGAGTGCATTTGAGACCAGATCGTATTTGTAGGTTCCCGAACCTTTAGAATCAGTTTGTTTTCTCACCGCTGTGTGAGAGCCCCCTGTTTACCCGTAGTTAGTCGAACTACGTTTGCTCTGATCTTTCATACCAGATGGAAGTACGTAGGCACAGGACGCGATGTCCTGGCGAGCAACCTTTCCCCCGTTTAGACGTAGGTGGTCGAACTACGTTGACTCTGACTTTCCCATTGCACGAGGGAATACGTAGGCCCAGAACACCGTATGTTCTGTCGAGTCCTGTCCTTCTATTTTCTTTTCAGACCAACCATTAGCGTAGATAGATAATACACCCTTTTACCTATAAACACCAAGCGTGGATCCCATCGAGTACGATGGACGTGAGGGGTGCTAATACCTTCCCCTTGCGTAACCGACTCCCGAATCCAGGTTTTGGTTGCGATGACCATACCTTTTCCCGTCTTTGCGAGGTTTACTTCGAGCGTTTCCTTTCCCGCTCTGAGGGATAAATAACGCACGGTGGCGACTCTCCTGTCATGCCGGCGCCGATTTTCGCAGTAGCGACAGCTGGCGACTCTGCTGGGGACTTATAGCATCTAGGGACTTTTCCCATCCCTTATGCTGGGACCGTTTCCCATCCCCTACGCGAGTCAATCCTAGCGCTTGGGTGTTTATTTGTTGGGTGTTGTGCATATTGTGTTTTACTTTTCTGCACTTTACTTTTCTGTACCTTTACCTTTCCGCATTTATTTTCCAGCATTATATTATTATGATTATTGCTGTGGGCAAAGGGAGGTTACTGTGAGCGAAAGTCGGACCTGGGCTTGAGTACACACCTAGATATAGTTGTGGAGAAGTAGTAGACGAACCTGTCTGCTGAGCAGGCACAGTTCCCTACGAAAATCTGCACTCAGACGAGATTCTTGCAGAGGTGCTCCTTTCCGGTCCTGAGGATCTGAGGGGAGTCCAGACGTGAGGGTTGTCGACTCTGGGGACCGATCATTTGGAAGTCAGCTAAGTGAGGCCTCTTCATGACTTGATGATGCCACTCCTTCTGGGAATCGTATCGTCATTCATGAAAGTCTGTGACGCTGACGACCGCATAGGATGCCGTACCTTTGTCCGTGGATTAGGTCTATCATACCTGTGAGAGGGATTGGGTTATTGCAGGAAAACTGGCCTTCAGAAACCATGATTCAGTACCTTTATCAGATGGTGTTCTTGATTCATCTCCAGGTGTGTTGTCTGGGTCAGATGGGTTTCTTATCTGAGGTTGAGGCTATTATCAGGTGGTATTCTCGTCAGATACAGAGGTTCAGATGGTTTTCTTACCAGGAGATTGATATTTTGAGTATCAGATGGTAGTTAGTGGCATGAGGTTCTGATGACCGTGATGGTTTTCTGTTCTTGATCACAGAGATATTCCTCTTCAGGCTACAGCATAGCCCCTGTGTTTACAGATTGCATTATTTATCATATTGCATCATTGCATTACCATCTGCATTCAACTAACGTGTGTGTATTGCAGGTACATATTTTCCCTTCCAGTTCTGGTGTTTGTTCCTAGCAAGACATGGAAAACCTGAAGAGAGTATTGCCCTATAAGTTTCCGTCGCCGAATATCAGTCTATTATTAGAGTTGATTGCTATTGCTAAGAAGAGGGGAATGGGTGACTTCAGAAAGAGATATGGGAGGATTCTGACCTACGTTTATCAGCCATCTGCCTACGAGACCAGCGGCATCTATAATCTGTTACAGTTTTACGACGCGGAGCTCAGGTGTTTTGTATTTCCCGACTTCGTTTTGGCTCCTACCCTGGAGGAGTACTCTGCACTTCTGGATATACCTATCCGTGAGCAGATGCCTTTTTATCGTACGAACGCTGAGCCTAAGTTGGCTGAGCTTTCTGCCATCCTGTGTTTGAAAGAGTCTGAGCTGTCTGGGAAGATGATCAGAAGAGGAGATGTATGGGGATTTCCGTTGGATGTCTTGGTGGAGAAGGCTCGGGAATACGCCCAGAAGGGTAGCTGGGGTGTTTTTGACATCATCCTTGCTGTATGTGTTTATGGCATCGTGTTGTTCCCGAACATTCCTGATTTTGTTGATTCTGATGCCTTCTATATTTTGGCTGCGGAGAACCCAGTTCCTACTTTGCTGGGAGATATCCACCATTCAACTCATTATCAGAATGAAAAGCGACGAGGAAGGAATGTGTCTTGCTGTGTACCTCTCCTATGCAGGTGGTTCACCAGTCATATGCCTAAGTCAGGCCCTTTTGTCACCTCTATCAATTCTCTAGGATGGCCCGAGCGCTTAATGGGATTGACTGCTGAGAACGTGGTATGGGTCAATAAAGAGGTATTTGGAGCTGAAGTCATACTCAAAGGCGAAGGATTCCCGAATGTTCCGTTAATAGGAAGGAAAGGGTGTGTCAACTATAGCCCTTCCTTATTGATCAGGCAATTTGGGTATGTACCTCAAGGAGCGCTAAAGCCCGAGGAGATACAGGAATCTCTGTATCTCACCGGGGCAATAGGGAAAGAGATGCTGACCAAACTTGAGAAAGCATGGAAAAACTTGCACAAGAGAGGGAAGCTTTCAGGTAGCAGAGGGGATACTCGAGTTCCTAGCCCATATGTAGAATGGATTCGTGAGCGAGCTGTGAAATTCCTTATGCCGTATCCAGCGGTTCAGCCATTGCATCCTTCTTCGGTGGAGGAGCCTACCACTGTGGACATGCAAGTCTACAAGCAGCTGATGGCGGAGAAAGAAGAGCTAGCAAGGGCTAAAGAGGCTTTAGAGCAGGAGAATGCCCAGCTTCGGCATGAAAAGATTGAAACAGGATATGTTTCTAAGCAACAGGCTGAAACTCTGAAACATCTGAAGACTACGCTATTGGAATTGACTGAAACCAAGAAGCGTCTGGAGTTAGATGTAGACTCCGTTAGTAGTGTGTTGGCCACCATGAAGCAAGAGCTGGAAAGGGCCTACACAAAGCTAGCCAAGTTCAGAGAACACTGGGATCTCACTATGACCAAGCGCAAGGAACGAGAAGAAGAGCTGAAGACACAGATTGCTCAGTTAGAAGAACAGGTCAAAGTGAAGAATGAAGAGCTTGAAGAAGAAGCCTGTCGCCGATACGAGGCCGAGCGCAAGCTGACAGATGCCATGAAAAATTTGGAAGATTTCCAGCATAGAGCAGATGCCAAGAGACCCAAACCTGGGGGCGGTGCCAATGATAAGGCTTGGGAAGAATTTGTCAGAGACATCCAGGGGACGGTCAGGAAGAGGGATCGGCTGATAGAAGGTTTGATTTATCAACCAGATCATGCAGAGACAAAGAAGATGGTCGAGGACTTCTGCAACCGTACCCGTACTTGATTTCTCTCTTGTATTCTGTATGTTGAGATCACCACCAGGCATGTTGGCTGGGATCCTCCTTATCATATCAGCTGTATGGAGCATAGTTATGTAACTTCTTGACAAGACTGTTATTCTAATCAATATATAAGGGTTTTTCCAAATATTGTCTTTATGGTTTATCTCGTCCTGCTACCACTGACACTGGAATTGGAGGGAAAATATCTCCAATGCACACATGCACGTTAGCATTTTTGTATTTCTGTTTGCATAAATCATACTGCATAGCATTTCTCTAGCAGGTCAGAGCACTTATCCAGCCTTTGTTTTCACCAGAAAGTGATTCTCGGGGAATTGTTTGAGGCAAGAGTGGAGCGTTGAAGACGACCAAGGGGCTGAAGCAGAGTTAAGCAGAATCAAGCAGTAAAGTCAGTTGCAGGTAATTGGCAGCTATGTCTGAAGGCAATTTCCAGGCTCCTAGCACTTTGGCAGGGTTCGCCACGGCGCCCAACCATCAGTATGATTCTATGGAAGACTTCCCGCAAGCGAACAATCTTACTGCAGACCAAGTTGTACAGCCTACGAATGAGAACCGAGGCCGACATGAGCAGTTTCTCGCCCGAAATGAACGCTATCCTCCTGTTAACAATCAATGTGTTGCTTTCCCTGTGATGAATTACCGGAGAGATATTCCAATGACCGGGGTGGTAGATCCAAAAGCTCTTGACGATGGTAGAAGACTCCGAGTGTTGGAAGAGCAAATGAAAGCCTTAGAAGCGAAGGATGCCGTTAACCTGGATGCTGTAGCCATGTGTTTGGTTCCTGACCTGGTGTTGCCATACAAGTTCAAAGTGCCGGAATTTGGAAAATACACGGGAGATAGCTGTCCAAAGCTGCATTTGATGATGTTCTGTCGAAGGATGACTTCGTTTGTGCGAAATGACAAATTGATGATCCATTGCTTCCAGTATAGCCTGACTGGGGCATCCCTGAGATGGTATGTGCAATTAGAGAGTAATCAGATTCGATCGTGGGTGGATTTAGCCAGAACTTTCATGAAGCAGTACGATTACAACTTGGATTTGACTCCTAGTCTCGTGGATCTGCAAGAATTGTCTCAAGCGGAGAATGAATCATTCAGAGCGTATTTGCGAAGATGGAAGGAATTGGCTGCTAGTGTTCAACCACCGCTTCCGGAAAGAGAACTGGTTGACATCTTCTTGGGCACTCTGAAAGGCCATTATTTTGACAAATTGTTCAGTTGCACAAACTTTGTGGACCTGATGAGGCTGGGAGAGATTGTTGAGCGAGGACTCAGGAGTGGAAAGTTTCGAGGTGTTCCTTACGTCCCAGTTAATAAGATTGAGTCAATTGTCGGTTCTCAAGAAGAGTGGGAAGGAGATGACGCCACCTCAGAATCTCTAGCATCTCAGGATCAGTTTTCAGACACTTCAAGTCAACGATCATCTTACCGCCGATCGCGTCAGCACGCTCCACGCAGACCAAGGAAACCTGAAAGGCAGTTTACTCAGCTACCAGTGTCGTACAGTCAGTTGTTGCCAGATCTGGTCAGAAGTGGATTGATAGTGCCGAAAGAGACTAAGCCGGTGATTCCACCATATCCTCCAGGTTTTGATGCCAACGCCCGCTGTGAGTACCATGATGGGGCACAGGGGCATTCAACCAACGATTGTAAGGTGCTTAGAAGCCAGGTTCAAGATCTGTTAGACTCTAGCCGTATTTGCATCACGCCTCAGGGTTTTGTTCAGATTAATGATTTTCCATCCTCCAGTTGTGTGGGTTCGTCAGTTAATGTCATGGAGGACTCCACAGGAAGTGTGTGCTCTGAAGATTGTCAATCAGAAAGTTCAGTTGTATGGGAAAAGTTTCTAGAGGTTTCTGTGCCGGATGTCGCATCTGTTTTCTCTGCTTAATCCGTTTAGCTTTTGTGCACTAGTGTCTGCCGACCACCACCAGGGTTGTTGGCTGGGGTCGTTATATTCATACTCATTTGTGCTTACCTGCAGATTTTGTTGGTTGTACATGTGTGGGAGATGTTCGTCTGTATGCTTATAGCTTGAGTTTCTCTTTGTCTCGTTGTGAATATGTGTTTGCTTTCCGCATTGCATTATGATTTAACAGGTATATCAGAACCGTGGGTCTCATTTCCTCATCATCCAGTTTGTTGCAGGAATTCCTTCAGAGATATGGAACAGAATCAGTTTGAATTGATTGAAGTCCGAAGCCAGCTGGGGCAGATGATGAGAGACATGCAAGAGATGCGTTCGGAGCAGAGGATTCTCAAGGAGGAGAACAGTCAGCTGAAGACCCAAATGAGCTTGATCATGGAGGTAGTCAAGAATGTGCTTAGAAAAGAAGACGATCAGCTATTTGAAGCCGCAATGAAGAAGCTCGCGCCACCTGTGCATGTGGAACCTGAGCAGCAGCAACAGAAGATACATCCGGCTCAACAGAGGATCCAGGAAGGGAAGCCAAAGAGAATGTTTGAGGCACCACCTATGACCTATGCTGAGCTCTTGCAGACCTTACTGAGGTTTAATCTGGTTGAGAAGAGAACGTTGGCACCACCAACGAGAGTGTTTCCTCATGGGTACGATGCCAATAAGCAATGTGAATTTCATTCCGGGGCATTCGAACACGACATCGAGGGTTGTCATGCTTTTAAGCACAATGTTCAAGACCTGATTGACTCGCACGATATTGAATTCACGCCGAGCGGCGTAGCTGTGCATATTGCTCCTGTCTCGGTCGATGCTAAAATGACAGATGTTTCTAAAGCTGCAGTGGGTCAGAAGCGTATCCTGGACTCCATGGTGTCAGAATCTCCAGGCCCACAACTGTTGCCTATTCCCGGGGCAGATCTAAGAAAGAAAATGGTTAAGCATAAGGAGAGCGTTAATCAGTACATTGAAGGTCAAGAAACCAATGTTGCATTTGATACAAAGGGTGTTCAAGGGTCAACCCGATACCAGCAGCAGCAGCCTCAGCAGGGGGCACAGCAGGCTCAACGAAGATTCCAGGGTAGTAAACCGAGAAGAGTGTTTGAAAAGCCTCCCTCAACATATGCCGATTTGTTGCAGACATTGTTGGGATTGAATCTGGTAGAGAAAAGAACTCTGGCACCAATAACGGGAGCTCCCCCGTTCGGCTACGATGCAAACAGACACTGCGAGTTTCATTCCGGAGCCCCGGGTCACGATATAGAAGGTTGCCATGCTTTTAAGCACAAAGTGCAGGATCTGCTTGATAGTGCAGCAATCAACTTCGGGCCGGGAGGTCCTAGAATCATCTGAATAAAGGAGGAGGGGCTCTATAATTTGGTTGAGTCGTTGAAAGCAGATCAGGACAACATCGAATTGCCTCTAATAAAGATAGCTGGTTCAGCAGCAGGGCAGATGCGAAAGCCCGGTTCTCGGAAGCTAGCATATTTTCTTTGTTTTAGCTTGTCATTTCTTTACATTTGTAGTTGCTTTCCTGCTTGAATTTGTAATCTTGTTTGTAAAACTTGTTGTTTTCATTCAATTGATGATAATGAAATAAATATGCATGCTTTGATCCATTCGTGTTCACTAACTGTTTTTACAAATGTCCAACGCTTGGTTAAGAAGAATTTGGGGAGGATGACGAAAATGACCGACATGCAACTACCGATATTGTATGCTTTTGAAATAAAACCTGCTGATGATGTACAGGCATTGTTTCAAATCCCTAAACACCGGAGACATAAGGAAGATAATCCCTTGTCAACCCCTTTGAGCCTTGTAGTAGGAGTTCTTTCTGAAAATGAAAAAACCTCGGTCTTTAACCTGGGGCAGGGTAGGTATTAGCTAATTTGACCGAGCGTCCAAATTGCAAAACGAGTGTCCGTTCGAGGATTAATCGCGCCCTTAGAGGTCGTGCCTAAAAGACCACAATGGTTCAATCAAGAGTGGGACAGCCACATCACTTCCCAAAGAGTCAGACAACCAGTGTCACACGACTCGTCCGAAAAAACGAAAAAGAAATCAAAAGCCCGCTAAGTCAAGAAAACTTCAAAACAAATGACTTAGGCAAAAATGAGGGCATCCCGCTGGACTTAAAAAGATCAAAAGAAACTCAAAAGGAGTCAGTCCAGGCAAAAGCTAGGGATATGAAAAGAAAAAGATGAAAAGGATCAAAAGAAAAGTCTTCGATGGAAATACGAGTCGCGTGATCTCGAGTGTCAAAGACAAAAAGTGAGTGGCTGTCACTCCAAAATCCAAAGGTTTCTCGAACTATCATTCCTATTTTCTTTCAACCTCTGAGAGGTGAGCGCTAAGGTCGAATTAGCTGAACGTAGGATGGGAGAACATCAAGGAGAATGGGTGGGTTAAAGTAAACTTTGAGCCTTTATCCTTTCCTTCAAAACCATGAACCTGACCATGTTACAACCTCCGAAAGTCCTAATTGAAGCAGGTTGTTTCGAAAGCATACTCCGGTAAAGGTCGCGTCGATTCTGACTCCTAAAAAGGTTCCTCTTACCATGTTGGTACTGATGTTGATAAATGCTTTGTGCATTATATGCTATAAACTGTTTTTCCTTTTCCCAGTGAACAGATTGGATGTCAAAGCTGTCATATGTGTTGCATTAATACATCTTTTATGCAGAACAACTTGTTTTACTTGCGAGTAAGCGCTTGACGGCAGAAAAGCTTCCTACAATGGAAAGTATGGTCATGATAGAATGCAGAACGCCCGAATGTTCCGAGAGCAGGGGCAGGCTTTATTGTGATCCCCAGTCAGGTCAGCTTTTCGAAGTCAGTTATTCTGGGGCAATCAGGTTAAGATTCAGGCGAATACGGCGTAGCCAAGGGCACTACTCTGAATCAACTAATCAGGAGCAAGGTCGTTGCAGTCAAGGGCAGACCATCTTAAGCGCGCAAAGGTTGTGCGAGAAGCAGGTGAGGTGAAGTATCTCTCAGAAGTTCAGAACGCTGAGGCATGTTATATCAGACCATCAGGGCTCAGATTTGCAGATTTCCTTTCAAGGACTATCCCCACAGAGATCCCGCAGGCCGGGGCATATCAGAAGCGAAAGGATTGTTGTTCTACATTCGGAGTTATTCAAGCAGATGCAGTCAATTTTTTGAGAGCGAGATGAGTGCGGGAAGTCGTGTTACTATCCCTTGACTCTTCACTAAAAGGCTGTGTATTCATGAAGAATATTTTCCAGCGTCAGCTGTACCTGACCCAGCAAGATAGTTTAAGAGCTCAAATCCATGTTTGCGATTACTGTGAAGCCCATCCGTGTTGGCGCATCAATTTCCGAATCCGAGCTTCGTCAGTACGCGGGAAGATTCCCTTCATTTTCGCCAGCAAAGTCCAATTCACCGTTGGTACGGATAAGCTATCCCTAGAGGAGTCTAATCATATTCGGCACGTCTGCTATTTCACAGAGGAGTTATATTCCCCAGCAGGGAATTAATTCGTCGAAGTGTTCGGTTAAGTTCCCAATATCCCCAGCGGAGTTGATTTCACTCTCCCAGCATTTATTTTGCTGGGATAATTCAGTGATATCAAGTTTATCCCCAGCAGAGTAGGCCTCGCCTTCAGCATTTATTTTGCTAAAATGGTTCTGTACCCGGCCTTCTCCGGCAGCTCGAGCCTGCACTAGCATATTGCATGCATTATCATATTTGCATCATACTTGCATATCATGGTCAAAATGCGTAGCATTTCCATCCAGAAGGGAGCATTACGCCATAGAAAGATTAAAGCATATGCATGTGCATACGAAGCATAAGTCAGATTTTCTATCAGCCTCATATGGCGTGTGAATTACTCTGTGATCAGTTCAGGGGCATTTATCCAGCAACAGTATTCAGACAGTTCAGCAGATTATTTGTATCTCAGATCATACAACGATTATGCTTTGATCAAGCAGTCATCTGATGTCGACAAGCTTTCCTTCCCGTCAATTCATATTGGCGATGTGTTCCTCCAATGAATGGACTTCTCCGTCTATCATTAGACGTCTTGAGTACGAATGTGGTTTTCTTTCCGTCTATCCATAGACGATGTGAAGTTGCGGGTGGTCGCAGTAAGGTTTCAAGAAGGGGTTTCCCCCAGGATATGCTTTCCTTCCCGTCTACCCTTAGACGATGCAAGTACGGAGATTATTTCTTCCCGTCTACCCTTAGACGATGAGAATATCGATTTGTGTCATCAATCAGGATGATCCCGTCTACCCTTAGACGATGCAAGTACGGAGATTATTTCTTCCCGTCTACCCTTAGACGATGAGAATATCGATTTGTGTCATCAATCAGGATGATCCCGTCTACCCTTAGACGATGCAAGTACGAAGATTATTTCTTCCCGTCTACCCTTAGACGATGTGAATATTGATTTGTTCATCGATCAGGATGATCCCGTCTACCCTTAGACGATGTGTGTATGGAGATTAAGGCTTTCTTCCCGTCTACCCTTAGACGATGAGAATATTGATTTGTTTCATCAATCAGGATGATGCCGTCTACCCTTAGACGATGAGAATATTGATTTGTTTCATCAATCAGGATGATGCCGTCTACCCTTAGACGATGAGAATATTGATTTGTTTCATCAATCAGGATGATGCCGTCTACCCTTAGACGATGAGAATATTGATTTGTTTCATCAAATCAGGATGATTCCGTCTATCCTTAGATGATGTGAGTATTCAATCAGGATGTCTTCCCATCCGTCTTTGGGCGATGTGAGTATGTTTCTCTTCCTGCCTATCAGTAGGCAATGTGAAAGGATCAGGTGTTCTGTTGCAACCCTAGGGTTTGTTATATGGGGTATCACAAGCAACGGGTATTCAAATCAGGAGTTCTTTATCAGATGATTGATCAGTTTGGTGCCATAATGATTGGACGTGGTTTTCTAGATTTTATTCCCCAAGCAGTGGACAGTATATGCTCGCGGTTGGCAAATTTTCGGGTTCTATTTGTATTCAACCGTCTCGTACCTCTGAATGTTGGAAGGCTGAGCGCTCTTCAAACCCTTCAGGTCCAAGTCGCTTGAATAGGGGCAGCTGTTGCACCCCAAAATTTGACCAACCGATTCTCCTATCTGACTCGTGGTTTAAATTCATATTCGCAAATCAGACGTATGATATTTGTGCACAGACAGAGGATATCAGAGTTTACAGCTTGATTTTCGTCTATCAGATATGGCAGATCCAGTCCAGATCACCAGGGTTTATTTTCGGGAAAATTGTGCGCTCCTCGGTGATTTTCAGCTTGCACAGTAATTTTGGAGATATTCTGATGCCCGGGGTTCTCTGTTCAGTTCGATCTGGTCTCGTGCGCTCTTTTATGGGGGTCATTTGCATTCATCTGCATTTTTAGGGTTTAATAGACTTTTGTGAATTTTAGATAGGCTTTATAGATTTTTCTGGAATTTAAATAGAGTTTTTATATTTTTTTAATAGTTTAATTCTCTTTTTAGAAGTTTATAGGATTTTTAAAATAGGTTTAATTGTTTTTTTTATCAATTTTAGAATTTTATATAGATTTTAAAATAGGTTTAATAGTTTAATTCTCTTTTTTAGAATTTTATATAGACTTTTGAATAGGGTTAATTGTTTTAATCTTTTTCTTAGAGTATAGAAGAATTTAAATAAGTTTTAATTGTTTCTTAGATAATATAGAAAATAATATAGTTTTTTCTTTTATTAATGATAGATTTTAATAGATATTAAGTAATATTAGAATTTTAATAGAAAATTAGTAGAAGTTTAGAGTCAATTAGATCTTAATCTTTTTTTAGATTTAATTAGGTTGATATAGAGTAATTAGAGTTTTAATCCTTCTTTTTAGAGTTTAATTAGGTTAATCATTTTCTTAGATTTAATTAGGATTAAGATAGTTAATTTTTGATTTAGTCAGTTAATTAGGCTTTAATGATCATTTAGCTTTAAGTAAGTTTTAATTCAGTTTTTTTTTTTTTTTACAGTTTTTTGGTTATTTTCGTTTGGGCTTTAGGGTAGCCCAATGCAGTTTTTGTTCAGTTTGGGTCCAGAAAAAAGTCCAGAAAAAGTCCAATTCGTCCAGTTCCTCCCAGCAACTTCCAGCGCCTTCTAGAAAGTTCCAGGCTTTATCAGTGTCTTAAATACAGAGCCACGTGTTGGCTCAAGGGAGGCCCCACGCGTTTCGCAGTAATCACAACACCTCACACACTCAGAAACCCCCAGACTCTCCCACGTGTCCCAAACGCTCACTCTCTCTCTCTCTGCTGCCACCGGTCCTCACACGTGTCTCCTCCCTGCACCATTCCCTCTACCACTTGTCAGCACTACACGCGACGCCGGAGAAGCCACCGGCCGGCATGCAAATTCCGTCCGGCCGCCATTAACGCCACCAGCCTCGCCGGAATCTGCAAAAATTGCAGAATCTTCCAAACACCTCCGATCTCCATCTTGTTCCTCCGTCAACACTCATCATCACCTCGCCGGAAAAACTAACCATCGCCGGAAAATTCATCATCAATATCCATCGTTCTTCAACGCCATCAAACCTCCATTGTTCTTCATGAAGTTTCCCAGAAAAAGCTTTAGAACTCCGTAGTTCTTCAACCCTTCCCCAGAACATCGTCGTTCTTCAACATTGATCGTCAAGAGTTTCGTGGATTCATCAGGAACCTTCATCCTTCGATTCGTTTTCCAGAATATCTTTCTGAGCTTCATCCTTCTTCAACAAACTCAAGAACACCGTCGTCCGCTAAGAGTTCTCCCCCCAGGTTTTCCAGATCGTGAACATCTCCAAAACGCTCAGGAACGTCCAAGAAACTCCATCGATCCTCGTCAAGTTCCAGAAGCTTCAAGGATTCAATTGCGCTCCATAAACCAGGTAAACGTCCTTGATTCGGTTGGGTTTTCTTGTTGATAGCTGTGAAGTTTTAATTACGTCTTAGGTTCAGATTAGGTGAGTGGATTTGAGTGGAGTAAGGGTTTCAGTTTGAGATTCGTGGAGAGTTTGAGTAGTTGTTGTGGGAGGTTTTCTCAGAGAGGGTGAGGGAGAGAAGAGAAGATGACGGCTAGGATAGTGAGAGTGAACAGTGTTCAGGATTTGGGGAGGGAATTAGGTTTTGTGGATTAGGGTTTTCTGGTTAGAGTATTGGGCTTAGGCCCAAACGTGTTCTGCTGAACACTACCCTCATTTCACTCAATTCCCCCCCCCCCCCCCCCCCCCCCCCCGTTTGAGAGACCAGAATGAATTGATATGGGCCTTAGGCCCTAATTGCTGTCCACACCCCCCTGGGCATAAGCCCAGCGAATAATAACTGAAAAAAATCTGCTAGCTGCACCCCCATACGTTTTTTTTTCTGTTTGTTTGATTTCTGAGACTGGGCCCTGCGCCCTAATGCTGTTAGCACCCCCACCTTCAGGGCCCAATGATTAATAACTGAATTCCTTGCTGTTTAAACCCCCCTCCAGTTTTACTTCATTTTTATTTTCTTTAATTTCTTTTATTTCTTTGCATGTTATAAAATTCATAATAAAATGAAAATAAATGTTTTTAATTTTTCTTTTTTTCTACCATTTCATCATAATTCCTAGAAAATTAAATAAAAATAAAAGTGTCATTTTATTTTTGTTTACTATTTTTGGTATATTTTCCATTTTAATTGATTTCTTTTAATATTTTTAGTGCATACATGTCATTAGAAAATTAATAAAAAATAGCGGATTCAGTCAAATAATTCCGTTCTTTTTTCTGTAGACTCGTAATTCAATGTAGAATTTTATAGTGCAAAAACATTAGCTTAATCATGCATTTTCATTTTAATTGCATTTTTTCATTGTTATTGATGTTGAATAAATTGGTTTGTGGATATGTCTGTGTTGTTGATTTTAGTTCTTTCATCTGGTGTTGAATTTTGTTCTGATTTTTCAGTATGTTGTCTTAGAGCCATGTAGGTCTCCCATTAGATTTTTGATAGATTTTTGTAGGGTGTCCTGATGTGATTTGTCTGAGCCTGAAGATAGGAGAAGTCTTGGTGACTTCTGACTTTGAAGTTCAACTGTGGTTGAACTTCAGAGATAGTCTCTTGTGGTTTTTTGGCCTGTGGGTTCTTCTTGAAGGTGGGAGCTGATTGAGGTCCTGTTGGAGCTTGCAAGGATGCAGTGGATTGGGGCTTAGTCTAGGAGCTTGTTGTCTGTTTGTGAGGTTCGAGATCCTGAGGTTTGAAGGGAGTTTATGGTACTTTCCTGAGGAAGGCACTATGAAGGACTTTCATTCTTTCTTCTCACCTCTTTCGTAAGTATCCAATGATGTCGGAGCCGACTTGTGAGTTTAATTTCTCCTGAGGAGGAATGTAAACTGATCACATGTTGTTGAGCCACATGGGATACGATTCCTAAGTGGAAGCCTCCTAGTACTTTCCTGAGGAAGGTCCTATGGGTCTATTCACTTAGTTCCATTAGTTTATCTAGGATTTCTCAAGTATCCAGTGATGTTGGAGCCAACTTGTGAGTTTAATTTCTCCTGAGGAGGAATGTAAACTGATCACAGTTGTTGAGCCACGTAGGATACAATTCCTAAGTGTCAGCCTCCTAGCACTTTCCTGAGGAATGTCCTATGAGTCTGTTCACTTAGTTCCCTTAGTGCATATAGGTTTTCTCAAATATCCAGTGATGCCGGAGCCTTCATGTGAGTTTAGTTTCTCCTGAGGAGGAATGTAAACTGATCACAGTTGTCGAGCCGCATAGGATATGACTCCTGAGTAGTAACCTCCTGGTACTTTCCTGAGGAAGGCACTATGAGCTTGTCTGCTTAGCTTCCTTTCTCTGGTAAGCTTGTTCTGAAGCTTGGAGGCTGGGATTGATTCCTCTTGCTTAGAGTTTTTGCTTAGATCTTTGCTTAGGGTATTATAGATTTTTGTTTAGAGATAGATTAGGAGATTGTTTCAGGTTTGTTAGGGGCCTTGCCCAGGAGTAGCTTCTTGTTTTGTGGATCGAGGCTTGTCAGGTTAGCTTGCCTTCTCTTTGGATTGTTTGACTTGTGTGATGTTATGATGCATTAGACTTAGGTGTTCATCTAGATAGTTCTGAATAGGTTCATCTTAGGAGTAGACTTTGTGTGCATGAGAAGTTGAGGTGGTCCTCCTTCTGCTTGTTTGTTATTGCGTGGCTTTGCTTGTTGGTATTTGGTAGAGCCGAGCTCCCTTGCCTCTGTGGTTTGTGGCCTTCGCGCCTTGTTTGTTTAGTTGTTGCATTCATGCATATTTTCAGTATTCCTTTACTTTGCAGTTTCTTGTTTGTAGTTTAGTCCTGTTGCCATGATCCCTTAGGAGCTCTGACTTCTCCGCTGCGGAGTTGTTATGATAGACATTAGGATGGTCAACCAGGCATGATAGCAGTAGGTAGATTCCCCTTTCTCAGCTATAGTTCTAGGGTTTCCCTTTCCTTCCAGTAGGAGCGTTTGAGCAACTTGACCCGTAGTTAGCCGAACTACAGCTGCTCTGATTCTTCGTACCAGACGAAGATATGTAGGCATAGGATGCGATATCCTAGCGAGCACATTAACGACTAACTTTAGTTCTCTCGCGGCTGTGCGATCGAGACTTGCCCGCTAACGACTAATTGTTTCCCTTTCCCTCGCCCGAGTGCATTTGAGACCAGATCGTATTTGTAGGTTCCCGAACCTTTAGAATCAGTTTGTTTTCTCACCGCTGTGTGAGAGCCCCCTGTTTACCCGTAGTTATTCGAACTACGTTTGCTCTGATCTTTCATACCAGATGGAAGTACGTAGGCACAGGACGCGATGTCCTGGCGAGCAACCTTTCCCCCGTTTAGACGTAGGTGGTCGAACTACGTTGACTCTGACTTTCCCATTGCACGAGGGAATACGTAGGCCCAGAACACCGTATGTTCTGTCGAGTCCTGTCCTTCTATTTTCTTTTCAGACCAGCCATTAGCGTAGATAGATAATACACCCTTTTACCTATAAACACCAAGCGTGGATCCCATCGAGTACGATGGACGTGAGGGGTGCTAATACCTTCCCCTTGCGTAACCGACTCCCGAATCCAGGTTTTGGTTGCGATGACCATACCTTTTCCCGTCTTTGCGAGGTTTACTTCGAGCGTTTCCTTTCCCGCTCTGAGGGATAAATAACGCACGGTGGCGACTCTCCTGTCATGCCGGCGCCGATTTTCGCAGTAGCGACACTTGGCACTGGAACTTTGTCTTTAATTTGCAACCCCTCGAAGGCTTGATAGGGTGTTTCGTGTATTTCGTCGTCGACCTCGACATATTTGAACGAAGACAAATGGCTAACCAGAATATCTTCCTCTCCACAAACAGTGACGACACTATCCCCAACCATATACTTCAGCTTTTGGTGCAACGTGGATGTGACAGCCCCGACAACATGAATCCATGGGCGCCCAAGAAGGTAACTATACGCTGGCTGGATGTCCATTATATAGAATTCGGTTTCAAACATTTCAGGCCCCACCTGCAACGGTAATGTTATTGATCCGAAAACCGACCTCCTCGTTCCATCAGACGCCCTCACCACTAAATCACTGGGCGTGCAGATAATCCCCCTGATATCCAACTTCATCATGGCTTTCTTCGGTAGCACATTCAGGGAAGATCCAGTGTCTACTAAAACATGGGACATGACCGTGCCCCGGCATTCTACTGACACATGCAATGCCATATTGTGCTCTCGCCCTCTTGGAGTCAAATCAAAGTCTGTGAAGCCCAAACTGTGCCCCGCATTGACATGCGCCATCACCCCTTCTAACTGATTAACAGAAACTTCTTGAGGAATGAACGACGTGTCTAGAATCTTCAGCAAAGCGTTCCGATGGGCCTCGGAACATAACAGCAATGATAGGATGGAAATTTTTGACGGCGTTTGCTGGAGGTGCTCAACGATTTTGTAATCACTTTTACGAATGAGCCTCATAAACTCCTCCACATCTTTGAGTGACGTTTCCTTTTCGTTTAGCTGAGAAGGGCCACTCTCAGTTGCCTTGGCTTTACCCTTGTCTAATCTTTCTGCCTCTAACTCGGGCGACGTGAAGATTCTTCCGCTTCTGGTCATACCCCCTGTTCCGACAACATTATCTACAACCCCAGCTGATTGTCCATTGACTTCAATTTTCTCGCCGTCGCAATATACCTCCAACCCGTAAGTCCACGACACTGCTTTAGTACTCTCAAAAGGGATTGGTCCTGCTTTGGTAATTGTGATCGTCGGCCTCCTGGCAGGCGCCGCTATCGTTATTGTTTTCCTCGGAATTGTTACCGTCGCAACATCGTTCTGCCCATCACATAACGCCTCTACAGGCTCTTCAACCGCGGTTCGATCGAATTGTAAGGTACCTTAATTCATCATAGCCTGAATGCCCTGCTTCAAATCACTACAACCCTCTGGCTGGGTCCAGCATTCTAAATAGTATTCATCACAACCCGAGAATACACCCCCTTTCAGCAACCTGCTTTTAACCTCACCCAACGGTGTCTTCAACTCATTGACATCCATCACTAGATTCAAATTTTCTTCTGTCAAGATGGCATTTGCCCCATGATTGGGCATAGGCTGTTGTACTATATTTGGACCCACCTGTCCAAAGTTGATAGCTTTGCTGTCCAACAAATCCTGAACTTTGTGTTTAAATGCCTGACAAGCTTCTACATCATGTCCGGGTGCCCCGAAATGGAACTCGCAATGCTTGTTAGCATCATACCCGTAAGGAAGTACCGTCCCTGTAGGCGGTGCCAAAGTCCTCTTTTCAACCAAGTTCAACCCTAGCAGGGTCTGAAGGAGTTCTGCATACGTGCAAGGAGGTGCGTCGAACACTCTTTTCGGTCTCGTATTTTGTATCCTTCTCTGACCAGGATTCTGTCCCTGCTGTTGTTGTGGTTGTTGTTGTTGTTGTTGTTGAGGCTGCCCTTGTTGAGGAAAAGGGATAGTGACACTAGTTATCTGTTGCGGCTGAACATACTG
Source organism: Lathyrus sativus (assembly GCA_963859935.3). NCBI lineage: Eukaryota > Viridiplantae > Streptophyta > Magnoliopsida > Fabales > Fabaceae > Lathyrus > Lathyrus sativus. The sequence goes on along the minus strand of OZ012736.1, from coordinate 139,938,899 downwards.
ATTTCTTCCTCTGCCTTTGCCCCTGCCACCAAACACGACACTAGTATCACCCTGTCGTCTACCACCAAATTCTTTTCTGGTACCTCCTGCTGATGTAGACTCCCCTGCTTGGAATCTTCCAACTTTAATCCCATTCTCGATCATCTCCCCCATAAGAATCAAATCTGAGAAACTGCTCAATGACACACTAAACAATTTTTCGTAGAACACCCCCGTAAATGTCCCAATGAACATGTCATTCATCTCCCTTTCAATTAAAGGAGGATGCACCCTCGCTGCCATATCGCGCCACCTTTGCGCATACTCTTTAAAACTTTTACTGTTCTTCTGTGACAAACCCTGCAATTGGACCCTGTTTGGCGCCAGATCGCCATTATATTTGTAATGTGTCACGAAAGCATCAGCCAACTGCTTCCAGGTTTTGATCTGAGTGGGCTCCAGCCCCATATACCATTCAAGTGAAGGTCCTGCCAAGCTATCCTGAAAGAAATGCATGAGCATCCTTTCATCATTTGAATACGTGGACATCCTTCTGTAATAAGAGCGGACATGGACTCTAGGGCAGGTGTCCCCCTTGTATTTGTCAAAAGTGGGAGCCTTGAACTTCAATGGCACCCTCAACCCTGGTACCAAGCCCATTGTAGTCATGTCCAAACTAGTGGAGTTCTGATTCACTACCCCCTTCATCTGCTCTTCAAGCATTCTGATCCTCTGAACAGGATCAACAGGTCCTTCAAATCCCATGCCTCTTCCAGAAAAGGCGTCCTCCTGGTGGTCTTCACCCCAATTCACATTTTCATTTCCGTACCCGTCGTAACCAGTATTGCGACCAAACCCTTGCTGATTGATCATGGGACCTCGTCCCCTGTTACCGAAACCCTGGTTGACCCTAGCAGGTCCGACCCCAGTGTTGACAGGAATCACCCCAGCACCATTCATATTACCAAATCCACCATACCCCTGGTTAGCATTACCAAAACCGTCGTAACCGAAACCCTGAGTGTTGAAGCCAAATTTCCCGTCCTGATTGACGTAATCAAATCCCTGATCATTATAGCCGAAACCATCGTTGCCAAAACCATTACCGACATTGTTGTTACCACCGCCTTGGTTGGCGTCCCCAAATCCAACATTGTTAACAACAGTCTCATTTCCATTCCCTGGGTTGCCATTGCCAGCGCCAGTGCCATCGTTTACAACCACAACAGGTGGGGTCACTACAGGTGGAACCACAGGCGTAGGGGTCCCATCCTCCGGAATAGTCTCAACGTGCACAGAATTGTGGTCATTGTTGCCATTCCCATTAGTCCACGTCAACAGCGGCTGTACCAAAGTCTGGAGGCTCTCCTGGACCTTAGCAATGTTCTCCATTGCTTGCATGAACAAATTCAGCTTCTCGCGGATTTCCTGCATCTCAACTTGGACTTGATCCATGATTCTCTTGCAGTTGTTTCGGGTTGAGTAGCGGTGGACTCTTTGTTCGTCAATCCTGAAAAACCTGAAGATGCAGGAAATAAGATACGGATTCAAGAATACCGGTCTTGCAATATGAATGCAGATGCAATTGTGTAAATATGCTACATGTTATATTCCCCTCCGATTCTAGTTTCGGAGAGAAGGCTATCACGACAATGGAGTCCCCATCAAGCAAGCAAGGAATCAGAAAACCCTCATATATAAACAAATGCCAAGAGGCTGAGTACAAGTGTACAACTGAATACAACAGAAGAGACCTCAACCAACAAGCCTGGTGATGGTCAAAATACAAGTACAAAAAGCAAGGCAAATATGACTCAGGCCAAATGGCGCTTTCTGACGTCTTCCAATATCCCCAGCGTCTCTGGACGACCCAGGCTAGAGATTAGCTCTTGTATCAGTAAGGCATGCCGCTCGGCAGTGGATCTCAGCTTTTTGGCGTCGTCCTTGCAGGTTCCTTTGCCAAAACACTCGTCGAGTCTGCATCTCTTAGAGTCGGCCTTCAATTCACAACCTCTCAGCTCCTTGCCAAGGTCACTTACTCTAAGCTCAACAGCGCTCCTAAGTGATGTCTCTTCAGCAATCTTTGCGTCCTGGGCTCTAATCCGCGCCTCTAGCGTGGCAATCTGCAGCTTCAGTTCATCTTCACGCTCCTTCCGCTTGGTAAGCGTGGCATTCCACAATGCTTCCCACTTGCTGAGTTGGGAATAAGCTTTGTTTAAGAGTTCCTTCTTGGAAGCAAGCAACTTGCTAACACCGTTCAAGGCTACTCCCACCTTTTCCTTCTTGTTGGTCTCTTCAGTCAACTCTGAACCCAACCTATTAATCAATTCAGTTTGTTCCCTCACAGTGAAGGTAGCTTCATTCTTCTCATGACGCAACTGGAAGATCTCCTTCTATAACTCATCATTGGCTTTCTTCAATTCTTCGTTTTCGGCCAGCAATTTGTTATACTTTTCAATCTCTATCGAAGTAGGTGCCTCAATCACTGGAAGATACAGAGGTTCCACAGCAGGATAAGGCATCAAGGAAATACTAGCTCTCTCGCGGATCCACGCCAAATAAGGATCATAAGCTTTGCTGTTGCTCTTACCAAGCAAAGCTTTCCCTCTCCTATGGATGTTAGCCCATGCACGTCTCAACCTGATCGAAACAGCCTCGTCAAATGAGCCCGTGAGATACAGAGATTCCTGTATCTCAACCTCAATAGGAGCATCTCTCAAGGCATAACCAAACTGTCTCACCAGCAGAGAAGGGTTATAATTGATACAACCTTTCCGTCTAATCAAAGGGACATTCAGAAAGCTGCTGCAACTATATATAATATCAGTGCCAAGCATACTCCGATCAAACCAAACGATGTTCTCAGCAGACAACCCCATCAACTGGGAAGACCAATCCAAAGTATCAACAACATCAACAAAAGGCCCTGTCTTCGGAAGATGTCCCTGGAACCACCTGTACAACAGAGGAAGACAACAAGAAACATTCTTGCCACGATGTTTCTCATTCTTATAGTGAATAGAGTGATAAACATCGCCCAAGAGAGTAGGAACTGGATACTTCGAGGCAAGAATCAAGAACGCATCTGAGTCAACAAAATCTGGCACATTAGGAAACAAAACAGTCCCATAGATGCAGACAGCTAGAATGGCACTGAAGGCAACCCAACATACACTCTTCGCGCACTGTGTAGCCTTCTCAACCAGGACAGACAAGTGAAAACCATAAGCTCCGTTCAGCTTGACCAAACCTCCATGGAACTCAGAAGCATCCAAACTGACAATCTCAGCAAGTGTAGAAAAATCAGGCTTAGCATCAACATGTATAAAGGGCATCTGGTCTAACACGGGAATTCCTAACATAGCAGAATACTCCTCATAAGTGGGTGCCCGAATATAGTCGGGAAATAAGAAACATCTCAGCTGCGGCTCATAAATTTGCATCAAAGTATACACCTCAGTCGTCTCAAATGCGGAAGGGCTGTACAACAAACTAAGAAATCTCCCATAGGATACTCTGAACTCAGACCTCACTCTCTCCTCTGCTAGAGCAACCAACCCTAGCAAGGAACTGATATCTAGCGAATGCAACCGATAAGCAACTGTCCTCTTCGTGGACTCCATGTCTGGCCAGAAGATACACTAGAATCAGAGGGGAATGAACACACCTGTGACATAAATACACATTAATGATATGCAAAATGAGCATGCAACAATGAAATATGCAAAATAATGCAACAGGGATCAAGTGATATATTGCTGAGGAGATCCATCCATAATATCTGTCTCCACAGACCCACAATACTGCTCAAACCTGGTCTCGACAGACCCATACCAATGCTCCAGCCTGGTCTCAACAGACCCAGAACACTGTTCTGATGAAGAAACCCAAGTAACCACACATACTGATCCAATATCAAGAAAACCGGGTAGTCTGAAGGTCTAGTTTCCTACATGCCCCAGCCCCTCTCACAAGTAGATGTCCTATCAACTGACACAAGGTATGGCATCCTATGCGGTCGTCGGCGTCACAGACTTTCAAGACTGATGATACGATACCCAGAAGGTGTGGCATCATCATGTCCTGAAGAGGCCCTCCTCAGCCAACTTCCAATTGATCAGTCCCCAGAGTCGACAATCCTCGGGTCAAACAACTTGTCGAGCCCTAAGGGCCAGGCAAGAAGCATCAAAGAGAATCTCGTCCGAGCGCAGATTTCGCGGCTAGCTGGTGCGAGCTAAGCAAGCAGGCTAACCACTACTCTCTACTTCTAAGTCTAGGTGTAACCTCAAGCCCAGGTCCGACTTATCTCTCAACAGATCACCCCCTCCCCACAACAGCAATAACAATATAAAGCTGATAATAAAATGCGGAAAGTAAAGACAGAAAAGTAAATCTACCAAACCCACAACGGGAAAACAAGCGTTAGGATTGACTCGCGTAGGGAACCGTTGGAGTCCCCAGCAGAGTCGCCAGCTGTCGCTACTGCGAAAATCGGCGCCGGCTATGACAGAAGAGTCGCCACCGTGCGTTATTTATTCTACAAGAGGGAAAGGAAACGCTCAGAGTAAACCTAACGCAAAGAGGGAAAGGAATGGTCATCGTAACCAAATCCTGGATTCGGGAGTCGGTTACGCAAGGGGAAGGTATTAGCACCCCTCACGTCCGTCGTACTCGACGAGATCCACGCTTGTTTTCTGGTACGAATTGTATTCTATCTACACTAGAGGTCAAGGATGAAAGAAAATAAAATGACTCGGCAAAGTATCACACTCTATGCCTACGTATTCCCGTCTGGAACGAGAAATCAGAGTCAACGTAGTTCGCCTACCTACGGGAAAGGAGGGGAAGGTTGCTCGCTAGGATACATCATCCTATGCCTACGTACTTTCATACAGCACGAAAGATCAGAGAAAACGTAGTTCGGGCTACGGAAGACACAAGCTTGTCTGACTGTTTTTTACCTTATGAAAGGGTTTTTTCTTGATTAAGAGTCCAAGCGGACAAAAATGACACTTTGATGTTTGTTTTGAATCCTTTACGAAAGAAGCGTTTTTTTAGTGTGTTTGCAATCTCTGACGCACTAGAGACTATGATTTGAGAGTGACTACATCGTATGTCACCCTAAGGTTAACACACTAAGAAATCAGATTACTGAAGAGTGACCCTCTAGCAACCTTTTCTCAAATAGCTTAAGGTTCGTAGCGTACGACATCGATTATCCTTATTACTGTGTTTTGAATTGTTTTGAGATAGAAGAGAAAGAAGCTCTAAAAAAACCTTGGGTTGAAAGGGGAATCAAAACTACCCTAAAGTTGTCATGCATGGATAAAAACCTATTGTCTGTCATATTTCTCTCTTGCGCATAGAGAAACAGAGATCGTAGGGGATAAACAGAAAAGAAAGCAAACAAATACAGTAAAATGCATGCAATGCAGTAATACAAGCGAGGCAAGGGAGTCCCACTCTACCTCGAACCTGGGAAAACAACAGGCAAAGTGAAACAGTATTCACTTCAAACCTTGGGGGCAAGCTGTACAAACCAACAAACAATACAGAAAAGCAAAAAGCACCAACACCATCTCTGACAGCAACAATCAAGCTCTTACAGTAAGCAACACAAGCAGCAACAGCTCTGACAGCTACAGTTGATTAACAGCAAATGGGAATGACAGTAACAACTTCTTCAAGCAAGACCCCATCATCAATCTTCTACAATCTTCAAACTTTAAATAAGCTCCTATGTTCAAGCTCCATTTCCAAGAGAAAATCAATTAACAGATTAAGTTAAAATGTTAAGAAGCTTAGTGACAACCCAAGGAAATCACTAAGCAGTTAACATTGCAAATGAAAGGTATCCTCAAGGTTCTACCCAACCAAAGAATGATCTACATCCCTCCTAAGGAGAGATGGAACTTCTTTGGGGGACCTTGTATCATGGGATTGAGTAGAGGCACAAGAAGCTCTCTATGTTTGAAAGAAGAAACTAGACTACTTTAATCCTAACTCCTAAGTCTCTGACAAGCACTCCAACAGATGAGAAATCTTCAAATCCAAGCTTCTTCAAGCCACCCAAAGCAACTTCATTTGATCTTCAAGTCATCCAAGCTAAGCCCAAGACAAAAGCACCCCAAAATAGCCCCACACAAGTATAACCAAACCAAATATCTAATGGAGAAACCCACAATCACCACACAAGTTGCAAAAATCAAATAAAATGCTAAAACTCATCACAAAATCCTAATTAAATTTATAAGGGGACCTAAGCCTATACCCAATACCCCATATAAAGCCCAGAACCTATATCAATCATTAAGTCCCCAAACTATGTTCTAAACTACAACTAGTTGTTCTGAAACCCTAATTCTAGCACTCCTTATGTTCACCACTCAAACAAACCTAAATTTTATTCATAAAATTATGATAAAATTCCTAAGGGTACATGCTTCCCTAATCTAATCATTCCAGCAAGAATCATCTCAAAATAATTCACCAACCAGTCACAATAAAATCCACAAAATCATGTAACAAATACACAAAATTAAAGAAAATAATAAAATGGAGAAAATCAAATTAAATTGAAAAATGGATGAAAATGAGATTTCTTGATTTCATAAAATCCCAAATAAATCCAAGATCATGGAGGTATTTTTACAATATTTTTTGGATCAATATTGGATTTATTATGAATTTTAGAAATCAAATGGATTAAAAATAAAAATAAAAACAAATAAAAGAAATTAAAATGTTGAATTAATGGGAGCCATTGGATCAATTGACTGGTAAGCGAATCTAAAGCTCCAGAGCGTGTCCACGTGGGGGGTCCAGTCACCAGCTGACTGGATAAATGAAACGCAACGTTTTTTGGTCATAGGGGGAAACCTGAAGATTAAACATGAGCCATTGGATGATCATCTGAGTCAACCTATCAATGCAATCTGAGGGCTGGAACTTCATCTTCTCCAAAAGCTCAGGCGACCTGAGACTATCCTCAGGTGGTGGTTCATGGTGGTTTCCACCGTCTTCTCCGGTGGAGTGGTGGTTGCAAGTGACCAAATCAAAAACTTCTTATACCAAACTTGATCAGAAAACCATAAGGATCATGAATATCACCTCTATTTCAACCAACTCTCAATGGATTTTAGAATTCGAATCAAAGTTCAGAATATACCAAAATCTCAATCATCACCATTCTCAAAATTGAAACCATAGAAATGATCCTCAGGTTACACTGGTCATTCTAAGCTACCACACTCATGATAATTCCTAAAGATTACATGTAACTGAATCCAAACAGAAATTGGTGCACTCTCCCGATCATCATCAAACGATGCCAAACCAATCCTAAATCATTCTATCAATCAAAGGGAACCTAACCACATGCACATTGCTACCTAATTTAGCCTAGATAAATGGGAAATCCAAGAGTTACATACCTGAAGAAATTGGATGAACAGAGGGATCAAATGCTCAATTCAAGCTCCAAGATTCTTCAAACACAATCAAGAATGCAAGACAAAGCTTCTTCAACCCTTAATTTGACTTGAATAGGCTCGCAACTCCAAAACCGATTCTGAGTTGAAGCTCTTGAAACTCATCTTCAATCTTCCTCTCCTCCACGAATTCTACACCAAAATGAGTCTGAACTCACTCCTCTCAATATATAGAAACTCTCTATGGGCTTTTGAGCCCAGTTTGAAGCCCAATTCAGTGATCCATCATTTCTGATTTTTCTCTTGAAAATGCAATGCACCAGTCACCATTCTGAGCTTCCAACTTGCTCTAGAATGTTCTATTCATCTGCAAATTGGTTTGTGAGTGTGAATGGATAGCTAGCTTGACCTGAAATGCTTTGATTCTTGTTTTGGCATTGCAACTTGTAATGTAAGTAAGCACTTTACAAAGCAAGTCATGAAATTAAGCCTCAATTCAAAAATGTGGAAATGTCATTCTGTTTAGAATCCAATTTCTGGTCAAAATGACTACTCATATGCCTTGTGTAGGTCTCATAATTCAAAAATCCCAATTTCCCTCCTTTGAATCATTTGAAAAATCCCTCTTTTTAGGCCATTTTGGATCATTTTGTGAAGCAAGCCAATTCAATCACCCATGACTTCTTATATGACCTAAAAACATCATTTTAAACACATTTCATGTTGGAAACGTTTTCATTTGAGGAGTGGAAGATAGAGATTTTGACCTACGTTGAAAAATGACCTATAATTCAACTTTCCCAAAATACCCCTGGATTGCCAAGATCATAACTTGAGCTCCATAAATCTTCTTGAGGACTTATAGTACTCAAATTAAAGGTAAGATCAAGCCCTACAATTCTTATGTTGGCCAATAATCGATTTGAAAACTCCTTGATGGGAAAAAGTTGCTTGGAAGTCAAGTAACTTTCATAGATAAATTTCAGTGTCCTCTGGTGACCTGTAACTTGCAAGAACCATAACTTGAGTTCCACAAATATTCTTGAAGACTTCTAGTACTCAAATTAAAGCTATTGAGAAGCTCTACAAGTTTCATGTTGGCCAAGAATCTGTTTGAAACTTGCATTATAACTTATGTGGCTTGGAAGTCCAGTGCTATACAGGGGATTTTACCCCAGGAACCCTGTCTCAAACACCTCCAACCACTCTTGATTCTCTTGAACTTGATCTTGACTCATCCATACACATGCTTTAACACATCAACCCATGACTTCCATGACCTAGAGCTAGGTCTTGATGCCCTTTCTTTGCTCTTTTTGACCTAGGGTTACCCAGATGAAACCCTACTTGTACACACCTCAACCATGGTTCTTGAACTTGATACAAAGACTTGTCTAAGTTTCAATATGGCCTTCTAGGCATCCCATGAGCTTTGTACACACTCCATATCCTCAATTCATGCTTCATACTCCATTGATAACCTCCAATACACCTCAAGTTAGGAAAGAAATCCACTTGTTGATACTCAAATCTCCTCAAAGCTTCAAACCATTCCTTGATGACTTGGATGGTCTTAAGCTTGAATAAGGCCCCTTGATGTGCTTCCTTAGATAAGAATGGAACTTGACCCCTTGTTAGATGACTTGCTATGTTATGATCTGCAAATGATGGGACTATGTACATGATGTAACTATGCAAATGATAATGCAATTAAAACATAAACCAGGTAAAATAGGTTGAGCAAATTTTAGGGTGCAACAACATCGCCGCCAGAACACCAACACATCCGACATCATCGCCGGAAAACCAAATCATCTAACATCGTCGCCCAAAAACCAAAACATCCGACATAACCGCCGAAAAACCAAATCATCTGACATCACCCCAGAAAACCAAGACATCCGACATCGCCGCCGGAAAACCAAATCATCTAAAACCGCTGCCAGAAAACCAAAACATCCGACATCGCCGCCAAAAAACCAAATCATCTGACATCGCCTCCAGAAAACCAACACATCCGACATCACCGCCGAAAAACCAAATCATGCGACATCGCCGCCGAAAAACCAAACCATCCGACATCGTTGCCGGAATACCAAATCATCTGACATCACCACCAGAAAACCAACAACTCCGACATCGCCGTCGGAAAACCAAATCATTGGACATCGCCGCTGGAAAACCAAATCATTTGACATCGCCGATAGAAAACCAAATCATCTAACATCGCCGCCGGGAAACCCAAACATCCAACATCCCCGCCGGAAAACTAAATAATCTAACATTGCCGCCGGAAAACCAAATCATCTAACATTGCCGCCAGAAAACCAAAACATCCGACATCGCCGCCGGAAAACCAAATCATATGACATCACCACAGAAAACCAAGACATCCGAGATCGCCACCGGAAAACCAAATCATCTAAAACCGCTGCCAGAAAACCAAAACATCCGACATCGCCGCTGGAAACCAAATCATCTGACATCGTCGCCTGAAAACCAACACATCCGACATTTCTGCCGAAAAACCAAATCATCCGACATCGTCCCCAGAAAACCAAAACATTCGACCTCGCCGCCGTAAAACCAAATCATCTGACATCGCCACAGAAAAACCAATACATCCGATATCACCGCCGGAAAACCTAATCATCTGACATCGCCGGCAGAAAACTAACACATCTGACATCGCCGCTGGAAAACCAAATCATCTGACATCTCGGCTGGAAAATCAACACATTCGACATCGCCGCTGGAAAACCAAATCATCCAACATCGCCGCCGGAAAACCAAACCATCCGACATCGCCGCCGGAAAACTAAATCATCTGACATTGCCGCCAAAAAACCAACACATCACACATCTCCGCCGGAAAACCAAATCATCTGACATCACAGCCAAAAAACCAACACATCCGACATCGCTGCCGGAAAACCAAATCATGTGACGTCGCCGCCAGAAAACCAAAACATCCGACATTGCCACTGGAAAACCAAATCATATGACATCGCCGCTAGAAAACCAACACATCCGACATCGACGCCGGAAAACGAAATCATCTGACATCGCCGCCAGAAAACCAACACATTCGACATCACCGCCGGAAAACTAAACCATATAACATCGCCGCCGGAAAACCAAATAATCTTACATCGCCGCCAGAAAACCAACACATCCGACATCGCCGCCAGAAAGCCAAATCATCTGACATCGCCGCCAAAAAACCAACACATCCGACATCGCCGTCGGAAAACCAAATCCTATGACATTGCCGCCAGAAAACAAAAACATCCAACATCGACGCCGGAAAACTAAGTCATCTGACATCGCCTCCAGAAAAATAACACATCCGACATCGCCACCGGAAAACTAAATCATCCGACATCGCCGCCGAAAAACCAAATCATCTGACATCACCGCCAGAAAACCAAATCATATAACATCTCCGCCGGAAAACCAAAACATCCGACATCACCGCCGGAAAACTAAATCATCTGACATCGCCGCCAGAAAACCAACACATCCGACATCACCGCTGGAAAACCAAATCATCTAATATTGCCGCCAGAAAACCAAAACATCCGACATCGCCGCCGGAAAACCAAATCATATGACATCACCACAGAAAACCAAGACATCCGAGATCGCCGCCGGAAAACCAAATCATCTAAAACCGCTGCCAGAAAACCAAAACATCCGACATCGCCGCTGGAAACCAAATCATCTGACATCGTCGCCAGAAAACCAACACATCTGACATTGCCGTCGGAAAAGCAAATCATCCGACATCGTCGCCGGAAAACCAAACCATTCGACCTCGCCGCCGGAAAACCAAATCATCTGACATCGCCACCAAAAAACCAACACATCCGATATCACCGCCGGAAAACCAAATCATCTGACATCGCCGGCAGAAAACCAACACATCCGACATCGCCGCTGGAAAACCAAATCATCTGACATCTCGGCTGGAAAATCAACACATCATGCATCTCCGCCGAAAAACCAAATCATCTGACATCGCCGCCAAAAAACCAACACCTCCGACATCGTCGTCGGAAAACCAAATCCTCTGACATTGCCGCCAGAAAACAAAAACATCTAACATCGACGCCGGAAAACTAAGTCATTTGACATCGCCTCCAGAAAACCAACACATCCGACATCGCCACCGGAATACCAAATCATCCGACATCGCCGCCGAAAAACCAATTCATCTGACATCACCGCCAGAAAACCAAATCATATAACATCTCCGCTGGAAAACCAAAACATCTGACATCACCCCAGAAAACCAAGACATCCGACATCGCCGCCGAAAAAATAAATCATTTAAAACTGCTGCCCGAAAACCAAAACCTCCGACATCGCTACCGAAAAACCAAATCATCTGACATCGCCTCCAGAAAACCAACACATCCGACATCACCGCCGAAAAACCAAATCATGCGACATCGCCGCCGGAAAACCAAACCATCCGACATCGCCGCCGGAATACCAAATCATCTGACATCACCACCAGAAAACCAACACATCCGACATAGTCGCTGGAAAACCAAATCATCCGATATCGCCATCGAAAAACCAAACAATCTGACCTCGCCGCCGGAAAACCAAATCATCTTACATCACCACCAAAAAACAAACACATCCGACATCACCGCTGAAAAACCAAATCATCTGACATCGCTGCCTGAAAATCAACACATCCGACATCGCCGCTGGAAAACTAAATCATCTGACATTGCCGCCAGAAAACCAAAACATTCAACATCGCCACTGGAAAACCAATTCATCCGACATCGCTGCCAGATAACCAAATCATCTGACATCGCCGTCGGAAAACCAAAATGTCCGACATCGCCGCCGGAAACGCAAATCATCTGACATTGCCGCCAGAAAACCAACACATCCGACATCGCCGCCGGAAAACCAAATCATCCGACATCGCCTCCGGGAAACCAAACCATCCGACATCGCCACCGGAATTCCAAATCATCTGACATCGGCTCCAGAAAAACAACACATCGGACATCGTCGCTGGAAAACCAAATCATCTGATATCGCCGTCAAAAAACCAAACCATCCGACCTCGCCGCCGGAAAAGCAAATCATTTGATATCGGCACAAAAAAACAAACACCTTCGAGATCACCATCGGAAAACCAAATCATTTGACATCGCTGCCTGAAAATCAACACATCCGACATCGCCGCCGGAAAACCAAAACATCCGACATCGCCGCTGGAAAACTAAATCATATGACATTGCAGCCAGAAAACCAACACATCCGACATCGCCGTCGGAAAACCAAATCAATCGACATCGCCGCCAGAAAACCAACACATTCAACATCGCCACCGGAAAACCAAATCATCCGACATCGCCCCCGGAAAACTAAACCATCTGACATCGCCGCCAGAAATCAAAATCATTTGACATCGACGCCAGAAAACCAAAAAATCTGACATCGCCGCGGGAAAACCAACACATCCGACATCGCCGCTGGAAAACCAAATTATCTGACATTGCCGCCAGAAAACCAAAACATCTGACATCGCCACTGGAAAACCAATTCATTCGACATCGCCGCCAGATAACCAAATCATCTGACATCGCCGTCGGAAAACCAAAATGTCCTACATCACCGTCGGAAAAGCAAATCATCTGACATCGCCGCCAGAAAACCAACACATCCGACATCGCCGCCGGAAAACCAAATCATCTAACATCGCCGCCAGAAAACCAAAACATACGACATTGCCGCCGGAAAACCAAATCATCTGACGTTGCCCCCAGAAAACAAAGACATCCGACATCGCCGTTGGAAAACCAAATTATCTAAAACCGCTTCCAGAAAACCAAAACATCCGACATCGCTGCCAAAAAACGAAATCATCTGACATCACCGCAATAAAACCAACACATCCGACATCGACGCCGGAAAACCAAATCATCAGACATCGCCGCCTGAAAACTAAGCCATCTGACATCGCCCCCGGAAAACCAAATAATCTCACATTGCCGCAAGAAAACCAACACATCAGACATCTCCGCCGGAAAACCAAATCATCCGACATCGCCGCCGGAAAACTAAATCATCTGACATCGCCGCCAGAAAACCAAAACATCCGACATCGCAGCCAAAAAACCAACACATCCGACATCAACCCCGGAAAACCAAATCATCTGACATCGCCGGCAGAAAACCAACACATCCGACATCGCTGCTGGAAAACCAAATCATCCGACATCGCCGCTGGAAAACTAAAACATCCGACATCGACGCCGGAAAACGAAATCATCTGACATCGCCGCCAGAAAACCAACACATCCGAATCACCGTCGAAAAACTAAACCATCCGACATCGCCGCCGGAAAACCAAATAATCGTACATCGCCGCCAGAAAACCAACACATCCGACATCGCCGCTGGAAAGCCAAATCATCTGACATCGTCGCCAGAAAACCAACACATCCGACATCGTCGCCGGAAAACCAAATCATTTGACAATGCCGCCAGAAAACCAAAACATCCGACATCGCCGCCGGATAACTAAGCCATCTGACTTCGCCTCCAGACATCCAACACATTCGACATTGTCACCGGAAAACCAAATCATCCGACATCGCCGCCGAAAAACCAATTCATCTAACATCACCGCCAGAAAACCAAATCATATGACATCTCCGCTGGAAAACCAAAACATCCGACATTGCCGCCGGAAAACTAAATCATCTGACATCGCCGCCAGAAAACCAACACATCCGACATCACCGCCGGAAAACCAAATCATTTAACATCGCCGCCAGAAAACTAAAACATGCGACATCGCTGCCGAAAAACGAAATCATCCGACATCGCCGCCATAAAACCAACACATCCGACATCGCCGCCGGAAAACCATATCATCCCACATCGCCGCCGGAAAACTAAGCCATCCGAAATCGCCCCCGGAAAACCAAATAATCTCACATCGCCGCCAAAAAACCAACACATCCGACATCGCCGTCGAAAAGCCAAATCATCTGACATCGCCGCCAGAAAACCAACACATCCAACATCGCCGCCGGAAAACCAAATCATCTGACATTGCCGCTAGAAAACTAAAACATCTGACATCGTCGCCGGAAAACTATATCATCTGACATCGCCATCAGAAAACCAACACATCAGACATCTTCGTCGGAAAACCAAATCATCCGACATCGCCGCCGGAAAACCAAATCATCTGACATTGCTGCCAGAAAATCAAATCATCTAAAATCGCCGCCAGAAAACCAAAACATCTAACATCGCCGCCGGAAAACCAAATCATATGACATTGCCACCAAAAAACCAACACATCGAACATCAACGTTGGAAAACCAAATCATCTGACATCGCCGCCAGAAAACCAACACATCCGAAATTGCCGCTGGAAAACCAAATCACCTGACATCTCGGCTGGAAAATCAACACATTCGACATCGTCGCCGGAAAACCAAATCATCTGACATCGCCGCCGGAAAACCAAACCATCTGACATCGCCGCCGGAAAACAAAATCATCTGACATCGCCGCCAGAAAACCAACACATCAGACATCTCCGCCGGAAAACCAAATCATCTGACATCACCGCCAAAAAACCAACACATCCGACATCGCTGCCGGAAAACCAAATCATGTGACGTCGCCGCCAGAAAACCAAAACATCCGACATTGCCACTGGAAACCAAAATCATATGACATCGCCGCGAGAAAACCAACACATCCGACATCGACGCCGGAAAACGAAATCATCTGACATCGCCGCCAGAAAACCAACACATCCGACATCACCGCCGGAAAACTAAACCATATAACATCGCCGCCGGAAAACCATTACATTCGACATCGCTGCCGGAAAACCAAATCATCTGACGTCGCCGCCAGAAAACCAAAACATCCGACATCGCCGCTGGAAAACCAAATCATATGACATCGCCGCCAGAAAACCAACACATCCGACATCGACGCCGGAAAACGAAATCATCTGACATCGCCGCCAGAAAACCAACACATCCGACATCACCGCCGGAAAACTAAACCATCCGACATCGCCGCCCGAAAACCAAATAATCTTACATCGCCGCCAGAAAACCAACACATCCGACATCGCCGCTGGAAAGCCAAATCATCTGACATCGTCGCCAGAAAACCAACACATCCGACATCACCGTCGGAAAACCAAATCATCTGACAATGCCGCCAGAAAACCAAAACATCCGACATCGCCGCCGGAAAACTAAGCCATCTGAAATCGCCTCCAGACATCCAACACATTCGACATTGCCACCGGAAAACCAAATCATCCGACATCGCCGCCGAAAAACCAATTCATCTGACATCACCGCCAGAAAACCAAATCATATAACATCTCCGCTGGAAAACCAAACCATCCGACATTGCCGCAGGAAAACTAAATCATCTGACATCGCCGCCAGAAAACCAACACATCCGACATCACCGCCGGAAAACCAAATCATTTAACATCGCCGCCAGAAAACTAAAACATCCGACATCGCTGCCGAATAACGAAATCATCCGACATCGCCGCCATAAAACCAACACATCCGACATCGCCGCCGGAAAACCATATAATCCGACATCGCCGCCGGAAAACTAAGCCATCCGACATCGCCCCCGGAAAACCAAATAATCTCACATCGCCGCCAAAAAAACAACTCATCCGACATCGCCGTCGAAAAGCCAAATCATCTGACATCGCCGCCAGAAAACCAACACATCCGACATCGCCGCCGGAAAACCAAATCATCTGACATTGCCGCTAGAAAACTAAAACATCTGACATCGTCGCCGGAAAACTATATCATCTGACATCGCCATCAGAAAACCAACACATCATACATCTTCGTCGGAAAACCAAATCATCCGACATCGCCTTCGGAAAACCAAATCATCTGACATCGCCGCCAGAAAATCAAATCATCTAAAATCGCCGCCAGAAAACCAAAACATCTAACATCGCTGCCGGAAAACCAAATCATATGACATCGCCACGAAAAAACCAACACATCGAACATCACCGTCGGAAAACCAAATCATCTGACATCGCCGGCAGAAAACCAACACATCCGACATTGCCGCTGGAAAACCAAATCATCTGACATCTCGGCTGGAAAATCAACACATTCGACATCGCCGCCGGAAAACCAAATCATCTGACATCGCCGCCGGAAAACCAAACCATCCGACATCGCCGCCGGAAAACAAAATCATCTGACATCGCCGCCAGAAAACCAACACATCAGACATCTCCGCCGGAAAACCAAATCATCTGACATCACCGCTAAAAAACCAACACATCTGACATCGCTGCCGGAAAACCAAATCATGTGACGTCGCTGGCAGAAAACCAAAACATCCGACATTGCCACTGGAAAACCAAATCATATGACATCGCCGCGAGAAAACCAACACATCTGACATCGACGCCGGAAAACGAAATCATCTGACATCGCCGCCAGAAAACAAACACATCCGACATCACCGCCGGAAAACTAAACCATATAACATCGCCGCCGGAAAACCAAATAATCTTACATCGCCGCCAGAAAACCAACACATTTGACATCGCCGCCAGAAAGCCAAATCATCTGACATCGCCGCCAGAAAACCAACACATCCGACATCGCCGTTGGAAAACCAAATCCTCTGACATTGCCGCCAGAAAACAAAAACATCCAACATCGACGCCGGAAAACTAAGTCATCTGACATCGCCTCCAGAAAACCAACACATCTGACATCGCCACCGGAAAACCGAATCATCCGACTTCGCCGCCGAAAAACCAAATCATCTGACATCACCGCCAGAAAACCAAATCATATAACATCTCCGCCCGAAAACCAAAACATCCGACATCACCGCCGGAAAACTAAATCATCTGACATCGCCGCCAGAAAACCAACACATCCGACATCACCGCCGGAAAACCAAATCATCTAACATTGCCGCCAGAAAACCAAAACATCCGACATCGCCGCCGGAAAACCAAATCATATGACATCACCATAGAAAACCAAGACATCCGAGATCGCCGCCGGAAAACCAAATCATCTAAAACCGCTGCCAGAAAACAAAAACATCCGACATTGCCGCCGGAAAACCAAATCATCTGACATCGTCACCAGAAAACTAACACATCCGACATTGCCGCCGGAAAATTAAATCATCCGGTATCGTCGCCGGAAAACCAAACCATTCGACCTCGCCGCCGAAAAACCAAATCATCTGACATCGCCGCCAAAAAACCAACACATCCGACATCGCCGTCGGAAAACCAAATCCTCTGACATTGCCGCCAGAAAACAAAAACATCCAACATCGACGCCGGAAAACTAAGTCATCTGACATCTCCTCTAGAAAACCAACACATCCGACATCGCCACCGGAAAACCAAATCATCCGACATCGCCGCCGAAAAACCAATTCATCTGACATCACCGCCAGAAAACCAAATCATATAACATCTCCGCTGGAAAACCAAAACATCCGACATCACCGCCGGAAAACTAAATCATCTGACATCGCCGCCAGAAAACCAACACATCCGACATCACCGCCGGAAAACCAAATCATCTAACATCGCCGCCAGAAAACCAAAACATCCGACATTGTCGCCGAAAAACCAAATCATCTGACATCACCCCAGGAAACCAAGACATCCGACATCGCCGCCGGAAAACTAAATCATCTAAAACCGCTCCCCGAAAACCAAAACCTCTGACATCGCTACCGAAAAACCAAATCATCTGACATCGCCTCCAGAAAACCAACACATCCGACATCACCGCCGAAAAACCAAATCATGCGACATCGCCGCCGGAAAACCAAACCATCCGACATCGCCGCTGGAATACTAAATCATCTGACATCACCACCAGAAAACCAACACAACCGACATCGTCGCTGGAAAACCAAATCATCCGATATCGCCATTGAAAAACCAAACAATCCGACCTCGCCGCCGGAAAACCAAATCATCTGACATCAGCACAAAAAAACAAACACATCCGACATCACCGCCGGAAAACCAAATCATCTGACATCGCTGCCTGAAAATCAACACATCTGACATCGCCGCTGGAAAACTAAATCATCTGACATTGCCGCCAGAAAACCAAAACATTCAACATCGCCATCGGAAAACCAAAACGGCCGACATCGCCGTCGGAAAAGCAAATCATCTGACATTGCCGCCAGAAAACCAACACATCCAACATCGCCGCCGAAAAACCAAATCATCCGACATCGCCGCCGGAAAACCAAACCATCCGACATCGCCGCCGGAATACCAAATCATCTGACATCGCCACCAGAAAACTAACACATCCGACCTCGCCGCCGGAAAAACAAATCGTCTGATATCGGCACCAAAAAACAAACACATTCGAGATCACCGCCGGAAAACCAAATCATCTGACGTCGCTGCCTGAAAATCAACACATCCGACATCACCGCCGGAAAACCAAATCATCTAACATCGCCGCCGGAAAACCAAAACATCCGATATCGCCCCTGGAAAACTAAATCATATGACATTGCATCCAGAAAACCAACACATCCGACATCGCCACCGGAAAACCAAATCAATCGACATCGCCGCCAGAAAACAAACACATTCGACATCGCCGCCGGAAAACCAAATCATCCGACATCGCCACCGGAAAACTAAACCATCTGACATTGCCGCCAGAAAACCAAATCATTTGACATTGACGCCAGAAAACCAAAAAATCTGACATTGCCGCGGGAAAATAAACAAATCCGACATCGCCGCCATAAAACCAACACATCCGACATCGCCGCTGGAAAACCAAATTATCTGACATTGCCGCCAGAAAACCCAAACATCTGACATCGCCACTGGAAAACCAATTCATTCGACATCACCGCCAGATAACCAAATCATCTGACATCGCCGTCGGAAAACCAAAATGTCCGACATCACCGTCGGAAAAGCAAATCATCTGACATCGCCGCCAGAAAACCAACACATCCGACATCGCCGCTGGAAAACCAAATCATCTAACATCGTCGCCAGAAAACCAAAACATCCGACATTGCCGCCGGAAAACCAAATCATCTGACCTCGCCCCCAGAAAACAAAGACATCCGACATCGCCGCTGGAAAACCAAATCATCTAAAACCGCTTCCAGAAAACCAAAACATCCGACATCGCTGCCAAAAAACGAAATCATCTGACATCGCTGCCATAAAACCAACACATCCGACATCGCCGCCGGAAAACCAAATCATCAGACATCGCCGCCTGAAAACTAAGCCATCCGACATCGCCCCCGGAAAACCAAATAATCTCACATTGCCGCAAGAAAACCGACACATCAGACATCTCCGCCGGAAAACCAAATCATCCGACATCGCCGCCGGAAAACTAAATCATCTGACATCGCCGCCAGAAAACCAAAACATCCGACATCGCCGCCGGAAAACGAAATCATATGACATCGCCACCAAAAAACCAACACATCCGACATCAACCCCGGAAAACCAAATCATCTGACACCGCCGGCAGAAAACCAACACGTCCGACATCGCTGCCGGAAAACTAAATCATCTGACGTCGCCGCCAGAAAACTAAAACATCCGACATCGCCGCTGGAAAACCAAATCATATGACATCGCCGCTGGAAAACCAACACATCCGACATCGACGCCGGAAAACAAAATCATCTGACATCGCCGCCAGAAAACCAACACATCCGACATCACCGCCGGAAAACTAAACCATCTGACATCGCCGTCGGAAAACCAAATAATCTTACATCGCCGCCAGAAAACCAACACATCCGACATCGCCGATGGAAAGCCAAATCATCTGACATCGTCGCCAGAAAACCAACACATCCGACATCGCCGCCGGAAAACCAAATCATCTGACAATGCCGCCAGAAAACAAAAACATCCGACATCGCCGCCGGAAAACTAAGCCATCTGACATCGCCTCCAGACATCCAACACATCCGACATCACCTCCGGAAAACCAAATCATCTAACATCACCGCCAGAAAACTAAAACATCCGACATCGCTGCCGAAAAACAAAATCATCTGACATCGCCGCCATAAAACCTACACATCTGACATCGCCGCCAAATAATCTCACATCTCCGCCAGAAAACCAACACATACGACATCGCCGTCAGAAAGCCAAATCATCTGACATCGCTGCCAGAAAACCAACACATCCGACATCGCCGCCGGAAAACCAAATCATCTGACATTGCCGTTAGAAAACTAAAACATCTCACATCGTCGCTGGAAAACTAAATCATCTGACATCGCCATCAAAAAACCAACACATCAGACATCTTCTTCGGAAAACCAAATCATCCGACATCGCCGCCAGAAAATCAAATCATCTAAAATCGCCGCCAGAAAACCAAAACATCTAACATCGCTGCCGGAAAACCAAATCATATGACATCGCCACCAAAAAACCAACACATCCAACATCACCGCCAGAAAACCAAATCATTTGACATCGCCGGCAGAAAACCAACACATCCGACATTGCCGCTGGAAAACCAAATCATCTGACATCTCGGCTGGAAAATCAACACATTCGACATCGCAGCCGGAAAACCAAATCATCCGACATCGCCGCCGGAAAACCAAACCATCCGACATCGCCGCCGGAAAACAAAATCATCTGACATCGCCGCCAGAAAACCAACACATCAGACATCTCCGCTAGAAAACCAAATCATCTGACATCGCTGCCAAAAAACCAACACATCTGACATCGCTGCCGGAAAACCGAATCATCTGACGTCGCCGCTAGAAAACCAAAACATCCGACATCGCCGCTGGAAAACCAAATCAAATGACATCGCCGTCAGAAAACCAACACATCCGACATCGACGCTGGAAAACGAAATTATCTGACATCGCCGCCAGAAAACCAACACATCCGACATCACCGCCAGAAAACTAAACCATCCGACATCGCCGACGGAAAACCAAATAAGCTTACATCGCCGCCAGAAAACCAACACATCCGACATCGCCGTTGGAAAGCCAAATCATCTGACATCGTCGCCAGAAAAGCAACACATCCGACATCGCCGCCGGAAAACCAAATCATCTGACAATGCCTCCAGAAAACCAAAACATCTGACATCGCCACCGGAAAATTAAGTCATCTGACATCGCCTCCAGAAAACCAACACATCCGACATCGCCACCGGAAAACCAAATCATCAGACATCACCGCCGAAAAACAAAATCATCTGACATCACCGCCAGAAAACCAATTCATCTAACATCACCGTCAGAAAACCAAAACATCCGACATCACCGCTGGAAAACTAAATCATCTGACATCGCTGCCAAAAAACCAACACATCCGACATCACCCTCGGAAAACCAAATCATCTAACATCGCCGCCAGAAAACTAAAACATCCGACATCGCTGCCGAAAAACAAAATCATCTGACATCGCCGCCATAAAACCATATCATCCGACATCGCCGCCGGAAAAGTAAGCCATCCGACATCGCCCACGAAAAACCAAATAATCTCACATCTCCGCCAGAAAACCAACACATCCGACATCGCCGTCAGAAAGCCAAATCATCTGACATCGCTGCCAGAAAACCAACACATCCGACATCGCCGCCGGAAAACCAAATCATCTTACATTGCCGCTAGAAAACTAAAACATCTGACATCGTCGCCGGAAAACTATATCATCTGACATCGCCATCAGAAAACCAACACATCAGACATCTCCGTCGGAAAACCAAATCATCCGACATCGCCGCCGGAAAACCAAATCATCTAACATCGCTGCTAGAAATCCAAATCATCTAAAATCGCCGCCAGAAAACCAAAGCATCTGACATCGCCGCCGGAAAACCAAATCATATGACATCGCCAGCAAAAAACCAACACATCCAACATCTTCGCCGGAAAACCAAATCATCTAACATCGCCGGCAGAAAACCAACACATCCGACATTGCCGCTGGAAAACCAAATCATCTAACATCTCGGCTGGAAAATCAACACATTCGACATCGCCGCCGGAAAACCAAATCATTCGACATCGCCGCCGGAAAACCAAACCATCCGACATCGCCACCGGAAAACAAAATCATATGACATCGCCGCCAGAAAACCAACACATCAGACATCTCCGCCGGAAAACCAAATCATCTGACATCGCTGCCAAAAATTCAACACATCCGACATCGCTGCCGGAAAACCAAATCATCTGACGTCGCCGCCAGAAAACCAAAACATCCGACATCGCCGCTGGAAAACCAAATCAAATGACATCGCCACCAGAAAACCAACACATCCGACATCGACGCTGTTAAACGAAATCATCTGACATCGCCGCCAGAAATCCAACACATCCGACATCACCGTCGGAAAACTAAACCATCCGACATCGCTGACGGAAAACCAAATAATCTTACATCGCCGCCAGAAAACCAACACATCCGACATCGCCGTTGGAAAGCCAAATCATCTGACATCGTCGCCAGAAAACCAACACATCCGACATCGCCGCCGGAAAACCAAATCATCTGACAATGCCGCCAGAAAACCAAAACATCCGACATCGCCGCCGGAAAACTAAGTCATCTGACATCGCCTCCAGAAAACCAAAACATCCGACATCTCCACCGGAAAACTAAATCATCCGACATCGCAGCCGAAAAACCAAATCATCCGACATCTCCCCTAGGAAAACTAAATCATCTGACATCGCCGCCAAAAAACCAACACATTCGACATCACCGCCGGAAAACCAAATCATCTAACATCACCGCCAGAAAACTAAAACATCCGACATCGCTGCCGAAAAACGAAATCATCTGACATCGCCGCCATAAAACCAACACATATGACATCGCCGCCGGAAAACCATATCATCCGACATCGCCGCCGGAAAACTAAGCCATCTGACATCGCCCCCGGAAAACCAAATAATCTCACATCCCCGCCAGAAAACCAACACATCCGACATCATCGTCGGAAAGCCAAATCATCTAACATCGCTGCCAGAAAACCAACACATCCGACATCGCCGCCGAAAAACCAAATCATCTGACATTGCCATTAGAAAACTAAAACATCTGACATCGTCGCCGGAAAACTATATCATCTGACATCGCCATCAGAAAACCAACACATCAGACATCTCCGACGGAAAACCAAATCATCCGACATCGCCGCCGGAAAACCAAATCATCTGACATCGCCGCCAGAAAACCAAATCATCTAAAATCGCCGCCAGAAAACCAAAACATCTGACATCGCCGCCGGAAAACCAAATCATATGACATCGCCACCAAAAAACCAACACATCCAACATCACTGCCAGAAAACCAAATCATCTGACATCGTCGGCAGAAAACCAACACATCCGACATTGCCGCTGGAAAACCAAATCATCTGACATCTCGGCTGGAAAATCAACACATTCGACATTGCCGCCGGAAAACCAAATCATCCGACGTCGCCGCCGGAAAACCAAACCATCCGACATCGCCGCCGGAAAACAAAATCATCTGACATCGCCGCCAGAAAACCAACACATCAGACATCTCCGCCGGAAAACCAAATCATCTGACATCGCTGCCAAAAAACCAACACATCCGACATCGCTGCCGGAAAACCAAATCATCTGACGTCGCCGCCAGAAAACCAAAACATCTGACATCGCCGCTGGAAGACCAAATCAAACGACATCACCGTCAGAAAACCAACACATCCGACATCGACGCTGGAAAACGAAATCATCTGACATCGCCGCCAGAAAACGAACACATCCGACATCACCGCCGGAAAACTAAACCATCCGACATCGCCGACGGAAAACCAAATAATCTTACATCGCCGCCAGAAAACAAACACATCCGAAAATGGAGTCCCCATCAAGCAAGCAAGGAATCAGAAAACCCTCATATATAAACAAATGCCAAGAGGCTGAGTACAAGTGTACAACTGAATACAATTGAAGAGACCTCAACCAACAAGCCTGGCGATGGTCAAAATACAAGTACAAAAAGCAAGGCAAATATGACTCAGGCCAAATGGCGCTCTCTGACGTCTTCCAATATCCCCAGCGTCTCTGAACGACCCAGGCTAGAGATTAGCTCTTGTATCAGTAAGGCATGCCGCTCGGCAGTGGATCTCAGCTTTTTGGCGTCGTCCTTGCAGGTTCCTTTGCCAAAACACTCGTCGAGTCTGCATCTCTTAGAGCCGGCCTTCAATTCGCAACCTCTCAGCTCCTTGCCAAGGTCACTTACTCTAAGCTCAACAGCGCTCCTAAGTGATGTCTCTTCAGTAATCTTTGCGTCCTGGGCTCTAATCTGCGCCTCTAGCGTGGCAATCTGCAGCTTCAGTTCATCTTCACGCTCCTTCCGCTTGGTAAGCGTGGCATTCCACAATGCTTCCCACTTGCTGAGTTGGGAATAAGCTTTGTTTAAGAGTTCCTTCTTGGAAGCAAGCAACTTGCTAACACCGTTCAAGGCTACTCCCACCTTTTCCTTCTTGTTGGTCTCTTCAGTCAACTCTGAACCCAACCTATTAATCAATTCAGTTTGTTCCCTCATAGTGAAGGTATCTTCATTCTTCTCATGACGCAACTGGAAGATCTCCTTCTCTAACTCATCATTGGCTTTCTTCAATTCTTCGTTTTCGGCCAGCAATTTGTTATACTTTTCAATCTCTATCGAAGTAGGTGCCTCAATCACTAGAAGATACAGAGGTTCCACAGCAGGATAAGGCATCAAGGAAATACTAGCTCTCTCGCGGATCCACGCCAAATAAGGATCATAAGCTTTGCTGTTGCTCTTAACAAGCAAAGCTTTCCCTCTCCTATGGATGTTAGCCCATGCACGTCTTAACCTGATCAAAACAGCCTCGTCTAATGAGCCCGTGAGATACAGAGATTCCTGTATCTCAACCTCAATAGGAGCATCTCTCAAGGCATAACCAAACTGTCTCACCAGCAGAGAAGGGTTATAGTTGATACAGCCTTTCCGTCTAATCAAAGGGACATTCGGAAAGCTGCTGCAACTATATATAATATCAGTGCCAAGCATACTCCGATCAAACCAAATGATGTTCTCAGCAGACAGCCCCATCAACTGGGAAGACCAATCCAAAGTATCAACAGCATCAACAAAAGGCCCTGTCTTCGGAAGATGTCCCTGGAACCACCTGTACAACAGAGGAAGACAACAAGAAACATTCTTGCCACGATGTTTCTCATTCTTATAGTGAATAGAGTGATAAACATCGCCCAAGAGAGTAGGAACTGGATACTTCGAGGCAAGAATCAAGAACGCATCTGAGTCAACAAAATCTGGCACATTAGGAAACAAAACAGTCCCATAGATGCAGACAGCTAGAATGGCACTAAAGGCAACCCAACATACACTCTTCGCGCACTGTGTAGCCTTCTCAACCAGGACAGACAAGTGAAAACCATAAGCTCCGTTCAGCTTGACCAAACCTCCATGGAACTCAGAAGCATCCAAACTGACAATCTCAGCAAGTGTAGCAAAATCAGGCTTAGCATCAACATGTATAAAGGGCATCTGGTCTAACACGGGAACTCCTAACATAGCAGAATACTCCTCCAAAGTGGGTTCCAGAATATAGTCGTGAAATAAGAAACATCTCAGCTGCGGCTCATAAATTTGCATCAAAGTATACACCCCAGTCGTCTCAAATGCGGAAGGGCTGTACAACAAACTAAGAAATCTCCCATAGGATACTCTTAACTCAGACCTCACTCTCTCCTCTGCTAGAGCAACCAACCCTAGCAAGGAACTGATATCTAGCGAATGCAACCGATAAGCAACTGTCCTCTTCGTGGACTCCATGTCTGGCCAAAAGATACACTAGAATCAGAGGGGAATGAACACACCTGTGACATAAATACACATTAATGATATGCAAAATGAGTATACAACAATGCAATATCCAAAATAATGCAACAGGGATCAAGTGATATATTGCTGAGGAGATCCATCCATAATATCTGTCTCCACAGACCCACAATACTGCTCAAACCTGGTCTCGACAGACCCATACCAATGCTCCAGCCTGGTCTCAATAGACCCAGAACACTGTTCTGATGAAGAAACCCAAGTAACCACACATACTGATCCAATATCAAGAAAACCGGGTAGTCTGAAGGTCTAGTTTCCTGCATGCCCCAGCCCCTCTCACAAGTAGATGTCCTATCAACTGACACAAGGTATGGCATCCTATGCGGTCGTCGGCGTCATAGACTTTCAAGACTGATGATACGATACCCAAAAGGTGTGGCATCATCATGTCCTGAAGAGGCCCTCCTCAGCCAACTTCCAATTGATCGGTCCCCATAGTCGACAATCCTCGGGTCAAACAACTTGTCGAGCCCTAAGGGCCAGGCAAGAAGCATCAAAGAGAATCTCGTCCGAGCGCAGATTTCGCGGCTAGCTGGTGCGAGCTAAGCAAGCAGGCTAACCACTACTCTCTACTTCTAAGTCTAGGTGTAACCTCAAGCCCAGGTCCGGCTTATCTCTCAACAGATCACCCCCTCCCCACAACAGCAATAACAATATAAAGCTGATAATAAAATGCGGAAAGTAAAGACAGAAAAGTAAATCTACCAAACCCACAACGGGAAAACAAGCGTTAGGATTGACTCGCGTAGGGAACCGTTGGAGTCCCCAACAGAGTCGCCAGCTGTCGCTACTGCGAAAATCGGCGCCGGCTATGACAGAAGAGTCGCCACCGTGCGTTATTTATTCCACAAGAGGGAAAGGAAACACTCAGAGTAAACCTAACGCAAAGAGGGAAAGGAATGGTCATCGCAACCAAATCCTGGATTCGGGAGTCGGTTACGCAAGGGGAAGGTATTAGCACCCCTCACGTCCGTCGTACTTGACGGGATCCATGCTTGTTTTCTGGTACGAATTGTATTCTATCTACACTAGAGGTCAAGGATGAAAGAAAATAAAATGACTCGGCAAAGTATCACACTCTATGCCTACGTATTCCCGTCTGGAACGAGAAATCAGAGTCAACGTAGTTCGCCTACCTACGGGAAAGGAGGGGAAGGTTGCTCGCTAGGATACATCATCCTATGCCTACGTACTTTCATACAGCATGAAAGATCAGAGCAAACGTAGTTCGGGCTACGGAAGACACAAGCTTGTCTGACTG
Organism: Lathyrus sativus; assembly: GCA_963859935.3. Classification (NCBI taxonomy): domain Eukaryota; kingdom Viridiplantae; phylum Streptophyta; class Magnoliopsida; order Fabales; family Fabaceae; genus Lathyrus; species Lathyrus sativus. Next base: position 139,911,246 of record OZ012736.1, on the reverse strand, counting down.
TTTTTTACCTTATGAAAGGGTTTTTTCTTGATTAAGAGTCCAAGCGGACAAAAATGACACTTTGATGTTTGTTTTGAATCCTTTACGAAAGAAGTGTTTTTTTAGTGTGTTTGCAATCTCTGACGCACTAGAGACTATGATTTGAGAGTGACTACATCGTATGTCACCCTAAGGTTAACACACTAAGCAATCAGATTACTGAAGAGTGACCCTCTAGCAACCTTTTCTCAAATAGCTTAAGGTTCGTAGCTGTCATACCCTAAACTTGTCCTACCCTTTTGTAAATATTTTCGCATTTATTGTTTTGTGCCATTTAGACACGTGTCATCTCGCAATTGGTCGATTTTTCAAAAATTTATCTTTTGACCAATCAAAATGTGACATGTGGCCTAAAAGGACTTTTTGTGTATTTTATTTCTTTTCTTAATTTCATAAACCCTTTTCTTTTTTCTTCCTTTTTTTTTTTTTCAAAAAAAAGTATTATTCATAACAATATTTTATGCACTTATATAACTCTTTTATTTGTAAATATCTTTTTATTTTTTAGCTTGTTTCACATATACATTTATTAATATCTTTTTTTTTATATATTTAATTTTCTTTTTTAAAAAAAAAATAGTCATTAGTTTAGTTTAAATTAATCTACTCATTTGTTAATATTTATTTATGTGTTCTGTTAACATTCATTCTTTAATTAATTGTGTTAGTTAGTATTTTAATTAACATTGTTAATCTTTGTTTATTATTAATTAATTAAACTAAATTGCTGAAAAAATAAAAAAAGAGAAAAAGCTGAGGGTACAGGTAGCAGGGCGGAAGGCCCATGCGGTTTGGTGGCCCTTTAGGGTTCCGTTTTCCATTCCATTTAAGGGGAGTTTTTTTCAGAGTAATGAAAAAGGGATTTTTACTGTTCATCGCTATCTCAAACCCCTAAATCGGCGCCCCTTTTCTGAAGAACCCTAAATCGAAGGGTAAATTCTTCCCCTCTTTCCCTCTTCACATACCGCCGCCGTTTCTCTTTCCTTCATCATCAAGATTGACGCCGTGAAAAAACCTTTTTCCCACCATCATCATTATCGTTCAACCTTTAACCAAAAAAAAAACGATCCGACTCCACCATCGCCTTCTTTTAATCACTTCAGCCCCAAAACCTTCCATCCCATCACTGAATTTCTCCTCCAGAAAACAAAGTAAATTTGCCATAACCGGAAGTTCCTCGAACTCCATGATCTCTAGGTGATGATTTCAGCTTCGAATTGCAACAACATATCGGGCGTCAACTCCGTTTCGTAGCAGCATCAACGAGGCGACAATCGTGCAACAGCAGTTTGGTTTGGCGACACGACATTTCCAGCTCTTACACGAGGTCCTTTAGCAGCAACAATTGGACTTAGAAGCAATGCGATTCATTTTCCTTTAGCAGCAAGGCGGTCATCTGCTCTATGCCATGTTTGTGTGTGTTCTTTTTGGAAAAAAATACTGTTGTTAGTATTGTGGCATGCTGCTGCTAATGTTTCCCATTCGCAATTAACTTGAACTAGTTGTTTACGGTATTGATGATTTCGTTTCATGAAACATATGGTGTCATCTATGTTTTTGATTTGATTGTCAGTTTTTCTTTGAATATCAGGATTGCTGGTTATGTACATGATCTGTGGTTTGGCTCGATGGTGTTCGATGTTCGGTTTACCAAGTATTGAGTTATTTGTTGTTTATCGTTGCGTGTTTCAATAGGTTTGTTTATGCTAGTGCGTGTTTGATATCCTTGAGGAATTTCTGTGCGTGCTTACTTTGTAAATATAATGTTGTGTTGCTGTGGTATTTAAGGCTCATGTCGGTTTTTACGACGTTAAGTTAAATAAGCACAGGTTGACATATTTATTGCCAAGTTTGTGCATCAGGTACGAATAATTCAGGGTATTATTGCTGTTAGATCTAGCTCTGAATCATCAAAGTTGTAGTAACAATATTCCAGTTTTATGATAATATTGTATTATTGGAATTAACTCTGTTTTGATTTTGCAAGGTTTTTTCTACTGTGCTGAGATTGGAACAGATCGGTTGGCTCATGCTATTTTGACTCTATATGTTTGGTTGGGACAATTTGAGCTTGGGAGTTGATCTAAAATACAAACTTGATAGGTGTTTCTCAATATGTATGCTAATTATAATCTTTTTTTTCTCCCTTTTGTTTTTACTGGTACAGTGGGAACTTTAGTTTATTTTATATATGGTAAATATTATTTCCCTTTCTCTTAACTGCTTTCCTATCAAACGTTAAAGTAATTAGTATACAATATAATAGTTTTGTTTGATTTCTATTCCATTGTGGTGAGTTGAATTCATGGGCTTGACAATTCATATTTATTCTATCACAAGCTTCCGATGAGAATTCTGCCAAGTTCAGGTGTATAATCTTTAATTTGCGAACGTATATCATTTCAAATGTTTATAGTTTATTTTGTAACTTTTCTATCCGATTTAGTTTTTTTTAGATAATTCAAAACACTTTTTTTTATTTTAAAAAAAATCTTGGACTTCTTTTTCAAACTAATTTTCAAGAACTTCTTAATTGAATCATTTTCTTAATCAATAACGGAAAAATTCTTAAGGTCTTGCACCTTTTGAGTTCTTGAATAGTCACTATTGGGGCGTACGCCTTAAGTAGGGCATTGTTCGACTTTCTTCGCTCCAAAATACGCCCTTTGATTATTTAAATTTAAACTCTTGAAGTCTAGCACTTCTCGAGTTTTTGAATGAACGTTATTAAGGTGTACACCTTAAATAATGTATTGTTCATTTTTTATATATATAATTAATTTATTAGGCAATTCAACTTTTATTTTTGTACTAGTAAGTAACATATTTTAAACAATTCAATAAATTACGCTTTAGATTTTTTTCAAATTTACTTTTAAATTTTAATTAATTTATTTTATTCAAATCAATCTATTTTAACTTACAATCTATTTTTCAGCTTATTTCTAAAATATGTGTGATTTTCTTTAAATCCTGTTTCAGTATATTTTTTAATACCAAATTATTTCTCAATTAAGTCATAAAGATTAAATTCTTGAAGTCTAGCACTTCTTGAATTTCTAGACAAACATTATTGGGGTGTACACCTTAAATAATATGTCATTCAACTATTCGTTTAGTACGTGATTCGGACACAAAAATATTATAGGAATCTAGTATTCTGTGTAATATTTCCGCTGTTTATCCAAATATTTTTCAAATAAAAATGGTGTTATTGAAATCTAGCATTTCGGTAATACCCCGATTATTTAGTTGTGGGACCGACGTCTCATTTATTAAATAATTGATATTTTCGAATCCAATCTCGCGTTTTCACTTCTCACACGTTCACAAATTATCTTCATACCCCTTTCGCTTCAAATATTTTTCTCGATCAAACTTCGAAAGAAGGAGATACTTGGAATCTAGCATTCCTCGTGTCTTCAAGTGGATAATTCTCAAGGCACGCCTTTGAGTTGTTATTCGTTCAACCTTTCGACTCTTTCAAAATTCAATCATTTTCAAGCATTCTCCTAAGTCGAATGCTCGTCCGCATTCGCAACCTTTGACACTTCGCACACACATTCACAATTCCTCGTGGTCTCGATATTAGGAGCACCCTCAGGGACTAATATCGTTTCTCACAACCTTAACACTTGACACGTCGTCAAGTCGGTTCCATCTTCAATCATATCCTCGACACGTCGTCGAACCAGTTCAAAATAACTTCCTTTTGGCCTCGCATGCCATTTTTCGATTCCTTCAAACATTTTTAAAACTTACGCAAGAGGGATATTCTCAGAATCACGCATTCTTTGAATATTCGAATGAATAACTCTTGAGGCGCGCCCTTGAGTTGTTATTAGTTCATTCTGTCAATTTCAAAACATCCAACTCTTTATCTTCAACTTATTCAGTCAATTCCCGAAAGAACTGAGTTCTTGGAATCTCGCATTCCTTGAATTCTTGAGTGACAAGCTCTTGAGGCACGCTCTTGGGTTGCTTGTCAGTCACTCTTTCTTCTCCTTCTCAAACCTCCAACCTATTCAACCTCATATTTTTCGTGGTCGTCTCCACGAACTACGGACGCTCTGATTCTTTATTCATTCTTGAATATAAGATACGTAGGCACAAGATTGCGATGATCTTGGCGAGCACACTTCTATCCATCTTCCGTTTTCCCCCATCCTTTCCTGTGGTCGAACTACAACGCTCTGATTTCTCATTCTCGTCCGAATGAGCATACGTAGGCACAAGGGCCCCAATCCTTGGCGAGCACCCTATCTTATAACCCCCCATTCCCCTAGCATATTTACCTTTTATCCTACCAATTCTACCTCTAACAACTAGAAGAAAACAAGCAAACCTAGACAACACTCCCCGCAGTTACCTTAAGAGGTTCCCGTCGAGTACGACGGACGTGAGGGGTGCTAATACCTTCCCCTCACGTAACCGACTCCTGAACCCGGAACTTGGTTGCGACAACCCTGTTCCTATCCTTTCATTTTTAGGAGGTTTTCTCGATATTTTCCTCTCCCGTTTATTCGGGAAAAATAAAGTTCGGTGGCGACTCTGTCGAACCGCATTTCCGCGCCTTTCGCGCGAGGGTCGTATGTTCGAATGAATTTTTCGAGGTGCGACAGGTGGCGACTCTGCTGGGGAAGTTTGCTCCATGCAAAGAGAGAGTCGAGCCTATCTTTTAGTTTGTGAGGAGTGTTTGTTTTTTATTTGTTTTCTTTTCGTATTTGTTCTCTTGTGGATTTTATTTGTGCTTGTTATCTTGGTTGCCTGTTGGTTTTTGGGATGGCATCATGAGTAAGGCTCTACGCCCGAGCTTTGGTAAAAGCAGAGAGAACACATAGTTTAGAATTGGTAGTCGAGCAGTGTTAGTCTCTGAGGACTTGCTCCTTATGGGCCTAGCATGAAAGCTCCTCCAGAGGAGACCTATTCGTAGATCTCGTCGTAACGCAGCTAGCCTGTTGCACGACTTGATTAATGAAGGGTCTGTGATTCTGGGAACCTTTTGTTAGCACCAATTCTGATATTGGTGGTCGTGTAGTGTTAGTCTCCAAGGACTCGCTCCTTGTGCGCCTAGCACGAGGACCCCGCTCAGGGGAGACCTTATCGTTATTATCGTCGTAATACAGCCAGCCTGTTGCGTGACGCTAATACGACTAGTGTCTGAGATCCTGGGAACCAAACGTAGAAACCATCCCGTAAGTGGGTTTATGGGTAGAATGTTTAGATCTTCCCGCATAGGTCATACCTGTCAATGTTCTTTGAGAAGGAATTACGGTTACTTATCTATTACAGTTACCAGCTTCAGGAGTTGTTTGACTATGATCTTGGGATCCTGGATCTTGTATCTTGCATTGCATCTTGCATATCATTTGCATTGCATTTCATATGTTGTGCATTTTGCATTTCCAGTCCTTCAACAGAATCTTATGTCTTCGTTCCTTCCTCTCCAGTAAATCAAGCTGATTCCCCGACACCAGTACGCAACTAGAGCCAATACCAGACGAATGATGGAGCAGATTCAATAGGAGCAGGTCGCCTTCAGGGAAGAATTGGATTCTATGAAAGGAAAGATTGACCAGATCCTCGAAGCCATCCTCGCAGCCAGGAGAGAGGAAGAACAGCGTGAAGCCGCCGCTGTCGTCAACAACAATGGTCAAGGACAAGGGTCTACTGCCATCCCTTTGGTTCCAATTCCAAATTCTCATGGGATGCCGTTGAACTTCAACAACGCAGTCGAGGTAAACACTTCTCAGCCAATCCCAGTGCCTGGAGTTATCGTTGGAGTTATCCCGCAAGCCCAGCCTGCTGCTGTGCAAATCCCGGTTCCTCATGTCGAAGATACTTTGATGGATCAGTATGACGTTGTTCAGAACTATCATGCTGCTATCCCCATTGCCAGTCCTGTTGCTGCTCAGGATTCTAAAGCCATGAAGATGTGCCGAGATCTAGCCGAGAGACTCCGAGCCATGGAGGGGCATAACTCAAATTCTTTCAGTGCTTTGGAACTGTGCTTGGTGCCTGATGTTGTCATTCCTCCCAAGTTCAAGGCGCCCGAATTTTCAAAGTACAAAGGTCTCAGTTGCCCGAATATTCATCTGAAGATGTACTGTCGCAAGATGGCTGCCTATGCCAAAGATGAAAAGCTCATGATCCATTGCTTCCAAGACAGCTTGTCTGGGGCATCACTCGAATGGTATATGCAGCTGGAGCGTAATAGTGTGCGCACTTGGGCCGAGATAGCTGATGCATTTGTCAAGCAGTACAAGTACAATACCGACCTTGCTCCTAATCGTACTCAGCTCCAGAATATGACTCAGAAGGATGGCGAATCCTTCAAGGAGTACGCGCAACGGTGGAGAGAGCTAGCCGCAAGGGTGCATCCACCCCTTGTTGATCGTGAATTGATTGACATCTTCATGGGTACTTTACAAGGCCAGTACTACGAAAAGATGATCGGTAGTGTCTCTGCTGGATTCTCTGACTTGGTGATCGTCGGTGAGAGAATTGAAGAAGGGTTGAAGAGTGGAAAGATCCCAGGAGGTTCCAACAACCAGGCCAATGCCAAGAAGCCTTTCAATGGATACAAGAAGAAGGAGGGCGAAACAAATGCCATCTTTTTGCAGAAAGGGCAAGCTTCTCAACAAGCTCCCGCTCCTATGCCTTATCAGGTCCCCTATTATCAGTATCCATATGCTGCTGCCGCGCAATATGCTCCAATGCCTTATCAGCCTGCTGTTCAAGCAGTGCAAGCTCAGATGCCACGGCAACAGGCTCCTCAGCAACAAGTCTACAATCAGCAAGGATACCAATATCCTCCTCAGCAACAGCAAATGCAAGCTACTCAACAACGACAAGGTACTCGCCCACAGCGTCAGCAGAGAACATGGAGGCCAGATAGAGTCTTTGATCGTCTACCAATGACATATGCTAAAATCTTTGCTCAGTTTATGGAGAAAAAAGCCGTTGTTCCAAGAGATTTGGCTCCTCCAACCGTCATTCCTGCCGACTACGATGCAAATGCTCATTGTGAGTTTCATAAGGGCGCTCCAGGTCATACCATTGAGGACTGCAGAGCTTTCAAGCACATAATTCAAGACATGATCGATAGGGATGCTATCAACTTCAATGGAAAGTCTCCAAATATCATCAACAATCCGATGCCACCAGTCAACTAGTGCCAACGTCAGATTGATTCCAGTCAAGTTTATTCCCCGAAGAAGGCAGTCATGTTGCCATTTCATTATTCATAGTTTCTTATGTTTTGTCTTTGTTTATTTAAGTATTGTATGCTTTGAACAATTGCCATTCGTATTTGGTTTTCATTAATGTATCGTTTATGCATGTTTTGAATTAGTTACGTCGTATTCACTCATTTTTCACTTATCACCGACACATTTATTCACTCCACTCTATTCACTGTTGTTTAGCTTGATTTGAGGGAGGATGATGAAAACGAGATACCCATAATCGCAAACGGTATGCTTTCAGATAGAATCTCGTCAATGATATACAGGCATTGCTTCAATTCCCCAAAACACCGGAGTTATAAGGAGTTAATCCCTAGTAAACCACTTTGAGCCTAGAAGTAGCAGTTTCCTTCGGATATTCAAACCCTTACACTCAACCTGGGGCAGGGTAGTGTTCAGTTAATCCAATCCCGTATTCGAATCAATATCTAAAAGACGGTTGTTCATCAAAGACCCATGCTATGGCAGTCCCAACAAAATCCAAAAAAATCAAAAGCCTGCTAAGTCAGACACCTTAGAGGGGACTTAGGCAAAATCAAGGCAATCCCGATGGATTTGACAAACAAAGTCAATCCATGCAAAAGTTAGGGATCAAAAACAAAAGCAAAAGAGGACCCCGAAACCCTCAACAAAAAAAGGGGATTCAGTGGCCACCCAAATCAAAGGGACACTGACATTCATCAAAGCCAAAATAAGGTGACTACCACGTCGAGCAAACCTTGAATTTTCAAGCTTACACCGTCCAGGCAAGTGTAGGATTAACTGAGCGTAGGACTGGAGATCATTAAAGGGGTGGGTACAAATCACATTTTGAGCCTAATATCCTTTGTTTCATAAACGCGAACCAGACCACGTTATAACCCTCAAAAGACCTAATTGAGGCGAGGTTTATTCTGAAAGCATATTATCGCAAGGTGGCGTAACTTGACTCCTCACATGATTTCTAACCATCAATATTGGTGTCATTTTGCTTGCTATGCCTTTTCGCACCAATCAAGCAGCACAACGTCTGGGCTAGCAGTCCATTCGTCTCACACTATCACGACACTTCAATAAATGACACACTTTTTCAAAACTTACCGTGAACTTTGCATTAATATTACCATCTAGGAATGTACAATTTTAATTGCAAATCAGTGCTAGGTATTCAAAGACACTCCAGCAAGAGGCGATCGAGGAGAAACTTGACTTTCAGTGGCGTACACGAGGCAAGACTACTTCAGAACCCACAGGCTGGGGCAAATCACTTAGCAGCTCGAGCAGGGGCATATCATTACCATATTCAGACTGGGGCAAGGCCAGGTCGTCTTGACCATCAAGAAGAGTTGCAACCTTCTCTGAAGGAAATTGACAACAAATCACCAAGTACCCAGACTTGGGGCATCCAGAGCATCATCTTCTGCTTCAATCAGCGTGTCTTCAACAAGCTGCGTGTCGAGGAAATCAATCCCTCCCACCACCCGAAGTCCAATCCGCATTGGCAACTACCCAAAGTCCACCACGCTGGCATCGCCCTGCATTTCCAATTACTCGTCTGCAATCATATGCATCATACGCATCGCATTCGATCTCATAAATATCTTGCATCATATGCATACCCCAATAATACCATGCTTCCCCAGCTCTTGCATCTACGCTCGTCAGCATTTGCATCTGCACTTCCATTCGTTATGGAACTTCATTAGTCATCCAACATTCATATATGCAAGTCAAGGTCCAGGATCAATCTCGAAGATTTCCAAGACCGTCGACCGCCCCGTCAGGGGCATCTTCCGTAAGATGGTGGGTTTGTTCCACGATTTTCAAGAGCTTCAAAGCAGTCATCAACCCAGTCAGGGGCAATCTTCTGCAATTGTGGGTTTCTCCCACAAAATTTGAAGTTATTCAAAGCAAGATTCAGCCCAGTCAGGGGCATCTTTTTTCAAGACCATGGACGTCTCCCGTGACGTATTTCAACTGCGTAGTTGATCAAATATGCAAATCAACATTCAGCCCAGTCAGGGGCATACCATTTAAGACTGTGGGCGTTCTCCACGAAGTTGTTCAACCTTTTGTTGGGCAAATCCAAGAAGTTCAGCGCAAGATCCAACCCGAGCAGGGGTATCTTCAGCAAGACCGTGAGCGTTCCTCACAAAGTTGTTCATCCTTTGTTGAGCAAGACAAGGCATCAAGACAAATTCAGCCCAGTCAGGGGCATCCTCTTCAGAATTCATGGGCGTAAACATGAAATCATTTCAGCAAATTTTGATTTCCAAGCAAAGACGGTGGACGTACCCCGTCGACTCATTTCAAATTCAATTTTCCTCTTTGGGGTTTCCCTAGTGAGTTGTACCCAGCAAGCGTGACTGTTGTCATTTGCCTTACTATCATCCTTTTGGTGATAGTCGAACTTCGTCACTTCAACCTAGCCCGCATCCTTTTGGTGTTGGTAAACTTCAAATCTGTGTTGTCTTATCATCCTTTTGATGATAGCAACCTATTTTGTTTGTGTTTTCGCTCTACCATCCTTTTGGTGGTAGGTCTGGTACTTCGTCGATATCAGATTGTGCGATATTTCTTTTTTGTTTTTGCTCTACCATCCTTTTGGTGGTGGGTCTGGTACTTCGTCGGTATCAGATTGCGCGATGTTTTGTTTGTGTTTTCGCTCTACCATCCTTTTGGTGGTAGGTCTGGTACTTCGTCGGTATCAGATTGTGCGATATTTCTTTTTTGTTTTCGCTCTACCATCCTTTTGGTGGTGGGTCTGGTACTTCGTCGGTATCAGATTGCGCGATGTTTTGTTTGTGTTTTCGCTCTACCATCCTTTTGGTGGTAGGTCTGGTACTTCGCCGGTATCAGATTGTGCGATATTTCTTTTTGTTTTCACTCTACCATCCTTTTGGTGGTGGGTCTGGTACTTCGTCGGTATTAGATTGCGCGATGTTTTGTTTGTGTTTTCGCTCTACCATCCTTTTGGTGGTAGGTCTGGTACTTCGTCGGTATCAGATTGTGCGATGTTTTGTTTGTGTTTTCGCTCTACCATCCTTTTGGTGGTAGGTATGGTACTTCGTTGGTATCAGATTGTGCGATATTTCTTTTGTGTTTGCGCTCTACCATCCTTTTGGTGGTAGGTCTGGTACTTCGTCGGTATCAGATTGCGCGATGTTTTCTTTTATGTTTTCGCTCTACCATCCTTTTGGTGGTAGGTCTGGTACTTCGTCGGTATCAGATTGTGCGATATTTCTTTTATGTTCTCGCTCTACCATCCTTTGGTGGTAGGTCTGGTACTTCGTCGGTATCAGATTGTGCGATGTTTCGTTTGTGTTTTCGCTCTACCATCCTTTTGGTGGTAGGTCCGGCGTTTCGTCGATGTCAGATTGTGCGATATTTTATTTGTGTTTTCGCTCTACCATCCTTTTGGTGGTAGGTCTGGTACTTCGTCGGTAGCAGATTGCGCGATGTTTTCTTTATGTTTTCGCTCTACCATCCTTTTGGTGGTAGGTCTGGTACTTCGTCGGTATCAGATTGTGCGATATTTCTTTTGTGTTTTCGCTCTACCATCCTTTTGGTGGTAGGTCTGGTACTTCGTCGGTATCAGATTGCGCGATGTTTTCTTTTATGTCTTCGCTCTACCATCCTTTTTGCGGTAGGTCTGGTACTTCGTCGGTATCAGATTGCGCGATGTTTTTCTTTTATGTTTGCGCTCTACCATCCTGTTGGTGGTAGGTCTGGTACTTCGTCGGTATCAGATCGCGCGATGTTTTCTTTTGTGTTTTTGCTCTACCATCCTTTTGGTGGTAGGTCTGGTACTTCGTTGGTATCAGATTGTGCGATATTTCTTTTGTGTTTTCGCTCTACCATCCTTTTGGTGGTAGGTCTGGATCTTCGTCGGTATCAGATTGTGCGATGTTTCGTTTGTGTTTTCGCTCTACCATCCTTTTGGTGGTAGGTCTGGCGTTTCGTCGATGTCAGATTGTGCGATATTTTATTTGTGTTTTCGCTCTGCCATCCTTTTGGTGGTGGGTCTGGTATTTCGTCGATATCAGATTGCACGATGTTTGTGTGTGTTCTCGCTCCATCATCCTTTTGGTGGTGGGTCTGTCACTTGGATTGGTGTCAGATTGTGCGATTATGTTTTGCTTTACCATCCTTTTGGTGGTAATAGCCGTGTGTGTTTCATCCCATCATCCTTTTAGGTGATGACGACTTGTGCCAGTTATTTACAGCTTACTCAGAGGTTTACATCACCCAGCATCTTCAATTCTCAAACACCTTTTTTTTCTTTCGGACAAATTCAGGATCTTCTTCATATCTAATTGACTTCTACCTTAGGAATATGAACGCTAAATCCAGTTCATTTTCCTATGTTTAAGCCGATTAGATAGGGGCATCTGTCATACCCTAAATTTGTCCTACCCTTTTGTAAATATTTTCGCATTTATTGTTCCGTGCCATTTAGACACGTGTCATCTCGCAATTGGTCGATTTTTCAAAAATTTATCTTTTGACCAATCAAAATGTGACATGTGGCCTAAAAGGACTTTTTTGTGTATTTTATTTCTTTTCTTAATTTCATAAACCCTTTTCTTTTTTCTTCCTTTTTTTTTTTTCAAAAAAAAGTATTATTCATAACAATATTTTATGCACTTATATAACTCTTTTATTTGTAAATATCTTTTTATTTTTTAGCTTGTTTCACATATACATTTATTAATATCTTTTTTTTATATATTTAATTTTATTTTTTTTAAAAAAAATAGTCATTAGTTTAGTTTAAATTAATCTACTCATTTGTTAATATTTATTTATGTGTTCTGTTAACATTCATTCTTTACTTAATTGTGTTAGTTAGTATTTTAATTAACATTGTTAATCTTTGTTTATTATTAATTAATTAAACTAAATTGCTGAAAAAATAAAAAAAGAGAAAAAGCTGAGGGTACAGGTAGCAGGGCGGAAGGCCCCATGCGGTTTGATGGCCCGTTAGGGTTCCGTTTTCCACTCCATTTAAGGGGAGTTTTTTTCAGAGTAATGAAAAAGGGATTTTTACTGGTCATCGCTATCTCAAACCCCTAAATCGGCGCCCCTTTTCTGAAGAACCATAAATCGAAGGGTAAATTCTTCCCCTCTTTCCCTCTTCACATACCACCGCCGTTTCTCTTTCCTTCATCATCAAGATTGACGCCGTGAAAAAACCTTTTACCCACCATCATCATTATCGTTCAACCTTTAACCAAAAAAAAAAACGATCCGACTCCACCATCGCCTTCTTTTAATCACTTCAGCCCCAAAACCTTCCATCCCATCACTGAATTTCTCCTCCAGAAAACAAAGTAAATTTGCCATAACCGGAAGTTCCTCGAACTCCATGATCTCTAGGTGATGATTTCAGCTTCGAATTGCAACAACATATCGGGCGTCAACTCCGTTTCGTAGCAGCATCAACGAGGCGACAATCGTGCAACAGCAGTTTGGTTTGGCGACACGACATTTCCAGCTCTTACACGAGGTCCTTTAGCAGCAACAATTGGACTTAGAAGCAATGCGATTCATTTTCCTCCTTCAACAAGCTCAAGTCGCGGTGATGTGCGTACCTCTTCGGTTGGTGTATTCTCTATATAATCATTTTGCTTGCCTTTGTTTACCGATAGTTTACAACTGTTGATTGTTGGTGTCCTACCTGTATGTAGATTTCGGTTCAGTCGATCCCGTTTAATGAAATTTCTCTGCTGATTATGAATGAATGTCAAGTGTTGTGGTTATATAGCATCATTCGCATTACAATTTTGGTCTCAGCAATATCACTTTCTGCGTGTATTTAATTTCCTGCCCAATTTATTTACATTGTCTGTTTGTTTTTGTGTTGAGATTACGCAGTGCAGTTTTCTTGAGCTTGGTTGCGTGACACTCTGTAACATGTTTTCATTGAGACAGAACTTGCTTCGGTTGAGAGGGCCTATTTTACTGATATGCCATGTTATTTGCTGTTAAAGACCACTCAAGTAAACTATAAGCAGGTTTCTATATAAGTAACCGTGAAAAACTGTTGTGCTTGTTTTTTTTCTTTTCTATGCTGGTTGGTTTCAAGTAGGATTACGTTAACTTGGTTTCTGTTCAAACCATAATCATGTCTGAGTTGTGGTTGTTGCGATTACTCCTATATTTTCTTGATGTGTTTGCTGCAATTTATTTGCTTTAATCTAACAACCATCCAGTTCAAAAACTTTGTTTGTCGCATTTGTTAAATTATCATCAGGAGTTTCGATGTTATGATACGCTTCGGTGCCGTAGATTGTTTTCGCTTATTTACACCATAAGAATGAGCGGTGGCTTCAGTGAGTGTATGATTTTGCACGTTACGCAGCTTTTTTTAGTTTTTCTTTGACGCATTTGAGAGTGTCTCTTTCATTCAGAGTTTGAATATATGATTAATGCTTGGTTTGAATTTCACCTGAGCACTTTTTGCTCTCTGAAGATGTGATGCGCTTTGCAAGGCGGTCATCTGCTCTATGCCATGTTTGTGTGTGTTCTTTTTGGAAAAAAATACTGTTGTTAGTATTGTGGCATGCTGCTGCTAATGTTTCCCATTCGCAATTAACTTGAACTAGTTGTTTACGGTATTGATGATTTCGTTTCATGAAACATATGGTGTCATCTATGTTTTTGATTTGATTGTCAGTTTTGCTTCGAATATCAGGATTGCTGGTTATGTACATGATCCGTGGTTTGGCTCGATGGTGTTCGATGTTCGGTTTACCAAGTATTGAGTTATTTGTTGTTTATCGTTGTGTGTTTCAATAGGTTTGTTTATGCTAGTGCGTGTTTGATATCCTTGAGGAATTTCTGTGCGTGCTTACTTTGTAAATATAATGTTGTGTTGCTGTGGTATTTAAGGCTCATGTCGGTTTTTACGACGTTAAGTTAAATAAGCACAGGTTGACATATTTACTGCCAAGTTTGTGCATCAGGTACGAATAATTCAGGGTATTATTACTGTTAGATCTAGCTCTGAATCATCAAAGTTGCAGTAACAATATTCCAGTTTTATGATAATATTGTATTATTGGAATTAACTCTGTTTTGATTTTGCAAGGTTTTTTCTACTGTGCTGAGATTGGAACAGATCGGTTGGCTCATGCTATTTTGACTCTATATGTTTGGTTGGGACAATTTGAGCTTGGGAGTTGATCTAAAATACAAACTTGATAGGTGTTTCTCAATATGTATGCTAATTATAATCTTTTTTTTCTCCCTTTTGTTTTTACTGGTACAGTGGGAACTTTAGTTTATTTTATATATGGTAAATATTATTTCCCTTTCTCTTAACTGCTTTCCTATCAAACGTTAAAGTAATTAGTATACAATATAATAGTTTTGTTTGATTTCTATTCCATTGTGGTGAGTTGAATTCATGGGCTTGACAATTCATATTTATTCTATCACAAGCTTCCGATGAGAATTCTGCCAAGTTCAGGTGTATAATCTTTAATTTGCGAACGTATATCATTTCAAATGTTTATAGTTTATTTTGTAACTTTTCTATCCGATTTAGTTTTTTTTTAGATAATTCAAAACACTTTTTTTTATTTAAAAAAAAATCTTGGACTTCTTTTTCAAACTAATTTTCAAGAACTTCTTAATTGAATCATTTTCTTAATCAATAACGGAAAAATTCTTAAGGTCTTGCACCTTTTGAGTTCTTGAATAGTCACTATTGGGGCGTACGCCTTAAGTAGGGCATTGTTCGACTTTCTTCGCTCCAAAATACGCCCTTTGATTATTTAAATTTAAACTCTTGAAGTCTAGCACTTCTCGAGTTTTTGAATGAACGTTATTAAGGTGTACACCTTAAATAATGTATTGTTCATTTTTTATATATATAATTAATTTATTAGGCAATTCAACTTTTATTTTTGTACTAGTAAGTAACATATTTTAAACAATTCAATAAATTACGCTTTAGATTTTTTTCAAATTTACTTTTAAATTTTAATTAATTTATTTTATTCAAATCAATCTATTTTAACTTACAATCTATTTTTCAGCTTATTTCTAAAATATGTGTGATTTTCTTTAAATCATGTTTCAGTATATTTTTTAATACCAAATTATTTCTCAATTAAGTCATAAAGATTAAATTCTTGAAGTCTAGCACTTCTTGAATTTCTAGACAAACATTATTGGGGTGTACACCTTAAATAATATGTCATTCAACTATTCGTTTAGTACGTGATTCGGACACAAAAATATTATAGGAATCTAGTATTCTGTGTAATATTTCCGCTGTTTATCCAAATATTTTTCAAATAAAAATGGTGTTATTGAAATCTAGCATTTCGGTAATACCCCGATTATTTAGTTGTGGGGCCGACGTCTCATTTATTAAATAATCGATATTTTCGAATCCAATCTCGCGTTTTCACTTCTCACACGTTCACAAATTATCTTCATACCCCTTTCGCTTCAAATATTTTTCTCGATCAAACTTCGAAAGAAGGAGATACTTGGAATCTAGCATTCCTCGTGTCTTCGAGTGGATAATTCTCAAGGCACGCCTTTGAATTGTTATTCGTTCAACCTTTCGATTCTTTCAAAATTCAATCATTTTCAAACATTCTCCTAAGTCGAATGCTCGTCCGCATTCGCAACCTTTGACACTTCGCACACACATTCACAATTCCTCGTGGTCTCGATATTAGGAGCACCCTCAGGGACTAATATCGTTTCTCACAACCTTAACACTTGACACGTCGTCAAGTCGGTTCCATCTTCAATCATATCCTCGACACGTCGTCGAACCAGTTCAAAACAACTTCCTTTTGGCCTCGCATGCCATTTTTCGATTCCTTCAAAAAAATTTAAAACTTACGCAAGAGGGATATTCTCAGAATCACGCATTCTTTGAATATTCGAATGAATAACTCTCGAGGCGCGCCCTTGAGTTGTTATTAGTTCATTCTGTCAATTTCAAAACATCCAACTCTTTATCTTCAACTTATTCAGTCAATTCCCGAAAGAACTGAGTTCTTGGAATCTCGCATTCCTTGAATTCTTGAGTGACAAGCTCTTGAGGCATGCTCTTGGGTTGCTTGTCAGTCACTCTTTCTTCTCCTTCTCAAACCTCCAACCTATTCAACCTCATATTTTTCGTGGTCGTCTCCACGAACTACGGACGCTCTGATTCTTTATTCATTCTTGAATATAAGATACGTAGGCACAAGATTGCGATGATCTTGGCGAGCACACTTCTATCCATCTTCCGTTTTCCCCCATCCTTTCCTGTGGTCGAACTACGACGCTCTGATTTCTCATTCTCGTCCGAATGAGCATACGTAGGCACAAGGGCCCCAATCCTTGGCGAGCACCCTATCTTCTAACCCCCCATTCCCCTAGCGTCTTTACCTTTTATCCTACCAATTCTACCTCTAACAACTAGAAGAAAACAAGCAAACCTAGACAACACTCCCCGCAATTACCTTAAGAGGTTCCCGTCGAGTATGACGGACGTGAGGGGTGCTAATACCTTCCCCTCACGTAACCGACTCCCGAACCCGGAACTTGGTTGCGACAGCCCTGTTCCTATCCTTTCATTTTTAGGAGGTTTTCTCGATATTTTCCTCTCCCGTTTATTCGGGAAAAATAAAGTTCGGTGGCGACTCTGTCGAACCGCATTTCCGCGCCTTTCGCGCGAGGGTCGTATGTTCGAATGAATTTTTCGAGGTGCGACAGTAGCGTACGACATCGATTATCCTTATTACTGTGTTTTGAATTTTTTTGAGATAGAAGGTGTGGCATCATCATGTCCTGAAGAGGCCCTCCTCAGCCAACTTCCAATTGATCGGTCCCCAGAGTCGACAATCCTCGGGTCAAACAACTTGTCGAGCCCTAAGGGCCAGGCAAGAAGCATCAAATAGAATCTCGTCCGAGCGCAGATTTCGCGGCTAGCTGGTGCGAGCTAAGCAAGCAGGCTAACCACTACTCTCTACTTCTAAGTCTAGGTGTAACCTCAAGCCCAGGTCCGACTTATCTCTCAACAGATCACCCCCTCCCCACAACAGCAATAACAATATAAAGCTGATAATAAAATGCGGAAAGTAAAGACAGAAAAGTAAATCTACCAAACCCACAACGGGAAAACAAGCGTTAGGATTGACTCGCGTAGGGAACCGTTGGAGTCCCCAACAGAGTCGCCAGCTGTCGCTACTGCGAAAATCGGCGCCGGCTATGACAGAAGAGTCGCCACCGTGCGTTATTTATTCCACAAGAGGGAAAGGAAACGCTCAGAGTAAACCTAACGCAAAGAGGGAAAGGAATGGTCATCGCAACCAAATCCTAGATTCGGGAGTCGGTTACGCAAGGGGAAGGTATTAGCACCCCTCACGTCTGTCGTACTCGACGAGATCCACGCTTGTTTTCTGGTACGAATTGTATTCTATCTACACTAGAGGTCAAGGATGAAATAAAATAAAATGACTCGGCAAAGTATCACACTCTATGCCTACGTATTCCCGTCTGGAACGAGAAATCAGAGTCAACGTAGTTCGCCTACCTACGGGAAAGGAGGGGAAGGTTGCTCGCTAGGATACATCATCATATGCCTACGTACTTTCATACAGCATGAAAGATCAGAGCAAACGTAGTTCGGGCTACGGAAGACACAAGCTTGTCTGACTGTTTTTTACCTTATGAAAGGGTTTTTTCTTGATTAAGAGTCCAAGCGGACAAAAATGACACTTTGATGTTTGTTTTGAATCCTTTACGAAAGAAGTGTTTTTTTAGTGTGTTTGCAATCTCTGACGCACTAGAGACTATGATTTGAGAGTGACTACATCGTATGTCACCCTAAGGTTAACACACTAAGCAATCAGATTACTGAAGAGTGACCCTCTAGCAACCTTTTCTCAAATAGCTTAAGGTTCGTAGCGTACGACATCGATTATCCTTATTACTGTGTTTTGAATTGTTTTGAGATAGAAGAGAAAGAAGCTCTAAAAAAAACCTTGGGTTGAAAGGGGAATCAAAACTACCCTAAAGTTGTCATGCATGGATAAAAACCTATTGTCTGTCATATTTCTCTCTTGCGCAGAGAGAAACAGAGATCCTAGGGGATAAACAGAAAAGAAAGCAAGCAAATACAGTAAAATGCATGCAATGCAGTAATACAAGCGAGGCAAGGGAGTCCCACTCTACCTCGAACCTGGGAAAACAACAGGCAAAGTGAAACAGTATTCACTTCAAACCATGGGGGCAAGCTGTACAAACCAACAAACAATACAGAAAAGCAAAAAGCACCAACACCAGCTCTGACAGCAACAATCAAGCTCTTACAGTAAGCAACACAAGCAGCAACAGCTCTGACAGCTACAGTTGATTAACATTAAATGGGAATGACAGTAACAACTTCTTCAAGCAAGACCCCATCATCAATCTTCTACAATCTTCAAACTTTAAATAAGCTCCTATGTTCAAGCTCCATTTCCAAGAGAAAATCAATTAACAGATTAAGTTAAAATGTTAAGAAGCTTAGTGACAACCCAAGGAAATCACTAAGCAGTTAACATTGCAAATGAAAGGTATCCTCAAGGTTCTACCCAACCAAATCATGCTCTACATCCCTCCTAAGGAGAGATGGAACTTCTTTGGGGGACCTTGTATCATGGGATTGAGTAGAGGCACAAGAAGCTCTCTATGTTTGAAAGAAGAAACTAGACTACTTTAATCCTAACTCCTAAGTCTCTAACAAGCACTCCAACAGATGAGAAATCTTCAAATCCAAGCTTCTTCAAGCCACCCAAAGCAACTTCATTTGATCTTCAAGTCATCCAAGCAAAGCCCAAGACAAAAGCACCCCAAAATAGCCCCACACAAGTATAACCAAACCAAATATCTAATGGAGAAACCCACAATCACCACACAAGTTGCAAAAATCAAATAAAATGCTAAAACTCATCACAAAATCCTAATTAAATTTATAAGGGGACCTAAGCCTATACCCAATACCCCATATAAAGACCAGAACCTATATCAATCATTAAGTCCCCAAACTATGTTCTAAACTACAACTAGTTGTTCTGAAACCCTAATTCTAGCACTCCTTATGTTCACCACTCAAACTAACCTAAATTTTATTCACAAAATTATGATAAAATTCCTAAGGGTACATGCTTCCCTAATCTAATCAGTCCAGCAAGAATCATCTCAAAATAATTCACCAACCAGTCACAATAAAATCCACAAAATCATGTAACAAATACACAAAATTAAAGAAAATAATAAAATGGAGAAAATCAAATTAAATTGAAAAATGGATGAAAATGAGATTTCTTGATTTCATAAAATCCCAAATAAATCCAAGATCATGGAGGTATTTTTACAATATTTTTTGGATCAATATTGGATTTATTATGAATTTTAGAAATCAAATGGATTAAAAATAAAAATAAAAACAAATAAAAGAAATTAAAATGTTGAATTAATGGGAGCCATTGGATCAATTGACTGGTAAGAGAATCTAAAGCTCCAGAGCGTGTCCACGTGGGGGGTCCAGTCACCAGCTGACTGGATAAATGAAACGCAACGTTTTTTGGTCATAGGGGGAAACCTGAAGATTAAACATGAGCCATTGGATGATCATCTGAGTCAACCTGTCAATGCAATCTGAGGGCTGGAACTTCATCTTCTCCAAAAGCTCAGGCGACCTGAGACTATCCTCAGGTGGCGGTTCATGGTGGTTTCCACCGTCTTCTCCGGTGGAGTGGTGGTTGCAAGTGACCAAATCAAAAACTTCTTATACCAAACTTGATCAGAAAACCATAAGGATCATGAATATCACCTCTATTTCAACCAACTCTCAATGGATTTTAGAATTCGAATCAAAGTTCAGAATATACCAAAATCTCAATCATCACCATTATCAAAATTGAAACCATAGAAATGATCCTCAGGTTACACTAGTCATTCTAAGCTATCACACTCATGATAATTCCTAAAGATTACATGTAACTGAATCCAAACAGAAATTGGTGCACTCTCTCGATCATCATCAAACGATGCCAAACCAATCCTAAATCGTTCTATAAATCAAAGGGAACCTAACCACATGCACATTGCTACCTAATTCAGCCTAGATAAATGGGAAATCCAAGAGTTACATACCTGAAGAAATTGGATGAACAGAGGGATCAAATGCTCAATTCAAGCTCCAAGATTCTTCAAACACAATCAAGAATGCAAGACAAAGCTTCTTCAACCCTTAATTTGACTTGAATAGGCTCGCAACTCCAAAACCGATTCTGAGTTGAAGCTCTTGAAACTCAACTTCAATCTTCCTCTCCTCCACGAATTCTGCACCAAAATGAGTCTGAACTCACTCCTCTCAATATATAGAAACTCTCTATGGGCTTTTGAGCCCAGTTTGAAGCCCAATTCAGTGATCCATCATTTCTGATTTTTCTCTTGAAAATGCAATGCACCAGTCACCATTTTGAGCTTCCAGCTTGCTCTAGAATGTTCTATTCATCTGCAAATTGGTTTGTGAGTGTGAATGGATAGCTAGCTTGACCTGAAATGCTTTGATTCTTGTTTTGGCATTGCAACTTGTAATGTAAGTAAGCACTTTACAAAGCAAGTCATGAAATTAAGCCTCAATTCAAAAATGTGGAAATGTCATTCTGTTTAGAATCCAATTTTTGGTCAAAATGACTACTCATATGCCTTGTGTAGGTCTCATAATTCAAAAATCCCAATTTCCCTCCTTTGAATCATTTGAAAAATCCCTCTTTTTAGGCCATTTTGGATCATTTTGTGAAGCAAGCCAATTCAATCACCCGTGACTTTTTATCTAACCTAAAAACATCATTTTAAACACATTTCATGTTGGAAACTTTTTCATTTGAGGAGTGGAAGATAGAGATTTTGACCTATGTTGAAAAATGACCTATAATTCAACTTTCCCAAAATACCCCTGGATTGCCAAGATCATAACTTGAGCTCCATAAATCTTCTTGAGGACTTATAGTACTCAAATTAAAGGTAAGATCAAGCCCTACAATTCTTATGTTGGCCAATAATCCATTTGAAAAATCCTTGATGGGAAAAAGTTGCTTGGAAGTCAAGTAACTTTCATAGATAAATTTCAGTGTCCTCTGGTGACCTGTAACTTGCAAGAACCATAACTTGAGTTCCACAAATATTCTTGAAGACTTCTAGTACTCAAATTAAAGCTATTGAGAAGCTCTACAAGTTTCATGTTGGACAAGAATCTATTTGAAACTTTCATTTTAACTTATGTGGCTTGGAAGTCCAGTGCTATACAGGGGATTTTACCCCAGGAACCCTGTCTCAAACACCTCCAACCACTCTTGATTCTCTTGAACTTGATCTTGAATCATCCATACACATGCCTTAACACATCAACCCATGACTTCCATGACCTAGAGCTAGGTCTTGATGCCCTTTCTTTGCTCTTCTTGACCTAGGGTTACCCAGATGAAACCCTACTTGTACACACCTCAACCATGGTTCTTGAACTTGATACAAAGACTTGTCTAAGTTTCAATATGGCCTTCTAGGCATCCCATGAGCTTTGTACACACTCCATATCCTCAATTCATGCTTCATACTCCATTGATAACCTCCAATACACCTCAAGTTAGGAAAGAAATCCACTTGTTGATACTCAAATCTCCTCAAAGCATCAAACCATTCCTTGATGACTTGGATGGTCTTAAGCTTGAATAAGGCCCCTTGATGTGCTTCCTTAAATAAGAATGGAACTTGACCCCTTGTTAGATGACTTGCTATGTTATGATATGCAAATGATGGGACTATGTACATGATGTAACTATGCAAATGATAATGCAATTAAAACATAAACCAGGTAAAATAGGTTGAGCAAATTTTAGGGTGCAACAACATCGCCGCCAGAAAACCAACACATCCGACATCATCGCCGGAAAACCAAATCATCTAACATCGTCGCCCAAAAACCAAAACATCCGACATAACCGCCGAAACACCAAATCATCTGACATCACCCCAGAAAACCAAGACATCCGACATCGCTGCCGGAAAACCAAATCATCTAAAACCGCTGCCAGAAAACCAAAACATCTGACATCGCCGCCGAAAAACCAAATCATCTGACATCGCCTCCAGAAAACCAACACATCCGACATCACCGCCGAAAAACCAAATCATGCGACATCGCCGCCGAAAAACCAAACCATCCGACATCGTCGCCGGAATACCAAATCATCTGACATCGCCACCAGAAAACCAACAACTTCGATATC
Organism: Lathyrus sativus; assembly: GCA_963859935.3. NCBI lineage: Eukaryota > Viridiplantae > Streptophyta > Magnoliopsida > Fabales > Fabaceae > Lathyrus > Lathyrus sativus. Next base: position 139,888,688 of record OZ012736.1, on the reverse strand, counting down.
GCCACCGGAAAACCAAATCATTTGACATCGCCGCTGGAAAACCAAATCATTTGACATCGCCGATAGAAAACCAAATCATCTAACATCGCCGTCGGGAAACCCAAACATCCAACATCCCCGCCGGAAAACTAAATAATCTAACATTGCCGCCGGAAAACCAAATCATCTAACATTGCCACCAGAAAACCAAAACATCCGACATCGCCGCCGGAAAACCAAATCATATGACATCACCACAGAAAACCAAGACATCCGAGATTGCCGCCGGAAAACTAAATCATCTAAAACCGCTGCCAGAAAACCAAAACATCCGACATCGCCGCTGGAAACCAAATCATCTGACATCGTCGCCTGAAAACCAACACATCCGACATTGCCGCCGGAAAACCAAATCATCCGACATCGTCGCCGGAAAACCAAAACATTCGACCTCGTCGCCGGAAAACCAAATCATCTGACATCGCCACCAAAAAACCAACACATCCGATATCACCGCCGGAAAACCAAATCATCTGACATCGCCGGCAGAAAACCAACACATCCGACATCGCCGCTGGAAAACCAAATCATCTGACATCTCGGCTGGAAAATCAACACATTCGACATCGCCGCTGGAAAACCAAATCATCGAACATCGCCGCCGGAAAACCAAACCATCCGACATCGCCGCCGGAAAACAAAATCATCTGACATTGCCGCCAGAAAACCAACACATCACACATCTCCGCCGAAAAACCAAATCATCTGACATCACCGCCAAAAAACCAACACATCCGACATCGCTGCCGGAAAACCAAATCATGTGACGTCGCCGCCAGAAAACCAAAACATCCCACATTTCCACTGGAAAACCAAATCATATGACATCGCCGCCAGAAAACCAACACATCCGACATCGACGCCGGAAAACAAAATCATCTGACATCGCCGCCAGAAAACAAACACATCCGACATCACCGCCGGAAAACTAAACCATATAACATCGCCGCCGGAAAACCAAATAATCTTACATCGCCGCCAGAAAACCAACACATCTGACATCGCCGCCAGAAATCCAAATCATCTGACATCGCCGCCAGAAAACCAACACATCCGACATCACCGCCAGAAAACCAAATCATCTAACATTGCCGCCAGAAAACCAAAACATCCGACATCGCCGCCGGAAAACCAAATCATATGACATCACCACAGAAAACCAAGACATCCGATATCACCGCCGGAAAACCAAATCATCTAAAACCGCTGCCAGAAAACCAAAACATCCGACATCGCCGCTGGAAACCAAATCATCTGACATCGTCGCCAGAAAACCAACACATCCGACATTGCCGCCGGAAAACCAAATCATCCGACATCGTCGCCGGAAAACCAAACCATTCGACCTCGCCGCCGGAAAACCAAATCATCTGACATCGCCACCAAAAAACCAACACATCCGATATCACCGCCGGAAAACCAAATCATCTGACATCGCCGGCAAAAAACCAACACATCCGACATCGCCGCTGGAAATCCAAATCATCTGACATCTCGACTGGAAAATGAACACATCATGCATCTCCGCCGAAAAACCTAATCATCTGACATCGCCGCCAAAAAACCAACACCTCTGACATCGCCGTCGGAAAACCAAATCCTCTGACATTGCCGCCAGAAAACAAAAACATCTAACATCGACGCCGGAAAACTAAGTCATCTGACATCGCCTCCAGAAAACCAACACATCCGACATCGCCACCGGAAAACCAAATCATCCGACATCGCCGCCGAAAAACCAATTCATCTGACATCACCGCCAGAAAACTAAATCATATAGCATCTCCGCTGGAAAACCAAAACATCCGACATCGCCGCCGGAAAACTAAATCATCTGACATCACCGCCAGAAAACCAACACATCTGACATCACCGCCGAAAAACCAAATCATCTAACATCGCCGCCAGAAAACCAAAACATCCGACATTGTCGCCGAAAAACCAAATCATCTGACACCACCCCAGAAAACCAAGACATCCGACATCGCCGCCGGAAAACTAAATCATCTAAAACCGCTGCCCGAAAACCAAAACCTCCGACATCGCTACCGAAAAACCAAATCATCTGACATCGCCTCCAGAAAACCAACACATCCGACATCACCGCCGAAAAACCAAATCATGCGACATCGCCGCCGGAAAACCAAACCATCTGACATCGCCGCCGGAATACCAAATCATCTGACATCACCACCAGAAAACCAACACATCCGACATCGTCGCTGGAAAACCAAATCGTCCGATATCGCCATCGAAAAACCAAACAATCCGACCTCGCCGCCGGAAAACCAAATCATCTTACATCACCACCAAAAAACAAACACATCCGACATCACCGCCGGAAAACCAAATCATCTGACATCGCTGCCTGAAAATCAACACATCCGACATCGCCGCTGGAAAACTAAATCATCTGACATTGCCGCCAGAAAACCAAAACATTCAACATCGCCACTGGAAAACCAATTCATCCGACATCGCCGTCAGATAACCAAATCATCTGACATCGCCGTCCGAAAACCAAAACGTCCGACATCGCCGCCGGAAAAGCAAATCATCTGACATTGCCGCCAGAAAACCAACACATCCGACATTGCCGCCGGAAAACCAAATCATCCGACATCGCCACCGGAAAACCAAACCATCCGACATCGCCGCCGGAATACCAAATCATCTGACATCGGCTCCAGAAAACCAACACATCGGACATCGTCGCTGGAAAACCAAATCATCTGATATCGCCGTCAAAAAACCAAACCATCCGACCTCGCCGCCGGAAAAGCAAATCATCTGATATCGACACCAAAAAACAAACACATTCGAGATCACCGCCGGAAAACCAAATCATCTGACATCGCTGCCTGAAAATCAACACATCCGACATTGCCGCCGGAAAACCAAATCATCTAACATCGCCGCCGGAAAACCAAAACATTCGACATCGCCGCTGGAAAACTAAATCATATGACATTGCAGCCAGAAAACCAACACATCCGACATCGCCGCCGGAAAACCAAATCAATCGACATCGCCGCTAGAAAACCAACACATTCGACATCGCCGCCGGAAAACCAAATCATCCGACATCGACGCCAGAAAACTAAACCATCTGACATCGCAGCCAGAAAACCAAATCATTTGACATCGACGCCAGAAAACCAAAAAATCTGACATCGCCGCGGGAAAACCAACACATCCGACATCGCCGCCAGAAAACCAACACATCCGAAATCGCCGCTGGAAAACCAAATTATCTGAGATTGCCGCCAGAAAACCAAAACATCCGACATCGCCACTGGAAAACCAATTCATTCGACATCGCCGCCAGATAACCAAATCATCTGACATCACCGTCGGAAAACCAAAATGTCCGACATCACCGTCGGAAAAGCAAATCATCTGACATCGCCGCCAGAAAACCAACACATCCGACATCGCCGCCGGAAAACCAAATCATCTAACATCGCCGCCAAAAACCAAAACATCCGACATTGCCGCCGGAAAACCAAATCATCTGACGTCGCCCCCAGGAAACAAAGACATCCGACATCGCCGTTGGAAAACCAAATCATCTAAAACCGCTTCCAGAAAACCAAAACATCCGACATCGCTGCCAAAAACCGAAATCATCTGACATCGCCGCCATAAAACCAACACATCCGACATCGACGCCGGAAAACCAAATCATCAGACATCGCCGCCTGAAAACTAAGCCATCTGATATCGCCCCCGGAAAACCAAATAATCTCACATTGCCGCAAGAAAACCAACACATCAGACATCTCCGCCGGAAAACCAAATCATCCGACATCGCTGCCGGAAAACTAAATCATCTGACATCGCCGCCAGAAAACCAAAACATCCGACATCGCCGCCGGAAAACCAAATCATATGATATCGCCACCAAAAAACCAACACATCCGACATCAACCCCGGAAAACCAAATCAGCTGACATCGCCGGCAGAAAACCAACACATTCGACATAGCTGATGGAAAACCAAATCATCCGACATCGCCGCTGGAAAACTAAAACATCCGACATCGACGCCGGAAAACGAAATTATCTGACATCGCCACCAGAAAACCAATACATCCGACATCACCGCCGGAAAACTAAACCATCCGACATCGCCGTCGGAAAACCAAATAATCTTACATCGCCGCCAGAAAACCAACACATCCGACATCGCCGCTGGAAAGCCAAATCATCTGACAGCGTCGCCAGAAAACCAACACATCCGACATCGCCGCCGGAAAACCAAATCATCTGACAATGCCGCCAGAAAACCAAAACATCCGACATCGCCGCCGGAAAACTAAGCCATCTGACATCGCCTCCAGACATCCAACACATTCGACATTGCCACCGGAAAACCAAATCATCCGACATAACCGCCGAAAAACCAATTCATCTGACATCACCGCCAGAAAACCAAATCGTATAACATCTTCGCTGGAAAACCAAAACATCCGACATTGCCGCCGGAAAACTAAATCATCTGACATCGCCGCCAGAAAACCAACACATCCGACATCACCGTCGGAAAACCAAATCATCTAACATCGCCGCCAGAAAACTAAAACATCCGACAGCGCTGCCGAAAAACGAAATCATCCGACATCGCCGCCATAAAACCAACACATCCGACATCGCCGCTGGAAAACCATATCATCCGACATCTCCGCCGGAAAACTAAGCCATCCGACATCGCCCCCGGAAAACCAAATAATCTCACATCGCCTCCAAAAAACCAACACATCCGACATCGCCGTCGAAAAGCCAAATCATCTGACATCGCCGCCAGAAAACCAACACATCCGACATCGCCGCCGGAAAACCAAATCATATGACATTGCCGCTAGAAAACTAAAACATCTGACATCGTCGCCGGAAAACTATATCATCTGACATCGCCATCAGAAAACCAACACATCAGACATCTTCGTCGGAAAACCAAATCATCCGACATCGCCGCCGGAAAACCAAATCATCTGACATCGCCGCCAGAAAATCAAATCATCTAAAATCGCCACCAGAAAACCAAAACATCTAACATCGCCGTCGGAAAACCAAATCATATGACATCGCCACCAAAAAACCAACACATCGAACATCACCGCCGGAAAACCAAATCATCTGACATCGCCGGCAGAAAACCAACACATCCGACATTGCCGCTGGAAAACCAAATCATCTGACATCTCGGCTGGAAAATCAACACATTCGACATCGCCGCCGGAAAACCAAATCATCTGACTTCGCCGCCGGAAAACCAAACCATCCGACATCGCCGCCGGAAAACAAAATCATCTGACATCGCCGCCAGAAAACCAACACATCAGACATCTCCGCCGGAAAACCAAATCATCTGACATCACCGCCAAAAAACCAACACATCCGACATCGCTGCCGAAAAACCAAATCATGTGACGTCGCCGCCAGAAAACCAAGACATCCGACATTGCCACTGGAAAACCAAATCATATGACATCGCCGCGAGAAAACCAACACATCCGACATCGACGCCGGAAAACAAAATCATCTGACATCGCCGCCAGAAAACAAACACATCCGACATCACCGCCGGAAAACTAAACCATATAACATCGCCGCCGGAAAACCAAATAATCTTACATCGCCGCCAGAAAACCAACACATCTGACATCGCCGCCAGAAATCCAAATCATCTGACATCGCCGCCAGAAAACCAACACATCCGACATCACCGTCGAAAAACCAAATCCTCTGACATTGCCGCCAGAAAACAAAAACATCCAACATCGACGCCGGAAAACTAAGTCATCTGACATCGCCTCCAGAAAACTAACACATCCGACATCGCCACCGGAAAACCAAATCATCCGACATCGGCGCCGAAAAACCAAATCATCTGACATCACCGCCAGAAAACCAAATCATATAACATCTCCGCCGGAAAACCAAAACATCCGACATCACCGCCGGAAAACTAAATCATCTGACATCGCCGCCAGAAAACCAACACATCCGACATCACCGCCAGAAAACCAAATCATCTAACATTGCCGCCAGAAAACCAAAACATCCGACATCGCCGCCGGAAAACCAAATCATATGACATCACCACAGAAAACCAAGACATCCGAGATCGTCGCCGGAAAACCAAATCATCTAAAACCGCTGCCAGAAAACCAAAACATCCGACATCGCCGCTGGAAACCAAATCATCTGACATCGTCGCCAGAAAACCAACACATCCGACATTGCCGCCGGAAAACCAAATCATCCGACATCATCGCCGGAAAACCAAACCATTCGACCTCGCCGCCGGAAAACCAAATCATCTGACATCGCCACCAAAAAACCAACACATCCGATATCACCGCCGGAAAACCAAATCATCTGACATCGCCGGCAAAAAACCAACACATCCGACATCGCCGCTGGAAAACCAAATCATCTGACATCTCGGCTGGAAAATGAACACATCATGCATCTCCGCCGGAAAACCAAATCATCTGACATCGCTGCCTTAAAATCAACACATCTGACATCGCCGCTGGAAAACTAAATCAATTGACATTGCCGCCAGAAAACCAAAACATTCAACATCGCCACTGGAAAACCAATTCATCCGACATCGCCGCTAGATAACCAAATCATCTGACATCGCCGTCGGAAAACCAAAACGTCCGACATCGCCGCCGGAAAAGCAAATCATCTGACATTGCCGCAAGAAAACCAACACATCCAACATCGCCACCGGAAAACCAAATCATCCGACATCGCCGCCGGAAAACCAAACCATCCGACATCGCCGCCGGAATACCAAATCATCTGACATCGCCACCAGAAAACTAACACATCCGACATCGTCACTGGAAAACCAAATCATCCGATATCGCCGTCAAAAAACCAAACAATCCGACCTCGCCGCCGGAAAACCAAATCATCTGAGATCACCGCCGGAAAACCAAATCATCTAGCATCGCTGCCTGAAAATCAACACATCCGACATCACTGCCGGAAAACCAAATCATCTAACATCGCCGCCAGAAAACCAAAACATCCGACATCGCCGCTGGAAAACTAAATCATATGACATTGCAGCCAGAAAACCAACACATCCGACATCGCCGCCGGAAAACCAAATTAATCGACATCGCCGCCAGAAAAAAAACACATTCGACATCGCCGCCGGAAAACTATATCATCCGACATCGCCCCCGGAAAACTAAACCATCTGACATCGCCGCCATAAAACCAAATCATTTGACATCGACGCCAGAAAACCAAAAAATCTGACATCGCCGCGGGAAAACCAACACATCCGACATCGCCGCCATAAAACAAACACATCCGACATCGCCGCTGGAAAACCAAATTATCTGACATTGCCGCCAGAAAACCAAAACATCCGACATCGCCACTGGAAAACCAATTCATTCGACATCGCCGCCAGATAACCAAATCATCTGACATCGCCGTCGGAAAACCAAAATGTCCGACATCACCGTCGGAAAAGAAAATCATATGACATCGCCGCCAGAAAACCAACACATCCAACATCGCCGCTGGAAAACCAAATCATCTAACATCGTCGCCAGAAAACCAAAACATCCGACATTGCCGCCGGAAAACCAAATCATCTGACGTCGCCCCCAGAAAACAAAGACATCCGACATCGCCGCTGGAAAACCAAATCATCTAAAACCGCTTCAAGAAAACCAAAACATCCGACATCGCTGCCAAAAAACGAAAGCATCTGACATCGCCGCCATAAAACCAACACATCCGACATCGCCACCGGAAAACCAAATCATCAGACATCGCCGCCTGAAAACTAAGCCATCCGACATCGCCCCCGGAAAACCAAATAATCTCACATTGCCGCAAGAAAACCAACACATCAGACATCTCCGCCGGAAAACCAAATCATCCGACATCGCCGCCGGAAAACTAAATCATCTGACATCGCCGCCAGAAAACCAAAACATCCGACATCGCCACCGGAAAACGAAATCATATGACATCGCCACCAAAAAACCAACACATCCGACATCAACCCCGGAAAACCAAATCATCTGACACCGCCGGCAGAAAACCAACACATCCGACATCGCTGCTAGAAAACCAAATCATCCGACATCGCCGCTGGAAAACCAAACCATCCGACATCTCCGCCGGAAAACTAAATCATCTGACATCGCCGCCAGAAAACCAACACATCAGACATCTCCGCCGGAAAACCAAATTATCTGACATCGCTGCCAAAAAACCAACACATCCGACATCGCTGCCGAAAAACCAAATCATGTGACGTCGCCGCCAGAAAACCAAGACATCCGACATTGCCACTGGAAAACCAAATCATATGACATCGCCGCGAGAAAACCAACACATCCGACATCGACGCCGGAAAACAAAATCATCTGACATCGCCGCCAGAAAACAAACACATCCGACATCACCGCCGGAAAACTAAACCATATAACATCGCCGCCGGAAAACCAAATAATCTTACATCGCCGCCAGAAAACCAACACATCTGACATCGCCGCCAGAAATCCAAATCATCTGACATCGCCGCCAGAAAACCAACACATCCGACATCACCGCGAAAAACCAAATCCTCTGACATTGCCGCCAGAAAACAAAAACATCCAACATCGACGCCGGAAAACTAAGTCATCTGACATCGCCTCCAGAAAACTAACACATCCGACATCGCCACCGGAAAACCAAATCATCCGACATCGGCGCCGAAAAACCAAATCATCTGACATCACCGCCAGAAAACCAAATCATATAACATCTCCGCCGGAAAACCAAAACATCCGACATCACCGCCGGAAAACTAAATCATCTGACATCGCCGCCAGAAAACCAACACATCCGACATCACCGCCAGAAAACCAAATCATCTAACATTGCCGCCAGAAAACCAAAACATCCGACATCGCCGCCGGAAAACCAAATCATATGACATCACCACAGAAAACCAAGACATCCGAGATCGTCGCCGGAAAACCAAATCATCTAAAACCGCTGCCAGAAAACCAAAACATCCGACATCGCCGCTGGAAACCAAATCATCTGACATCGTCGCCAGAAAACCAACACATCCGACATTGCCGCCGGAAAACCAAATCATCCGACATCATCGCCGGAAAACCAAACCATTCGACCTCGCCGCCGGAAAACCAAATCATCTGACATCGCCACCAAAAAACCAACACATCCGATATCACCGCCGGAAAACCAAATCATCTGACATCGCCGGCAAAAAACCAACACATCCGACATCGCCGCTGGAAAACCAAATCATCTGACATCTCGGCTGGAAAATGAACACATCATGCATCTCCGCCGGAAAACCAAATCATCTGACATCGCTGCCTTAAAATCAACACATCTGACATCGCCGCTGGAAAACTAAATCAATTGACATTGCCGCCAGAAAACCAAAACATTCAACATCGCCACTGGAAAACCAATTCATCCGACATCGCCGCTAGATAACCAAATCATCTGACATCGCCGTCGGAAAACCAAAACGTCCGACATCGCCGCCGGAAAAGCAAATCATCTGACATTGCCGCAAGAAAACCAACACATCCAACATCGCCACCGGAAAACCAAATCATCCGACATCGCCGCCGGAAAACCAAACCATCCGACATCGCCGCCGGAATACCAAATCATCTGACATCGCCACCAGAAAACTAACACATCCGACATCGTCACTGGAAAACCAAATCATCCGATATCGCCGTCAAAAAACCAAACAATCCGACCTCGCCGCCGGAAAACCAAATCATCTGAGATCACCGCCGGAAAACCAAATCATCTAGCATCGCTGCCTGAAAATCAACACATCCGACATCACTGCCGGAAAACCAAATCATCTAACATCGCCGCCAGAAAACCAAAACATCCGACATCGCCGCTGGAAAACTAAATCATATGACATTGCAGCCAGAAAACCAACACATCCGACATCGCCGCCGGAAAACCAAATTAATCGACATCGCCGCCAGAAAAAAAACACATTCGACATCGCCGCCGGAAAACTAAATCATCCGACATCGCCCCCGGAAAACTAAACCATCTGACATCGCCGCCATAAAACCAAATCATTTGACATCGACGCCAGAAAACCAAAAAATCTGACATCGCCGCGGGAAAACCAACACATCCGACATCGCCGCCATAAAACAAACACATCCGACATCGCCGCTGGAAAACCAAATTATCTGACATTGCCGCCAGAAAACCAAAACATCCGACATCGCCACTGGAAAACCAATTCATTCGACATCGCCGCCAGATAACCAAATCATCTGACATCGCCGTCGGAAAACCAAAATGTCCGACATCACCGTCGGAAAAGAAAATCATATGACATCGCCGCCAGAAAACCAACACATCCAACATCGCCGCTGGAAAACCAAATCATCTAACATCGTCGCCAGAAAACCAAAACATCCGACATTGCCGCCGGAAAACCAAATCATCTGACGTCGCCCCCAGAAAACAAAGACATCCGACATCGCCGCTGGAAAACCAAATCATCTAAAACCGCTTCAAGAAAACCAAAACATCCGACATCGCTGCCAAAAAACGAAAGCATCTGACATCGCCGCCATAAAACCAACACATCCGACATCGCCACCGGAAAACCAAATCATCAGACATCGCCGCCTGAAAACTAAGCCATCCGACATCGCCCCCGGAAAACCAAATAATCTCACATTGCCGCAAGAAAACCAACACATCAGACATCTCCGTCGGAAAACCAAATCATCCGACATCGCCGCCGGAAAACTAAATCATCTGACATCGCCACCAGAAAACCAAAACATCCGACATCGCCACCGGAAAACGAAATCATATGACATCGCCACCAAAAAACCAACACATCCGACATCAACCCCGGAAAACCAAATCATCTGACACCGCCGGCAGAAAACCAACACATCCGACATCGCTGCTAGAAAACCAAATCATCCGACATCGCCGCTGGAAAACCAAACCATCCGACATCTCCGCCGGAAAACTAAATCATCTGACATCGCCGCCAGAAAACCAACACATCAGACATCTCCGCCGGAAAACCAAATTATCTGACATCGCTGCCAAAAAACCAACACATCCGACATCGCTGCCGGAAAACTAAATCATCTGACGTCGCCGCCAGTAAACCAAAACATCCAACATCGCCGCTGGAAAACCAAATCATATGACATCGCCGCTGGAAAACCAACACATCCGACATCGACGCCGGAAAACGAAATCATCTGACATCGCCGCCAGAAAACCAACACATCCGACATCACCGCCGAAAAACTAAACCATCTGACATCGCCGCCGGAAAACCAAATAATCTTACATCGCCGCCAGAAAACCAACACATCCGACATCGCCGCAGGAAAGCCAAATCATCTGACATCGTCGCCAGAAAACCAACACATCCGACATCGCCGCCGGAAAACCAAATCATCTGACAATGCCGCCAGAAAACAAAAACATCCGACATCGCCCCCGGAAAACTAAATAATCTCACATCTCCGCCAGAAAACCAACACATCCGACATCGCCGTCAGAAAGCCAAATCATCTGACATCGCTGCCAGAAAACCAACACATCCGACATCGCCATCGGAAAACCAAATCATCTGACATTGCCGCTAGAAAACTAAAACATCTGACATCGTCGCCGGAAAACTATATCATCTGACATCGCCATCAGAAAACTAACACATCAGACATCTCCGTTGGAAAACCAAATCATCCGACATCGCCGCCGAAAACAAAATCATCTAACATCGCCGCCAGAAAACCAAATCATCTAAAATCGCCGCCAAAAAACCAAAACATCTGACATCGCCGCCGGAAAACCAAATCATATGACATCGCCACCAAAAAACCAACACATCCAACATCTTCGCCGAAAAACCAAATCATCTGACATCGCCGGCAGAAAACCAACACATCCGACATTGCCGCTGGAAAACCAAATCATCTGACATCTCGGCTGGAAAATCAACACATTCGACATCACCGCCGGAAAACCAAATCATTCGACATCGCCGCCGGAAAACCAAACCATCCGACATCGTCGCCAGAAAACAAAATCATCTGACATCGCCGCCAGAAAACCAACACATCAGACATCTCCGCCGGAAAACTAAATCATCTGACATCGCTGCCAAAAAACCAACACATCCGACATCGCTGCCGGAAAACCAAATCATCTGACGTCGCCGCCAGAAAACCAAAACATCCGACATCGCCGCTGGAAAACCAAATCAAATGACATCGCCGCCAGAAAACCAACACATCCGACATCGACGCTGGAAAACGAAATCATCTGACATCGCCGCCAGAAATCCAACACATCCGACATCACCGCCGGAAAACTAAACCATCCGACATCGCCGACGGAAAACCAAATAATCTTACATCGCCGCCAGAAAACCAACAAATCCGACATCGCCGTTGGAAAGCCAAATCATCTGACATCGTCGCCAGAAAACCAACACATCCGACATCGCCGCCGGAAAACCAAATCATCTGACAATGCCGCCAGAAAACCAAAACATCCGACATCGCCGCCGGAAAACTAAGTCATCTGACATCGCCTCCAGAAAACCAACACATCCGACATCGCCACCGGAAAACTAAATCATCCGACATCGCAGCCGAAAAACCAAATCATCTGACATCACCGCCAGAAAACCAAATCATCTGACATCGCCGCCGGAAAACCAAATCATCCGACATTTCCCATAGGAAAACTAAATCATCTGACATCGCCGCCAAAAAACCAACACATTCGACATCACCGCCAGAAAACCAAATCATCTAACATCGCCGCCAGAAAACTAAAACATCCGACATCGCTGCCGAAAAACGAAATCATCTGACATCGCCGCCATAAAACCAACACATCTGACATCGCCGCCGGAAAACCATATCATCCGACATCGCCGCCGGAAAACTAAGCCATCCGACATCGCCCCCGGAAAACCAAATAATCTCACATCCTAGCCAGAAAACCAACACATCCGACATCGTCGTCGGAAAGCCAAATCATCTGACATCGCTGCCAGAAAACCAACACATCCGACATCGCCGCCGGAAAACCAAATCATCTGACATTGCCGCTAGAAAACTAAAACATCTGACATCGTCGCTGGAAAACTATATCATCTGACATCGCCATCAGAAAACCAACACATCAGACATCTCCGACGGAAAACCAAATCATCCGACATCGCCGCCGGAAAACCAAATCATCTGACATCGCCGCCAGAAAACCAAATCATCTAAAATCGCCGCCAGAAAACCAAAACATCTGACATCACCGCCGGAAAACCAAATCATATGACATCGCCACCAAAAAACCAACACATCCAACATCACCGCCTGAAAACCAAATCATCTGACATCGTCGGCAGAAAACCAACACATCCGACATTGCCGCTGGAAAACCAAATCATCTGACATCTCGGCTGGAAAATCAACACATTCGACATTGCCGCCGGAAAACCAAATCATCCGACGTCGCCGCCGGAAATCCAAACCATCCGACATCGCCGCCGGAAAACAAAATCATCTGACATCGCCGCCAGAAAACCAACACATCAGACATCTCCGTCGAAAAACTAAATCATCTGACATCGCTGCCAAAAAACCAACACATCCGACATCGCTGCCGGAAAACCAAATCATCTGACGTTGCCGCCAGAAAACCAAAACATCCGACATCGTCGCTGGAAAACCTAATCAAATGACATCGCCGTCAGAAAACCAACACATCTGATATCGACGCTGGAAAACGAAATCATCTTACATCGCCGCCAGAAAACCAACACATCCGACATCACCGCCGGAAAACTAAACCATCCGACATCCCCGATGGAAAACCAAATAATCTTACATCGCCGCCAGAAAACCAACACATCCGACATCGCCGCCGGAAAACCAAATCATCTGACAATGCCGCCAGAAAACCAAAACATCCGACATCGCCGCCGGAAAACCAACACATCCGACATCGCCGCCGAAAAACCAAATCATCTGACAATGCCGCCAGAAAACCAAAACATCCAACATCGCCTCCAGAAAACCAACACATCCGACATCGCCACCGGAAAACCAAATCATCTGACATCGCCGCCGAAAAACCAAATCATATGACATCACCGCCAGAAAACCAAATCATCTAACATCGCCGCCGGAAAACCAAAACATCCGACATCGCCGCCGGAAAACTAAATCATCTGACATCGCCGCCAAAAAACCAACACATCCGACATCACCGCCGGAAAACCAAATCACCTAACATCGCCGCCAGAAAACTAAAACATCTGACATCGCTGCCGAAAAACGAAATCATCTAACATCGCCGCCAGAAAACCAACACATCTGACATCGCTGCCGGAAAACCATATCATTCGACATCGCCGCCGGAAAACTATGCCATCCGACATCGCCCCCGGAAAACCAAATAATCTCACTTCTCCGACAGAAAACCAACACATCCGACATCGCCATCGGAAAGCCAAATCATCTGACATCGCTGCCAGAAAACCATCACATCCGACATCGCCGCCGGAAAACCAAATCATCTGACATTGCCGCTAGAAAACTAAAACATCTGACATCGTCGCTGGAAAACTATATAATCTGACATCGCCATCAGAAAACCAAATCACCCGACATCGCCGCTAGAAAACCAAAGCATCTAAAATCACCTCAAGAAAACCAAAGCATCTAAAATCACCGCCGGAAAACCGAATCATATGACATCGCCACCAAAAAACCAACACATCCAACATCACCGCCGGAAAACTAAATCATCGGACAACACCAGAAGAAAACCAACACACCCGACATTGCCGCTGGAAAACCAAATCATCTGACATCTCGGATGGAAAATCAACACATTCGACATCGTCGCCGGAAAACCAAATCATCCGACATCGCCGCCCGAAAACCAAACCATCCGACATCGCCGCCGGAAAACAAAATCATCTGACATCGCCGCCAGAAAACCATCACATCAGACATCTCCGCCGGAAAACCAAATCATCTGACATCGCTGCCAAAAAACCAACACATCCGACATCGCTGCCGGAAAACCAAATCATCTGACGTCGCCGCCAGAAAACCAAAACATCCGACATCGCTGCTGGAAAACCAAATCAAACGACATCGCCGTTAGAAAACCAACACAGTCGACATCACCGCTGGAAAACGAAATCATCTGACATCGCCGCCAGAAAACCAACACATCCGACATCACCGCCGGAAAACTAAACCATCCGACATCGCCGACGGAAAACCAAATAATCTTACATCGCCGCCAGAAAACCAACACATCCGACATCGCCGTTGGAAAGCCAAATCATCTGATAATTCCTCCAGATTACATGTAACTGAATCCAAACAGAAATTGGTGCACTCTCTCGATCATCATCAAACGATGCCAAACCAATCCTAAATCGTTCTATCAATCAAAGGGAACCTAACCACATGCACATTGCTACCTAATTCAGCCTAGATAAATGGGAAATCCAAGAGTTACATACCTGAAGAAATTGGATGAACAGCGGGATCAAATGCTCAATTCAAGCTCCAAGATTCTTTAAACACAATCAAGAATGCAAGACAAAGCTTCTTCAACCCTTAATTTGACTTGAATAGGCTCACAACTCTAAAACCGATTCTGAGTTGAAGCTCTTGAAACTCAACTTCAATCTTCCTCTCCTCCACGAATTCTGCACCAAAATGAGTCTGAACTCACTCCTCTCAATATATAGAAACTCTCTATGGGCTTTTGAGCCCAGTTTGAAGCCCAATTCAGTGATCCATCATTTCTGATTTTTCTCTTGAAAATGCAATGCACCAGTCACCATTCTGAGCTTCCAGCTTGCTCTAGAATGTTCTATTCATCTGCAAATTGGTTTATGAGTGTGAATGGATAGCTAGCTTGACCTGAAATGCTTTGATTCTTGTTTTGGCATTGCAACTTGTAATGTAAGTAAGCACTTTACAAAGCAAGTCATGAAATTAAGCCTCAATTCAAAAATGTGGAAATGTCATTCTGTGTAGAATCCAATTTCTGGTCAAAATGACTACTCATATGCCATGTGTAGGTCTCATAATTCAAAAATCCCAATTTCCCTCCTTTGAATCATTTGAAAAATCCCTCTTTTTAGGCCATTTTGGATCATTTTGTGAAGCAAGCCAATTCAATCACCCATGACTTTTTATCTGACCTAAAAACATCATTTTAAACACATTTCATGTTGGAAACTTTTTCATTTGAGGAGTGGAAGATAGAGATTTTGACCTATGTTGAAAAATGACCTATAATTCAACTTTCCCAAAATACCCCTGGATTGCCAAGATCATAACTTGAGCTCCATAAATCTTCTTGAGGACTTATAGTACTCAAATTAAAGGTAAGATCAAGCCCTACAATTATTATGTTGGCCAATAATCCATTTGAAAATTCCTTGATGGGAAAAAGTTGCTTGGAAGTCAAGTAACTTTCATAGATAAATTTCAGTGTCCTCTGGTGACCTGTAACTTGCAAGAACCATAACTTGAGTTCCACAAATATTCTTGAAGACTTCTAGTACTCAAATTAAAGCTATTGAGAAGATATACAAGTTTCATGTTGGCCAAGAATCTATTTGAAACTTGCATTTTAACTTATGTGGCTTGGAAGTCCAGTGCTATACAGGGGATTTTACCCCAGGAACCCTGTCTCAAACACCTCCAACCACTCTTGATTCTCTTGAACTTGATCTTGACTCATCCATACACATGCCTTAACACATCAACCCATGACTTCCATGACCTAGAGCTAGGTCTTGATGCTCTTTCTTTGCTCTTCTTGACCTAGGGTTACCCAGATGAAACCCTACTTGTACACACCTCAACCATGGTTCTTGAACTTGATACAAAGACTTGTCTAAGTTTCAATATGGCCTTCTAGGCATCCCATGAGCTTTGTACACACTCCATATCCTCAATTCATGCTTCGTACTCCATTGATAACCTCCAATACACCTCAAGTTAGGAAAGAAATCCACTTGTTGATACTCAAATCTCCTCAAAGCTTCAAACCATTCCTTGATGACTTGGATGGTCTTAAGCTTGAATAAGGCCCCTTGATGTGCTCCCTTAGATAAGAATGGAACTTGACCCCTTGTTAGATGACTTGCTATGTTATGATATGCAAATGATGGGACTATGTACATGATGTAACTATGCAAATGATAATGCAATTAAAACATAAACCAGGTAAAATAGGTTGAGCAAATTTTAGGGTGCAACAACATCGCCGCCAGAAAACCAACACATCCGACATCATCGCCGGAAAACCAAATCATCTAACATCGTCGCCCAAAAACCAAAACATCCGACATCACCGCCGAAAAACCAAATCATCTGACATCACCCCAGAAAACCAAGACATCCGACATCGCCGCCGGAAAACCAAATCATCTAAAACCGCTGCCAGAAAACCAAAACATCCGACATCGCCGCCGAAAAACCAAATCATCTGACATCGCCTCCAGAAAACCAACACATCCGACATCACCGCCGAAAAACCAAATCATGCGACATCGCCGCCGGAAAACCAAACCATCCGACATCGTCGCCGGAATACCAAATCATCTGACATCGCCACCAGAAAACCAACAACTCCGACATCGCCGCCGGAAAACCAAATCATTCGACATCGCCGCTGGAAAACCAAATCATTTGACATTGCCGATAGAAAACCAACACATCTAACATCGCCGCCGGGAAACCCAAACATCCAACATCCCCGCCGGAAAACTAAATAATCTAACATTGCCGCCGGAAAACCAAATCATCTAACATTGCCGCCAGAAAACCAAAACATCTGACATCGCCGTCGGAAAACCAAATCATATGACATCACCACAGAAAACCAAGACATCCGAGATCGCCGCCGGAAAACCAAATCATCTAAAACCGCTGCCAGAAAACCAAAACATCCGACATCGCCGCTGGAAACCAAATCATCTGACATCGTCGCCTGAAAACCAACACATCTGACATTGCCGCCGGAAAACCAAATCATCCGACATCGTCGCTGGAAAACCAAAACATTCGACCTCGCCGCCGGAAAACCAAATCATCTGACATCGCCACCAAAAAACCAATACATCCGATATCACCGCCGGAAAACCAAATCATCTGACATCGCCGGCAGAAAACCAACACATCCGACATCGCCGCTGGAAAACCAAATCATCTGACATCTCGGCTGGAAAATCAACACATTCGACATCGCCGCTGGAAAACCAAATCATCCAACATCGCCGCCGGAAAACCAAACCATCCGACATCGCCGCCGGAAAACAAAATCATCTGACATTGCCGCCAGAAAACCAACACATCACACTTCTCCGCCGGAAAACCAAATCATCTGACATCACCGCCAAAAAACCAACACATCCGACATCGCTGCCGGAAAACCAAATCATGTGACGTCGCCACCAGAAAACCAAAACATCCGACATTGCCACTGGAAAACCAAATCATATGACATCGCCGCCAGAAAACCAACACATTCGACATCGACGCCGGAAAACGAAATCATCTAACATCGCCTCCAAAAAACCAACACATCCGACATCACCGCCGGAAAACTAAACCATATAACATCGCCGCCGGAAAACCAAATAATCTTACATCGCCGCCAGAAAACCAACACATCCTTCATCGCCGCCAGAAAGCCAAATCATCTGACATCGCCGCCAGAAAACCAACACATCCGACATCGCCGTCGGAAAACCAAATCCTCTGACATTGCCGCCAGAAAACAAAAACATCCAACATCGACGCCGGAAAACTAAGTCATCTGACATCGCCTCCAGAAAACTAACACATCCGACATCGCCACCGAAAAACCAAATCATCCGACATCGCCGCCGAAAAACCAAATCATCTGACATCACCGCCAGAAAACCAAATCATATAACATCTCCGCCGGAAAACCAAAACATCCGACATCACCGCCGGAAAACTAAATCATCTGACATCGCCGCCAGAAAACCAACACATCCGACATCACCTCCGGAAAACCAAATCATCTAACATTTCCGCCAGAAAACCAAAACATCCGACATCGCCGCTGGAAAACCAAATCATATGACATCACCGCAGAAAACCAAGACATCCGAGATCGCCGCCAGAAAACCAAATCATCTAAAACCGCTGCCAGAAAACCAAAACATCCGACATCGCCGCTGGAAACCAAATCATCTGACATCGTCGCCAGAAAACCAACACATCCGACATTGCCGCCGGAAAACCAAATCATCCGACATCGTCGCCGGAAAACCAAACCATTCGACCTCGCCGCCGGAAAACCAAATCATCTGACATTGCCACCAAAAAACCAACACATCCGATATCACCGCCGGAAAACCAAATCATCTGACATCGCCGGCAGAAAACAAACACATCCGACATCGCCGCTGGAAAACCAAATCATCTGACATCTCGGCTGGAAAATCAACACATCATGCATCTCCGCCGAAAAACCAAATCATCTGACATCGCCGTCGGAAAACAAAATCCTCTGACATTGCCGCCAGAAAACAAAAACATCTAACATCGACGCTGGAAAACTAAGTCATCTGACATCGCCTCCAGAAAACCAACACATCCGACATCGCCACCGGAAAACCAAATCATCCGACATCGCCGCCGAAAAACCAATTCATCTGACATCATCGCCAGAAAACCAAATCATATAACATCTCCGCTGGAAAACCAAAACATCCGACATCGCCGCCGGAAAACTAAATCATCTGACATCGCCGCCAGAAAACCAAAACATCCGACATTGTCGCCGAAAAACCAAATCATCTGACATCACCCCAGAAAACCAAGACATCCTCCATCGCCGCCGGAAAACTAAATCATCTAAAACCGCTGCCCGAAAACCAAAACCTCCGACATCGCTACCGAAAAACCAACACATCCGACATCACCGCCGAAAAACCAAATCATGCGACATCGCCGCCGGAAAACCAAACCATCCGACATCGCCGCCGGAATACCAAATCATCTGACATCACCACCAGAAAACCAACACATCCGACATTGTCGCTGGAAAACCAAATCATCCGATATCGCCATCGAAAAACCAAACAATCCGACCTCGCCGCCGGAAAACAAAATCATCTGACATCACCACCAAAAAACAAACACATCCGACATCACCGCCGGAAAACCAAATCATCTGACATCGCTGCCTGAAAATCAACACATCCGACATCGCCGCTGGAAAACTAAATCATCTGACATTGCCGCCAGAAAACCAAAACATTCAACATCGCCACTGGAAAACCAATTCATCCGACATCGCCGCCAGATAACCAAATCATCTGACATCGCCGTCGGAAAACCAAAACGTCCGACATCGCCGCCGGAAAAGCAAATCATCTGACATTGCCGCCAGAAAACCAACACATCCGACATCGCCGCCGGAAAACCAAATCATCCGACATCGCCGCCGGAAAACCAAACCATCCGACATCGCCGCCGGAATACCAAATCATCTGACATCGCCACCAGAAAACCAACACATCCGACATCGTCGCTGGAAAACCAAATCATCCGATATCGCCGTCAAAAAACCAAACAATCCGACCTCGCCGCCGGAAAAACAAATCATCTGATATCGGCACCAAAAAACAAACACATTCGAGATCACCGCCGGAAAACCAAATCATCTGACATCGCTGCCTGAAAATCAACACATCCGACATCGCCGCCGGAAAACCAAATCATCTAACATCGCCGCCGGAAAACCAGAACATCCGACATCGCCGCTGGAAAACTAAATCATATGACATTGCAGCCAGAAAACCAACACATCCGACATCGCCGCCGGAAAACCAAATCAATCGACATCGCCGCCAGAAAACCAACACATTCGACATCGCCGCCGGAAAACCAAATCATCCGACATCGCCCCCGGAAAACTAAATCATCTGACATCGCCGCCAGAAAACCAAATCATTTGACATCGACGCCAGAAAACCAAAAAATCTGACATCGCCGCAGGAAAACCAACACATCCGACATCGCCGCCAGAAAACCAACACATCCGACATCGCCGCTGGAAAACCAAATTATCTGACATTGCCGCCAGAAAACCAAAACATCTGACATCGCCATTGGAAAACCAATTCATTTGACTTCGCCACCAGATAACCAAATCATCTGACATCGCCGTCGGAAAACCAAAATGTCCGACATCACCGTCGGAAAAGCAAATCATCTGACATCGCCGCCAGAAAACCAACACATCCGACATCGCCGCCGGAAAACCAAATCATCTAACATCGCCGCCAGAAAACCAAAACATCCGACATTGCCGCCGGAAAACCAAATCATCTGACGTCGCCCCCAGAAAACAAAGACATCCGACATCGCCGTTGGAAAACCAAATCATCTAAAACCGCTTCCAGAAAACCAAAACATCCGACATCGCTGCCAAAAAACGAAATCATCTGACATCGCCGCCATAAAACCAACACATCCGACATCGACGCCGGAAAACCAAATCATGAGACATCGCCGCCTGAAAACTAAGCCATCCGACATCGCCCTCGGAAAACCAAATAATCTGACATTGCCGCAAGAAAACCAACGCATCAGACATCTCCGCCGGAAAACCAAATCATCCGACATCGCCGCCGGAAAACTAAATCATCTGACATCGCCTCCAGAAAACCAAAACATCCGACATCGCCGCCGGAAAACCAAATCATATGACATCGCCACCAAAAAACCAACGCATCCGACATCAACCCCAGAAAACCAAATCATCTGACGTCGCCACCAGAAAACCAAAACATCCGACATCGCTGCTGGAAAACCAAATCATATGACATCGCCGCCAGAAAACCAACACATCCGACATCGACGCCGGAAAACGAAATCATCTGACATCGCCGCCAGAAAACCAACACATCCGACATCACCGCCGGAAAACTAAACCATCCGACATCGCCGCCGGAAAACCAAATAATCTTACATCGCCGCCAGAAAACCAACACATCCGACATCGCCGTTGGAAAGCCAAATCATCTGACATCGTCGCCAGAAAACCAACACATCCGACATCGCCGCCGGAAAACCAAATCATTTGACAATGCCGCCAGAAAACCAAAACATCCGACATCGCCGCCGGAAAACTAAGCCATCTGACAATGCCTCTAGGCATCCAACACATTTGACATTGCCACCGGAAAACCAAATCATCCGACATCGCCGCCGAAAAACCAATTCATCTGACATCACCGCCAGAAAACCAAATCATATAACATCGCCGCCGGAAAACCAAATCATCTAACATTGTCGCCGGAAAACCAACACATCCGACATCGCCGCCGGAAAACCAAATCATCTGACAATGCCGCCAGAAAACCAAAACATCCGACACATTCGACATTGCCACCGGAAAACCAAATCATCCGACATCGCCGCCGAAAAACCAAATCATCTGACATCGCCGCCAAAAAACTAAAACATCCGACATCGCTGCCGAAAAACGAAATCATCCGACATCGCCGCAATAAAACCAACACATCCAACATCACCGCCGGAAAACCATATCATCCGACATCGCCGCCGGAAAACTAAGCCATCCGACATCGCCCCCGGAAAACCAAATAATCTCACATCGCCGTTAAAAAACCAACACATCCGACATCGCCGTCGAAAAGCCAAATCATCTGACATCGCCGCCAGAAAACCAACACATCCGACATCGCCGCCGGAAAACCAAATCATCTGACATTGCCGCTAGAAAACTAAAACATCTGACATCGTCGCCGGAAAACTATATCATCTGACATCGCCATCAGAAAACCAACACATCAGACATCTTCGTTGGAAAACCAAATCATCCGACATCGACGCCAGAAAACCAAATCATCTGACATCGCCGCCAGAAAACAAACACATCCGACATCACCGCCGGAAAACTAAACCATATAACATCGCCGCCGGAAAACCAAATAATCTTACATCGCCGCCAGAAAACCAACACATCTGACATCGCCGCCAGAAAGCCAAATCATCTGATATCGCCGCCAGAAAACCAACACATCCGACATCGCCGCCGGAAAACCAAATCATCTGACATTGCCGCCAGAAAACAAAAACATCCAACATCGACGCCGGAAAACTAAGTCATCTGACATCGCCTCCAGAAAACCAACACATCCGACATCGCCACCGGAAAACCAAATCATCCGACATCGCCGCCGAAAAACCAAATCATCTGACATCACCGCCAGAAAACCAAATCATATAACATCTCTGCCGGAAAACCAAAACATCCGACATCACCGCCGGAAAACTAAATCATCTGACATCGCCGCCAGAAAACCAACACATCCGACATCACCGCCAAAAAACCAAATCATCTAACATTGCCGCCAGAAAACCAAAACATCCGACATCGCCGCCGGAAAACCAAATCATAGGACATCACCACAGAAAACCAAGACATCCGAGATCGCCGCCGGAAAACCAAATCATCTAAAACCGCTGCCAGAAAACAAAAACATCTGACATTGCGGCCAGAAAACCAAATCATCTGACATCGTCGCCAGAAAACCAACACATCTGACATTGCCGCCGGAAAACCAAATCATCCGACATCGTCGCCAGAAAACCAAACCATTCGACCTCGCCGCCGGAAAACCAAATCATCTGACATCGCCACCAAAAAACCAACACATCCGATATCACCGCCGGAAAACCAAATCATCTGACATCGCCGGCAGAAAACCAACACATCCGACATCGCCGCTAGAAAACCAAATCATCTGACATCTCGGCTGGAAAATAAACACATCATGCATCTCTGCCGGAAAACCAAATCATCTGACATCGCCGCCAAAAAACCAACACATCCGACATCGCCGTCGGAAAACCAAATCCTCTGACATTGCCGCCAGAAAACAAAAACATCCAACATCGACGCCGGAAAACTAAGTCATCTGACATCGCCTCCAGAAAACCAACACATATGACATCGCCACCGGAAAACCAAATCATCCGACATCGCCGCTGAAAAACCAATTCATATGACATCACCGCCAGAAAACCAAATCATATAACATCTCCGCTGGAAAACCAAAACATCCGACATCGCCGCTGGAAAACTAAATCATCTGACATCGCCGCCAGAAAACCAACACATCCGACATCACCGTCGGAAAACCAAATCATCTAACATTGCCGCCAGAAAACCAAAACATCCGACATTGTCGCCGAAAAACCAAATCATCTGACATCAGCCCAGAAAACCAAGACATCCGACATCGCCGCCGGAAAACTAAATCATCTAAAACCGCTGTCCGAAAACCAAAACCACCGACATCGCTACCGAAAAACCAAATCATCTGACATCGCCTCCAGAAAACCAACACATCCGACATCACTGCCGAAAAACCAAATCATGCAACATCGCCGCCGGAAAACCAAACCATCCGACATCGCCGCCGGAATACCAAATCATCTGACATCACCACCAGAAAACCAACACATCCGACATCGTCGCTGGAAAACCAAATCATCCGATATCGCCATCGAAAAACCAAACAATCCGACCTCGCCGCCGAAAAACAAAATCATCTGACATCACCACAAAAAAACAAACACATCCGACATCACCGCCGGAAAACCAAATCATCTGGCATCGCTGCCTGAAAATCAACACATCTGACATCGCCGCTGGAAAACAAAATCATCTGACATTTCCGCCAGAAAACCAAAACATTCAACATCGCCACTGGAAAACCAATTCATCCGACATCGCCGCCAGATAACCAAATCATCTGACATCGCCGTCGGAAAACCAAAACGTCCGACATCGCCGCCGGAAAAGCAAATCATCTGACGTTGCCGCCAGAAAACCAACACATCCAACATCGCCCCCGGAAAACCAAATCATCTGACATCGCCGCCGGAAAACTAAACCATCCGACATCGACGCCGGAATACCAAATCATCTGACATCGCCACCAGAAAACCAACACATCCGACATCGTCGCTGGAAAACCAAATCATCCGATATCGCCGTCAAAAAACCAAACAATCCGACCTCGCCGCCGGAAAAACAAATCATCTGATATCGGCACCAAAAAACAAACACATTCGAGATCACCGCCGGAAAACCAAATCATCTGACATCGCTGCCTGAAAATCAACACATCCGACATCACCGCCAGAAAACCAAATCATCTAACATCGCCGCCGGAAAACCAAAACATCCGACATCGCCGCTGGAAAACTAAATCATATGACATTGCAGCCAGAAAGCCAACACATCCGACATCGCCGCCGGAAAACCAAATCAATCGACATCGCCGTCAGAAAACAAACACATTCGACATCGCCGCCGGAAAACCAAATCATCCGACATCGCCCCCGGAAAACTAAACCATCTGACATCGCCGCCAGAAAACCAACACATCCGACATCGCCGCCGGAAAACCAAAAAATCTGACATCGCCGCGGGAAAACCAACACATCCGACATCGCCGCCATAGAACCAACACATCCAACATCGCCGCTGGAAAACCAAATTATCTGACATTGCCGCCAAAAAACCAAAAAATCCGACATCGCCACTGGAAAACCAAGTCATTCGACATCGCCGCCAGATAACCAAATCATCTGACATCGCCGTCGGAAAACCAAAATGTCCGACATCACCGTCGGAAAAGCAAATCATCTGACATCGCCGCCAGAAAACCAACACATCCGACATCGCCGCCGGAAAACCAAATCATCTAACATCGTCGCCAGAAAACCAAAACATCCGACATTGCCGCCGGAAAACCAAATCATCTGACGTCGCTCCCAGAAAACAAAGACATCCGACATCGCCGCTGGAAAACCAAATCATCTAAAACCTCTTCCAGAAAACCAAAACATCCGACATCGCTGCCAAAAAACAAAATCATCTGACATCGCCGCAATAAAACCAACACATCCGACATCGCCGCCGGAAAACCAAATCATCAGACATCGCCGCCTGAAAACTAAGCCACCCAACATCGCCTCGGAAAACCAACACATCAGACATCTCCGTCGGAAAACCAAATCATCCGACATCGCCGCCGGAAAACTAAATCATCTGACATCGCCGCCAGAAAATCAAAACATCCGACATTGCCACCGGAAAACGAAATCATATGACATCGCCACCAAAAAACCAACACATCCGACATCAACCCCGGAAAACCAAATCATCTGACACCGCCGGCAGAAAACCAACACATCCGACATCGCTGCTGGAAAACCAAATCATCCGACATCGCCGTTGGAAAACCAAACCATCCGACATCACCGCCGGAAAACTAAATCATCTGACATCGCTGCCAGAAAACCAACACATCAGACATCTCCGCCGGAAAACCAACACATCCGACATCGCCGCTGGAAAACCAAATCATCTGACATCTCGGCTGGAAAATAAACACATCATGCATCTCTGCCGGAAAACCAAATCATCTGACATCGCCGCCAAAAATCCAACACATCCGACATCGCCGTTAGAAAACCAAATCCTCTGACATTGCCGCCAGAAAACAAAAACATCCAACATCGACGCCGGAAAACTAAGTCATCTGACATCGCCTCCAGAAAACCAACACATATGACATCGCCACCGGAAAACCAAATCATCCGACATCGCCGCTGAAAAACCAATTCATATGACATCACCGCCAGAAAACCAAATCATATAACATCTCCGCTGGAAAACCAAAACATCCGACATCGCCGCTGGAAAACTAAATCATCTGACATCGCCGCCAGAAAACCAACACATCCGACATCACCGTCGGAAAACCAAATCATCTAACATCGCCGCCAGAAAACCAAAACATCTGACATTGTCGCCGAAAAACCAAATCATCTGACATCAGCCCAGAAAACCAAGACATCCGACATCGCCGCTGGAAAACTAAATCATCTAAAACCGCTGTCCGAAAACCAAAACCACCGACATCGCTACCGAAAAACCAAATCATCTGACATCGCCTCCAGAAAACCAACACATCCGACATCACTGCCGAAAAACCAAATCATGCAACATCGCCGCCGGAAAACCAAACCATCCGACATCGCCGCCGGAATACCAAATCATCTGATATCACCACCAGAAAACCAACACATCCGACATCGTCGCTGGAAAACCAAATCATCCGATATCGCCATCGAAAAACCAAACAATCCGACCTCGCCGCCGGAAAACAAAATCATCTGACATCACCACAAAAAAACAAACACATCCGACATCACCGCCGGAAAACCAAATCATCTGGCATCGCTGCCTGAAAATCAACACATCCGACATCACCGCCAGAAAACCAAATCATCTAACATCGCCGCCGGAAAACCAAAACATCCGACATCGCCGCTTGAAAACTAAATCATATGACATTGCAGCCAGAAAACCAACACATCCGACATCGCCGCCGGAAAACCAAATCAATCGACATCGCCATCAGAAAACAAACACATTCGACATCGCCGCCGGAAAACCAAATCATCCGACATCGCCCCCGGAAAACTAAACCATCTGACATCGCCGCCAGAAAACCAACACATCCGACATCGCCGCCGGAAAACCAAAAAATCTGACATCGCCGCGGGAAAACCAACACATCCGACATCGCCGCCATAGAACCAACACATCCAACATCGCCGCTGGAAAACCAAATTATCTGACATTGCCGCCAAAAAACCAAAAAATCCGACATCGCCACTGGAAAACCAAGTCATTCGACATCGCCGCCAGATAACCAAATCATATGACATCGCCGTCAGAAAACCAAAATGTCCGACATCACCGTCGGAAAAGCAAATCATCTGACATCGCCGCCAGAAAACCAACACATCCGACATCGCCGCCGGAAAACCAAATCATCTAACATCGTCGCCAGAAAACCAAAACATCCGACATTGCCGCCGGAAAACCAAATCATCTGACGTCGCTCCCAGAAAACAAAGACATCCGACATCGCCGCTGGAAAACCAAATCATCTAAAACCTCTTCCAGAAAACCAAAACATCCGACATCGCTGCCAAAAAACAAAATCATCTGACATCGCCGCAATAAAACCAACACATCCGACATCGCCGCCGGAAAACCAAATCATCAGACATTGCCGCCTGAAAACTAAGCCACCCAACATCGCCTCGGAAAACCAACACATCAGACATCTCCGTCGGAAAACCAAATCATCCGACATCGCCGCCGGAAAACTAAATCATCTGACATCGCCGCCAGAAAATCAAAACATCCGACATTGCCACCGGAAAACGAAATCATATGACATCGCCACCAAAAAACCAACACATCCGACATCAACCCCGGAAAACCAAATCATCTGACACCGCCGGCAGAAAACCAACACATCCGACATCGCTGCTGGAAAACCAAATCATCCGACATCGCCGTTGGAAAACCAAACCATCCGACATCACCGCCGGAAAACTAAATCATCTGACATCGCTGCCAGAAAACCAACACATCAGACATCTCCGCCGGAAAACCAACACATCCGACATCGCCGCTGGAAAACCAAATCATCTGACATCTCGGCTGGAAAATAAACACATCATGCATCTCTGCCGGAAAACCAAATCATCTGACATCGCCACCAAAAATCCAACACATCCGACATCGCCGTTAGAAAACCAAATCCTCTGACATTGCCGCCAGAAAACAAAAACATCCAACATCGACGCCGGAAAACTAAGTCATCTGACATCGCCTCCAGAAAACCAACACATATGACATCGCCACCGGAAAACCAAATCATCCGACATCGCCGCTGAAAAACCAATTCATATGACATCACCGCCAGAAAACCAAATCATATAACATCTCCGCTGGAAAACCAAAACATCCGACATCGCCGCTGGAAAACTAAATCATCTGACATCGCCGCCAGAAAACCAACACATCCGACATCACCGTCGGAAAACCAAATCATCTAACATCGCCGCCAGAAAACCAAAACATCCGACATTGTCGCCGAAAAACCAAATCATCTGACATCAGCCCAGAAAACCAAGACATCCGACATCGCCGCCGGAAAACTAAATCATCTAAAACCGCTGTCCGAAAACCAAAACCACCGACATCGCTACCGAAAAACCAAATCATCTGACATCGCCTCCAGAAAACCAACACATCCGACATCACTGCCGAAAAACCAAATCATGCAACATCGCCGCCGGAAAACCAAACCATCCGACATCGCCGCCGGAATACCAAATCATCTGACATCACCACCAGAAAACCAACACATCCGACATCGTCGCTGGAAAACCAAATCATCCGATATCGCCATCGAAAAAACAAACAATCCGACCTCGCCGCCGGAAAACAAAATCATCTGACATCACCACAAAAAAACAAACACATCCGACATCACCGCCGGAAAACCAAATCATCTGGCATCGCTGCCTGAAAATCAACACATCTGACATCGCCGCTGGAAAATAAAATCATCTGACATTTCCGCCAGAAAACCAAAACATTCAACATCGCCACTGGAAAACCAATTCATCCGACATCGCCGCCAGATAACCAAATCATCTGACATCGCCGTCGGAAAACCAAAACGTCCGACATCGCCGCCGGAAAATCAAATCATCTGACGTTGCCGCCAGAAAACCAACACATCCAACATCGCCACCGGAAAACCAAATCATCTGACATCGCCGCCGGAAAACCAAACCATCCGACATCGACGCTGGAATACCAAATCATCTGACATCGCCACCAGAAAACCAACACATCCGACATCGTCGCTGGAAAACCAAATCATCCGATATCGCCGTCAAAAAACCAAACAATCCGACCTCGCCGCCGGAAAAACAAATCATCTGATATCGGCACCAAAAAACAAACACATTCGAGATCACCGCCGGAAAACCAAATCATCTGACATCGCTGCCTGAAAATCAACACATCCGACATCACCGCCAGAAAACCAAATCATCTAACATCGCCGCCGGAAAACCAAAACATCCGACATCGCCGCTTGAAAACTAAATCATATGACATTGCAGCCAGAAAACCAACACATCCGACATCGCCGCCGGAAAACCAAATCAATCGACATCGCCGTCAGAAAACAAACACATTCGACATCGCCGCCGGAAAACCAAATCATCCGACATCGCCCCCGGAAAACTAAACCATCTGACATCGCCGCCAGAAAACCAACACATCCGACATCGCCGCCGGAAAACCAAAAAATCTGACATCGCCGCGGGAAAACCAACACATCCGACATCGCCGCCATAGAACCAACACATCCAACATCGCCGCTGGAAAACCAAATTATCTGACATTGCCGCCAAAAAACCAAAAAATCCGACATCGCCACTGGAAAACCAAGTCATTCGACATCGCCGCCAGATAACCAAATCATATGACATCGCCGTCAGAAAACCAAAATGTCCGACATCACCGTCGGAAAAGCAAATCATCTGACATCGCCGCCAGAAAACCAACACATCCGACATCGCCGCCGGAAAACCAAATCATCTAACATCGTCGCCAGAAAACCAAAACATCCGACATTGCCGCCGGAAAACCAAATCATCTGACGTCGCTCCCAGAAAACAAAGACATCCGACATCGCCGCTGGAAAACCAAATCATCTAAAACCTCTTCCAGAAAACCAAAACATCCGACATCGCTGCCAAAAAACAAAATCATCTGACATCGCCGCAATAAAACCAACACATCCGACATCGCCGCCGGAAAACCAAATCATCAGACATTGCCGCCTGAAAACTAAGCCACCCAACATCGCCTCGGAAAACCAACACATCAGACATCTCCGTCGGAAAACCAAATCATCTGACATCGCTGCCGGAAAACTAAATCATCTGACATCGCCGCCAGAAAATCAAAACATCCGACATTGCCACCGGAAAACGAAATCATATGACATCGCCACCAAAAAACCAACGCATCCGACATCAACCCCGGAAAACCAAATCATCTGACACCGCCGGCAGAAAACCAACACATCCGACATCGCTGCTGGAAAACCAAATCATCCGACATCGCCGTTGGAAAACCAAACCATCCGACATCACCGCCGGAAAACTAAATCATCTGACATCGCTGCCAGAAAACCAACACATCAGACATCTCCGCCGGAAAACCAACACATCCGACATCGCCGCTGGAAAACCAAATCATCTGACATCTCGGCTGGAAAATAAACACATCATGCATCTCTGCCGGAAAACCAAATCATCTGACATCGCCGCCAAAAATCCAACACATCCGACATCGCCGTCGGAAAACCAAATCCTCTGACATTGCCGCCAGAAAACAAAAACATCCAACATCGACGCCGGAAAACTAAGTCATCTGACATCGCCTCCAGAAAACCAACACATATGACATCGCCACCGGAAAACCAAATCATCTGACATCGCCGCTGAAAAACCAATTCATATGACATCACCGCCAGAAAACCAAATCATATAACATCTCCGCTGGAAAACCAACACATCCGACATCGCCGCTGGAAAACTAAATCATCTGACATCGCCGCCAGAAAACCAACACATCCGACATCACCGTCGGAAAACCAAATCATCTAACATCGCCGCCAGAAAACCAAAACATCCGACATTGTCGCCGAAAAACCAAATCATCTGACATCAGCCCAGAAAACCAAGACATCCGACATCGCCGCCGGAAAACTAAATCATCTAAAACCGCTGTCCGAAAACCAAAACCACCGACATCGCTACCGAAAAACCAAATCATCTGACATCGCCTCCAGAAAACCAACACATCCGACATCACTGCCGAAAAACCAAATCATGCAACATCGCCGCCGGAAAACCAAACCATCCGACATCGCCGCCGGAATACCAAATCATCTGACATCACCACCAGAAAACCAACACATCCGACATCGTCGCTGGAAAACCAAATCATCCGATATCGCCATCGAAAAACCAAACAATCCGACCTCGCCGCCGGAAAACAAAATCATCTGACATCACCACAAAAAAACAAACACATCCGACATCACCGCCGGAAAACCAAATCATCTGGCATCGCTGCCTGAAAATCAACACATCTGACATCGCCGCTGGAAAACAAAATCATCTGACATTTCCGCCAGAAAACCAAAACATTCAACATCGCCACTGGAAAACCAATTCATCCGACATCGCCGCCAGATAACCAAATCATCTGACATCGCCGTCGGAAAACCAAAACGTCCGACATCGCCGCCGGAAAAGCAAATCATCTGACGTTGCCGCCAGAAAACCAACACATCCAACATCGCCACCGGAAAACCAAATCATCTGACATCGCCGCCGGAAAACCAAACCATCCGACATCGACGCCGGAATACCAAATCATCTGACATCGCCACCAGAAAACCAACACATCCGACATCGTCGCTGGAAAACCAAATCATCCGATATCGCCGTCAAAAAACCAAACAATCCGACCTCGCCGCCGGAAAAACAAATCATCTGATATCGGCACCAAAAAACAAACACATTCGAGATCACCGCCGGAAAACCAAATCATCTGACATCGCTGCCTGAAAATCAACACATCCGACATCACCGCCAGAAAACCAAATCATCTAACATCGCCGCCGGAAAACCAAAACATCCGACATCGCCGCTGGAAAACTAAATCATATGACATTGCAGCCAGAAAGCCAACACATCCGACATCGCCGCCGGAAAACCAAATCAATCGACATCGCCGTCAGAAAACAAACACATTCGACATCGCCGCCGGAAAACCAAATCATCCGACATCACCCCCGGAAAACTAAACCATCTGACATCGCCGCCAGAAAACCAACACATCCGACATCGCCGCCGGAAAACCAAAAAATCTGACATCGCCGCGGGAAAACCAACACATCCGACATCGCCGCCATAGAACCAACACATCCAACATCGCCGCTGGAAAACCAAATTATCTGACATTGCCGCCAAAAAACCAAAAAATCCGACATCGCCACTGGAAAACCAAGTCATTCGACATCGCCGCCAGATAACCAAATCATCTGACATCGCCGTCGGAAAACCAAAATGTCCGACATCACCGTCGGAAAAGCAAATCATCTGACATCGCCGCCAGAAAACCAACACATCCGACATCGCCGCCGGAAAACCAAATCATCTAACATCGTCGCCAGAAAACCAAAACATCCGACATTGCCGCCGAAAAACCAAATCATCTGACGTCGCTCCCAGAAAACAAAGACATCCGACATCGCCGCTGGAAAACCAAATCATCTAAAACCTCTTCCAGAAAACCAAAACATCCGACATCGCTGCCAAAAAACAAAATCATCTGACATCGCCGCAATAAAACCAACACATCCTACATCGCCGCCGGAAAACCAAATCATCAGACATCGCCGCCTGAAAACTAAGCCACCCAACATCGCCTCAGAAAACCAACAGATCAGACATCTCCGTCGGAAAACCAAATCATCCGACATCGCCGCCGGAAAACTAAATCATCTGACATCGCCGCCAGAAAATCAAAACATCCGACATTGCCACCGGAAAACGAAATCATATGACATCGCCACCAAAAAACCAACACATCCGACATCAACCCCGGAAAACCAAATCATCTGACACCGCCGGCAGAAAACCAACACATCCGACATCGCTGCTGGAAAACCAAATCATCCGACATCGCCGTTGGAAAACCAAACCATCCGACATCACCGCCGGAAAACTAAATCATCTGACATCGCTGCCAGAAAACCAACACATCAGACATCTCCGCCGGAAAACCAAATCATCTGACATCGCTGCCAAAAAACCAACACATCCGACATCGCTGTCGGAAAACAAAATCATCTGACGTCGCCGCCAGAAAACCAAAACATCCAACATCGCCGCTGGAAAACCAAATCATATGACATCGCCGCTGGAAAACCAACACATCCGACATCGCCGCTGGAAAATCAACACATCTGACATCACCGCCAGAAAACCAACACATCCGACATCACCGCCGGAAAACTAAACCATCCGACATCGCCGCCGGAAAACCGAATAATCTTACATCGCCGCCAGAAAACCAACACATCCGACATCGCCGCTGGAAAGCCATATCATCTGACATCGTCGCCAGAAAAACAACACATCCGACATCGCCGTCGGAAAACCAAATCATATGACAATGCCGCCAGAAAACAAAAACATCCGACATCGCCGCCGGAAAACTAAGCCATCTGACATCGCCTCCAGACTTCCAACACATCCGACATCACCTCCGGAAAACCAAATCATCTAACATCGCCGCCAGAAAACTAAAACATCTGACATCGCTGCCGAAAAACAAAATCATCTGACATCGCCGCCATAAAACCTACACATCTGACATCGCCGCCGTAAAACAATATCATCCGACATCACCGCCGGAAAAGTAAGCCATCCGACATCGCCCCCGGAAAACCAAATAATCTCACATCTCCGCCAGAAAACCAACACATCCGACATCGCCGTCAGAAAGCCAAATCATTTGACATCGCTGCCAGAAAACCAACACATCTGACATCGCCGCCGGAAAACCAAATCATCTGACATTGCCGCTAGAAAACTAAAACATCTGACATCATCGCCGGAAAACTATATCATCTGACATCGCCATCAGAAAACCAACACATCAGACATCTCCGTCGGAAAACCAAATCATCCGACATCGCCGCCGGAAAACCAAATCATCTAACATCGCCGCCAGAAAACCAAATCATCTAAAATCGCCGCCAGAAAACCAAAACATCTGACATCTCCGCCGGAAAACCAAATCATATGACATCGCCACCAAAAAACCAACACATCCAACATCTTCGCCGGAAAACCAAATCATCTGACATCGCCGGCAGAAAACCAACACAGTCGACATTGCCACTGCAAAACCAAATCATCTGACATCTCGGCTGGAAAATCAACACATTCGACATCGCCGCCGGAAAACCAAATCATTCGACATCGCCGCCGGAAAACCAAACCATCCGACATCGCCGCCGGAAAACAAAATCATCTGACATCGCCGCCAGAAAACCAACACATCAGACATCTCCGCCGGAAAACCAAATCATCTGACATCGCTGCCGGAAAACCAAATCATCTGACGTCGCCGCCAGAAAACCAAAACATCCGACATCGCCGCCAGAAATCCAACACATCCGACATCGACGCTGGAAAACAAAATCATCTGACATCGCCGCCAGAAATCCAACACATCCGACATCACCGCCGGAAAACTAAACCATCCGACATCGTCGACGGAAAACCAAATAATCTTACATCGCCGCCAGAAAACCAACACATCCGACATCGCCGTTGGAAAGCCAAATCATCTAACATCGTCGCCAGAAAACCAACACATCCGACATCGCCGTCGGAAAACTAAACCATCCGACATCGTCGACGGAAAACCAAATAATCTTACATCGCCGCCAGAAAACCAACACATCCGACATCGCCGTTGGAAAGCCAAATCATCTGACATCGTCGCCAAAAAACCAACACATCCGACATCGCCGCCGGAAAACCAAATCATCTGACAATGCCGCCAGAAAACACAAACATTCGACATCGCCGCCGGAAAACTAAGTCATCTGACATCGCCTCCAGAAAACCAACACATCCGACATCGCCACCGGAAAACTAAATCATCCTACATCGCCGCCGAAAAACCAATTCATCTGACATCACTGCCAGAAAACCAAATCATCTGACATCGCCGCCGGAAAACCAAATCATCCGACATCGCCCCTAGGAAAACTAAATCATCTGACATCGCCGCCAAAAAACCAACACAATCGACATCACCGCCGGAGAACCAAATCATCTAACATCGTCGCCAGAAAACTAAAACATCCGACATCGCTGCCGAAAAACAAAATCATCTGACATCGCCGCCATAAAAGCAACACATCTGACATCGCCGCCGGAAAACCATATCATCCGACATCGCCTCCGGAAAACTAAGCCATCCGACATCGCCCCCGGAAAACCAAATAATCTCACATCTCCGCCAGAAAACCAACACATCCAACATCGTCGTCGGAAAGCCAAATCATCTGACATCGCTGCCAGAAAACCAACACATCCGACATCGCCGCCGGAAAACCAAATCATCTGACATTTCCGCTAGAAAACTAAAACATCTGACATCGTCGCCGTAAAACTATATCATCTGACATCGCCATCAGAAAACCAACACATCAGACATCACCACCGGAAAACCAAATCATCCGACATCGCCGCCGAAAAACCAAATCATCTGACATCACCGCCAGAAAACCAAATAATCTAACATCGCCGTCGGAAAACCAAAACATCCGACATCACCGCCGGAAAACCAAATCATATGACATCGCCACCAAAAAACCAACACATCCAACATCACCGCCGGAAAACCAAATCATCTGACATCGCCGGCAAAAAACCAACACATCCAACATTGCCGCTGGAAAACCAAATCATCTGACATCTCGGTTGGAAAATCAACACATTCGACATTGCCGCCGGAAAACCAAATCATCCGACGTCGCCGCCGGAAAACCAAACCATCCGACTTCGCCGCCGGAAAACAAAATCATCTGACATTGCCGCCAGAAAACCAACACATCAGACATCTCCGCCGGAAAACCAAATCATCTGACATCGCTGCCAAAAAACCAACACATCCGACATCCCTGCCGGAAAACCAAATCATCTGACGTCGCCGCCAGAAAACCAAAACATCCGACATCGCCGCTGGAAAACCAAATCAAATGACATCGCCGTTAGAAAACCAACACATCTGACATTGACGCTGGAAAACGAAATCAACTGACATCGCCGCCAGAAAACCAACACATCCGACATCACCGCCAGAAAACTAAACCATCCGACATCCCCGACGGAAAACCAAATAATCTTACATCGACGCCAGAAAACCAACACATCCGACATCGCCGTTGGAAAGCCAAATCATCTGACATCGTCGCCAGAAAACCAACACATCCGACATCGCCGCCGGAAAACCAAATCAACTGACAATGCCGCCAGAAAACCAAAACATCCGACATCGCCGCCGGAAAACCAACACATCCGACATCGCCGCCGGAAAACCAAATCATCTGACAATGCCGCCAGAAAACCAAAACATCCGACATCGCCTCCAGAAACCAACACATCCGACATCGCCACCGGAAAACCAAATCACCCGACATCGCCGCCAAAAAACCAAATAATCTGACATCACCGCCAGAAAACCAAATCATCTAACATTGCCGCCGGAAAACCAAAACATCTGACATTGCCGTCGGAAAACTAAATCATCTGACATCGCTGCCAAAAAACCAACACATCCGACATCACCGCCTGAAAACCAAATCATCTAACATCGCCGCCAGAAAACTAAAACATCCGACATCGCTGCCGAAAAACGAAATCATCTGACATCGCCGCCATAAAACCAACACATCTGACATCGCTGCCGGAAAACCATATCATCCGACATCGCCGCCGGAAAACTAAGCCATCCGACATCGCCCCCGGAAAACCAAATAATCT
This sequence comes from Lathyrus sativus, assembly GCA_963859935.3. Classification (NCBI taxonomy): domain Eukaryota; kingdom Viridiplantae; phylum Streptophyta; class Magnoliopsida; order Fabales; family Fabaceae; genus Lathyrus; species Lathyrus sativus. The sequence goes on along the minus strand of OZ012736.1, from coordinate 139,850,962 downwards.
CACATCTCCACCAGAAAACCAACACATCCGACATCGCCATCGGAAAGCCAAATCATCTGACATCGCTGCCAGAAAACCATCACATCCGACATCGCCGCCGGAAAACCAAATCATCTGACATTGCCGCTAGAAAACTAAAACATCTGACATCGTCGCCGGAAAACTATATCATCTGACATCGCCATCAGAAAACCAAATCACCCGACATCGCCGCCGGAAAACCAAATCATCTGACATCGCCGCTAGAAAACCAAAGCATCTAAAATCACCGCCAGAAAACCAAAGCATCTAAAATCACCGCCGGAAAACCAAATCATATGACATCGCCACCAAAAAACCAACACATCCAACATCACCGCCGGAAAACCAAATCATCTGACATCGCCGGAAGAAAACCAACACATCCGACATTGCCGCTTGAAAACCAAATCATCTGACATCTCGGCTGAAAAATCAACACATTCGACATCGCCGCCGGAAAACCAAATCATCCGACATCGCCGCCGAAAAACCAAACCATCCGACATCGCCGCCGGAAAACAAAATCATCTGACATCGCCGCCAGAAAACCAACACATCAGACATCTCCGCCGGAAAACCAAATCATCTGACATCGCTGCCAAAAAACCAACACATCCGACATCGCTGCCGGAAAACCAAATCATCTGACGTCGCTGCCAGAAAACCAAAACATCCGACATCGCCGCTGGAAAACCAAATCAAATGACATCGCCGTCAGAAAACCAACACATCCGACATCGACGCTGGAAAACGAAATCATCTGACATTGCCGCCAGAAAACCAACACATCCGACATCACCGTCGGAAAACTAAACCATCCGACATCGCCGACGGAAAACCAAATAATCTTACATCGCCGCCAGAAAACCAACACATCTGACATCGCCATTGGAAAGCCAAATCATTTGACATCGTCGCCAGAAAACCAAAACATCTGACATCGCCGCTGGAAAACCAAATCATATGACATCGCCACCAAAAAACCAACACATCCAACATCACCGCCGGAAAACCAAATCATCTGACATCGCCGGCAGAAAACCACCACATCCGACATTGCCGCTGGAAAACCAAATCATTTGACCTCTCGGCTGGAAAATCAACACATTCGACATTGCCGCCGGAAAACCAAACCATCGGACATCGCTGCCGGAAAACAATATCATCTGACATCGCCACCAGAAAACCAACACATCAGACATCTCCGCCGGAAAACCAAATCATCTGACATCGCTGCCAAAAAACCAACACATCCGACATCGCTTCCGGAAAACCAAATCATCTGACGTCGCCGCCAGAAAACCAAAACGTCCGACATCTCCGCTGGAAAACCAAATCAAACGACATCGCCGTCAGAAAACCAACACATCCGACATCGACGCTGGAAAACGAAATCATCTGACATCGCCGCCAGAAAACCAACACATCCGACATCACCGCCAGAAAACTAAACCATCCGACATCGCCGACGGAAAACCAAATAATCTTACATCGCCGCCAGAAAACCAACACATCCGACATCGCCGTTGGAAAGCCAAATCATCTGACATCATCGCCAGAAAACCAACACATCCGACATCGCCGCCGGAAAACCAAAACATCCAACATCGCCGCCGGAAAACTAAGTCATCTGACATCGCCTCCAGAAAACCACCACATCCGACATCGCCACCAGAAAACCAAATCATCCGACATCGCCGCCGAAAAACCAAATCATCTGATGTCACCGCCAGAAAACCAAATTATCTAACATCGCCGCCGGAAAACCAAAACATCCGACATCGCCGCCGGAAAACTAAATCATCTGACATCGCCGCCAAAAAACCAACACATCCGACATCACCGCCGGAAAACCAAATCATCTAACATCGCCGCCAGAAAACTAAAACATCCGACATCGCTGCCGAAAAACGAAATCATCTGACATCGCCGCCATAAAACCAACACATCTGACATCGCTGCCGGAAAACCATATCATCCGACATCGCCGCCGGAAAACTAAGCCATCCGACATCGCCCCCGGAAAACCAAATAATCTCATATCTTCGCCAGAAAACCAACACATCTGACATCGTCATCGGAAAGCCAAATCATCTGACATCTCTGCCAGAAAACCATCACATCCGACATCGCCGCCGGAAAACCAAATCATCTGATATTGCCGCTAGAAAACTGAAACATCTGACATCGTCGCCGGAAAACTATATCATCTGACATCGCCATCAGAAAACCAAATCACCCGACATCACCGTCGGAAAACCAAATCATCTGACATCGCCGCTAGAAAACCAAAGCATCTAAAATCACCGCCAGAAAACCAAAACATCTGACATCGCTGCCGGAAAACCAAATCATATGACATCGCCACCAAAAAACCAACACATCCAACATCACCGTCGGAAAACCAAATCATCTGACATCGCCGGAAGAAAACCAACACATCCGACATTTCCGCTGGAAAACCAAATCATCTGACATCTCGGCTGGAAAATCAACACATTCGACATCGCCGCCGGAAAACCAAATCATCCATCATCGCCGCCGGAAAACCAAACCATCTGACATCGCCGCCGGAAAACAAAATAATCTGACATCGCCGCCAGAAAACCAACACATCAGACATCTCCGCCGGAAAACCAAATCATCTGACATCGCTGCCAAAAAACCAACACATCCGACATCGCTGCCGGAAAACCAAATCATCTGACGTCGCCGCCAGAAAACCAAAACATCCGACATTGCCGCTGGAAAACCAAATCAAATGACATCGCCGTCAGAAAACCAACACATCCGACATCGACGCTGGAAAACGAAATCATCTGACATCGCCGCCAGAAAACCAACACATCCGACATCACCGCCGGAAAACTAAACCATCCGACATCGCCGACGGAAAACCAAATAATCTTACATCGCCGCCAGAAAACCAACACATCCGACATCGCCATTGGAAAGCCAAATCATCTGACATCGTCGCCAGAAAACCAACGCATCCGACATCGCCGTCGGAAAACCAAATCATCTGACAATGCCGCCTGAAAACCAAAACAATCGACATCGCCGCCGGAAATCTAAGTCATCTGACATCGCCTCCAGAAAACCAACACATCCGACATCGCCACCGGAAAACCAAATCATCCGACATCGCCGCCGGAAAACAAAAACATCCGACATCGCCGCCAGAAAACTAAATCATCTGACATCGCCGCCGGAAAACAAAAACATCCGACATCGCCGCCAGAAAACTAAATCATCTGACATCGCCGCCAAAAAACCAACACATCCGACATCACCGCCGGAAAACCAAATCATCTCACATCGCCGCCAGAAAACTAAAACATCCGACATCACTGCGGAAAAACGAAATCATCTGACATCGCCGCCATAAAACCAACACATCTGATATCGCTGCCAGAAAACCATATCATGCGACATCGCCGCCGGAAAACTAAGCCATCCGACATAGCCCCCGGAAAACCAAATAATCTCACATCTCCGCCAGAAAACCAACACATCCGACATCGCCGTCGGAAAGCCAAATCATCTGACATCGCTGCCAGAAAACCAACACATCCGACATCGCCGCCGGAAAACCAAATCATCTGACATTGCCGCTAGAAAACTAAAACATCTGACATCGTCGCCGGAAAACTATATCATCTGACATCGCCATCAGAAAACCAACACATCAGACATCTCCGTCAGAAAACCAAATCATCCGACATCGCCGCCGGAAAACCAAATCATCTAACATCGCCGCCAGAAAACCAAATCATCTGACATCGCCGCCGGAAAACCAAATCATATGACATCGCCACCAAAAAACCAACACATCCAACATCTTCTCCGGAAAACCAAATCATCTGACATCGTCGGCAGAAAACCAACACATCCGACATTGCTGCTGGAAAACCAAATCATCTGACATCTCGGCTGGAAAATCAACACATTCGACATCGCCGCCGAAAAACCAAATCATCCGACATCGCCGCCGGAAGACCAATCCATCCGACATCGCCGCCAGAAAACAAAATCATCTGACATCGCCGCCAGAAAACCAACACATCAGACATCTCCGTCAGAAAACCAAATCATCTGACATCGCTGCCAAAAAACCAACACATCCGACATCGCTGCCGGAAAACAAAATCATCTGACGTCGCCGCCAGAAAACCAAAACATCCGACATCGCCGCTGGAAAACCAAATCAAATGACATCGCCGCCAGAAAACCAACACATCCGACATCGATGTCGGAAAACGAAATCATCTGACATCGCCGCCAGAAAACCAACACATCCGACATCACCGCCGGAAAACTAAACCATCTGACATCGCCGCCAGAAAACCAACACATTCGACATCGCCGTTGGAAAGCCAAATCATCTGACATCGTCACCAGAAAACCAACACATCCCACATCGCCGCCGGAAAACCAAATCATCTGACAATGCCGCCAGAAAACCAAAACATCCGACATCGCCGCCGGAAAACTAAGTCATCTGACATCGCCTCCAGAAAACCAACACATCCGACATCGCCACCAGAAAACCAAATCATCCGACATCGCCACCGAAAAACCAAATCATCTGACATCACCCCCAGAAAACCAAATCATCTAACATCGCCGCTGGAAAACCAAAACATCCGACATCGCCGTCAGAAAACCAACACATCCGACATCGACGCTGGAAAACTAAATCATCTGACATCGCCGCCAGAAAACCAACACATCCGACATCACCGCCAAAAAACTAAACCATCCGACATCTCCGAAGGAAAACCAAATAATCTTACATCGCCGCCAGAAAACCAACACATCCGACATCGCCGTTGGAAAGCCAAATCATCTGAAATCGTCGCCAGAAAACCAACACATCCGACATCGCCGCCGGAAAACCAAATCATCTGACAATGCCGCCAGAAAACCAAAACATCTGACATCGCCGCCAGAAAACCAAATCATCCGACATCGCCGCCGAAAAACCAAATCATCTGACATCACCGCCAGAAAACCAAATCATCTAACATCGCCGCCAGAAAACCAAAACATCCGACATCGCCGCTGGAAAACTAAATCATCTGACATCGCCGCCAAAAAACCAACACATCCGACATCACCATCGGGAAACCAAATAATCTCACATCTCCGCCAGAAAACCAACACATCCGACATCGCCGTCGGAAAACCAAATCATCTGACATTTCCTCTAGAAAACTAAAACATCTGACATCGTCGCCGGAAAACTATATCATCTGACATCGCCATCAGAAAACCAACGCATCAGACATCTCCGTCAGAAAACCAAATCATCCGACATCGCCGCCGGAAAACCAAATCATCTGACATCGCCGCCAGAAAACCAAATCATCTAAAATCTCCGCCAGAAAACCAAAACATCTGACATCGCTGCCGGAAAACCAAATCATATGACATCTCCACCAAAAAACCAACACATCCAACATCACCGCCGGAAAACCAAATCATCTGACATCGCCGGCAGAAAACCAACACATCCGACATTGCCGCTGGAAAACCAAATCATCTGACATCTCGGCTGGAAAATCAACACATTCGACATCGCCGTCGGAAAACCAAATCATCTGACATCGCCGCCGGAAAACCAAACCATCCGACATCGCCGCCGGAAAACCAAACCATCTAATATCGCCGCCGGAAAACAAAATCATCTGACATCGCCGCCAGAAAACCAACACATCAGACATCTCCGCCGGAAAACCAAATCATCTGACATCGCTGCCAAAAAACCAACACATCCGACATCGCTGCCGGAAAACCAAATCATCTGACGTCGCCGCCAGAAAACCAAAACATCCGACATAGCCGCTGGAAAACCAAATCAAATGACATCGCCGTCAGAAAACCAACACATCCGACATCGATGCTGGAAAACGAAATCATCTGACATCGCCGCCAGAAAACCAACACATCCGACATCATTGCCGGAAAACTAAACCATCCGACATCGCCGACGGAAAAGCAAATAATCTTACATCGCCGCCAGAAAACCAACACATCCGACATCGCCATTGGAAAGCCAAATCATTTGACATCGTCGCCAGAAAACCAACACATCCGACATCGCCGCCGGAAAACCAAATCATCTGACAATGCCGCCAGAAAACCAAAACATCTGACATCGCCGCCGAAAAACTAAGTCATTTGACATCGCCTCCAGAAAACCAACACATTCGACATCGCCACCGGAAAACCAAATCATCCGACATCGCCGCCGAAAAACCAAATCATCTGACATCACCGCCAGAAAACCAAATCATCTAACATCGCCCCCGGAAAACAAAAACATCTGACATCGCAGCCAGAAAACTAAATCATCTGACATCGCCGCCAAAAAACCAACACATCCGACATCACCGCCGGAAAACCAAATCATCTAACATCGCCGCCAGAAAACTAAAACATCTGACATCGCTGCGGAAAAACGAAATCATCTGACATCGCCGCCATAAAACCAACACATCTGACATCGCCGCCGGAAAACCATATCATGCGACATCGCCGCCGGAAAACTAAGCCATCTGACATCGCCCCCGGGAAACCAAATAATATCACATCTCCGCCAGAAAACCAACACATCCGACATCGCCGTCGGAAAGCCAAATCATCTGACATCGCTGCCAAAAAACCAACACATCCGACATCGCCGTCGGAAAACCAAATCATATGACATTGCCACTAGAAAACTAAAACATCTGACATCGTCGCCGGAAAACTATATCATCTGACATCGCCATCAGAAAACCAACACATCAGACATCTCTGTCAGAAAACCAAATCATCCGACACCGCCGCCGGAAAACCAAATCATCTAACATCGCCGCCAGAAAACCAAGTCATCTAAAATCACCGCCAGAAAACCAAAACATATGACATCGCCGCCGGAAAACCAAATCATATGACATCGCCACCAAAAAACCAACATATCCAACATCACCGCCGAAAAACTAAATCATCTGACATCGCCGGCAGAAAACCAACACATTCGACATTGCCGCTGGAAAACCAAATCATCTGACATCTCGGCTGGAAAATCAACACATTCGACATCGCCGTCGGAAAACCAAATCATCTAACATCGCCGCCGGAAAACCAAACCATCCGACATCGCCGCCGGAAAACAAAATCATCTGACATCGACGCCAAAAAACCAACACATCAGACATCTCCGCCGGAAAACCAAATCATCTGACATCGCTGCCAAAAAACCAACACATCCGACATCGCTGCCGGAAAACCAAATCATCTAACGTCGCCGCCAGAATACCAAAAAATCCGACATAGCCGCTGGAAAACCAAATCAAATGACATCGCCGTCAGAAAAAAAACAAATCCGACATCGATGCTGGAAAACTAAATCATCTGACATCGCCGCCAGAAAACCAACACATCCGACATCACTGCCGGAAAACTAAACCATCCGACATCGCCGACGGAAAACCAAATAATCTTACATCGCCGCCAGAAAACCAACACATCCGACATCGCCATTGGAAAGCCAAATCATTTGACATCGTCGCCAAAAAACCAACACATCCGACATCGCCGCCGGAAAACCAAATCATCTGACAATGCCTCCAGAAAACCAAAACATCCGACATCGCCGCCGGAAAACTAAGTCATCTGACATCGCCTGCAGAAAACCAACACATCCGACATCTCCACCGGAAAACAAAATCATCCGACATCGCCGCCGAAAAACCAAATCATCTGACATCACCGCCAGAAAACCAAATCATCTAACATCGCCCCCAGAAAACAAAAACATCTGACATCGCAGCCGGAAAACTAAATCATCTGACATCGCCGCCAAAAAACCAACACATCCGACATCACCGCCGGAAAACCAAATCATCTAACATCGCCGCCAGAAAACTAAAACATCCGACATCGCTGCGGAAAAACGAAATCATCTGACATCGCCGCCATAAAACCAACACATCTGACATCGCCGCCGGAAAACCATATCATGCGACATCGCCGCCGGAAAACTAAGCCATCCGACATCGCCCCCGGGAAACCAAATAATATCACATCTCCGCCAGAAAACCAACACATCCGACATCGCCACCAGAAAACCAAATCATCCGACATCGCCACCGAAAAACCAAATCATCTGACATCACCCCCAGAAAACCAAATCATCTAACATCGCCGCTGGAAAACCAAAACATCCGACATCGCCGTCAGAAAACCAACACATCCGACATCGACGCTGGAAAACTAAATCATCTGACATCGCCGCCAGAAAACCAACACATCCGACATCACCGCCAAAAAACTAAACCATCCGACATCTCCGAAGGAAAACCAAATAATCTTACATCGCCGCCAGAAAACCAACACATCCGACATCGCCGTTGGAAAGCCAAATCATCTGAAATCGTCGCCAGAAAACCAACACATCCGACATCGCCGCCGGAAAACCAAATCATCTGACAATGCCGCCAGAAAACCAAAACATCTGACATCGCCGCCAGAAAACCAAATCATCCGACATCGCCGCCGAAAAACCAAATCATCTGACATCACCGCCAGAAAACCAAATCATCTAACATCGCCGCCAGAAAACCAAAACATCCGACATCGCCGCTGGAAAACTAAATCATCTGACATCGCCGCCAAAAAACCAACACATCCGACATCACCATCGGGAAACCAAATAATCTCACATCTCCGCCAGAAAACCAACACATCCGACATCGCCGTCGGAAAACCAAATCATCTGACATTTCCGCTAGAAAACTAAAACATCTGACATCGTCGCCGGAAAACTATATCATCTGACATCGCCATCAGAAAACCAACGCATCAGACATCTCCGTCAGAAAACCAAATCATCCGACATCGCCGCCGGAAAACCAAATCATCTGACATCGCCGCCAGAAAACCAAATCATCTAAAATCTCCGCCAGAAAACCAAAACATCTGACATCGCTGCCGGAAAACCAAATCATATGACATCTCCACCAAAAAACCAACACATCCAACATCACCGCCGGAAAACCAAATCATCTGACATTGCCGGCAGAAAACCAACACATCCGACATTGCCGCTGGAAAACCAAATCATCTGACATCTCGGCTGGAAAATCAACACATTCGACATCGCCGTCGGAAAACCAAATCATCTGACATCGCCGCCGGAAAACCAAACCATCCGACATCGCCGCCGGAAAACCAAACCATCTAATATCGCCGCCGGAAAACAAAATCATCTGACATCGCCGCCAGAAAACCAACACATCAGACATCTCCGCCGGAAAACCAAATCATCTGACATCGCTGCCAAAAAACCAACACATCCGACATCGCTGCCGGAAAACCAAATCATCTGACGTCGCCGCCAGAAAACCAAAACATCCGACATAGCCGCTGGAAAACCAAATCAAATGACATCGCCGTCAGAAAACCAACACATCCGACATCGATGCTGGAAAACGAAATCATCTGACATCGCCGCCAGAAAACCAACACATCCGACATCATTGCCGGAAAACTAAACCATCCGACATCGCCGACGGAAAAGCAAATAATCTTACATCGCCGCCAGAAAACCAACACATCCGACATCGCCATTGGAAAGCCAAATCATTTGACATCGTCGCCAGAAAACCAACACATCCGACATCACCGCCGGAAAACCAAATCATCTAACATCGCCGCCAGAAAACTAAAACATCTGACATCGCTGCGGAAAAACGAAATCATCTGACATCGCCGCCATAAAACCAACACATCTGACATCGCCGCCGGAAAACCATATCATGCGACATCGCCGCCGGAAAACTAAGCCATCTGACATCGCCCCCGGGAAACCAAATAATATCACATCTCCGCCAGAAAACCAACACATCCGACATCGCCGTCGGAAAGCCAAATCATCTGACATCGCTGCCAAAAAACCAACACATCCGACATCGCCGTCGGAAAACCAAATCATATGACATTGCCACTAGAAAACTAAAACATCTGACATCGTCGCCGGAAAACTATATCATCTGACATCGCCATCAGAAAACCAACACATCAGACATCTCTGTCAGAAAACCAAATCATCCGACACCGCCGCCGGAAAACCAAATCATCTAACATCGCCGCCAGAAAACCAAGTCATCTAAAATCACCGCCAGAAAACCAAAACATATGACATCGCCGCCGGAAAACCAAATCATATGACATCGCCACCAAAAAACCAACATATCCAACATCACCGCCGAAAAACTAAATCATCTGACATCGCCGGCAGAAAACCAACACATTCGACATTGCCGCTGGAAAACCAAATCATCTGACATCTCGGCTGGAAAATCAACACATTCGACATCGCCGTCGGAAAACCAAATCATCTAACATCGCCGCCGGAAAACCAAACCATCCGACATCGCCGCCGGAAAACAAAATCATCTGACATCGACGCCAAAAAACCAACACATCAGACATCTCCGCCGGAAAACCAAATCATCTGACATCGCTGCCAAAAAACCAACACATCCGACATCGCTGCCGGAAAACCAAATCATCTAACGTCGCCGCCAGAATACCAAAAAATCCGACATAGCCGCTGGAAAACCAAATCAAATGACATCGCCGTCAGAAAAAAAACAAATCCGACATCGATGCTGGAAAACTAAATCATCTGACATCGCCGCCAGAAAACCAACACATCCGACATCACTGCCGGAAAACTAAACCATCCGACATCGCCGACGGAAAACCAAATAATCTTACATCGCCGCCAGAAAACCAACACATCCGACATCGCCATTGGAAAGCCAAATCATTTGACATCGTCGCCAAAAAACCAACACATCCGACATCGCCGCCGGAAAACCAAATCATCTGACAATGCCTCCAGAAAACCAAAACATCCGACATCGCCGCCGGAAAACTAAGTCATCTGACATCGCCTGCAGAAAACCAACACATCCGACATCTCCACCGGAAAACAAAATCATCCGACATCGCCGCCGAAAAACCAAATCATCTGACATCACCGCCAGAAAACCAAATCATCTAACATCGCCCCCAGAAAACAAAAACATCTGACATCGCAGCCGGAAAACTAAATCATCTGACATCGCCGCCAAAAAACCAACACATCCGACATCACCGCCGGAAAACCAAATCATCTAACATCGCCGCCAGAAAACTAAAACATCCGACATCGCTGCGGAAAAACGAAATCATCTGACATCGCCGCCATAAAACCAACACATCTGACATCGCCGCCGGAAAACCATATCATGCGACATCGCCGCCGGAAAACTAAGCCATCCGACATCGCCCCCGGGAAACCAAATAATATCACATCTCCGCCAGAAAACCAACACATCCGACATCGCCACCAGAAAACCAAATCATCCGACATCGCCACCGAAAAACCAAATCATCTGACATCACCCCCAGAAAACCAAATCATCTAACATCGCCGCTGGAAAACCAAAACATCCGACATCGCCGTCAGAAAACCAACACATCCGACATCGACGCTGGAAAACTAAATCATCTGACATCGCCGCCAGAAAACCAACACATCCGACATCACCGCCAAAAAACTAAACCATCCGACATCTCCGAAGGAAAACCAAATAATCTTACATCGCCGCCAGAAAACCAACACATCCGACATCGCCGTTGGAAAGCCAAATCATCTGAAATCGTCGCCAGAAAACCAACACATCCGACATCGCCGCCGGAAAACCAAATCATCTGACAATGCCGCCAGAAAACCAAAACATCTGACATCGCCGCCAGAAAACCAAATCATCCGACATCGCCGCCGAAAAACCAAATCATCTGACATCACCGCCAGAAAACCAAATCATCTAACATCGCCGCCAGAAAACCAAAACATCCGACATCGCCGCTGGAAAACTAAATCATCTGACATCGCCGCCAAAAAACCAACACATCCGACATCACCATCGGGAAACCAAATAATCTCACATCTCCGCCAGAAAACCAACACATCCGACATCGCCGTCGGAAAACCAAATCATCTGACATTTCCGCTAGAAAACTAAAACATCTGACATCGTCGCCGGAAAACTATATCATCTGACATCGCCATCAGAAAACCAACGCATCAGACATCTCCGTCAGAAAACCAAATCATCCGACATCGCCGCCGGAAAACCAAATCATCTGACATCGCCGCCAGAAAACCAAATCATCTAAAATCTCCGCCAGAAAACCAAAACATCTGACATCGCTGCCGGAAAACCAAATCATATGACATCTCCACCAAAAAACCAACACATCCAACATCACCGCCGGAAAACCAAATCATCTGACATCGCCGGCAGAAAACCAACACATCCGACATTGCCGCTGGAAAACCAAATCATCTGACATCTCGGCTGGAAAATCAACACATTCGACATCGCCGTCGGAAAACCAAATCATCTGACATCGCCGCCGGAAAACCAAACCATCCGACATCGCCGCCGGAAAACCAAACCATCTAATATCGCCGCCGGAAAACAAAATCATCTGACATCGCCGCCAGAAAACCAACACATCAGACATCTCCGCCGGAAAACCAAATCATCTGACATCGCTGCCAAAAAACCAACACATCCGACATCGCTGCCGGAAAACCAAATCATCTGACGTCGCCGCCAGAAAACCAAAACATCCGACATAGCCGCTGGAAAACCAAATCAAATGACATCGCCGTCAGAAAACCAACACATCCGACATCGATGCTGGAAAACGAAATCATCTGACATCGCCGCCAGAAAACCAACACATCCGACATCATTGCCGGAAAACTAAACCATCCGACATCGCCGACGGAAAAGCAAATAATCTTACATCGCCGCCAGAAAACCAACACATCCGACATCGCCATTGGAAAGCCAAATCATTTGACATCGTCGCCAGAAAACCAACACATCCGACATCGCCGCCGGAAAACCAAATCATCTGACAATGCCGCCAGAAAACCAAAACATCTGACATCGCCGCCGAAAAACTAAGTCATCTGACATCGCCTCCAGAAAACCAACACATTCGACATCGCCACCGGAAAACCAAATCATCCGACATCGCCGCCGAAAAACCAAATCATCTGACATCACCGCCAGAAAACCAAATCATCTAACATCGCCCCCGGAAAACAAAAACATCTGACATCGCAGCCAGAAAACTAAATCATCTGACATCGCCGCCAAAAAACCAACACATCCGACATCACCGCCGGAAAACCAAATCATCTAACATCGCCGCCAGAAAACTAAAACATCTGACATCGCTGCGGAAAAACGAAATCATCTGACATCGCCGCCATAAAACCAACACATCTGACATCGCCGCCGGAAAACCATATCATGCGACATCGCCGCCGGAAAACTAAGCCATCTGACATCGCCCCCGGGAAACCAAATAATATTACATCTCCGCCAGAAAACCAACACATCCGACATCGCCGTCGGAAAGCCAAATCATCTGACATCGCTGCCAAAAAACCAACACATCCGACATCGCCGTCGGAAAACCAAATCATATGACATTGCCACTAGAAAACTAAAACATCTGACATCGTCGCCGGAAAACTATATCATCTGACATCGCCATCAGAAAACCAACACATCAGACATCTCTGTCAGAAAACCAAATCATCCGACACCGCCGCCGGAAAACCAAATCATCTAACATCGCCGCCAGAAAACCAAGTCATCTAAAATCACCGCCAGAAAACCAAAACATATGACATCGCCGCCGGAAAACCAAATCATATGACATCGCCACCAAAAAACCAACATATCCAACATCACCGCCGAAAAACTAAATCATCTGACATCGCCGGCAGAAAACCAACACGTTCGACATTGCCGCTGGAAAACCAAATCATCTGACATCTCGGCTGGAAAATCAACACATTCGACATCGCCGTCGGAAAACCAAATCATCTAACATCGCCGCCGGAAAACCAAACCATCCGACATCGCCGCCGGAAAACAAAATCATCTGACATCGACGCCAAAAAACCAACACATCAGACATCTCAGCCGGAAAACCAAATCATCTGACATCGCTGCCAAAAAACCAACACATCCGACATCGCTGCCGGAAAACCAAATCATCTAACGTCGCCGCCAGAATACCAAAAAATCCGACATAGCCGCTGGAAAACCAAATCAAATGACATCGCCGTCAGAAAAAAAAACACATCCGACATCGATGCTGGAAAACTAAATCATCTGACATCGCCGCCAGAAAACCAACACATCCGACATCACTGCCGGAAAACTAAACCATCCGACATCGCCGACGGAAAACCAAATAATCTTACATCGCCGCCAGAAAACCAACACATCCGACATCGCCATTGGAAAGCCAAATCATTTGACATCGTCGCCAAAAAACCAACACATCCGACATCGCCGCCGGAAAACCAAATCATCTGACAATGCCTCCAGAAAACCAAAACATCCGACATCGCCGCCGGAAAACTAAGTCATCTGACATCGCCTGCAGAAAACCAACACATCCGACATCTCCACCGGAAAACAAAATCATCCGACATCGCCGCCGAAAAACCAAATCATCTGACATCACCGCCAGAAAACCAAATCATCTAACATCGCCCCCAGAAAACAAAAACATCTGACATCGCAGCCGGAAAACTAAATCATCTGACATCGCCGCCAAAAAACCAACACATCCGACATCACCGCCGGAAAACCAAATCATCTAACATCGCCGCCAGAAAACTAAAACATCCGACATCGCTGTGGAAAAACGAAATCATCTGACATCGCCGCCATAAAACCAACACATCTGACATCGCCGCCGGAAAACCATATCATGCGACATCGCCGCCGGAAAACTAAGCCATCCGACATCGCCCCCGGGAAACCAAATAATATCACATCTCCGCCAAAAAACCAACACATCCGACATCGCCACCAGAAAACCAAATCATCCGACATCGCCACCGAAAAACCAAATCATCTGACATCACCCCCAGAAAACCAAATCATCTAACATCGCCGCTGGAAAACCAAAACATCCGACATCGCTGTCAGAAAACCAACACATCCGACATCGACGCTGGAAAACTAAATCATCTGACATCGCCGCCAGAAAACCAACACATCCGACATCACCGCCAAAAAACTAAACCATCCGACATCTCCGAAGGAAAACCAAATAATCTTACATCGCCACCAGAAAACCAACACATCCGACATCGCCGTCGGAAAACCAAATCATCTGACAATGCCGCCAGAAAACCAAAACATCTGACATCGCCGCCAGAAAACCAAATCATCCGACATCGCCGCCGAAAAACCAAATCATCTGACATCACCGCCAGAAAACCAAATCATCTAACATCGCCGCCAGAAAACCAAAACATCCGACATCGCCGCTGGAAAACTAAATCATCTGACATCGCCGCCAAAAAACCAACACATCCGACATCACCATCGGGAAACCAAATAATCTCACATCTCCGCCAGAAAACCAACACATCCGACATCGCCGTCGGAAAACCAAATCATCTGACATTTCCGCTAGAAAACTAAAACATCTGACATCGTCGCCGGAAAACTATATCATCTGACATCGCCATCAGAAAACCAACGCATCAGACATCTCCGTCAGAAAACCAAATCATCCGACATCGCCGCCGGAAAACCAAATCATCTGACATCGCCGCCAGAAAACCAAATCATCTAAAATCTCCGCCAGAAAACCAAAACATCTGACATCGCTGCCGGAAAACCAAATCATATGACATCTCCACCAAAAAACCAACACATCCAACATCACCGCCGGAAAACCAAATCATCTGACATCGCCGGCAGAAAACCAACACATCCGACATTGCCGCTGGAAAACCAAATCATCTGACATCTCGGCTGGAAAATCAACACATTCGACATCGCCGTCGGAAAACCAAATCATCTGACATCGCCGCCGGAAAACCAAACCATCCGACATCGCCGCCGGAAAACCAAACCATCTAATATCGCCGCCGGAAAACAAAATCATCTGACATCGCCGCCAGAAAACCAACACATCAGACATCTCCGCCGGAAAACCAAATCATCTGACATCGCTGCCAAAAAACCAACACATCCGACATCGCTGCCGGAAAACCAAATCATCTGACGTCGCCGCCAGAAAACCAAAACATCCGACATAGCCGCTGGAAAACCAAATCAAATGACATCGCCGTCAGAAAACCAACACATCCGACATCGATGCTGGAAAACGAAATCATCTGACATCGCCGCCAGAAAACCAACACATCCGACATCATTGCCGGAAAACTAAACCATCCGACATCGCCGACGGAAAAGCAAATAATCTTACATCGCCGCCAGAAAACCAACACATCCGACATCGCCATTGGAAAGCCAAATCATTTGACATCGTCGCCAGAAAACCAACACATCCGACATCGCCGCCGGAAAACCAAATCATCTGACAATGCCGCCAGAAAACCAAAACATCCGACATCGCCGCCGAAAAACTAAGTCATCTGACATCGCCTCCAGAAAACCAACACATTCGACATCGCCACCGGAAAACCAAATCATCCGACATCGCCGCCGAAAAACCAAATCATCTGACATCACCGCCAGAAAACCAAATCATCTAACATCGCCCCCGGAAAACAAAAACATCTGACATCGCAGCCAGAAAACTAAATCATCTGACATCGCCGCCAAAAAACCAACACATCCGACATCACCGCCGGAAAACCAAATCATCTAACATCGCCGCCAGAAAACTAAAACATCTGACATTGCTGCGGAAAAACGAAATCATCTGACATCGCCGCCATAAAACCAACACATCTGACATCGCCGCCGGAAAACCATATCATGCGACATCGCCGCCGGAAAACTAAGCCATCTGACATCGCCCCCGGGAAACCAAATAATATCACATCTCCGCCAGAAAACCAACACATCCGACATCGCCGTCGGAAAGCACAATCATCTGACATCGCTGCCAAAAAACCAACACATCCGACATCGCCGTCGGAAAACCAAATCATATGACATTGCCACTACAAAACTAAAACATCTGACATCGTCGCCGGAAAACTATATCATCTGACATCGCCATCAGAAAACCAACACATCAGACATCTCTGTCAGAAAACCAAATCATCCGACACCGCCGCCGGAAAACCAAATCATCTAACATCGCCGCCAGAAAACCAAGTCATCTAAAATCACCGCCAGAAAACCAAAACATATGACATCGCCGCCGGAAAACCAAATCATATGACATCGCCACCAAAAAACCAACATATCCAACATCACCGACGAAAAACTAAATCATCTGACATCGCCGGCAGAAAACCAACACATCCGACATTGCCGCTGGAAAACCAAATCATCTGACATCTCGGCTGGAAAATCAACACATTCGACATCGCCGTCGGAAAACCAAATCATCTAACATCGCCGCCGGAAAACCAAACCATCCGACATCGCCGCCGGAAAACAAAATCATCTGACATCGACGCCAAAAAACCAACACATCAGACATCTCCGCCGGAAAACCAAATCATCTGACATCGCTGCCAAAAAACCAACACATCCGACATCGCTGCCGGAAAACCAAATCATCTAACGTCGCCGCCAGAATACCAAAAAATCCGACATAGCCGCTGGAAAACCAAATCAAATGACATCGCCGTCAGAAAAAAAACACATCCGACATCGATGCTGGAAAACGAAATCATCTGACATCGCCGCCAGAAAACCAACACATCCGACATCACTGCCGGAAAACTAAACCATCCGACATCGCCGACGGAAAACCAAATAATCTTACATCGCCGCCAGAAAACCAACACATCCGACATCGCCATTGGAAAGCCAAATCATTTGACATCGTCGCCAAAAAACCAACACATCCGACATCGCCGCCGGAAAACCAAATCATCTGACAATGCCTCCAGAAAACCAAAACATCCGACATCGCCGCCGGAAAACTAAGTCATCTGACATCGCCTGCAGAAAACCAACACATCCGACATCTCCACCGGAAAACAAAATCATCCGACATCGCCGCCGAAAAACCAAATCATCTGACATCACCGCCAGAAAACCAAATCATCTAACATCGCCCCCAGAAAACAAAAACATCTGACATCGCAGCCGGAAAACTAAATCATCTGACATCGCCGCCAAAAAACCAACACATCCGACATCACCGCCGGAAAACCAAATCATCTAACATCGCCGCCAGAAAACTAAAACATCCGACATCGCTGCGGAAAAACGAAATCATCTGACATCGCCGCCATAAAACCAACACATCTGACATCGCCGCCGGAAAACCATATCATGCGACATCGCCGCCGGAAAACTAAGCCATCCGACATCGCCCCCGGGAAACCAAATAATATCACATCTCCGCCAAAAAACCAACACATCCGACATCGTCATCGGAAAGCCAAATCATCTGACATCGCTGCCAAAAAACCAACACATCCGACATCGCCGTCGGAAAACCAAATCATATGACATTGCCACTAGAAAACTAAAACATCTGACATCGTCGCCGGAAAACTATATCATCTGACATCGCCATCAGAAAACCAACACATCAGACATCTCTGTCAGAAAACCAAATCATCCGACACCGCCGCTGGAAAACCAAATCATCTAACATCGCCGCCAGAAAACCAAGTCATCTAAAATCACCGCCTGAAAACCAAAACATCTGACATCGCCGCCGGAAAACCAAATCATATGACATCGCCACCAAAAAACCAACACATCCAACATCACCGCTGAAAAACCAAATCATCTGACATCGCCGGCAGAAAACCAACACATCCGACATTGCCGCTGGAAAACCAAATCATCTGACATCTCGGTTGGAAAATCAACACATTCGACATTGCCGCCGGAAAACCAAATCATCCGACATCGCCGCTGGAAAACCAAACCATCTGACATCGCTGCCGGAAAACAAAATCATCTCACATCGCCGCCAGAAAACCAACACATCAGACATCTCCGCTGGAAAACCAAATCATCTGACATCGCTGCCAAAAAACCAACACATCCGACATCGCTGCCGGAAAACCAAATCATCTGACATCGCCGCCAGAAAACCAAAACATCCGACATCGCCGCTGGAAAACCAAATCAAATGACATCACCGTCAGCAAACCAACACATCCGACATCGACGCTGGAAAACGAAATCATCTGACATTGCCGCTAGAAAACAACCACATCCGACATCACTGCCGGAAAACTAAACCATCCGACATCACCGCCGGAAAACTAAACCATCTGACATCGCCGCCAGGAAACCAACACATCCGACATCGCCATTGGAAATCCAAATCATCTGACATCGTCGCCATAAAACCAACACATTCGACATCGCCGCTGAAAAACCAAATCATCTGACAATGCCGCCAGAAAAACAACACATCCGACATCGCCGCCGGAAAACTAAGTCATCTGACATCGCCTCCAGAAAACCAACACATCCGACATCGCCACCAGAAAACCAAATCATCCGACATCGCCGCCGAAAAACCAAATCATCTGACATCACCCCCAGAAAACCAAATCATCTAACATCGCCGCCGGAAAACTAAAACATCCGACATCGCCGTCAGAAAACCAACACATCCGACATCGACGCTGGAAAACTAAATCATCTGACATCGCCGCCAGAAAACCAACACATCCGACATCACCGCCGGAAAACTAAACCATCCGACATCGCCGAAGGAAAACCAAATAATCTTACATCGCCGCCAGAAAACCAACACATCCGACATCGCTGTTGGAAAGCCAAATCATCTGAAATCGTCGCCATAAAACCAACACATCCGACATCGCCGCCGGAAAACCAAATCATCTGACAATGCCGCCAGAAAACCAAAACATCTGACATCGCCGCCGGAAAACTAAGTCATCTGACTTCGCCTCCAGAAAACAAACACATCCGACATCGCCACCGGAAAACCAAATCATCCGACATCGCCGCCGAAAAACCAAATCATCTGACATCACCGCCAGAAAACCAAATCATCTAACATCGCCGCCAGAAAACCAAAATATCCGACATCGCCGCCGGAAAACTAAATCATCTGACATCGCCGCCAAAAAACCAACACATCCGACATCACCGCCGGGAAACCAAATAATCTCACATCTCCGCCAGAAAACCAACACATCCGACATCGCCGTCGGAAAGCCAAATTATCTGACATCGCTGCCAGAAAACCAACACATCCGACATCGCCGTCGGAAAACCAAATCATCTGACATTGCCGCTAGAAAACTAAAACATCGCCATCAGAAAACCAACACATCAGACATCTCCGTACGAAAACCAAATCATCCGACACCGCCGCCGGAAAACCAAATCATCTAACATCGCCGCCAGAAAACCAAATCATCTAAAATCGCCGCCAGAAAACCAAAACATCTGACATCGCTGCCGGAAAACCAAATCATATGACATCTCCACCAAAAAACTAACACATCCAACATCACCGCCAAAAAACAAAATCATCTAACATCGCCGCCAGAAAACCAACACATCAGACATCTCCGCTGGAAAACCAAATCATCTGACATCGCTGCCAAAAAACCAACACATCCGACATCGCTGCCGGAAAACCAAATCATCTGACGTCGCCGCCAGAAAACCAAAACATCCGACATCGCCGTTGGAAAACCAAATCAAATGACATCGCCGCCAGAAAACCAACACATCCGACATCGATGTCGGAAAACGAAATGATCTGACATCGCCGCCAGAAAACCAACACATCCGACATCACCGCCGGAAAACTACACCATCTGACATCGCCGCCAGGAAACCAACACATCCGACATCGCCGTTGGAAAGCCAAATCATCTGACATCGTCGCCAGAAAACCAACGCATCCGACATCGCCGCCGGAAAACCAAATCATCTGACAATGCCGCCAGAAAACCAAAACATCCGACATCTCCGCCGGAAAACTAAGTCATCTGACATCGCCTCCAGAAAACCAACACATCCGACATCGCCACCAGAAAACCAAATCATCCAACATCGCCGCCGAAAAACCAAATCATCTAACATCACCCCCAGAAAACCAAATCAGCTAACATCGCCGCCGGAAAACCAAAACATCCGACATCGCCGTCAGAAAACCAACACATCCGACATCGACGCTGGAAAACTAAATCATCTGACATCGCCGCCAGAAAACCAACACATCCGACATCACCGCCGGAAAACTAAACCATCTGACATCGCCAAAGGAAAACCAAATAATCTTACATCGCCGCCAGAAAACCAACACATCCGACATCGCCGTTGGAAAGCCAAATCATCTGAAATCGTCGCTACAAAAAACCAAGTCATCTAAAATCACCGCCAGAAAACCAAAACATCTGACATCGCCGCCGGAAAACCAAATCATATGACATCGCCACCAAAAAACCAACACATCCAACATCACCGCTGAAAAACCAAATCATCTGACATCGCCGGCAGAAAACCAACACATCCGACATTGCCGCTGGAAAACCAAATCATCTGACATCTCGGCTGGAAAATCAACACATTCGACATTGCCGCCGGAAAACCAAATCATCCGACATCGCCGCCGGAAAACCAAACCATCTGACATCGCTGCCGGAAAACAAAATCATCTCACATCGCCGCCAGAAAACCAACACATCAGACATCTCCGCCGGAAAACCAAATCATCTGACATCGCTGCCAAAAAACCAACACATCCGACATCGCTGCCGGAAAACCAAATCATCTGACGTCGCCGCCAGAAAACCAAAACATCTGACATCGCCGCTGGAAAACCAAATCAAATGACATCACCGTCAGCAAACCAACACATCCGACATCGACGCTGGAAAACGAAATCATCTGACATTGCCGCTAGAAAACAACCACATCCGACATCACTGCCGGAAAACTAAACCATCCGACATCACCGCCGGAAAACTAAACCATCTGACATCGCCGCCAGGAAACCAACACATCCGACATCGCCATTGGAAAGCCAAATCATCTGACATCGTCGCCATAAAACCAACACATTCGACATCGCCGCTGAAAAACCAAATCATCTGACAATGCCGCCAGAAAAACAACACATCCGACATCGCCGCCGGAAAACTAAGTCATCTGACATTGCCTCCAGAAAACCAACACATCCGACATCGCCACCAGAAAACCAAATCATCCGACATCGCCGCCGAAAAACCAAATCATCTGACATCACCCCCAGAAAACCAAATCATCTAACATCGCCGCCGGAAAACTAAAACATCCGACATCGCCGTCAGAAAACCAACACATCCGACATCGACGCTGGAAAACTAAATCATCTGACATCGCCGCCAGAAAACCAACACATCCGACATCACCGCCGGAAAACTAAACCATCCGACATCGCCGAAGGAAAACCAAATAATCTTACATCGCCGCCAGAAAACCAACACATCCGACATCGCTGTTGGAAAGCCAAATCATCTGAAATCGTCGCCATAAAACCAACACATCCGACATCGCCGCCGGAAAACCAAATCATCTGACAATGCCGCCAAAAAACCAAAACATCTGACATCGCCGCCGGAAAACTAAGTCATCTGACATCGCCTCCAGAAAACCAACACATCCGACATCGCCACCGGAAAACCAAATCATCCGACATCGCCGCCGAAAAACCAAATCATCTGACATCACCGCCAGAAAACCAAATCATCTAACATCGCCGCCAGAAAACCAAAACATCCGACATCGCCGCCGGAAAACTAAATCATCTGACATCGCCGCCAAAAAACCAACACATCCGACATCACCGCCGGGAAACCAAATAATCTCACATCTCCGCCAGAAAACCAACACATCCGACATCGCCGTCGGAAAGCCAAATTATCTGACATCGCTGCCAGAAAACCAACACATCCGACATCGCCGTCGGAAAACCAAATCATCTGACATTGCCGCTAGAAAACTAAAACATCGCCATCAGAAAACCAACACATCAGACATCTCCGTACGAAAACCAAATCATCCGACACCGCCGCCGGAAAACCAAATCATCTAACATCGCCGCCAGAAAACCAAATCATCTAAAATCGCCGCCAGAAAACCAAAACATCTGACATCGCTGCCGGAAAACCAAATCATATGACATCTCCACCAAAAAACTAACACATCCAACATCACCGCCAAAAAACAAAATCATCTAACATCGCCGCCAGAAAACCAACACATCAGACATCTCCGCTGGAAAACCAAATCATCTGACATCGCTGCCAAAAAACCAACACATCCGACATCGCTGCCGGAAAACCAAATCATCTGACGTCGCCGCCAGAAAACCAAAACATCCTACATCGCCGTTGGAAAACCAAATCAAATGACATCGCCGCCAGAAAACCAACACATCCGACATCGATGTCGGAAAACGAAATGATCTGACATCGCCGCCAGAAAACCAACACATCCGACATCACCGCCGGAAAACTAAACCATCTGACATCGCCGCCAGGAAACCAACACATCCGACATCGCCGTTGGAAAGCCAAATCATCTGACATCGTCGCCAGAAAACCAACGCATCCGACATCGCCGCCGGAAAACCAAATCATCTGACAATGCCGCCAGAAAACCAAAACATCCGACATCTCCGCCGGAAAACTAAGTCATCTGACATCGCCTCCAGAAAACCAACACATCCGACATCGCCACCAGAAAACCAAATCATCCAACATCGCCGCCGAAAAACCAAATCATCTAACATCACCCCCAGAAAACCAAATCAGCTAACATCACCGCCGGAAAACCAAAACATCCGACATCGCCGTCAGAAAACCAACACATCCGACATCGACGCTGGAAAACTAAATCATCTGACATCGCCGCCAGAAAACCAACACATCCGACATCACCGCCGGAAAACTAAACCATCTGACATCGCCGAAGGAAAACCAAATAATCTTACATCGCCGCCAGAAAACCAACACATCCGACATCGCCGTTGGAAAGCCAAATCATCTGAAATCGTCGCTACAAAAAACCAAGTCATCTAAAATCACCGCCAGAAAACCAAAACATCTGACATCGCCGCCGGAAAACCAAATCATATGACATCGCCACCAAAAAACCAACACATCCAACATCACCGCTGAAAAACCAAATCATCTGACATCGCCGGCAGAAAACCAACACATCCGACATTGCCGCTGGAAAACCAAATCATCTGACATCTCGGCTGGAAAATCAACACATTCGACATTGCCGCCGGAAAACCAAATCATCCGACATCGCCGCCGGAAAACCAAACCATCTGACATCGCTGCCGGAAAACAAAATCATCTCACATCGCCGCCAGAAAACCAACACATCAGACATCTCCGCCGGAAAACCAAATCATCTGACATCGCTGCCAAAAAACCAACACATCCGACATCGCTGCCGGAAAACCAAATCATCTGACGTCGCCGCCAGAAAACCAAAACATCCGACATCGCCGCTGGAAAACCAAATCAAATGACATCACCGTCAGCAAACCAACACATCCGACATCGACGCTGGAAAACGAAATCATCTGACATTGCCGCTAGAAAACAACCACATCCGACATCACTGCCGGAAAACTAAACCATCCGACATCACCGCCGGAAAACTAAACCATCTGACATCGCCGCCAGGAAACCAACACATCCGACATCGCCATTGGAAAGCCAAATCATCTGACATCGTCGCCATAAAACCAACACATTCGACATCGCCGCTGAAAAACCAAATCATCTGACAATGCCGCCAGAAAAACAACACATCCGACATCGCCGCCGGAAAACTAAGTCATCTGACATCGCCTCTAGAAAACCAACACATCCGACATCGCCACCAGAAAAACAAATCATCCGACATCGCCGCCGAAAAACCAAATCATCTGACATCACCCCCAGAAAACCAAATCATCTAACATCGCCGCCGGAAAACTAAAACATCCGACATCGCCGTCAGAAAACCAACACATCCGACATCGACGCTGGAAAACTAAATCATCTGACATCGCCGCCAGAAAACCAACACATCCGACATCACCGCCAGAAAACTAAACCATCCGACATCGCCGAAGGAAAACCAAATAATCTTACATCGCCGCCAGAAAACCAACACATCCGACATCGCCGTTGGAAAGCCAAATCATCTGAAATCGTCGCCAGAAAACCAACACATCCGACATCGCCGCCGGAAAACCAAATCATCTGACAATGCCGCCAGAAAACCAAAACATCTGACATCGCCGCCGGAAAACTAAGTCATCTGACATCGCCTCCAGAAAACCAACACATCCGACATCGCCACCGGAAAACCAAATCATCCGACATCGCCGCCGAAAAACCAAATCATCTGACATCACCGCCAGAAAACCAAATCATCTAACATCGCCGCCAGAAAACCAAAACATCCGACATCTCCGCCGGAAAACTAAATCATCTGACATCGCCGCCAAAAAACCAACACATCCGACATCACCGCCGGGAAACCAAATAATCTCACATCTCCGCCAGAAAACCGACACATCCGACATCGCCGTCGGAAAGCCAAATTATCTGACATCGCTGCCAGAAAACCAACACATCCGACATCGCCGTCGGAAAACCAAATCATCTGACATTGCCGCTAGAAAACTAAAACATCGCCATCAGAAAACCAACACATCAGACATCTCCGTCCGAAAACCAAATCATCCGACACCGCCGCCGGAAAACCAAATCATCTAACATCGCCGCCAGAAAACCAAATCATCTAAAATCGCCGCCAGAAAACCAAAACATCTGGCATCGCTGCCGGAAAACCAAATCATATGACATCTCCACCAAAAAACTAACACATCCAACATCACCGCCAGAAAACAAAATCATCTGACATCGCCGCCAGAAAACCAACACATCAGACATCTCCGTTGGAAAACCAAATCATCTGACATCGCTGCCAAAAAACCAACACATCCTACATTGCTGCCGGAAAACCAAATCATCTGACGTCGCCGCCAGAAAACCAAAACATCCGACATCGCCGTTGGAAAACCAAATCAAATGACATCGCCGCCAGAAAACCAACACATCCGACATCGATGTCGGAAAACGAAATGATCTGACATCGCCGCCAGAAAACCAACACATCCGACATCACCGCTGGAAAACTAAACCATCTGACATCGCCGCCAGGAAACCAACACATCCGACATCGCCGTTGGAAAGCCAAATCATCTGACATCGTCGCCAGAAAACCAACACATCCGACATCGCCGCCGGAAAACCAAAACATCCGACATCGCCGCCGGAAAACTAAGTCATCTGACATCGCCTCCAGAAAACCAACACATCCGACATCGCCACCGGAAAACCAAATCATCCGACATCGCCGCCGAAAAACCAAATCATCTGACATCACCGCCGGAAAACCAAAACATCCGACATCGCCGCCGGAAAACTAAATCATCTGACATCGCCGCCAAAAAACCAACACATCCGACATCACCGCCGGGAAACCAAATAATCTCACATCTCCGCCAGAAAACCAACACATCCGACATCGCCGTCGGAAAGCCAAATTATCTGACATCGCTGCCAGAAAACCAACACATCCGACATCGCCGTCGGAAAACCAAATCATCTGACATTTCCGCTAGAAAACTAAAACATCGCCATCAGAAAACCAACACATCAGACATCTCCGTCCGAAAACCAAATCATCTAACATCGCCGCCAGAAAACCAAATCATCTAAAATCGCCGCCAGAAAACCAAAACATCTGACATCGCTGCCGGAAAACCAAATCATATGACATCTCCACCAAAAAACTAACACATCCAACATCACCGCCAGAAAACAAAATCATCTGACATCGCCGCCAGAAAACCAACACATCAGACATCTCCGCTGGAAAACCAAATAATCTGACATCGCTGCCAAAAAACCAACACATCCGACATCGCTGCCGGAAAACCAAATCATCTGACGTCGCCGCCAGAAAACCAAAACATCCGACATCGCCGTTGGAAAACCAAATCAAATGACATCGCCGCCAGAAAACCAACACATCCGACATCGATGTCGGAAAACGAAATGATCTGACATCGCCGCCAGAAATCCAACACATCCGACATCACCGCCGGAAAACTAAACCATCTGACATCGCCGCCAGGAAACCAACACATCCGACATCGCCGTTGGAAAGCCAAATCATCTGACATCGTCGCCAGAAAACTAACACATCCGACATCGCCGCCGGAAAACCAAATCATCTGACAATGCCGCCAGAAAACCAAAACATCCGACATCTCCGCCGGAAAACTAAGTCATCTGACATCGCCTCCAGAAAACCAACACATCCGACATCGCCACCAGAAAACCAAATCATCCGACATCGCCGCTGAAAAACCAAATCATCTGACATCACCCCCAGAAAACCAAATCATCTAACATCGCCGCCGGAAAACCAAAACATCCGACATCGCCGTCAGAAAACCAACACATCCGACATCGACGCTGGAAAACTAAATCATCTGACATCGTCGCCAGAAAACCAACACATCCGACATCACCGCCGGAAAACTGAACCATCTGACATCGCCGAAGGAAAACCAAATAATCTTACATCGCCGCCAGAAAACCAACACACCCGACATCGCCGTTGGAAAGCCAAATCATCTGAAATCGTCGCCAGAAAACCAACACATCCGACATCGCCGCCGGAAAACCAAATCATCTGACAATGCCACCAGAAAACCAAAACATCTGACATCGCCGCCGGAAAACTAAGTCATCTGACATCGCCTCCAGAAAACCAACACATCCGACATCGCCATCGGAAAACCAAATCATCCGACATCGCCGCCGAAAAACCAAATCATCTAACATCACCGCCAGAAAAGCAAATCATCTAACATCGCCGCCAGAAAACCAAAACATCCGACATCGCCGCCGGAAAACTAAATCATCTGACATCGCCGCCAAAAAACCAACACATCCGACATCACCGCCGGGAAACCAAATAATCTCACATCTCCGCCAGAAAACCAACACATCCGACATCGCCGTCGGAAAGCCAAATCATCTGACATCGCTGCCAGAAAACCAACACATCCGACATCGCCGTCGGAAAACCAAATCATCTGACATTGCCGCTAGAAAACTAAAACATCGCCATCAGAAAACCAACACATCAGACATCTCCGTCCGAAAACCAAATCATCCGACAGCGCCGCCGGAAAACCAAATCATCTAACATCGCCGCCAGAAAACCAAATCATCTAAAATCGCCGCCAGAAAACCAAAACATCTGACATCGCTGCCGGAAAACCAAATCATATGACATCTCCACCAAAAAACTAACACATCCAACATCACCGCCGGAAAACAAAATCATCTGACATCGCCGCCAGAAAACCAACACATCAGACATCTCCGCTGGAAAACCAAATCATCTGACATCGCTGCCAAAAAACCAACACATCCGACATCGCTGCCGGAAAACCAAATCATCTGACGTCGCCGCCAGAAAACCAAAACATCCGACATCGCCGTTGGAAAACCAAATCAAATGACATCGCCGCCAGAAAACCAACACATCCGACATCGATGTCGGAAAACGAAATGATCTGACATCGCCGCCAGGAAACCAACACATCCGACATCGCCGTTGGAAAGCCAAATCATCTGACATCGTCGCCAGAAAACCAACACATCCGACATCGCCGCCGGAAAACCAAATCATCTGACAATGCCGCCAGAAAACCAAAACATCCGACATCTCCGCCGGAAAACTAAGTCATCTGACATCGCCTCCAGAAAACCAACACATCCGACATCGCCACCAGAAAACCAAATCATCCGACATCGCCGCCGAAAAACCAAATCATCTGACATCACCCCCAGAAAACCAAATCATCTAACATCGCCGCCGGAAAACCAAAACATCCGACATCGCCGTCAGAAAACCAACACATCCGACATCGACGCTGGAAAACTAAATCATTTGACATCGCCGCCAGAAAACCAACACATCCGACATCACCGCCGGAAAACTAAACCATCTGACATCGCCGAAGGAAAACCAAATAATCTTACATCGCCGCCAGAAAACCAACACATCCGACATCGCCGTTGGAAAGCCAAATCATCTGAAATCGTCTCCAGAAAACCAACACATCCGACATCGCCGCCGGAAAACCAAATCATCTGACAATGCCACCAGAAAACCAAAACATCTGACATCGCCGCCGGAAAACTAAGTCATCTGACATCGCCTCCAGAAAACCAACACATCCGACATCGCCATCGGAAAACCAAATCATCCGACATCGCCGCCGAAAAACCAAATCATCTGACATCACCGCCAGAAAAGCAAATCATCTATCATCGCCGCCAGAAAACCAAAACATCCGACATCGCCGCCGGAAAACTAAATCATCTGACATCGCCGCCAAAAAACCAACACATCCGACATCACCGCCGGGAAACCAAATAATCTCACATCTCCGCCAGAAAACCAACACATCCGACATCGCCGTCGGAAAGCCAAATCATCTGACATCGCTGCCAGAAAACCAACACATCCGACATCGCCGTCGGAAAACCAAATCATCTGACATTGCCGCTAGAAAACTAAAACATCGCCATCAGAAAACCAACACATCAGACATCTCCGTCCGAAAACCAAATCATCCGACACCGCCGCCGGAAAACCAAATCATCTAACATCGCCGCCAGAAAACCAAATCATCTAAAATCGCCGCCAGAAAACCAAAACATCTGACATCGCTGCCGGAAAACCAAATCATATGACATCTCCACCAAAAAACTAACACATCCAACATCACCGCCGGAAAACAAAATCGTCTGACATCGCCGCTAGAAAACCAACACATCAGACATCTCCGCTGGAAAACCAAATCATCTGACATCGCTGCCGGAAAACCAACACATCCGACATCGCTGCCGGAAAATCAAATCATCTGACGTCGCCGCCAGAAAACCAAAACATCCGACATAGCCGCTGGAAAACCAAATCAAATGACATCGCCGTCAGAAAACCAACACATCCGACATCGATGCTGGAAAACGAAATCATCTGACATCGCCGCCAGAAAACCAACACATCCGACATCACTGCCGGAAAACTAAACCATCCGACATCGCCGACGGAAAACCAAATAATCTTACATCGCCGCCAGAAAACCAACACATCCGACATCGCCATTGGAAAGCCAAATCATTTGACATCGTCGCCAGAAAACCAACACATCCAAAATCGCCGCCGGAAAACCAAATCATCTGACAATGCCGCCAGAAAACCAAAACATCCGACATCGCCGCCGAAAAACTAAGTCATCTGACATCGCCTCCAGAAAACCAACACATACGACATCGCCACCGGAAAACCAAATCATCCGACATCGCCGCCGAAAAACCAAATCATCTGACATCACCGCCAGAAAACCAAATCATCTAACATCGCCCCCGGAAAACAAAAACATCTGACATCGCAGCCGGAAAACTAAATCATCTGACATCGCCGCCAAAAAACCAACACATCCGACATCACCGCCGGAAAACCAAATCATCTAACATCGCCGCCAGAAAACTAAAACATCCGACATCGCTGCGGAAAAACGAAATCATCTGACATCGCCGCCATAAAACCAACACATCTGACATCGCCGCCGGAAAACCATATCATGCGACATCGCCGCCGGAAAACTAAGCCATCCGACATCGCCCCCGGGAAACCAAATAATATCACATCTCCGCCAGAAAACCAACACATCGCCGTCGGAAAGCCAAATCATCTGACATCGCCGCCAAAAAACCAACACATCCGACATCGCCATCGGAAAACCAAATCATATGACATTGCCACTAGAAAACTAAAACATCTGACATTGTCGCCGGAAAACTATATCATCTGACATCGCCATCAGAAAACCAACACATCAGACATCTCTGTCAGAAAACCAAATCATCCGACACCGCCGCCGGAAAACCAAATCATCTAACATCGCCGCCAGAAAACCAAGTCATCTAAAATCACCGCCAGAAAACCAAAACATATGACATCGCCGCCGGAAAACCAAATCATATGACATCGCCACCAAAAAACCAACACATCCAACATCACCGCCGAAAAACCAAATCATCTGACATCGCCGACAGAAAACCAACACATCCGACATTGCCGCTGGAAAACCAAATCATCTGACATCTCGGATGGAAAATCAACACATTCGACATTGCCGCCGGAAAACCAAATCATCCGACATCGCCGCCGGAAAACCAAACCATCTGACATCGCTGCCGGAAAACAAAATCATCTGACATTGCTGCCAGAAAACCAACACATCAGACATCTCCGCCGGAAAACCAAATCATCTGACATCGCTGCCAAAAAACCAACACATCCGACATCGCTGTCGGAAAACCAAATCATCTGACGTCGCCGCCAGAAAACCAAAACATCCGACATCGCCGCTGGAAAACCAAATCAAATGACATCGCCGTCAGAAAACCAACACATCCGACATCGACGCTGGAAAACGAAATCATCTGACATTGCCGCTAGAAAACAACCACATCCGACATCACCGCCGGAAAACTAAACCATCCGACATTGCCGACGGAAAACCAAATAATCTTACATCGCCGCCAGAAAACCAACACATCCGACATCGCCATTGGAAAGCCAAATCATCTTACATCGTCGCCAGAAAACCAACACATCCGACATCGCCGCTGGAAAACCAAATCATCTGACAATGCCGCCAGAAAACCAAAACATCCGACATCGCCGCCGGAAAACTAAGTCATCTGACATTGCCTCCAGAAAACCAACATATCCGACATCGCCACCGGAAAACCAAATCATCCGACATCGCCGCCGAAAAACCAAATCATCTGACATCACCGCCAGAAAACCAAATCATCTAACATCGCCGCCGGAAAACAAAAACATCCGACATCTCCACCGGAAAACTAAATCATCTGACATCACCGCCAAAAAACCAACACATTCGACATCACCGCCGGAAAACCAAATCATCTAACATCGCCGCCAGAAAACTAAAACATCCGACATCGCTGCGGAAAAACGAAATCATCTGACATCGCCGCCATAAAACCAACACATCTGACATCGCCGTCGGAAAACTAAGCCACCCGACATAGCCCCCGGAAAACCAAATAATCTCACATCTCCGCCAGAAAACCAACACATCCGACATCGCCGTCGGAAAGCCAAATCATCTGACATTGCTGCAAGAAAACCAACACATCCGACATCGCCGCCGGAAAACCAAATCATCTGACATTGCCGCTAGAAAACTAAAACATCTGACATCGTCGCCGGAAAAATATATCATCTGACATCGCCATCAGAAAACCAACACATCAGACATCTCCGTCAGAAAACCAAATCATCCGACATCACCGCCGGAAAACCAAATCATCTAACATCGCCGCCAGAAAACCAAAACATCTGACATCGCCGCCGGAAAACCAAATCATATGACATCGCCACCAAAAAACCAACACATCCAACATCTTCTTCGGAAAACCAAATCTTCTGACATCGCCGGCAGAAAACCATCACATCCGACATTGCCGCTGGAAAACCAAATCGTCTGACATCTCGGCTGGAAAATCAACACATTCGACATCGCCGCCGGAAAACCAAATCATCCGACATCACCGCCAGAAAACCAACACATCAGACATCTCCACCGGAAAACCAAATCATCTGACATCGCTGCCAAAAAACCAACACATCCGACATCGCTGCCGGAAAACCAAATCATCTGACGTCGCCGCCAGAAAACCAAAACATCCGACATCGCCGCTGGAAAACCAAATCAAATGACATCGCCGCCAAAAAACCAACACATCCGACATCGATGTCGGAAAACGAAATCATCTGACATCGCCGCCAGAAAACCAACACATCCGACATCACCGTTGGAAAGCGAAATCATCTGACATCGTCGCCAGAAAACCAACACATCCGACATCGCCGCCGGAAAACCAAATCATCTGACAATGCCGCCAGAAAACCAAAACATCCGACATCGCCGCCGGAAAACTAAGTCATCTGACATCGCCTCCAGAAAACCAACACATCTGACATCGCCACCAGAAAACCAAATCATCCGACATCGCCGCCGAAAAACCAAATCATCTGACATCACCCCCAGAAAACCAAATCATCTAACATCGCCGCCGGAAAACCAAAACATCTGACATCGCCGTCAGAAAACCAACACATCCGACATCGACGCTGGAAAACTAAATCATCTGACATCGCCGCCAGAAAACCAACACATCCGACATCACTGCCGGAAAACTAAACCATCCGACATCGCCGAAGGAAAACCAAATAATCTTACATCGCCGCCAGAAAACCAACACATCCGACATCGCCGTTGGAAAGCCAAATCATCTGAAATCGTCGCCAGAAAACCAACACATCCGACATCGCCGCCGGAAAACCAAATCATCTGACAATGCCGCCAGAAAACCAAAACATCTGACATCGCCGCCGGAAAACTAACTCATCTGACATCGCCTCCAGAAAACCAACACATCCGAGATCGCCACCGGAAAACCAAATCATCCGACATCGCCGCCGAAAAACCAAATCATCTGACATCACCGCCAGAAAACCAAATCATCTAACATCGCCTCCAGAAAACCAAAACATCCGACATCGCCGCCGGAAAACTAAATCATCTGACATCGCCGCCAAAAAACCAACACATCCGACATCACCGCCGGAAAACCAAATCATCTAACATCGCCGCCAGAAAACTAAAACATCCGACATTGCTGCCGAAAAACGAAATCATCTGACATCGCCGCCATAAAACCAACACATCTGACATCGCTGCCGGAAAACCATATCATCCGACATCGCCGCCGGAAAACTAAGCCATCCGACATCGCCCCCGGAAAACCAAATAATCTCACATCTCTGCCAGAAAACCA
The DNA here is from genome assembly GCA_963859935.3 of Lathyrus sativus. Classification (NCBI taxonomy): domain Eukaryota; kingdom Viridiplantae; phylum Streptophyta; class Magnoliopsida; order Fabales; family Fabaceae; genus Lathyrus; species Lathyrus sativus. The sequence continues at coordinate 139,816,881 of OZ012736.1, read as the reverse complement.
ACACATCCGACATCGCTGTTGGAAAGCCAAATCATCTGACATCGCTGCCAAAGAACCAACACATCCGACATCGCCGCCGGAAAACCAAATCATCTGACATTGCCGCTAGAAAACTAAAACATCTGACATCGTCGCCGGAAAACTATATCATCTGACATCGCCATCAGAAAACCAACACATCAGACATCTCCGTCGGAAAACCAAATCACCCGACATCGCCACCGGAAAACCAAATCATCTGACATCGCCGCCAGAAAACCAAAGCATCTAAAATCACCGCCAGAAAACCAAAACATCTGACATCGCTGCCGGAAAACCAAATCATATGACATCGCCACCAAAAAACCAACACATCCAACATCACCGCCGGAAAACCAAATCATCTGACATCGCCGGCAGAAAACCAACACATCCGACATTGCCGCTGGAAAACCAAATCATCTGACATCTTGGCTGGAAAATCAACACATTCGACATCGCCGCCGGAAAACCAAATCATCCGACATCGCCGTCGGAAAACCAAACCATCCGACTTCGCCGCCGAAAAACAAAATCATCTGACATCGCCGCCAGAAAACCAACACATCAGACATCTCCGCCGGAAAACCAAATCATCTGACATCGCTGCCGAAAAACCAACACATTCGACATCGCTGCCGGAAAACCAAATCATCTGACGTCGCCGCCAAAAAACCAAAACATCCGACATCGCCGCTGGAAAACCAAATCAAATGACATCGCCGTCAGAAAACCAACACATCCGACATGGACGCTGGAAAACGAAATCATCTGACATCGCCGCCAGAAAACCAACACATCCGACATCACCGCCGGAAAACTAAACCATCTGACATCGCCGACGGAAAACCAAATAATCTTACATCGCCGCCAGAAAACCAACACATCCGACATCGCCATTGGAAAGCCAAATCATTTGACATCGTCGCCAGAAAACCAACACATCCGACATCGCCGCCGGAAAACTAAATCATCTGACAATGCCGCCAGAAAACCAAAACATCCGACATCGCCGCCGGAAAACTAAGTCATCTGACATCGCCTCCAGAAAACCAACACATCCGACATCGCCATCGGAAAACCAAATCATCCGACATCGCCGCCGAAAAACCAAATCATCTGACATCACCGCCAGAAAACCAAATCATCTAACATCGCCGCCGGAAAACAAAAACATCTGACATCGCCGCCGGAAAACTAAATCATATGACATCGCCGCCAAAAAACCAACACATCCGACATCACCGCCGGAAAACCAAATCATCT